>CM053753.1:7335641-7384971 GCA_028658305.1 Pachyuromys duprasi
CATCTACCTCATGCCATTATGAGTAAGTCTATAGTTAAGTGCACTGATGTAATTTCACAATATGTAGTATCAGAACCATGTAGACTCTAGGATATTCGGCTTTCTTAAAATAGACTATAACCCAAGTTAGGAAAGCTAGCCTTTGGGAAGCAGCTCCATCGAAGGAAGGCACTCAGCAGGAGAAAGGACTTCCAGCTAGTCACTGGCATTGTGTGAACAGCACACACAGTTGACTGACCCCAATTTATGAGTTACTCAGATGCTTTGTAACTATGACTCAAAATGCCAAATCACTTTTCCATTTGGAAGCCGCTCCCAGGTTACGTTCCCAGGAAATGAAAGGTTTGGCAACCACTCTCTGGTGCAGAGGAAACGCCTTCCATGCTGGAGCCCTCTGAGGGTTAGTCAGCTGTGAAGCACCTGCCCACATGCTTTGGCTCCCTGCATAAGGCTTCCAGGGAGAGGGCAGCAACTCTGGCCCATGTCTATGTGAGGACTGGGCAGTGCCTCGTCGCTGTTATGCTTTCATGGAGAGGAGGGAAAGAATAGTGACTCAGGTCAGGAAATAAACAGGTAACTTTAAAAGGTTTCTGAAATGTTTAGAAACTGTCTATAGAAAAATTTCGGAAAGAAACACAATCTAAAGCACTTACTATTGCATTTATACTGAATCTTAAACTCTATACTGCCATGTGCTATGCACTACTTTATTTTCATGAGTCTGAGGAGAAATAAATTACTAAGGTCGACTTTTTACAAATGATTTTAGGAGCCAGGTGCATCATTGCTAAGCCCTATGCTTTATCATTCAAAACTGGTATGTATCCTCAGACATTTAAAGCTGAAAAGGAATTAAATTCCTAATGTAGACTATACAATTCTACACCGGATGCAATTGTGATTGACACGCATATATTCCTCCAGTAGAATATTTGGAAATGCCTGTGATTCTTTAGTTATACTGCCACTGGCATCTGAGGGTACAGACACCCTTGAAGAGCTACAATGAAAAGAAACCCCAAACGGCAAGGAGGTAAGAGTTTTCACTTCTGTACAATTGGAGGCGGTACAGAAAAATGGCTGTGTGTGACGATGGTGGAAAAGATGGACGTGTACAGAAAAATGAACACCGTCATGGCCAACATTGCTACTGTTTTTATAATCACAAACTTGCTTGGGACAATTCAAAACACTGTCTAGAAAAATACCATGTTTTTTCTGGTGCCAATTTAATGATCTAAGACATGATGCGAAATTGCCTGAGAGGTAGGAAGGGACCCAAAGACAGGGCAAAAGAGACCTGTGAGTGTTAAAAAAGCATGATGTCTATTCGAAAATGTCTTAATAAAATCTTGTCATTTCATATGTTAACAATAACAAATGCCTACTCTGGGATCACGCTGAATGTGACCATGTCCTGCAGGCAAATATCTGCAACCGCTGTCACTTATTTTCTGAATGTTCTCTCTCATGTGCCATGACTCTTGTTTAAATTTTACATAATCACTACTATTCCAGATCTTCTCTCAAGGCCCAAAGCCCATTTACAAATATATTTTAAAATAAAAGTCATGGGAAAGGATGGAGATAAACATTGTAAACAATTTTTACATTTATCAACTTAATTGCTACTTTGCTTCTGGCAAGTAGGCTACGTTTTTTTTTTCTTATTTATTTCTTTAAAACATGAATTATGCTTGGTACTGGTGATGAATAAATGAATGAAAACACCCTTATTAGTTTGCCAGATATGACAGCTCTATTAATGAGCCAGAGGCAGGTAAGGTTTTTGTTGTTGTGGCTGAGCCCTCCCCCCCTGCTGTCATACAGTGACGCTGCATAGAAGAACTAATGATACTAATGACAAAGGCAGCACTTGTACTACAAATTCCATGTAAGGACCATGAGCTACAGCAGGAAGGGCCTTACAGAGAGTTTTTTATGCAAGTATCAAGTGACTTTTGATTAGCTTACTCTCATGCCTTACAAAAATAATATCTAAGATCACATACATACACAGCCTATGCAATTCTTGGACAGTGGATGAAAACATACCCTAAAATACATTAGAAGACAAAGATGTCTCCTGTACCGACATCCATTCATCACTGTGCTGCGCGTTTCATCAAGGGTGAATAGGGAATAAAATGATCTAGAATAGGAAGGGGAAAGGCCTTGCAGAACACAGAACACATTCACAAAATCCTAAAGAACCGACAGAAACAAGGAGTTAATAAATAACTATGTTTTCATGATACAGAATCAATTTGTAAACCTCAAATAAAAATTGGAAAATAATTCTTTAAGAGGTTCCAAAGTGGTGTAATAGGGGCTCTTCAGAGAAAACTGATACATCACTCAATAGGCTTTTCTAGTCGCCTGAAAGCAATGTCCTTTTCTACATGCTATGGCAGATTCCTCAGAATTCATAAGTGGTTCGAACACTAAAACTCACAGTGTTAAGTGCCTAGTGAGTTGGGGAAATAGATGCCAGAGTATGGGCAACCACTGTTCATACCTGGTAAAAATGACTTTATGAAACAAAAGGTGCCCAGTTTAACAACAGAGACCTCAGGAAGCAAGGCTCCCCCTAATGATTCCTGGCAGCATTTGAGCCTGAACACTCCATTGTGCAAGGAGCTAATTATGTTAAGAATAAATGCATGGATGCTTCCGGGTCCCGGACCTCCGGCGCTTGGGTCTGGGTGACTTCTTGGAGACCACGCTGAGGCTACCCTCTCCCCCGCCCCTGCCCACTTCCCGCGTTGTCCTCTGCTGGCCTCTACCCCGGGTCGTACTTGCCGCCTGGCCGCCTCCATCGCAAGGAACTATGAATGGGAGGGCTGATTTTCGAGAGCCGAATGCAGAAGTTCCAAGACCAATTCCCCACATAGTGGCTGATTACATTCCAACAGAGGAAGAGCGGAGAGTTTTCACAGAGTGCAATGAAGAAAGCTTCTGGTTCAGATCTGTGCCATTGGCTGCCACAAGTATGTTGATTACTCAAGGATTAATTAGTAAAGGAATCCTGTCAAGTCATCCAAAATATGGTTCCATTCCTAAACTGATATTTGCTTGTATCATGGGATACTTTGCTGGAAAGCTTTCTTATGTGAAAACTTGCCAAGAAAAGTTCAAGAATCTTGAAAACTGCCCGCTTGGAGAAGCTCTACGGTCAGGCCAAGTGCTGCGCTCTTCCCCACCTGGGCATTATGCTCAAAAGTCAAAATATGATTCGAATGTGAGTGGTCAGTCCTCTTTTGTTACATCTCCAGAGGCAGACAACATAGGCGCTTCCTCGTTATGAACCAATTCCATTTAGTGCTTCTATGAATGAGTCCACTCCCACTGGTATTACTGACCATATTGCCCAAGGACCTGATCCCAACCTTGAAGAAAGTCCCAAAAGAAAAAGTATTACATATGAGGAATTAAGGAGTAAGAACAGAGAGTCATATGAAGTAACTTTAGCACACAAGACTGACCCCTCAGTCAGGCCTATGCAGGAAAGAGTGCCCAAAAAAGAAGTCAAAGTAAACAAATATGGAGATACTTGGGATGGGTGAAAAGCTGCATCATTGGACTTACTGAAGGCCTTCCATATCTGGCTTCATCCAGGTGGCTGTACACACCTGCATGCTTGGACTCAACAGCAGTCTTCATAAACACGTTTTCAATGAAATCCTGGTTTGTGTGATTTAACATACGATGCTTTAAAGACACGGATTTTAGTGTTTACTCTTGTGTAAATGTACCCAGGGCACTCAGAATGATGGTTTTTATGCCGTGGCTGTGCACACTTGGTGAAATTGTTTTCAGTTACAGGGAGAGACTCATGATGTAACTCGACTGTGACCCTAGATCAGCCTATGAAGATAAGTGATAGTGCATGTTGAGGGGCGGGGTGGAGGGACACACCTAATGTATAGCTTTGCATTCGTTATTAAAAGGCCTTTCTCCAGCATTTGCTCTAGCATCTTAATGTTTATGATGAATAAAATGTAAAAACATGCAAAAAAAAAGAATAAGTGCATGGAATGAGGAAGACATTTACTGTACTTTGAGTGATTATGTGAACCTTCTGTTCAAGAAAACACCTTGTACTTTATTTTGAAAGGAACAGCACTTACCCTATGAATTCTACAACACACATAACCTTTGGCATGCATACACTGGAGATATAAGTTAACCTTCACTTCCTATTTTCTCTCCTTCATTGCTATTATTTTCATAACCTCCCCTCTCTTAGAGTCCTGCATCTTAAGTCTCTTCAGAGAAACATGTCATCACCTGATGAGCCTGGAATGACTCTCCTATCAAACTGCACACAAAAATCAAAATAATTTATTTTCAATGTGTGCTAGTAGCTAAGCTAGCAAGACGCATTTCAGCAAATTGTTTGGTCACCTGCTCCCTGACCCCCTTCTAGCCTAATGATAAACTACAGACAATCACCAGAAGGCACCTTACTTATTAGCCCCCTGCCAGGAACCTAAGTATCAGTAGTAGAGTTTAAAAACACAAACTTAACTTCTGAGGACGGGGCCAGCACACTGAAATTAACTTCTGCGGACGGGGCCAGCACACTGAAATTAACTTCTGCGGACGGGGCCAGCACACTGGCATGGCTCTCCACTACAGCATAACTACCATGCTGTCAACATGAAAAGGGAAAGACAGGCTTTGGTGCCTCTTGAGCAAACTAACAACTGATAAGTAACAGGAAGCCACAGAATTTAAATACAGGTTTTCCTACTCAGAGACTACAATCTATATGTCCTTATGGTTAGACACAGACATTTGATCTGGGAAGTTGCACTTTAGGGGGAAAGGATAAAAGGCAATATATAAAGGGTAAAGGTCTCAAAGCGCTGAATACAAAACTCAGGTACAAAGATGCCAAAGGCACCAAAAGGCCCAAAGACAAGGAGGAAATCCAAGGAAAGGAATGCAATGGTGTCTAACCTGGAAGCCCTCAGAGAGCACTGATTGGTGAGTAAGTGGTACAACAAATTTAAAAGATGTAATGTTTTAAGGAGAATATTGTATGGGGTAAAATATCTGCATAACTAGAACCAGGCATTATCAAAGACAGGGGTATAAAAAGGAAAGACATAGGGTTGGAGAGATGGCCCAGAGGTTAAGAGCATTGGCTACTCTTCCAGAGGTCATGAGTTCAATTCCCAGCAACCACACGGTGGCTCATAAGCATCTGTAATGACACCTGATGCCCTCTTCTGGTGTGCAGGTGTACATGAAACCGAATATTATAGATAGATAGATAGATAGATAGATAGATAGATAGATAGATAGATAGATAGATAATAGATCTTTTTTTTAAAAAGTAAACACAAAAAAGGAAAGAAAGAATAACACAATAAGAAAATTCTCATTTCTATTTTATTATTTAAAACATCATAATTATACCTATTTTGTAGTTTTAATAGGTGGTGAAATATTAAGTTAAAAAGGTTTATTACTGTATCCTCTCAACTTTTAAAATTTGTGTGTGTGTCTGTGTGCGTGTATATGACATGTTTTGTACATGACATGTATGTGGTTTGGGTGTATGTATGTAAGTATACAGAGAAACCAGAGGTTGACACTGGGCTTCTTCCTCAATTCATCTTCACTTTGTTTTTTGAGACAGGTTCTCCCATTTTATTTGAAGCTTACCAGTGGCTAGAAGTGCTGCTGCTGAACCCCTGGACTCGCTTGTCCCTGCCTCACCAGGGTCAATGAAATTACACATACCAGCACTGCGTTCAGCTCTTACTTGTGTCCTGGTGATCCAAACTCAGGTCCTTACCTTATGTGGCATGCACTTTACAGACTGAGCCACCCCCAGCTCCTGTCCTCCCAACTTAGATAAAGTAGGAGGGAGAAACTCATGGGCCATCTACCAGTGGGTATCTCAGTTTCTTTCAACTGCCTCAGACCCTCAGAGAGGGGTTGGCCACAGGTGAAACTCTTCTCATTGACAGATAATGATCTATCAAACACTCATATATCAAATACATCATTCATAATTCTGTGTATTGTTTTATCAACAGCAAAAACCTACTCACAGTCAATCAGAATTAGGACTATCAAAAGTCAGGGTTGACAGGCAACACATGCCTGCAATGTTTGAACAATAAGTAGCAAGGTCAATGTTGAAGGATCTTGTGTTCCAGGATACACAGAGAGACAGTGTCTAAAAGTAAAGCCAATAAGGTCCGCTCAATACGGATGTATTCTGCTGCCTAAGCTGTCTTCCCATCAAAGTGGGACAGAAATAAATGGGATGAGTATACCTCAACGCATTTCTAGATAGAAGGTTTAAGTTGAAGAAGTAGAGAGTGTGAAGAAGGAAGAAAAGGGGAGGAGAGGGGATACACAAAGAGAGAGAGAGAGAGATCAATTGGCTTTATACACTTTGCCCCCTAATTAGAACTTCGTGTTAAAATAACAGGAAAAGCCTATTAAAGGCATGAAGATGATACAGTTTTTTGTAAGTCTATGTGTGCACGCATATGAGCACATGTGTGCACACACACACACACACATGGACCCACCATGTACACAACTATGGCTTACCTCCACGTGGGCAGTTTTCTACCTGACCGACACCTGCATCAATAGCTGCCCAAGTGTCAAACCCGGAGCAAGGCTTCTCCCTAGGCAGTAGGTGGCCTTCCTAGGGAAGCACTTCCCAGTTTCCTTTCCTTGGGTGGAAAGGACTTTCCTCATTCCTGGAGACACACATATAACACTACGAATGTCATCACTATTCCAGCAGAGAAGCCCCTCTCCCAAAGCATTGTCCCTTGCAGGTGGGGACAAGTGCCTGGAACATGATGGGAGGTGCCCAGGATGAAGAGCAGGATGTTATCAAAGGCTCGCCACCTCCAGTGCCAGCTGCAGAGCCTGAACACAGAGCAAAAGCTGCTTCCCTCTGGCTCTGCTAATGTTTCTACCCACGGAAAAAGGACCCAAGAAAGGGAAAGCACAGTCAAAGTGCTAGACTCCAGAGATGTTTATCTATCTACTCTAAATAATCTCTTTCCAAATTTTATGGGGGGACCCACAGGCACTCCCCTCCTTTTGTTTTTTCTTATATCAAGGGTTTTTTGTTTTGTTTTTATTTACTTTGCATCCCACTGCAGCTTCCCCCTCTCCTCTTCTTCCAGTCCCTCTTTCTCACTCCCCCTCCCCTTCTCAGAAACAGGGAGGCCTGCTGTGGATATCAACCAGCCCTGGCAGATGAGGCTGCAGTGAGTCTAGGCACAGGCAGCCCCGTTAGGGGAAAGGGATCGGAAGCTAGACAAGGGAATCACAGACAGCACGGGGAGCAGGCACTTCTTAAGGGGGATCCTGGAAGGTAAGACTTCGAAGATTCATTTTCCTCTCTCCTGGCCTGTTTTGTCCTACAACTCCACGGGAAAGAACTTGTTTGATGCCCAACAGATTGCACAATGAGATGCGACCAACAGGAAGCAGTGTCAGAACTTCAGTTGGGTGCTCTAGCCTATCACTCCCATGGCTTTGAGCTGGCATCTTACCGCAGTACCTGAACACTCTGGACTAGACTAGAGCACCCTTCACCATAATGTCACAGTAAAATCAACTGGGTCAGTTAAAAAATTAGTCCAAAAACAACTAAGAAAGCAGGCTTGGTTAGAAACTACTTCTAACTACTAGGTTAGAAACACTAAGGAAGGCCAATAAAAGGGGCCTAATGTTGGTCTGAGCTAGCCACGCTGAGCAGTGGAGAGGACAGACAGCTGATCAATGTGTGATGCAAGGTGTCTTCGGCCCTGGACAGAAAGGGAATTTGCTTGTTCTTGCTGTTGGTGGTAGAGGTGGGAAGATTTCCCTACAACATTCTCTGCTTGGGGCACAAAGGGCCTGGCTGCTCCAACATCCACCTCATAAATATTCATAGAATTTAGAGTGAGTCCACTAGGTTGCTCCGTGTCTTGAGGAAAAGGTGCCTGTTCTGTGTACACAGTGGGGGCGTTACTGCATCCCTGTGGCCGACTTATCATGTCAACAGTGTTCTCTGTGCTCCCAAATTCTAACAACCAAGTTGAACCTGAAACTTCACCAAATGCCTGAGTGAGGAACTACACCACTGCTGTGGCCTATCGTCTGGTGTCCCTGTCTTCACATATTTAGGGTGGGTGAGCATATGAGTCTGTGTAGAGAAAAGGCAAAGAAAGAAAGGGAGTGGAGATGAAGGAAGGAGAGAGAGGAGAGGGAGGTGGGAGAAAGGACAGAAGAGAGGAAAGAGAGAGGAAGGGCGTTTGGTTATATGCATTTAAACAAAAAGGGAGATATTTACCTGTCTAAATCCAAATGTAACTCATGTCAGAGCCTAAGTTTGAAATGTCCTCTTGTTCTGTAAAGCCATATATCAGCTTTCAACAAACAATCTGCATTGTCTAGATGAACAAATTTGGTGAGAGGGTAGGTTTCCAAGGGGACGGAGAGACTTCTTGAAATCTGAAGGTGTTGCATGTATTGCCCAGTGAATAAAAATTGCAAAAACGGGATGAGGACCACGGACATGTGTTGCTAAGGGCTCCAGGTACTTGCAGCCAGGACATTCTGCTTCAAGGATCTCCTAGTGGTGTACTATAACTTCATTCTGGACCATCATCTTCCCTTTATCAAGCTCTAACGATAAAAATAGACTGACAAATACTAGACACTATCTAGTATTTGAATCCTCAGGGAAGAAAATCCAACCTGATGCCCACTTCTCTATTGCATAGTTTTGTACAGGAAGCTGCAATGCTAGAGGTTGAGTCCGACTTTACAAACATTGGAACTGATACAGGAAACGTTAGCAGGCTGGTGGTTCCAACGCCTTAGAATTGGAGAACATAGCTACCACCCCTCCCCAGGACATACTCATGTCACTCAAAACACTTTATTGGGCTGCACAATACTTTAAACACAACAGAAAATGCCTAGTGCAAACCATCACCACTCCAGCAGTATTTTCTTCTAGTCCATGAGCAACCTAGAGTCAAAACTACTTTCAAACACCCAGAAGTGATGTAACTGACAGCTACACAATCATTATCAGGATTTGATAAAATATAAGTTGTTGTCACATTGCTTGCTATGAGTGGTAATGTTTAAGATGTGAAATCTTAGCAGTTACGCAGTCTGGTAAGAAGTGTCCACGGAAGCGGCGAGGGCAGAGAGGCGGGGCCCAGACCACAAACAAAAGCAACAGAGCCCCACTACCTGTACCTGCTCCCCGGGAAAGCTATCCCAGACACAGCCGGTTCCCTCCTAAAACGATGCCACTGTAGATTGTAAATGTCCTTGCAAATGTCATCTCAGCTACAGAAATCATTTTTTTCTAAGTGACGAATGTGCTCCCTGATTGTCAGGCACACAGGTTTGCAACTTTACTGAATCACTACATAGCTCGCTTGTGTGTTTATATCATTCTGTCCTACTCCTCAGTGTTTCAAAAACAAATACGAAGGATAGGTTTCACAACTCTTAATTCATTCCTCGGTTAATGTTCATCTTTCCCACTGGCGGGTGATAGATCTAATCCACAGTCCTTCTCCCATTTTCTGAAGTTGTCTCTAAGGTGGATGCAATGATAAGAAAACCATCGTGTAAAGCAGTGGTTTCCTAGCCACAGAGCACTTTACATGCGCCATGCCTTCCGGGCTATGCTGAGATCACATGGTCCAGATATGCAAGGCCAGATATCCAAACCCGCCTGGAGATGAGTTGGTACTCAGGAAGAGCACACTGGTACAGCACACGGCAAAACGGCTTGGAAAACTCACCAAGAGAAACAACGGAGCCTCTTTCTATAGGTGTGAAAACACACTCCACAGGGGAATCCTGGAGAACTGGCTATCTTTGAGTGGGAACAGACAGCAATAGCATGGCCTATAAGATCTTACTAGATCATTAGGATGGGGACATTAGGCTCACCAAGAGAAAGGCATTTGCCCTCAGTCACGAAACTAGTGAAACATCAAGCCAAATCTTAGAACCAGTTCATCCCATTCTTACTGAGTGTCCCTGGCTGCAATAGAAGAGTGCTTTGGTGTAAGTCTATGCTCCTTTCCACAGTAAATATACTTATTTGGCCCAACCCTTCCCAGAACAAGATGGTTTGAAAAATGATTCCCTTGCTGAGGGTTCAACAGTCCGTGGAGAATATGAGAAAAGCTCCATTATCCTAGCAGCCAGCATTGCAGCACCGAGTAGAGCCAAGGGATCTCGGTTGTCGGGAGCTTTGCTTCTGAAAGCGTTGGCCCTGAGCTGGGCTTCAGTAAGGCTGGGCAAGAACACTAAGCTCTGAAACACAGATCCCTGGATCCTTAAGGCCCTTAAAGTTAAACAGCCTTCCTGAGAAACAAAACAGAAAGACAGAGAGGGAGCAGTCAGTCTCCACTCATAGACACAAGCAGGCCCCATTGCCAGGAGCTACCATTCCACAGGCCTTGGGAGCTACTGGAAGCAGCTACCCCAGAATCAGTGAGAAGCAGAGCACAAGGTGAATTCTAAAGTGGAGAAAACACACTTTCAATGTCAACACAACCCTCCTCTTTGCATGGAAGTCTACCAAGCCTGCCAGAAAGCATCAACAAGATACAACAAAGCCCGGAGCAGGGGGATTTATCCATTGGAATCTGGTGCCCTGAAGACATAAAAGGGGAACACTGAAAAAGTAAAACAGAGCAAGGATCTTCAAGATGCTCTGTAGTCTACTCTATCAAAGAATTGCAAGCACTCAGTATAAAAACTCAGCCTCAGTTTCAATACCTTATATAAATCTTTGTGCATGGCTCTATCTCACTGTGGTTCCAAACAGCATTTTAAAAAGTAAAGCCCCAGTGATATTCATTAATTGAGGTTTTTGCAAGACTTAATTTCTGCCATAAACACATACCAGTTATTAATATTATTGCCATTATTGCCTCTATTTTTACCAGCATTTCAATATCACTTCAAGGTTGAAGCACACAACACTCTCCAAGATTTCACACAACCATGTGATGCACAAAACTGACAGGTAAGAATTATTTTTCAATTTTCTAATGAAAATTACAGTGTCAGCATTATATGTGTGTGCATGTGTGTTAACCTATACAGCATCAACAAAAGGAAAAAACAGTATTTTATACAACGGAAGCTATGAATGTTATTTGTGATGAGACCATAGAATTAATGCTGGATACTTTATACTGTTATGTTCCAAATATGTGTGTTCACTCACAATATATACTGAATCCTATTCCCCCAGGATTCTCAAAGGGGCTGCAAGCCACAGGTTGAGAACCATTACTCTACAGAGATTTGGTGGTGGGCAGAACACCTGAAGGGAGGGAACAGACAGTGGGCAGCAGACAGGCCACAGTGACCACAGGGGGATCTCACCTCCCAGCCCATGTGAAGCAGAATGACATGAATAGTAGACTTGCCTTACCAAATTTGTTTGTGGGGGTGACCAATCTAAGAGCCGAAAGATCTCATGATTCTGCTGAAATCTTTCAAAAAATTCTGTACAAGCCTTCAAATCAGACCTTGTTATAAATGTGTGTTGAATTAAATATGAGGCTATTTCAGGTACAAAGGCTGATGCTCAAAGGATTTCAAAATATTAGAGACCTTGAGCACAAGGAGAAACCATATTTGACCTCAGCACTGGATGGCTTGCCTTATTCTCTCTCTCTCTCTCTCTCTCTCTCTCTCTCTCTCTCTCTCTCTCTCTGTTTGTGTGTGTGTGAGAGAGAGAGAGTGTGTGTGTGTCCATCCTCATCCAAACGTGCATACGTTCATACATGCATACTCTTTTCCAAACAATTTTCTGCTACAAATTGGCCTCAAGGCAATTCCATAAGCCAAATGTGTTCACTTTGCCCAACGAAACCTTCTAAATCAAACTCATAGAATGAAAATAGAACAGGAAATGGAAAGATTGGAGGAGGGTGATGAGCAAGGAAAGCAGGAGGCCAGGGTGTGAGACAGAGGGTAGAAAGTGAATTCAGTGAATACTTGGGGACACCTCTTTCTTCCAAGCATGTGGAGATCTGAGACTCATTTTGAGAATCTAAAAAGAGCTGTATGTAGAGAGTGGCATGGAAGTGACCTTAACCGATAGGATCTACATGGTTTCCCTAAACACACAAAACTGTAAACAGACCCGCAGCATGTGAATGAGGAGGTAAGACAGAGGTGGGGCTCAGCCTTTGGGGTGTGCTTGTCCAGCAGGCACGAGACCCTGGGTCTGAGACCCAGGCGTGCAGCACAGGCCCGTGATCCCAGCTTTCAGCAGGGAGAGGATCAGCAGGGTCTGATGGCTAAGTTGTTCAGAACAATCAATGACTGGCCTGTCAGAGGGGCCCAGTTTGATTCTCGGCACCCACAGGGTGGTCCACAATCAATAACTCCAGTCCCAAGAGACACACACCCTCGTGTGTGTGTGTGTAAAGCTTTTTTAAAAAAAAAAAAAAAAAAAGAGGATGAGGAGTTCAAGGTCATCCTCAGCTACTAGGCAAGCCTGAAGCCAGCCTAGCATACACGAAATCTTCCCTGTCTCAGTAAATAAATGAGTAAGTGAGAAAGATGATAATGAAATGTTGAATGTTGTAAAAGCATGGCCGTAGCCTGGCTCAAAACTCAGTCCTGCACATGGCCCTCTCTTGACCCGGTGAAGGGGTCTCTCAAGACACAGCTTACATTAAAATGGGGCATCACTTGTGTCGCGCCTAGTGTCCCACGTGCCTAGGTCTTGGCTTAGCATGGCCATAGGTCCTCAGCCTCCCCAAGGAAGAGTAACTACAGAGCACTGACTTCTTGAGACCACAGCCTGGGCTCAGCTAGAACCTGGCAATGTGCTCAGGAAGACCTGAGTTGTTCCAGAAGTAATTGGCTGAACTTGGAGTTCCTTTAAAGAAGTCATAAGACCTGCTCTGAGACCAGTTCCTACCAGTTATCAAACTGGGGCCAGCATCATCTCACCCCCGGGGACTCCCAACTTCCCCAACTTTAATATCAAGATAATATAGTCATGAAAAGATGGAACGAATATTAATACTTAGAAAGCTTGATTCATAAAAGACAATGAATTATTAGGCAGTTATAATGATGAAAGAAGAGAAAGGATTCAATGTGAAAAGATTAACATCTGTATCTACACAGGCACAGCCCCTTGAACCAACCAGTTACCCAGCAGGCATAGATTTCCCTTGGCTTTTTGCTTCCATCAATTACCCATTTAACCATTCTCACTTCAGGCAACCAAGTCAGCTCAGCAGGGTCTGCTAGTATGACTCCATGTGCATTTTGTTCCCTGGCCATGAAAGAAGGCTGCAAGTTCCTGGAAGCAGGGGGTAAGTGGCCATGCCAGGCAACCAAAGGGGAGGCCATCAAAACCTGTTGTTGATGAATCATGGTGACAAGAAACTCTGCTCATCTCCAGGAGGAATTTTTCAGGCCAGGTGGCCATCTGGTACAGATCTCTTTCCAAACATAAGAAGCCTGGTGAGGGAGGAAGCCTGGCCATAAGGATGCTGCTCTCCCCAGGCAGTGTGGGGCTCTGAAAGTCTAGTTGAACCCTCCTGTGAACCTGGGCCCTCGCTCTCCAAGTCTAACTTTCACTGCAATCAAACTTCAGCCAGAAGAAAAGCACAACAAATCCCAAAGTTACATGAAGGCAGTTGCCACAGAAGTGGTAACAGCCACTTTTCTCACTTCAACCCAACTGCCACCAGGTAGTCCAGAACTAAGAAGACATGACCCACAGCCCAACTCTGCACTAGCCAGCATGGAAGAGACAGATGTCTTGGAGCATCGAGCTGCATCTACCTTCTGCTCTTGGCACACACACACACACAAAATTATTATGGTCACTTGCAAATGGAATTATGTGTTACTAGATCCAAAATGAAAAGCATTTTATCTGCCTCATGGAAGAGACAGGACACACAACAATAACAATAACAATCTGGTGATACCTAGCCCTTAAATCATATGGAGTGCTTGCCCCAAGACTCAAATGCAGGAGGCTTGGTCTCCAGTCTGAGGAGATGGAAGCACATCAATGGAGTCACCCACTGAAGAGAGAAGAGATGAATGGGCTATTAGGGAGAAGAACATTTTTGGAGAAATAAGGTAGCTGTGCTCTGTTACTGTGGAGTGTATCTTGCCTTTGGCCACTTCCTGTTGTATTCTTTCTGCTTCCTGGTTGCTAAAAGGGAAGCAGCTTTCCTCCATGATGCTTCAGATTCACCACAGGCTGTAAGCAACAGAGCTCATCATGGGACAGAAGCTCTAGAAACGTGAACCAAAACCAACCAATTCTCCTCTACAGTGTTTCAAGTGAGTGCTCTGTCTCAGCAACAAAACGTGACTAGCAGCCCAGAGAAGGTCACTGGAGGATGTCAGCCTGGGGGGTTGATAGGTGAATGCTGACCTCCTGAGGATGAGGAGCAGGTCTCCACGCCACTGCACAGATACGTGTGGCACAGCGGGAGGGCTACCCTGCTTCGGCTGCAGGACACTCTCCTTGGTGCCTGCAAAGCAGGCCTTCTCACAATGCCGCAGTCAAGGAGCTAAAGACTTGCCTATAAATGAAGCAAAGCTCCTCGGACTGGCTGCACTATGCGAGCCTGATGTGGTAACAGCCCCTCTGGAGGAAAACTAGCTGTCAGGGCCCTTTGAACAACTCCTGTAGCTTGGCTCTAGCAGAAAGTAAAGAAGACTCCACACCCAGCGCTTTCAGGGTCAGGCTCTACAGCCACCACAGTGCTGTGCTTTCGGGATAGCAGACTCCAGAATCTGGACTCAATGGCTGAAACTGCATGCACACAGAAGAAGATCCTCACAGATGGGATGTGGACAGACTCTGCCCTGCTCATGCGAGGAGGTGGCCTGATGCTCCCATTCCGTCCGCAGGATGTGAGAGGGGTGATTTGATTATGGCCAGGTTCAAGCTCATCTGAAGGAAGACAGTGACTTTGACCCTTTGTGTTCCACAGCTGCAGGGACAATAAGGCATGAGCCACAGCCAACATTAACTTTACCTTTAAGAAGAGTTTAACACTGTTGGGATCATGGAGTCACTATTTGAGACATATTTCGTGGACAGAAGCCTCCAGGACCCTCCTCTTCTTTGTGTTTTGGTAACAAAATAGAAAAAAAAAACCCTTCTGATGGAATTTCTGGTGAAGCACAGGATGAGCTGCAATGAGGCCTCACATGTGGCTCTAACTGCCAAGGGCTGTTGTCATTACCGTCACTGCCATTACTGTTATGCTTGTTTGATGTGCATGAATGGAGCTGAGAAGAACTCTCTAATCCATTCCGTACTGGCTCCACTGAAACCGAGGGCATTTGTCTCCCGGCCACATTCACGGACTAACTCCACAGTATGCCTTGGGACAAAAGCACCTCCCTCCCCGCTAATCAGCAAAAATGGCCCTCAATTTCTAGACACCAGATGCAGCCAATTGCTTGAGCATTCAGCACTGGAGGGAGCAGACATAAAATGGTCTCAGAGTAGATAAGAGAGAAGATGACTGAAAAGGCTTATGGCAGAGGCATGCTGACTCAGAGGACCTTCAAGACACCACGATACTCTGGCAGAGCTCCTGTAGAACCATTCCGATAGAAATGAGCAGGAGGATGTCATGGAACAATCTAGCAAGAGGAGAAGACATGTATTCTCGTCATGTGGCAATGGAACCAATGTTCCCTCCTGCCTTCTTTCCAACGTGCTGCTCAATCCTGGCCTTCGCTCAATTTCCAGAGCACAGATGCTGAAGTGAAAACTTTAACATGCCTGGGATATTTGACTGTGCCGGGTGGCTAGTGAACCGAATTTAAAGATGGCAAATGCAGCCAGATAATTACAGTGACAAGGTGAAAAATTAAAAGCTGAAACAAATTCAGTTCACCACGCAAAGCTGAACTTGATAGTTGATTAGAGAAAGATCAAGTGACAAGCAAATGTCTCTGGTTCCTAATCCCTCTGGGATTTGCCTTAATTCTCCCAGAACATTTAAAATGCACAGTGAAGTTACTATGCCAGCAAGCAGACAGAATTATCAGGTTGGGAAATGCTAATCCTAACCAGTGCGGAACAGGGGTGATGATAATGTTTTAATTCATCTATGCTGCTTTAAGTACCACAATCAGGGTAATCCGCATAGAAAAGGGGTCCTACTGGATCCCAGTTGGGAAGCCGGTTCTGAGAGAAGAATAGGGTGCAGAGAAGTGACTGGGGAGGAGGAGGCAGCTCAATGGGAAAAGTGACTGCTGCATAAGCATGAGGATTTGAGTTTCTTCCCCAAAACAGGTTGTAGAAGGAATCTCTTGTGCATGTTATGGATTCAACACCTGCCAATTAAAAACACCTATTGCCTGTAGCTTAGGCAAGAAATAGGAGGCTGAACTTTGAACAGGCAGAAGGGATTCTTGGTAGAGAAAGATGCCAGGGATTCAGCCAAGATGTGAGCAGAATGGATGCACGGTGACTGAACTAAGGTAACCATCCACGTAGCAGAATGTAAATTAGTTCAATGGGCTATTTCAAGTTATGAATTAGTCAGAGAAGAGCCTAGCTACATGGCCTTTGTAAAAGGTATTTGTAAAGGTATTTGTAAAGTAATAATTGAGTCTCATGAGTCGTTATTCCAGGAGCTAAGGGCTGGGAGGAAAAACCACCAGCAATGTAATGGTGTCCTACAACACCACCAGGCATTGTGTCTCAGACTTGGAATCCCAGTGCTTGACAGTGAAAGCGTAATAATATATTTAAAAATGCCACAGGAGGGCGGGGTAGAGGCTCAGGAGAGAAACCAAAGCAGCGAGAGTGCAAGAGAAAAGAGAGAAGTAGGAGGCAGGGGTCCTTTTATCCCAGGACCCTAGCAGTGGCTGACCAATGGGGACATCACAGGTGGCTAAGGAACCTAGGAGTGGGGTAGTACATAAAGACTTATGAACTAACAGAAAGGGTAGGAGGATCCAGGAGCCTTCAGACCAGCTAGGCTAGCTGAAACTGGCAGCCTCTCGCTTTATGGTAGACCTAGTCTCAAAAAAATAAGATGGAAGTGGAGGAAAGGAGAGGGAAAGGACAGAAGGAAACGGGAGAAGGGAGAAGAGGGGAGAAGAGGGGGGAGGAAAGCTTCCTGTGCCCACCCCTAGAAATATGCCAGATGATATATTCAATTTGGCAGGCAGCTGCTGTGTCTGCCTGAGGAGTTCTGGTTGACGCACCTCATGAGTTCTCTCTTCAGAGCTGCATGTTAGGAAGGGACTTGGCACTATATGAGATGACCACAGATAGAAAAGAAGGGAACAAGAGGGTGGCTCCCAAATCAATTTTTGCAGGCAAGAAAGTAGCTGGGTGTGGTGGCGCACGCAGCACTTGGGGAGGCAGAGGCAGGTGGTTGTTGTAAGTTCAAGGACAGCCTGGTCTACAAAGCCAGTCTAGGAGAGCCAAGGCTACACAGAGTAACCCTGTCTTGGAAAACAAAAACAACAACAAAAAAACCAGACAAACAAGCAGGGAAGAAAGCAAAGTCAGGTCCTCCATGGGTAAGTGTATTCTGCTGCTCTCTAGGAAAACCATATTCCTAACAATCATCTCGTCTTTGTGGTGGTTCCTGGACCAAAGTCCAAGGGAGGCCGCTGTTCTCAGTGCCTGACATCCATGACCAGAAGATACACCCGAAGAGGAAAGAATTCTACTGACCTGTCTGTTCTGCTTTGACTCTGCCATTACACTACCTCATAAGGTTCTTTTCATTTAATTTCTCAACTCAGATTGGATCAATGAAACAGCAGTGCACACCTTCTACAGACATGTGCCAGAAAATTTAAATAGTGTAATGAAACCCACGGGCATCAGCGACTCTAACTACCTGCCACAGCTATGGCTGCTGAGAAATGTGCCGAGGCCACCAGGAAAAACTCGGTGTGGAGGGAGTGTGCCAACATAAGCCCTCCATGCCCATGTCTGACTAATTAACAGTATTCTAGGCCTCCCTCCCAGGCCTGTGAGAACCGCTGCTGCGTCTGATCTGGGCTCACCTGGAGCTGCAAATTACCCTGCCAATAGCAGAGAACAATACTTTGCACACTCACAACAACAAAGGCAAGCCTCCTTTATAGCCCGGCTTCATCTCCCTCTACGTGGAGCAGTTCTCCAAGGCTTTGATGACAACCGACTGGGTTCTACTACCAGCCAGCAGCAAGACAGTGGCAGGCAGCATTTCCTCCCCTCCAGGACCTGCTCTACACAGCGGCCTTTGATCAGTATCTTCTAGGGATTTTGTTTTCCACCAGGGTTTGACAAAGCCTTAGCACGCCTGCCTGCACCAGTTCCTACCTCCCACCCACTAAAAGAAAAAAAGAGGAGAGGGGAGAAACTCAGAGTAACAATTACAGCAAGCATGCTGCCTTTACAGCCCTGTCACTGAAGCTTCCCTATTAGAGACTAATTCTTGAACACCTTCTTATGAATGGCATTGCACGTTTGAAAAAAAAAAAAATCCACAATAAAAAGAAACCAATTGGGCATGGTGCACCCCTTTAATCCCAGCATTCTGGAGGCAGAGGCAGGTGGATCTCTGTGAGTTCGAGGCCAGCCTGGTCTACAAAGTGAGTTCCAGGACAGTCAGGGCTACACAGAGAAATTCTGTCTCCAGGAAAGAAAGAAAGAGAGAGAGGGAGGGAGGCGGGAGAGAAAGAAAATTGCAAAATCTCAAAAATTTGCATGATTTTCCTCCAGAACGTTGAAATGAAAGAAACCAGTCTCAAGCCGTGCATTTATTGTGAGATCCCTATAGATGTTTTGAAATTATAAAAGTTCATAAATGAAGACAGAGCAGCAGTTCCTGTGGTTCAGCAACAGGATGAAGAGCCAGGAAGAAGCTGGGCCATTACGAAAGGGTAATACTGCTAGCAATG
This sequence comes from Pachyuromys duprasi, assembly GCA_028658305.1. Taxonomy (NCBI): domain Eukaryota; kingdom Metazoa; phylum Chordata; class Mammalia; order Rodentia; family Muridae; genus Pachyuromys; species Pachyuromys duprasi. Next base: position 7,354,584 of record CM053753.1, read on the forward strand.
TTGACTGTGGCATGATCCATGAAATTACAGGGAAACACACTGTACAGAACATAATTAGACAAAGAAGACATTATTTGTCTCAAAATTTTCACTTTTGAAAGTCAGCTACTTTCTATGCACTGTGTGTGTGTGTATGGTGTTACCCAATAGTTGTCAGGGGCAGAGACATAATCAGATGCAAAAGCCTAGGCCAGCCTGAAAGACAAGGCCACCTGGAACCGAGATGGGACTTATTGACTTGGAACAGTTGAGGATTAAGGGAAAGATCTGCTTCCAGTCCAGCAGTCTTCTGGACAACGCACCACCCACAGCCAACTTTCATCCAGTGCTTTTCACCGAAATGAATCCATTTTCTTTTCTCTGAGCATCTTTATTAAAATAACTAAGTAATTTCACATGGTTTTAGAGCTTGATACACAAACTAGAAGCCATCAGTATTTTTCATAGCTTTCTAAATTATGAAGAAAATGGTAGGTAATTAATGATTCAGTCTCCAGATCACATTTGAGAATGGACTAAGACAAAAGCACCTTTTCATCAAAGAATAGCAAACTCAAATAGCTACACAACTGAGCATATACTGTGACCTACAAAATTCATTCAACACTAGAAAAAGATTGAACTGAGAGACATTTATGCCTGGTACTTATCACAACTGGATCAAATGGTCAATGGTATTCAGTGATAAAGAACCCCACAATCATCACATGCTTAGAAAAACATTAACATACATTGAAGCTGCATGATTTCCAAAAGGAAGATCATCAGTCCTTTTGAGAATCTCCTGGATTAACCTTCATGATACTTAAATGATTTCTGAGGAAGTCAGAGACACTGAAAGAGAAATATTAATAATCCTCAACCAGAAACTTGGTCTCTTCACTGGCAACTCTTTCACTATATCATACAAATTAGAAGGAAAAGAAGACCACGCTGATTCCTAAACTGGTGTAAAGACAGTTTATTAAAAGGGATATGTAACGATCTACTATAGCATGCTAGACATAGCACTGTGTTTACCATCTCTACATTTTTATATATAGTCTTCCCCCAAACATACGCAAAAGCATCAGAAATAAAAGCTGACGAGATTTTACTAAAAAAGAGACAGGGTGCTGCTAAGATTTCAGTCCCGCCTCACCAAGATGGCATCTTCTGGCCGGATTTCTAAAGAAGTCACATGTTGCTCTCCTGTGCTTCTTAATTAAAGGACTAGCAGAGAACAAACATCCATTTGCTTGTTCAAACAAATATGCACCAGGCATCTACAATCTAAGACAACCTAAAAAATCTATCTTTTCTACACAGCACTGAAAAAATAATTGACATGTGCAAGTCCACTTGCCTTAATCCCTTGATTATATGATATTTCCATCATAAACACTGTGTTGGTTGCATGCTTGCTTTGTACACTAAATGGCAAAATTGTCCCCCCTTTTAAAGAACGAAATTGGCTCCAGCAGCACATAGAAGCAGAAGATCCACTGAAGAGAAATAACACAGAAAGCAATTGGTAATAACATACTTTAAAACGAACTGCAACACCTACCCTCATAAAACTCTTCCCAGGCGCGTTTTGAACCAGGCTGCTGGTGGGAGGGCAAGGCCTGCTGTGACAGGAGCTGCACAACAGGGCAGGAGAGCAGCCTTCCAACACAACTCCCCTCTCGGGCTCCTGCTGCTTTTCAGCACCCACAACACAAATGGGCCACAGGAAACAAGCTAGTGACACCCACTCCGTATACTGCAAACACGGACCCTGATAAAGAAGAAATTCTTGGGCAGGGTTGAGTTTGCCCACAGCGATTTTTGTCAACGTCTTACGAAAATTTTCAGTGGCTGATGTTAGAGATACAGAGTGGAAGAGGGAGACACTTGTGGATCCCACTGGGTACTGACTACGGATACTGTCACACAAGTCAGACCTTCTATAACAGATTTTTCTTGCTCTGATGTCCACTGTCCTGGCTCATAGCCCAGTTCAACCGGACTTATGTCATTTATTCCAGAGAATAAAAACACTAAGCTTGATTAAAGAATAAAATAAACCAATTTCAAGAAGCCAATATTCAAAAGGAAAATAGTAAACATGGGTCAAGAAATAGGAATTAGTCATATCAAGATTAGTACAAAGACATCACTACTTCAATACTAAAAATTAAAGCAAATATTGGCTGTCTTCAGAACAGCACGTATGCATGAGTCTTTGTTTGAATTTGTGTAGGCTGACTCCTAAAATCCTAAAATAATTTTCTTCCTACATCCAAGGGCATCACTGTCAATATTCTACGCTAGGACTAAGGTCACCTAAGCACATATACCACACACAAGCATGTAACCAGCACAGAATTTACAGGAGAATGCCATATAATCACAGGATGAAAGCAAGTCAACTCGGACATGCCAACTGTTTTCACAGTCTTCTGTAGGAAAGAAAATCTTTTTGCCTTAGATGGTAGGTGCCATTAATCAAAGTCTTGGAACTACTATCTCATGATGCTCCAGGCAGCCACTACCAATGGATGAGGTTCGTTAACAGAGATTTTACATAGCTGGCATCAGAATGGCACATAGATTCAGCAGCGGTGGTGAGTTCAAGTTGTACCTCAGCCACTGGAGGGCTATATGAACCTAAGTTCACCACGCAAACTCTCTAGGTATGATTGTTTAAAATATACAGTATACACTGACAGACTTTAAAAGGACCTTCTAGTCCTAATGCTAAACAAGAAATTACTATCTGACATTTCTGAAGTAACAATGTTGGGGGTTTTCTGGTTGTTTGGTTGGTTTGGGTTTTTTTGGTCCCCCTCCCCCCCTTAGAAAAAGGGTTTCTCTGTATAGCCTTGGTTTGTCCTGGACTCATTGTGTAGACCAGGCTGGGCCTCAAACTCAGAGAAATCTGTCTGCCTCTGCCTCTCAGAGTGCTGGGATTACTGCACCACCAGGCCTGGTGAATTCTTTGTTTTTAAATTGCCTATTAGCGTGTGTGGTGGGGTGGGGGAACAAGGTTAATGGGCCCATAGAAGCCAGAGTCGTTGGCTCTCCTAAATCAGCAGTTCTTACTGTGGGCCACAATCCTTTTGGGAATGGAATGATCCTTTCATAGGGGTGACCTAAGACTACCCTGCATATCATATATTTACATTACAATTCATAAAAGTAGCAAATTTACAGAGTTATGAAGTAGCAACAAAATAATTTTATGGTTGAGGGTCAACACAACATGAGGAACTCTATTAAAACAGTGTTAGGAAGGTTGAAAACCACTGCTCTAAATTAAAACTTGATGGGCTCTTGTAAGCCACTCAACGTGGGTTCAGGGACTCAACTTAGGTCCTCTGCAAGAATAGCAAACACTCTAAATGCGTGGGCCATATCTCCACCCCATAACAGTTTACCTGCCTAAAAGTGTGGAAGTGTCAAATGCTAAATACATCAGAGTATTTCAATCAAGTAAAAAGAAAGATTAGACATATGCAAGAATCTGAGAGTAGGATGGGAATTTATCAGAGAAAGAAATGGCCAAAAAACCAGGAGGAATATTTACCTGCAGAAACACAGGAATGACATGCAAGGAGAAACATACTGGACTTAGATTCAGATGGAATTAACTTGGAAGATATCAGCTTGAGAGTCAGCATTACAAAAAGAATACTGTTTCTGTGACTTGAGGTAAGTGATTTACCTTGTATGGCTCAGTGCCCTCACATACAGAGGGGACTAATTTACCTGTCCAGTTACCACATGGGAATTTCTCTAGATAAATTGAGCGGGCATCCAAGAGCAGCCATGATTAAGTAATTTATGGGCTCTCCACACTGCAGACCCTTTACAGGGCTATGTGGGAATGAGTTAGAGCTCTCAGTGAGGACCTAGATACATATTCATAACAAAGCAGAGTAATGGCACCCTCTAATCACATAGTGAAAACATCCAGGAAGTGAACTGGAGATGGTGAATGCATCCTTATAATACAAATCAGGACAGACCTCAATCTGTCCTGGGCTGGATTAGGTAGGAGCGTGCTGAGAAGGGAAAACAGGAGGTATCCTGCCTGGGTTTCTTCCAGATTATTCTCACAGTATAGGCTCAAACAAAACTTTCATAGTTTATTTTTAACACCTCATAAATTGTCTATCTTAATGCAGTGTGGTTGGACATGCCATAGTCCCAGCATTCAGGAGTCAGCGGCACGAGGATTGCTGCAGGTCTGAGGCTGAATGCCGGAGGATGAAGGACCTAGTGAACAGAGGATGAAGGCTGGGTAGGTGGCAGGTTCCAGTGGTGGAAGGTATGGAGCCTAGGTGGACAGCACACTGCACTGTATTTCTAACATTCTGAAATGTGTACTTTTAAAAGTACATTTCCTGTTAAGTATATTTTACAATTTAAGTTAATATTTGATCTTAGGGCCAGGGACCACAATGAAAGGTGACGGAAGCATGGGGAAGAGCAACAGAGGAGGGGTACTAAAGGTAGAGACGGAAGCGTGTGTCCAAAACGACACAGAGGTATCTGACTCTCCCTAATGCATTCGTTCACAATCTGTTACACCCACCAGCCGCCCCTCTCCAAGCGTCACTGGCTTAATTGCTTGTTGCCTTTCCCTATATCCAGACATCCAGGAAGTGAGCATTCAAAGAGTTGAAAGGGCTTCCTTGCCAGCAAGCCACAGGACAGAAGGTCTAGTACACGATCAGACCATGCTAACAGAGGAGCAATAGAAGGGAAATTACTGTAGATGTGCTGTCCTTGGGAAATGTCCGCTCAACCATATTTTATATCCCTAAGAAAAGCATTATAGAACCATTCAGTCTGTCTTCACCTAAACTTTCAAAATCTATTGCTACTAATTCTTCAAACTATGTTTTGAAGTCTTTCATGGAGGCCGAAATATTAAAAAGGCACAAGCCTGCAAGAATCAAAAAAACAAAACAAAACAAAAAAACCCCACAGAATTCCAAAACACACACTAAAGAATTACAGGATTTGGGAGAGAACTCTGCTATGGCAGGAGAAAGTAATATGGGAACTTTTCCACACCATGAGAAAAGAGTGGACCTAATTACCAAAGACTGAAAGTGTAATTTGGAAAGAGAAGAAACACAAAATCCAAGGTGTTGAGGGAACAGGCTGGGGCTGAGACAATTAATTAAACCCTTCAGGGAAAGAGGACAGAGATGAAGCAGTGTCAGAGTCAAGCTGTGAGGGCTTTCCTGTCCTCTCTGGGTAGGTAGGTGCTCAAGTCTTACGGCCAGCAGAGGCAACCCCAGAACTAAGTGACTACTTTAAGGACCTGCACAGGAGATAGGAAGAGCAACAGAGGAGGAGTACTAAAGGTAGAAACAGAAGCGTGTGTCCAAAACGATGGAAAGATATCTGATTCTCCCTCAGATAGAAAAGGAAAGGTTTGGTGCCAAACACAAATGTGTCCTAACCAAGCTAACTGCCTGATAGGGCACAGGAAAAAAAAAATAATTAAACCCACAGCCCTCTCCAAAAAGACTCCCTGTCACTATGATGCAACCTCTACAGGTTGGCTAGCAAAATTCGTATTATAAGTGTTGTGATGTGGTCAACAAAAGGAAAAAAAAAAAAAAGCAATCCTAAAACACGGGGCATTTTTAACCTTAACTTTAGCAGTGTAGCCTCATGGAAAACCAGAACTACACACCATCCCTCTTTTTTTCCCTGAAGCACTAACTCAGTGCATTCTACAGCACAGAGGGGAACATGCAGATTGTCAAGTGCCAATAACTGACCTGGCTTAAATTTCAAATGAGTTCTCTTCTCAGACTTCTTACAGAAAATGACCCTTTCTGAGCATGTTCTCCCATAAATTGTACATATATTACAGTGCATTAGCAACATACTATACCAAGTATAAAATGTATATGCATGTGTGTGCATGTATGCCTTATGTATATATTTTGCAAGGAGTTCAGTGTTTTAAAATGCAATAGAGGGAACAGAGAGAGAATAGAATAGGAGGGGCAGAGAAATTTGCTTTGTTTTTCTTTTCTTTGGGAACTAAACCCAGGGCCTCACACACACTAAATGTGCTCTACTACAAAAGTATATTCCCAGGCCAGTTACCTTTGGTGCATTTCTCATGTAAGGTAACTTGTAAATTGTATGTGCACACACAATGTATGCTCTATAAATGAGCATGGCCCTGAAAAATAACAAGACTCACATTCCTACTGAGTTCTGCATTCAAATGTTTAAAGTACTCCCAAATAGGCTTTTCTATATGAAGGGGCCACTAGTGGCCTCCAGTTTATATATATATTAGGGTCTTGATACATAGCCCTGGCTGTCCTGGAACTTGCTCTGTAGACCAGACTGTCCTTTAACTCACAGAGAGCCACTTGCCTCGCCTCCGAAGTGCTGGGATTAAAGGCATGCACCCTGAGGCCTGACCAAGCAGGAGATGATTTTATTAGACAGCCTTCCCCAAACATCCATCTGTGCTTCAGTCACAGCAATCTTACTCTGCACAGCCAGGCCTGGGTCAAACATCTATTCCTAGAGGCAAGACAACAACTTAGCCCTGTGCAGAGAATCCAGGGGACAAAGTTAGCCCCTCATGAGTAATTTACAAAAGGATTCTCCTAGCATCTGAGATTAAAAACTATTGCAGGCTGTGAGGCAAAATCCCCTAGAACTCAGCGGCATTCCCCTTCAGGAAACATCAGTCACAGTCCTTACTAGCTGAGTCTATGCAAGGCAAGGCCCATGTGCTTCTGGCTTGAGGTCTGTAACTCAGGTGCACAGAAGGTGACTGGCAGGCCTCTAATCATCTAAGGCCCCAATGGACCGGAGGATCCATCTGCAATATGACTCACTCACATGCCAGCAAATTCCCAGTCACTTACTAGAAATACACTGCTACACAGCCAAAGCCCTCAGCATTCAGTGGTTTAAAGAGCACCAGTGTTAAGACAGGTGTGCATGCCTTCAACCCTAGCATTTGGGAGGTAGAGCCGGAATAAAAGGTTCAGCACCAGCTTGGGCTACATGGACTCATTAGTGTCTCAAAAAAAAAAAAAAAATCAATCAATCATTCAATCAATCAATCGTCAATAAACCAACAAAACACTGATGTTAATCACATTGGTTTTTGAGGATCTACAAATTACAGTGATACAACACTAGAAAATTATTTGGTTCTAGTTTAAGGTGACAATTAAATCTCAATACTACTTTCTTAACCATATCTTCTCATTCTGTGCTTTCAAATGATGGCATTAAGGGGAAAAGCCCTCTACCAGTACAGACACCCAGTCAGATTAGTCTAAATGACAAAACCTATCCATCCAGCACAGTCTAATAACCCATGTTTCCTGTGGCCAAATCACAGGCATTGTACAATCTGAATGCACTTTGAGTGGTAACATCCATGGTCTTCCTTTGACTCCTGGAAATAAACTGTTTCTCCTTCTATGTAAGAGAAAAGTATCAGATGTGAAAGCATGAAGCTGTTCATATTGATCAAGCAACCAGATGGTTCACTACATGGGCAGTGCATGCTGGGTATTTTCCGGTCACTCGACATTTACAACCCTCTCTCTGCTAAAAAGGAGTTGAAGATTTTGCCTTCATACTTTCACACATAGAATTTTTTTTTTGATGAACTATTCATTACTCACCCTCAGCCCACAACAGTGAAGAGACTAGGGTTTTTGTTTTCCTTTAATTTTTTTGAGAGGAAGTCCTTAAAAAAAGGATTAATTTTATTTTTTAACTATCTGTGTATAGTGTACATATGTATATCTGTAGCATATATATGTATGTAGTATATAGTGGCAAGGGGTAAGGTACACTTGAAAGCAGGTGCCCTGTGGAGGCCAGAGGAGCCAGATCTCCCAGAGCCAGAGTTATAGACAGTTATTAGCTAACCAACATGGGTGCTTGCAATCAACCATCTTGCAGTAGCAGTAAGAACTCTTAACCCCAGAGCTATCTCTCTGGGTCCTCAAGAAACTTTCAAAGACAACAATGAAGAAAGTTGTATCATGTTCATGAATGAACGTAATCCCCTCTGAGATGGATTCCTCCAGCTTTGCAAGAGCTTTGCCAGCTTCCTTCCTCACCGCTCACCAACCACCTTCTCAGCATGGTCTAACTGACCAACAGAGTTGGGGGAGGGGGTTGTATTATTTATGGACTCTGTCTTGGTACCATGCAGGAAGTGCTCACTAGCTGGGACACCCAGACACAGGTGAGCAGAAGGAGGACGGCAGGCTTTGGGACACAGTGAGAAGCAACCCTCACATGACTGATGGGTGCACACACTCTTAAGTAACCTGCCTGCAAGATGGCAGACATGGGTACAAAACCCAGTCCTGCTTCAGTGTGTCACCTTTCATACAAACACAAGCTTTGTGAAAAATGGACCCTAAAGGTGGAGCTTTCCTTGCTCTCAGGTTTAAATGTGACTCCCATGAGCAGTGGCATACAAACATGAAGGCAGAAGATAGGCAAAGAACCACAGCTAATATTCCTGAAAGCTCTAAACTACTCTCAGCTGAGAGACAAACCACCCAGAACAGAAACAGGCTCCGGCAGTTCAAGGCACAGAAGATGCTTATAAACAGACGTAGATGACATGTGAGGACGAACACCTTCTAAAGAGTTTAACTATACTTGTATACAAAATGCTGGCCTTCTGTATATAACCTTCTGCATTTCTAAACAATAGACCAATAAGTACTGCACAAAGGGAGTGATAGACCCAGCGACAGAGCGAGCCAGAGCTTTCAGTTAGGATGGCCAACAATGGCAAACAAGTAGAGGTTTAAGGCCACTTGCAACCTCTTTAATTCTTTTACACACAACTTCTAATAATTAAGAGTTAATCGTGGGACCTGGGATATGGCCCAGCAGGTAAAGCAGATGGCAGCACAGGGCCTCAACTGGCATCCCTGGCACTGATGAAAAGCCTGGAGAAACGACGCTTCTCTGAACACAAGGCTGGAGGAGCAGAGACACACAGGTCAAACTCACTGGCCACGCAACGCAACCAAGCTGGAGAGCACCAGGCTCAGGGACAACCTGTCCCAAAAACTAGGGCGATGAATGAAGGAAGACAGTCAAAGTCAATCTCTGGCCTCCACACACATGCTCGTGCGTGCTCACACCAACACAACCCTGGATCTGCCACATACATGTGCAAAAATTAACTTATTAGTCATGCAAATAAAGTACCCATGAGAATCCAAGTTTGCTTTCATCAACTCAGCTTTGAGAAGCTGGCAGAAATAGACCTAAAATCAAAGTCTCAATGGTTCTGGGAAAGTGGCTTCAGGGAGACAGTCCAGGCTTAATTCCACAACCCAGTCCTTGCATACCTGCTGTGATGTGTGTCTACATCTCTTCTATCAACAGTTTTGGCTTCTCACCTAGGTAGAAGAAGATGGCTGACAGCAGGCACATGTGTGCTGTTACTAAGTTCCCTTGCTCTCCTCTCTTATGTTAAGTTTGTCACATGCTCCTCTAGGTCACAAGCAGAACTCAGCACACTGTGTTCTCACCATTTGCATTTGACTGTTTTGCCCGCAACCCAACTTCCCGAGGAGGACACTTCTCAGAAGCCTGAATCATAGAGCATCTCTTTCCTTGACTCCCATGATTTTCACTGCACTTCCAATTTATAAAACAAGCCCTCTGAACTTATGAAATCCCCACGCCACGGGTTCCTGTAAATTGCTCAGGTATGAAATGCATTAAACAAACCATCAGTCATTCTGCTAACCTGAAGGCACTAAGTGTGGCCATGGTTTCTAAAGAATGTTATCTATTTCCATCTTGTACAAATTTAGGAGCAACTGTGGTTTCCTGTTCCAGGGTGTTGTCCAAAAATGACTCCACAGAAGTCTGCAAAAATAATCCTGGGCGTTTTGTTTTGAGAGGAAGACTTGGAGAGTTTCCCACTGAGAAAGGAAATGGCGCGTCCTGACTGCAGAGCGTCCAGCATGCTCCCAGCACTGCCAGAACAGGCGCAATGTTGGTTTAACCATTGTTTCACTCACAAGTAAGGCAGGGGCATGCTGCGGTGTGAGGCAGGTTTCAGTTGGTTCTCACGCTACGGGGCCTGACAGGGGACCAATTTAACGTCTGCTTCTTTACCTATAAAATGGGAATGACTGAATAGTCTGGGTCTTTGTAAAATCGACTGTATTGTTAATGTAAAGCACCTTCCATTTCAAAAGGGCAGTAAGGGAGTTTGTTCTGGAGCTGAATATGAGTGACTATGGTCCAGGAACAGATGCAGGCAGGTTACAGCCCATAACATGTTTCAACGAGGAAACAGTTTACTGAACTTCATACAAGAGAAAAACAAAAGGAAGCCATGGTGAGGGTACTTAACGAGTATACAGGTTGGGACTGGTTGGGTCAGGTAGGCAGGGTACTGCAGGGTATGGAAATGGAAATGGATTTGGGATTTAAGACACTATAGGATGACATTCTTAGCTTTAGGGACCGTAGGACCTGGTGACCTGTTAATACACCCTAAAAGGTTTCACGTAGGTTAGGAATGGCTATTAAGGGGCCTAAAGGCAGAATTTGGGTTTGGATCTTCTGCATTCTAGCTCTCAACAATTACAAACTTCTAACCAGTGATCTTTGTACAAACTTTAATATGGGTGTGGCTTCTTTTCCTCTCTAGGAATTTCAATTAATAGTACAGATTAAAAATGAACCTACTGTGTGTCACTAACCCTGATATGAAAGTAACACTTAGAGAGTTGTGCATATAAATATATACATATGTATACATCTTATTCTTAGATATTAAGTTGACTCTGAAATAAACAGGAACACTGTGCATTGAGCTATTTAGGGGAGATGAGGTCTTTATGTTCCATGTTCATTATAGGAATGACTTCATCTTTATGAAAGGTTTTAGTCTGAAATAACACTCCAGCCATAGGAGGATACAATGCATTTTCCATGAGTTGCCATAAAAGGCATATTACATATTCTAAGGTGTATCCCTACTTTGAACTTGAAGCAGTAACAAGTTCTGACTCACTGACAGTGAAATTTGCCAACACAGAAATCTGAGGTCAAGAACAAGGAACCACCAGGAGGCCAGGAGCGCAACCAGCTTTCCCTGAACCAGTCAGCCTAAGGAGCAGGGTATGACCTCATGAAAAGAGCAGCAACAGAAGGCAGGACTGCAACCCGAACAGAGGCCATGATGGCCACGTGGGGCCAAATGCCAATCTCAGTGGAGACAGTTTCCATCTCTGCTCTGCACCCAGGAGGCTCTTCCCTGCATGGCCCTTGTCATGGGCCATGCTGACCACAAAGTCTCTGCCAACCGTACTCCAAGCAAAGGCAAAGATTCAGGCCACAGTCCCATTGTACAAGCTGAAATCAGGGAAGGTGTATAGCCTCTGCTCTGCTGAGTATCCCTCAAACTGGAGGAGCAAACCTTTACCTACCTCAGCAGGAGTAAGGCAGCCATACAACACTGCATGGAGCAGGGACTGGGAGGCAAGCGAGCGCAGAGCTGGGTGCAGAGCGAAGCTGTATATAGCGACAATTACATAAGAGCTGACAGAGCTCCCCCAGCACGGGGACTTGAAGGCTGGCTTGGCTGCAGTCTCTACCTCCTTTGAACAGGAAGTCCCTATGAGTACAGGGCCCTCAGCTTCTGCCTAGTTTGAAGACTGAGATTTTTTTTCTTTTAAATCATTTTTGCATTTGGCTCTGGGTTTCAGGACAAAAAATATACTTCATACAACTCAGTCAAGCCTCTTTTCTCTTTTTTATTCTTTTTAGCTTGCACTTTTAAGGCTACAAACAGCCTGGAATCCCCAGAAGCCTCATCCACAGCAGTTTCTGTAGAGCTTGTTACTTTCATGATCTTTACTCTTGAAGACAATGGATGCTCAATCCCTGAGAGCCCAGTATGCGAAAACCCCAGGGTTGCTGTGAGTAAGAATCAAGTAGGTGTGTTCAGCCTCTAAGCTCAGGAGACTGGAAAGCTGGGGTCCAGGTCTTAGCAGAGGTGGTTTGTTCTGGGGCAGGGAAGCGAGGCAGCCCCATGCCTCTCTGAGCCTCCACTCCCTTTCCTCACTGGTAAGAAACTGGCCCTGGATCCCTACCCTTAAGTTCATGTGGTCATCTCTGAATGTGTGTCTCTGCCCAGACAGCCCCTCACTATTTGGACAGCAGTCACATCAGGTCACAACCACATCATTAATGTCCCTTTTCATTACTGTCTCTTTCTAAGGCATTAAGATTTACTATGCCCACACATGTATGTACAGGGGTGTGCGAGTTACTTTTTGGTTGCTGTGAGAAAACACCATGATCAAGGCAATTTAGAGAAGGAGAGGTTTGTTGTTGTTGTTTTGTTTTGTTTTGTTTTTGGTGGAGGGGGGGTGGTTTACAGTTCCAAAGGGTAAGTGCGTAATGGCAAGGGAAACATGGAAATAGGTTGCTGGATCAGAAAGTGGAAATACCCCATCTTCAACACAAACAGGAAGCGAAGGGGGAAAACTGGAAGTGGCCCCACTTTGTGAATTCTTAAAGGCTGCCCCCAGCACAGCCACATCAGCTCCCCAAACAGCGTTGCCAACTGGGGACCAAATGTTCAAATACTTGAGTCTATGGGTAACACTATCACCCAAACCAGCACGGGAGGAGAGGACAAGATCACACCCATAAACATTATCCATTTCATTTTCATTTCGTTGGCACGGGTTTTCTTCCTTTATTCTGTTCCCTCACCAAGGTCTTATGATGGTCCAGGCATAATGGTATGCTCTAAACACTAGAGGGCCTTCGGTATCGCGCCAGGAAAGGTGGCACATGACTGTCATCGTGTGCTCAGGAGTGTGAAGCAGAAAGATTGCAGGTTTGAGGCTGGGCCACATGGGCAGCTTCAGGGCTATGCCTGAAAAACAATGAAAAGGGTCGCCAGGTTTTAGGTCTCCAGGTTCAAGGAAGGCCAAGCTTACACTTCATTCAAGCCCAGAGGTCTCTAAGCGGCAGGCTCAGTGTCAGGAAATAATTGCAAATGATCACTTTGTAACAGCAGACTCCAGCGCTGAGCCTTTGGCACAGCTGTGTCCTTTGCAATCTGTTAAACTGGCCTGACCACGCAACCGCCACATGCAAGCCTACATTCCCAGCTGCGTGTTATAGGAAGACAATCCATCACTCTGATATTAATTGCTATTGTACGGATTAATTACTCGCTATTGTAGGTTTGAGTCTTAACAATGTAAGAGTAATTATCCCTTAAACATTATCTGTATAAGTAATAAAATATAGCAATTCAAAATTTTGGAGCATTTACCTGGGGTTAGACAATGAGGTGAGTGCTTTATACAGAGTTTCCAGTGTCATGATCATTACTTGTGCAACACACTTCTCTTTGATGTGACAAAATGCCTGAAGAAGTATTTCTTTTGCCTGTTGTTCCTGAGGTTTCTTTCCAGTTCGTTGACTTCACTGCTTTGGGCCTGAACCAAGGCAGAATGTCCTGGTGTCAGAAGTGTGTGACGGAATGAAGAGTGACAAAACTCAGGGGGAGGTCCCTACCTCTTCCAGGTAAGCCACGCCTTCTAATTTCTAGTGCGCTTCAATGGTTCCAAATTATGAACCTGTCAATGGGTTAAACTACTGAGCAAGCTAGTGCTTTATGATTAAAATAAAATAAAATAAAATAAAAACCACCTCTCAATAGCATCCCCATCTGGACATCAGGCTTCAACACATGAGCCTTCAGTAATAGTTTACATGAGTCAAAATACTGTCGCTAAGTGAGGCTTCCAAGACTGAAGCGTTTGCTCCAGGTTACAGGGACAAATGAATGTTCCACGTAATCAAGAGCCAAAGCACACATGGGCTGCTCATGCTCTTACATAGCAGATACCATGGCAGATAGCACTTTCCATGGCATAAAATATTTCACACCCTCTGTTGAGATCCCCCTTGTAGCATGCACCCTGTGTCACCTGGAAAACCAAATTGGTATGCTTTTCTCATTTCACCCAGCACATGCCCTTACTCTGTTTCCCTGGAAGACACTTCTCACTGGAGAGGTTTAGTTCAAGTCATGGCTTTGCATGAAAGTTTAGGGATGAAGTATGAGATTTTTTTTTTAATGCCATTGTGGGTTTTTGAGGGGGAAACAGAAATGTTATGTCAAGATCAATAGAGGTCTTCCCAGAGGAGACATTTACCTTTGATGGCTGAAGGCAACAATGGTGCTGTTTGCCACCAGAGACCACCCCGTGGTGTAATCGCCTACACTGTGAGGTGATTTGTCCTTATCTACAGCCCAAGACTCTTCCCTGAATTTTCAATGTGGCATCCACTAGCTGTTTTCATGAATAACGCCCTCAGCTTCCGGCACCCATTTAAAAATTCTTGAAAGGTGAATAGTGCATTCACAGGGCTCCAGAGGGAGATCTAGCAGGCGTCTTTTAAATCATAGACACTTTTCAAATACAAAGGGACTATACAAAATAATCCTGGTCTGAGAGGTGCTTAAGCTGTTAGGCAAAATATGGCTGGGTTTGGGGTGTGTGTGGAGGAGACACAATGAAATGACACATGGAGAGAAACAGATGGTGAAAATACATGGCAAAATGAATGAATCCATTTCTCTTCATTCATAAGCACCTGGATCAGCATTAGCACTGAGCTGTTGTGTTCTATGCTCTTCAGGAAGTGCAGGATTGACAAACAAACAGCCAGGCTTGCACTGAACCATCAGTGGCAAGAACCTTACATTGTGCGGATATCCACATGCTACGGATCCATGCTGTATCATTTCCAAGTCACAAACAATGAGACACTTACAGAAACTGAGAAATCCAGCTTTAGCAAACAAAATACAGATGCCAATTTGAACTTCACAAAAATGAAAAACAATTTCAATGTTAGATATACCTTTTGGGGGTGTGGGGTTTCATGTATCGCAGACTGCCCTGAAACTCAACATGTAGCCAAGGATGGCCTTGAACCTCTGATCCTCCTGCCTCTATTTCACACATCACAGGATTATAAGAATGTATCGCCATGTGGTTTGGTGCATTGATGGAAACTGAGCCCCATGCATACCTGGTAGACCTCTCATAAATATCTGAAATGAGATATTTATACGAAAAATGAGGGCGTTTAAAAAGTGTTTAAAACAACAGAGGTAGGGATGGAAAGATTGTTCAGTGCTAAGACCACTAGCTCTTCTTCCAAAAGACCTAGGTCTAATTCCCAGAGCTCATATAGCAGATTACAGCTGTCTGCAACTCCAGTTCCAGGGGATCTGACACTCTCTTCCGGCTTCCATAGGCACCAAAGGACATAAGCGGCACACAGACAAATGTGTAAGTCAAACACCCATATATATAAAATAAAATTTTAAATTAAGTTTTTAAAAAAGTTTTTCAAGCCAGGTATCTTTTATCCAAAGTTCAAATATAACTACCATTGTGTATTTCACCTGGCAAGTCAACAGACCACTCAGTCAGTCATATTAAGCTGCAAGACAACCATGAAACACAATTTTTGGTTCCAGATTTCTAGTAATAACACTATAGTGACTTGAAACAAATCACTATATATAACTGTACGCATACAAGAGTGGAAAAGACGACCCAGGCCACCAGAGGAGCTATCGGTAGTAATAAACATCACTGCTGGTGTCGCACAACACAGCAGCCCTGAAGACTTGACAGAAAGAGAGAGAATAGAAGCACTAACTACACTATTCTTCATGGGACAGCAATTCCTGGTTTATTTGATAAATATATTTATAGGAATCAATTCAGTGTTGAACAGGGCAAGAGATCAATAAGCCTTTCTTTGAGTACGCTGTCACACTCTATACCACATTTAATCCAAAAGAGCCAAGGTTAGCAGCCAGCTGCTCTAAGCATCTATCAAGTCTCTGAGCATCCATCATACAGCTGCAGGCAGGGAAGTCACCTACTGCCTCTAGAGGGAATTTCATACACCTGCCTGAAAGGTGCTGCAGCAGCTGCAAAACACTCATACACTCACACTTACATACCAACTGCAGCAACTCACATTTAAGACACTAACATGTGCAAACTTACACACCAACATATGTGTACTCGAAACAGAATATGAGCGGCAATCATAAAATTCTCATCATTTTGAACATACATACATGTGTGTGTGTTGTGTGTACGTGTGTGTTCCCAGAGAAAGACAGCAAATACATGTGTCCCTTTTATTCTAAGTCTACAGGAGAAATATTCTGAAGGCCCATATTAAATCAAGTTTTATTATAAACAGGGTTTATTTAAATTACGCTTTAGTGTCTCCAAAACAAAATCTTTCTCCTTTTCTTATGATACAGATGAAGCAACCTCCTCAAACCTCCTCACCACGAGCAGGGGTACATGTCTTCAGGCCCACAGAATGTGGAATGTACCATGCACAATACTTCTAGTGTGACCTATAAAATTTTCCATCCCGACAAGCACCCAGAGCTACCAGAGAAGAAACGACAGGGGCCCTGGATGACAGCTGGGAGCCAAGCCCACTGACCTACATAACCAAGGCTGCAAGAGGCAGAAACAAACTTTTATTATGTTGAACTGTAAGATCTAAAGCCTGTTACAGCCATCAGTACTATTAATATATGTCCAAAGCACTACAAATCAAATGGAAATCCAAATTATATTTCATGAAATGTCTAGCATCTCTGCTGTAACTGTGTCACTCTGGCCTGATTTATACTGCATCCCACAACCTAGAAAAATGTCCACATTTTTTCTCAATTTGATATTGATTCACTCTGCAAAGAAAATCCGCTCTGTAGCTCATGGCAATTTAAACTTCCATAAGCCACATGGAACACTAACATGGCAAAAGACTACAGAACCAGCATAAAGAATTTGAGAATGCAGACATGTAGAGAGACAGGTAAGCAGACAGGGGTCCAGGCAGAAAGACGGTAGGCAGGCAGGTATGTGGCTGAACTGTAAGAAAAAGCATACCGTAAAGTTAATATTTAAGGCAATGTGGTGCACAGAGATAAAATATATACAGAGGCCTTAGAAACAGATCCATGTATAAATGAAAAGGGAGCGAGATAAATGACTGAGGTAAACTTGCCCTCAGGGAGCGGTTTGAAACAACTTACAGTAAGAAAAATTAATAGAGAAGTTTGGGTGAAGAAGCAACATTTTAGCTGACTGGGCTTTATGTCAGATATTTTAGTAACTTTGGCAGTTCCCAAATTCTTCAGTCCTTCCCAAATCCAAGAGGAGATCCCTGGGGCAAGGTTCCTCTGTATTTTATTACCATGCCCCAAATACTTGGTCTATCAGCAACATTCCATTGACCACAAAGGCTTTTTCCTTTATAATGCTGACACGTGAGCCCTGTTTGCCGATGCCACACAAGGTACCTGACACCTTCCAACAGAGCAAACAATACAAATAAAGTCACTTTAAAAAAGGGGGGGGGGTGTTTCAAAAATAACCCAGCTACTTAAAATACTGCAAGATTAGGGTACTGTCTAAGACAGCAGTCAGTGTTAATGTTCATACCATCAATAGCTTAAGAAACACATAGTCTATGGATGCACTTTCCCAGATTCATTTCAAACCCTCAGGTGGGAAAATTACACATCTCTCCATTTTAAGTGGAGGTAATTTAAATTGATAAGTGCCTCCATGAGCCCATGTATTTAAACACTCCGTCCTCAGCTCGAAGCGCTGTCTGGGAAGGTTCTGGAAGCTCTATGAGGTAAGGCCTCCAAGGAGGAAGTCCACGCTAGGGGTGGGCTGTGACACTTGATAGCCTGGCCATGCTTCCTTTTGATGCCTTCCTGTCAGCTGATGAAGTGTGCCTGGGCGGCTTCATGCATCTGCCACCATCCCTTCCTCCTTGAGGATGCTCTGGCACATCTGGAATGGTAAGCCCAAACAAAAGGCTTCTACTCTACACTGTTCTTCTCAGGGCATTTTATCCCGGCAGCAGAAAAGAAACTAACACAAGGGATCATTTACCTGAAGTAATTCTATTTAAGAACAAAATCTACTATAAATTGCCAGCAGTTTCTTCCCCCTCCTCATTCCTGGTACACAGAAGCTAAATCTGATTTTCAAAACTGCACAGTAATCATCTTTTATGCATGGCTTGGTTCACTCAGTATGTTCTGAGATTCATCCATCTGTACCATGGCCAGGTTGGATTTCCTTGTATGCATGTACCACAAATTATCCATCAGTTCATGGACTTTTCAGTTATTTTAAAGACTATGGACACCCGAGTGCAAGTGCTTTATGAGCTGCCTGGTTTTGATCACTGTAGCTTTGTAGTAAATCAGACAGACTAAAGTGCCTGCTGTTTGTGTGGGTCAGGTTTGGTTTGGCCTCTGTAGATCAATTTAGAAACAGGCAGCCAACTCAGCCTACCCAAGCATGATATTCTGATATCATGAATGATATCAGCAGCACATGAGTTCCCATTCCATTCTGCCCTCCACCCCATGCCTTCGTCTCCCAAGCAACTCTACATCTAAACAAAGGTCCTAAACCACCAGATTAGCAGGTACCAAGAAAGCTACCAGTATCACAGGAGGCTGCAGTTTCTACCAGTTTCTACCACTATGACTAGCTACCACTAGACTCATGCCCAAGCACTGTGATGCAGCTACTGGTTATTTACAACCCGTGTCCTGTCCTTGGCTATATAAAAAAATACTGATTCCTCCCAAATGATCCCCCACAGGCTCCCCTGTTCTTTGGCTTCCACTGCCAGACAAATCTTGCCAGAATATGGCAAGCTGAGCCTCATTTTTCACTGACTCAGACTTCTTCCTTGTTTGAACTGCCTTACAGAAGGATGTGCACCTACACTCCTGTGTTCGCATGTTTACTTGCATCTGTGCGGTTTCCCCAGTTTGGAGCACTGTCCTATACTTTTTGCTGTTTCACTGAGTGAATTTGCTAATGGAAAGAAGCATGTGATTGACCTCTTGTGGTTCTCTTCTGAAGCATAAAAACATGACTTTGAGGAAGAAAGGTGGACAGAGGTGGGCAAGGAGGAAGGCTAAATGTAATCACACCTGTTGGAAGTGACAAGGAAGGAGTCATGAGAAAGGTCTGAAAGGCATCCGCCTTATATGTGCACAGTCCAATGCCCCATTAGACAGAGTAATGACTCTGTAGCCACAGGACAGAGGTCCCACCCTCTTTTTCAAAGAAAGAAGGAAACACGGCTGGAATCCTCAGAAAGAAAACATTACGTTCTTAAATTGTATCCTTGGAAGACACACAAGCGGCGGTGCTCTGCCATTTTAACAATCATCTGACTTAAGAGACAAGAGGACGGCTTTCCTGTTCTCCGTCCCACCTCTGTCCATCTTTCCATGCTTCAGAGGTGGACCAAAGGAGCAATCATATACTTCTCTCCACTGGCAACTCACCAAGTGAAACAGCAAACGAATAGGACAGTGCTACACACTGGTGAAATGCACGGATGCAGATAAGCATGCATATATATAAAATACATACATATAAAACATCAGCTCTTCAATGACTTGAGCTCCAGGAACAGACATAATGTATTGCCTCTTGTATTTTTAGGATTTCCATACTCTGAAGTTGAAAAAACCACCCTGGGAAGGGATAAAGGTCTCCCTTTGCCTAGGTTAGAAACTGTACCAGATGAGCACTCTGTGTCTAGATGATCTCTTCTTCTCCATTGTAAACTCCAACAGAGCGGTAAGTATGAAAAGTAATCCAAGTGCTCAAACTGCCATGGCCAAAGCAAAAAGTTATACATTCTGCATTTGTATATATTGTCATCAATTTTAGCAAGTCCCAATTATCTTGACTATATTCAACAGCTTACAAACCAATTCACGTATGATGTGAAAGTTTTATATTTTTTTGTTTTTCCTAGAACAATAAAATACAGTTGTATGAGTCATAATTTAATGTGTATGGCATTCAATTTATATAACAGACCTAAAACCCTTATTATTTAGCATCTTTTAGCTAAAAGAATGAACCCCATCAAGTATTACGATTCAACTACTGCAAGTTGCAAGACCTTTATACTACTAGGAAATGCTTATGATATGATGTCAAGGGGGAAATACGGGTACACATCTAAATATGTATGTGCATATAAACTGTAAGTATACACATAAATAAATGTGTGCTATGTTCCCTAATTCTGAGACTCCATGAATTTTGAAATACACAGCCATTTTAATAGCGGCTTCTTTGAAGGAAAAAGAAATAGTGGCACATAAAATGCACATAACTGTGAGACACACTGGGGTTGCAAAATGAAGCAAATATGTGAGGGGTATGAGTTTTCTAATAGAGACAGTGTTCTATGGGTGGGCTTAAAGGCATGACAGTTGAGGGAAGCTGAGTAGGCCATGGGAAAATAATACATCAAGAGTGCTTCTTTTTATTGGAATTATCTTATTTAGCTAATTTTTTCTTTGGTTTTAAAATTTCTATACTGAAATGTATAACTTCTATAAACTAAATTATAACAAAAATGTTTTTTAAAAACTTCTCCAAAGAAGGCAATATTGTTATTCAAAACTACTGTATAGATGGCAAATTCCTATATTTGCATTTCAAGCTCTAACTTTATTAAGGTTGGTTTGAAATGCTTTAGGCTACACCTCTTGGAGCTTATCTCTCCAAGACACTTCTTCTAGAAGCTGGAGAATATTTACCTTTTTACTTTGTTTTTATATTTCTCTTCTTGCTTATTTGGGGTTTCCAGGAGTAGCTGGACACGTATTTAAAGAAATTGAACAATATCATGGAAGTTCTCTACATCTAAAACAGTGTTCATTCTTTAGAAGCCAATCTCAAATCTAACAGTAACTATTACCCAGATACAATCAACTCAAAAGCTACTTAAATATACCAAATACATTAAATAGGCTTTTCTTGCTATTAATAAAAAAAATCCTTATCTCTATGACATTTCCTATTTAAATGAAAAGTTATCTCTTGCCCTAAAAGACTTACCATGGTGGCTTTGGATTTTCCCACAACATCAACAATTCTCCAAAAATAAGAACTAAGTCAGAAATATCCAGACTTCCCTCAATCCACAATGAATTCATAAACCGTTAGTTTTCCAGACATTGTAATTAACAATGTGCTAACTTCACACCATTGTTCTTTAAAGATCAGCATATTCAGCAGGAAATGTTCAGATATTACATGGCGCCTTTAGAAACGCAAACTCCCAGAATGCTGCAAGCAAAGACACTAATAACATGCTATCGATTTTATTTACAGACACACAAGACAAGAACTAATTCCAAATGATAGTGTTAGCAGGAGAAAGCAAATGAAGAGAAAAAGACCCTGGGAGAGTGGTGAGAACACCCATCTTTGTCCAGTCAGTTCTTCCGGGACATTATGATGCTACTGAAATAAAACTTGGTCAGCTATTCTTGGAAACCATTTCTAGTTAAAGAGCGGATACAAAGCACCCCAGTTGAAGAAATCATCGAAATTTACACCCATAAAGTACTCTGGAGAGTGGAAAGGAAAAACTCATTTTAATCACCACGTGGGCTAGAATGCCTCATCAGAGATTGTTTATCTACTCCAGACCAATTGTACAGAGTAACAATTGAACAGGCGGACTCAGCCCATCCTACTCAAAGGGTGCCCACAGTGAACAGAAGTGTAAATTTGAAACTAAATTCACAAGAGATCTTTAAAAAGAAAAAAAAAAAAGAAAGAAAGAAAAAAAAAGCAGCAATGCAGTTTTAGTGACCACCCCCAGGTTTCTGTGTACTGTGTAGCATGTAATGTGTCATATATGGAGGTCAGAAAGTGTTGGGTTTTTTTTCTTCCATCATGCAGGTTCTGGGCATGAAACTCAAGTCACCAGGCTTGGCAGCAAGAGCCTTAACCCACTGAACTATCTCACTGGCCCAGGACTATGCAGTTAATAAAAACACAGTTTTTGTGACCACCCAACCACTCCACCTCCTGAAGCTAACCGCTTCTTAGCTGATAGGCACTTTGGACAATGATCCTGGTGAGATCACGATCTTCCCAGAGGCCTGCTTCTTGCCCCTCTCACTGTCCACCGTCTCTCCTCAGCTGCTTTATGTCTAGTGGTGTGGCAAAGTCAGCCAGGCTGTACTCATTCCTGTGCTCAAGCTCTAGCCTTAACATGATGTACAGCTATTTCTCCATTTAAGGTATCCCAAACCCTTTAAAACCCAGCACAAGTGAGAAGATCAAAGACTAGCACTTGCTTCACTGACCCTACCCAACCCACATCTTAGTGCCAGGGCAGGCTGTAAAATCCCAGTGGCTTTCCTCTGCTCATAGGACCACCTGCCCTGCCCTGTGTCATAGTGACAGCCTCAAGAAAAAGGCTCGAAACTGAAAACTCATAATCTGAATGTGTATCACTTTTCCCATGAAAATAAACGGAAAAATCTTAAACCCAGTCATTGTGCATGAGGGGCCCTGGGACCAAAGACAGTGCTTTTTATAGCTATAATTACAGTTAAAATGAGGTCATAAAGGTGGAGGCATGATGAGAAAGGGCAGATGCTCCAGTAAGAAAAGGAAGAGAAGAGAACAAAGAGCATGTATGAACAGTGAGAAAGGAGCTCTCTGCAGGCTAAGAAGAGGGCCTCACAAGACACCCAACCTGCCAACAGCTCCACCATGAAGTCTGAGCCACTGTAACAATGGCAATCTCTGTGGTTTACATTACCGCTTGTCTTATGTTGCCAGAGACTGCCTTGGAGCCTACTACACCTGGCCTCATTCACCCCTTTTTATCATCTCTCAAATCCATCACTAAAAGCATCTCAGAGTTGAAAATACTGCAAACAAGTGCTCTTAGCACTCTCCCTCTCCTCCCCTGCCCAGGACACTGAGCCCAGCACCAGTCTAAGAGTACCTCTTAGTTCACAGGGTGCCTCCAGCCTCCCTGCAGGTCTGTTTTTATCCATAGCAGTCTAGTGCCCCCTGCACACCTAGCACCCTGCAATGCTCTCCAAATTGTGTTGAACATGGTTACTTGTTGAAGTTCAAGGTGTAAAGTCAAAGCCACCTGAATCTAAGCTTCACTTTACGTTTATTAATTATGCCATCTTGAACAAATTATGAATGGTCACCAGAGTTCTAGGTATTAAACTATAAAGGGCTAGCAATATTTACCTGATACCGTAAGTGTCATGACCCCAGAATGACTACAAGGCTTTAAATACAGTGCCCAGAAGATAGACAGAACAGAAGCAAATAATACTTGCTTTTTGTTATTAGCAACAACCCTACCAGCTGACAAGCAGGTAATATAAGTTCACTGGACCATTATGGAACTAAGCATACCAGTCTTTTTATCTTTTATTTTTTTAAAGACATACAAGTAGATAACCCTGCCTGGCCTAAAACTCTTGTCAACTAGGCTGGCCTCAAGTTCATAAGAATCCAACCATCTTGGTCTCTGAAGTACTTGAATCAAAAGCATACATCACCATGCCAGGCAGAGCCTACCATTTACCAAGTCTCTAAATGGCCTCAAACATCATCCATGTGGATCGTTTCCAGTTGACTATGTGTGTCATACTAGGAAAGCAAGACAGAAGGTGAAGGGTAGCTGCACCGAAGAGGAGAGCTGGTAGAAAAAAACCACAAGAGGTGTACACTCTAATAAAGGGACCCACAGAACAAGGGCGTGGACAGGGACATGGAGCCTGACTGAAACAGTAAGCTTTATAAGCAAATGCTCAAAATATCCTGTTAGAAAGAGAAATCAGAAAGCTGTGGATCCAGGCTTTGAGTTGCCAACAAGCTGGGTCATTGAATGCATGAATGGTGACCAGTGACATCATCTGAAAAGGAGGAAAACTGGAGGAGGAGGGTGCCTACGAGGCGAGGAGGTGGCAGGATGCTGAGACAGTAGCCAGATCCTTTTTTTTACAACTAAGGAAAAGGGACCAAGCACCCAACACCGGTCTTCAACACGAAAGACACATGGAACCAATACATTCAACAACAGAATTCTGAACACCAAACTATCTTTCCCGAGAGCTGATATTTTTCATTCTGGATCTGAGGTATAATTGGGTTTTAAGTCTGTATTTAGCTGAAGTGAGGGTGGTGAACACAGTAAAATGCTATAAATAAAAAAATTTTAAAAAATGAGTTTGCTAAAGTAAGACTTCATTGGCCTGAATGACAATCTGGCTAAAATAAAATCCAACTGTCTACATGGTGAACCCCGGACTCCCAATATGTCCAGTTGAAACAAGTTTTTTGGATGAGAAGCCAAAATTAGCACCTCACACCTGAACCAGATTTTAAATAAGGAAGGAAATTATCTGTTCTGTAAATGATCTAATCCTAACAGGAGCGCTCTTTGAGAGAAAAATAATGTCAAGGCCATTCTTGACAATGTAAGTATTCCAGGGTGATTCAAGATGGGTTTTATTAAACCTCAGGGTAACAACTTTAACAGTAGGCTATTATATTTGTGAAGAAATGAGCAAGGGAAGCAATAGCCAGAGGAGGACAATGCGGCAACCATGTTGCATTCAAGACCAATGTCTTGGGGGACAAAGAGCCTAAAGTGAAAAAGTAGCAATAAGCAGCCCCTGATGCCTATTTTCCAAGAAAGTACTTCAGTGGCTCACCTCTATCCAATTAGCCATGTTGAATGACAGTGCTGAGACTAACTGAAGCAGGAACACAGACGTTCTGGACAGAGCAAGGGCTTCCCCAGAAAACACCTGGGCAGGCACTGTGGTGCTCAGCTGCTGTGGGACCTAACTACAGGGCACCAGATGCGGGACTTGGTACACAAAACTGCATCAGCTTGGGTGGGGTGGCTCCTGCCTGGAATCCCAGCACATGGTGAGAAAGGCTGCAGATCCACAAGCTCACCTCCGGGTACATGACAAGTGTGAGGTAAGTCTGCTTTCATGAGATCCCATCTCAGACTAACAGGGCTTCACCCAGGAGTGGTGCCTGCTGGGAATCCTTGCAGGCGCTCTGCACCACGTCTGCCACAAATGATGTCAAGGCATAAAATGCATTTCCTCAGTTAAGCTTAATATAGGAAAAGCTATGGAGATTTCCTCGGCAAAATTCTAAAGTAGATTTCCTGAGTCAATATGCATGCTTAGTTTTGACATACAGCAAAACATACTCCAGAAGTGAGAGCATTAACGTCTACATCCTACAAAATATGGAAAATCCAGTTAAGAGATTTCAGTGAAGAGATTCTCCCTCCAACCCTGGCCAGCTCTACTTCATTTATGCAATAAGAAGCAGGTATAGAACAGAGCGTGGCTCAGCTGTAATGTGCTTACCTGGCAGGCAGCAGGACCCCAGGTCCAACCCCGAGAACCATGGGGTGAGGGGGGAGCAAATAAACATATGTGCAAACATGGGGAAAGCACCCACTATTTTGACTCAGGGGAATTATCTTGAGTCTCTTCTTGCTTACATAATATATGTAATAATGACTATCTTATGGGAACACAGATGTTAACAGGTAAAATGACATGCAGGGGTCAGTTACCCTAGAGGCAGAATATCACAGATGCCTATAGCAGTGGTTTCAGAGCCAGAAAGCCTGGGTTCAAGTCCAGACTAGTCTCTTTTAAGCCATGTGGTCCAAGGCCAACTGTTTTACCTCACCCTGCCTCCAAATTCACTTCTGAGGACAGTAACAGCAGTTACCTCCTAGGGTTATAATGGAAATTAAATGAATTATGCGAGCACAGGCAGAGTGTGAGCATGCCTGACAAGTAATAATGCTACTGGGGGAAAGTTATTATTTTAGACAGCAAATCCAATATTCCAAGCTCTATTTCCAAATCCAGTCATTTTGCAAGTGGAGCTTCTAGCACATCAACTCCGAAAGCACAGCTGTGGGAGAATATGCCAGTTACAGCCAGGGAGAAAGGCGAGCTCATTTGCATGGAATTGTGCATGCAAAGCACCTCCTTCTTGTTGGCTGAACAACATGATTACATGCATTTTGCCAGATATAATTTCTTGATTGACTCTTTCAGGGATATTTATAAGATACAAATGTATAAATCAATGTATAAATATAATCCATTTAGAAACATTACAGGGATATTACATTATTTTTTAAATATACCACCTAGAATAGTTACAACCAGTTAACACATGAGCTTATCTTGTCTCTTTTCTCAACTAATTACTTAAGTCATCTCATCTGAAGCAATTAGAAAAATTTTACCACTCCCAATATCATCCAGAGAGGTGCAGGTATGTATGTATGCTTGTATTTAGCTTTATATGTGCACAGTTTGAAGAAAGTGTTCTTATTAAAAACCATCTCCTTCCTTACTGGGGGAAATGTCTCAAACTACTATCCAAGAAAGAAGAAAAAGAAACATATTTTGAGAGTTTTCTCTGTTTCAAGGGTCTAAGGAATTTTCTCAAGTTACTTCATTTCTAAAATTCTCGAGGCAGAAACAGAGAGGAACAACACTGGAGACTTAACCAGAACCATAAGAAAGTAACTGGTGGGTACCACTCACAAGACAAAAAAGAACTGAACAGTGTTTTGAGTTCAATTTCATTTTCACTTGCATTGAGCACCAAATAATATATGGTTATAAGCAGGAATCACCAGACTATTTTTTACATGAACAAAGTGTTCTTTGCTTTTTTAGTATATTTCTAATTTGCAAGAAAATTATCCCAGTAATTTTCTGAAAGCAATGTCACAATTGTTCACTGTTTTATTTCCTATTATATACTATCTTTGTAGGTATGTGCTTCCATCACATACTACGTTCTTTCACAAAAAACAAAAAACAACCAAACAAAAAAACTGAGACAGAGGCTTACACACACTAACACTTTTCAGTGAACAGGTCCATAGTATTAGCTCAGACCATCTTTGGTTTTGCACGAAACTGCCGCCTGAGCAAAGCAGCAGAGATGCACGAATATCCTTAGCTCTGTGAGAGGAAGCTCCAGGGTCACATTCCAGGACTATACTTTACAACTGAATGTCCATCATGTTTGTATTGAAGTAATAATTTCAAAGTCTAAGATTAAGTTAGGACTTGAATAGATAGATGGGTGGGTAGATGGGTGAATGGATGGATGGGTGGGTGATGGTGGATGGATGGATAGGTGGATGGATGGATAGATACAGAGGTGAGTGTATGGATATATCAATAGAGTAAGCACATAGATGGCTGGATAGATGTATGAGTGACTAGGTGAATTGATGGATTTCCTTTTCAGGTCTTATGGCAGAAATAACAGTCATTCAACTAAAGTAAACATGATAGCTTGCAAGGCATTGGTTATTGTAAGACAGAAAAAGGAAGATTCATACCATCAGGTCTAAAGCACAGTGGTCTCAAAATTCACAGGGAAGTTTCCAAAACATCACAATTCTGACTTGCAACTTGGTTGCAATACTGACAATACAACTCAGATAGCAGTATTCCCAAGTTTGTGCTAGATGACATCACAGCATTCCTCAGAACCAGCTTTTGAATGCAATTTAAATGAATAAATCTAAACAGCATTTGAGATAAATCTAACTTTTAAGGACAATTACTACGAGTGACAAAGACACTGTCCTCACATTACATGAGTCAAAATATCTGCATCAAAGCTTTTTGCTTCTCTTTTCCCTCTAAGATGTGCTTTATGGAAACTTAGGACACTGTGAAAATTAAATAAGGGGTGTGTGTGTGTGTGTATGTGTGTGTGATCATTTTCAACTCTGTTCAGAACCAAGGGTATAGACTAGATCACAAGTAAAGCAATCTCCCCAAGTTCAGGACCTTGGCACATAAGCTAAACAGAATCACTGAGTAATTTTCTGGACTTAATGTCTCTCATAATATTAAATAAAAAACAAACAAACAAACAAACGATAGGACTAAGAAGACGTATCAGCCAGTATGGTGCCCGGTCATATAATCATGAAGACTGGAGTTTGAATTCTGAGTTCCAGAACAACCAGCTTGGCACATGCTAGTGAGACAGAGGCAGGCAGATTCCTGGGACTTGCTAAACTGATGAGCTTCAGGCTTCATGGGGACCTTGTCTGCAACAAAAGGTGGAGGGCTGGAGAGAGAGAATGCATATAATTCTTACAGAGGACCAGAGCTCTGTTCCCAGCATCCACATCAGGCAGCTCCAGAAGATCTGATGTCCCCTTCTGGTCTCCATGGTATGTTACATGCAAATGGTGCGCATACAAATACATAGGGACACGCAAAGCAACATAAATATTTTTTAAATTATTCTTTTAAAAATTATATGGTTGAGAGTGATTGAAAAAAAACATTTAACATTAGCCTCTTGCCTACACACATGTGCGGGGGCACACACACACAAGCACGTGTGAAAAAAAAAAAGAGGAAAGAGCAGAAGGAAGTTGTTCTGTATAGCAGCAAGACAAGAAATCACTCAAAAGCATCAGTGTTAGAAGCATTCTTGTGGAGTCATTTGCTCTTTTGACACTGATGCCAAGTGATTCTAACCAAGTTTTAATAAAGAGTATGGGTAGGAGAAAGAGGCTGAGAGAGGCAAACAGAGAAGAAAGAATAGAGTAATGCAAAATGAGCAGGGTGGGACAGCGCTTACTGCTGGAGTAGTTAACCTAGGAGGGTTTTCTTGTGGCCTGATCCTTTCAGTATTCCCAGGTGGCATCCTTTTAGGCAGTGATTGGGCTAAGTGATGCATGATAAATGGCCCCCAGCCTGCACCCACCATCAACAAGGCCCACTGGCCCTGGCTGTGGAAACAGAAAGGTCATTCATTACCCAATGTGAACAGAGTACACGTTTGTGATAAATAACAGCCATTATTGAACTACAGTGCTCTCTGGGAATTCCCCAACACTTCCTTGACATTAATGTACTATTTGTGGAAGGCTCCGTGAGGCTCTCTCAATATTATTTAGTGCTTCGTGTTTTATGAGGAACACCATGAGAATTTACTTCTCCTTTGTTGGGATGCAAGAGTCTAAACAAATACTGAATATCTCCTTTCATATCACAAGCCCAGTGCTGAGGAATTTGTCTGGGCATGAGGTTAGCAGAGGGGAGCAAAGCCCATGCTGCACACAGAAGAGACATGATCCAGTCTGGGTTTGACCTCATCTGGGCAAAGGGTTGGTCACACATACTACTGTCTCATGTTCCTGGCCAAAGAAGAAAACTGGAAATGTAAAAGATGCTACTCAGATACACAAATCCACTGGGGAACTGAGAACCCAAATACCTCTTAACTCATAATGCTTGCCACTGTGTGTTTTCATACTAGCTGCTGTTACAGAAGACAAGTCACTCTATCAGGGGTTCTTTGCGTAGCCTATTCAAATTGGCTCAGTTCCAAGCCCATCCTAAGTGAAGCTGTTCCAGTGCATCCCACCTCAGCTATACATAGTCCTTCATCCTCTGGTCCCCACAGAACCCTCTCAAGAGGATTCAAGAAGTGCATGACAAGTGTCTGTGGCAAGTCCGTGACCCTGACCTCATTATTCAACCATAAGCCAGTACTGTGCAAATAAAGGGGTCACATCATGCACAAAAAGACGCCATGTGCCTTGTTTTAGTCTGGTGGCATCTACCTATGGAGTAGACAGTGCTTAGGACTTCACTCTTCGCAGATCACCAGATGATGGTATCCACATGTAATACACAGTGATTGGAAACACGTGCTGCCACGTGAAAGGGGCAGATGCACACACAAACGCCAAGCAGACACACACAGTCATAGGGGAAAAAGCACATCCGCAATGTTAGACCTTTAAAATACAACCATTATTTTGTCAACAGGCAAACCAGGAATATAGAAACCATGTAGTGTGAGATGAAAATTACAGTAAAAACACATGGTCAAATAAAAACAAACCACACACACACAACAGAAATGCAGCAGCCACTCAATACTTACAGAAAAACAAAGACTGTTATATGTGGAACATAAGTCACCAATGCATGATTGAGTTGCATTAAGAGTAGTCAATGAAAGCACTAAGGAAAAACTTACGTTGATGTTTAAAAAGAGAAGTGGAATTTGCCAAAACATAAAAATCTGTGAAGTGGTATACATGAGGTGATGTACTATTTTCTGATACTTTACCATAAGAATTTCACAGTGTTCTACAATGAAGAATACATGAGCTCTAGTCATGAAGCAATTTTCCTACAAAATAGATCTCTAACATAGCTACAGCAGGCTCAGA
Source organism: Pachyuromys duprasi (assembly GCA_028658305.1). Lineage (NCBI taxonomy): Eukaryota > Metazoa > Chordata > Mammalia > Rodentia > Muridae > Pachyuromys > Pachyuromys duprasi. The sequence continues at coordinate 7,384,809 of CM053753.1, forward strand.
TTAATTCTCATGACCTATATCCTAGAACACAAGATCTTTGTATTTCACCTACCTGATATCACATTTTTATTCATTTTTTTCATATACAACTAATAGAGCTTAGAACAGGGAGACAGAGTCAGATGTCAGAGCAGGTGGGGACACTACAGAGGACTGACAAACC
>CM053753.1:7385471-7444596 GCA_028658305.1 Pachyuromys duprasi
AAGTTATAGTTTACTCCATTTACAATATTCCTGCTTGTAAGAAAATTACAATCTGGCTAAAAGAGTCCACTATCACTGAAAATCTTTACAGTGCACTCAACCTGTAGCTATGGGTTCTTCCCACTGCTTACTCCTTTTAAGGAGCCATCTTTGGTGAAAATGTTAGCCGTCTTCTACACAGTTCCAGTTCCAGGGGACTCCCCAGTGGCCATCTAGCTTGTTTTCTAAACCTGTGTCTCACACGGCACAGAACGTATGAGGTATGCTAGGCTGCCAAGCAGTGAGCCCCGGGACTGTGCCTGTATCCACCTCCACCGCACTGGGGTCAGGAAAACACACCAGCACATCCAGTAGCCCAGCTCTTTCACATGGGTTCTGGGGATCAGCTCCTGGCTCTCACGCTTACAACCAGAGCACTTTACTATCTACTAACTAACTCAACAAGAGAAGTCTGGCTGGCATCAATTTCTATTTGCTTTCTAAAATCAGTGTACATTTTACCTGTGAAAAAGTCTTTTTTTTTTTGTCTTCACCTTAATACTCTGCAACATAAAGTGGATGGCTACAATATAAGTTTCCCACTATACCTGCTAAGTAAAACTGAGCTCACTTAAATGCTCAAATTCTGTATACCAAAAAGGCTACCATAATTAAACTCGTCTTTTTGTTTGTTTGTTTGAAATGTCTTTATGACAAGACCAAAAGTACAGGCTGAAGATGAAGTCACCTTCCTTTTGGACAGGCCACAGCCTTCTGGTGACATCCATGCTGGTTAACTATGGAGGAGGTGACAGAGTGACAGGCCGAAATCTATAGTGGAATGACAAGCGCTACAGCCATGGGCACAAGTTGTGGGTGGCTGGCCTGCCAAAGCCCGATGCTCAGCCGAGCTTGGTGGGGTTCCGGGAGGCTCTTCCGTTTATTCATAAACATGCACTTTTAAACCAAAGTATTCAGTCCCTTTCAAACAGAGACAGGATGATACAAACCCAGTATCATGACGTCAAGCAGAAAAGGCTAGATTGTGTCATGAGACTGAACTTTTCTGGCTGTAGGATAATTGCTGTCAATGCATCTAAAGGAATAGAAATAAAGGCGAGAGGCTTTTAGCCTGGGGCAATCATGCTCATGGAGAGGATGGTGCTGACCCTCAACAGCCACAGATAATGGACACCCATGCTGTACTTCCCTTTCCCACCAAAGCATCAGGAAACAATCTCAGACACTCTCCATGATGTAAGAATCTATCCCAATGCACACATCCTACTCTGTCTTCTCCTTTCTAGGGGAGCACAGGAATACACCAATAAAGAGACGCTTCACTACCGTGTGTGCCAGAAGGAAGAGACACTGGACAAAAAGGATGAAGGTCACCGCACGAAAGACCAACAACTACTTCGGCACCAAAAATAACCTGTTGGTGGCTATGTAAAAATAGACTCATGATGGAAAATTCCTCCTAGCTTAACCTGGGAAGTCCCCAACCACGAGAACCATCCTAATATAACCCTCTCATATCTGTGATGTCCCTCCTTCCCTTCACATGTCTAATATAAGCCTCTCATGTCCGTGATGTCCCTCCTTCCCTTCACATGTCTAATATAAGCCTCTCATATCCGTGATGTCCCTTCTTCCCTTCACATGTCTAATATAAGCCTCTCATGTCCATGATGTCCCTCCTTCCCTTCACATGTCTAGTTTGATTTTCTGAGCACCTGCGTCTACAAGCTGGAAGGATTCCTGTGAGAATGAACAGGGCTTTTCTCTCTCTCTTCCAAGACTGGTCTACACTCTCTGCTGAGGCTGGCTGTGAGGGTCAGCACCATGTGCTAAGTGCTAGTCCTCATTAACAGAAGATTTCGATCTGAAGTCGTGGACACGAAGGAAATTCTCTGAACACCAGGCTAATATTTCCAGTAGAACAACTGACTTTCACCTTTCTCGGTTGTAATGCAAAATCCAACCAACATTGCTAGAAAGAGAAAAAAGTGAACAACTGTTTTAAAAGGCCCAGAAGTCAAAGAAACAGCACTAAGAAGATAAGAATGTGGCCTCTGAGAAGCTATTCTGAAAATAAATTCAGTGAACAAAGTCCTAATGTTTCCTTGATTCTCTCCTCAGCTCTGCCATAAACTAAAATGCACCTATGGGGTAGGCAAGATGGCTCAGTGGGTAAAGGCACTTGCTGCAGATGCTTACTTGAGTTTAATTCTCAGAGCACATACAATAGCAGAGGGAAAGAAACCATTTGGAACGCTGCCCTCTGACATCCACACAAGCACCATGGCACATATACCTACACACACTCAAACACTTGTGAACGCATGCATACATACATACACACATACATACACTAACATATAAAAGAGAAAACAAAATGAAATGCAGCTTCGCAGGCAGCTTACTAAACCTGTCTGGTGTGCCGTTCCCTGACCTGTGGGAGATGAAGAGGTAAACAGGTAACTATGGTCTGTGTGTCTTTCACTTACTAGCTGTTGTTCCTGAAGGATTATGCCTAGTGCAAGTTACGAAATGCAGTGGCTCTGGGTATGCTTCTGTACACTGCAGGGAAGAACAGCTGGTGTCACATAAAGGTGCTCTGGATGCAGTGATGCAACACTAGAGAAACTGCACACACTTCCCGGGAGAAGGCTCTCCGTCACTGTCAGCATCAGCCCTATCCTCATTCATATTTGCTACTTAGCATTTACCTCACAACTCATTACTCCCAGGTCTTCATAGCTCTTCAATCTTCCCATCCTTTACTCCTCCTTTTTGTACCCTTGCGGCTGTCCTAGCTTTCCCTCATTACCTTTCTCATTCATTGCACATCACTTGTCATTTAAAATAACCACTTACCGCCAAAGATTTAATCATATAAAATTATATAGAGATATCTTTTGTCAATTTGAGTCAATCATACAAATTAGGACTGGTCAATATGTATGATTCTGATACTCATTACAAATGAAAACATTAAGCTGCTTAGAGCTAATATGTATGTATGTATATATATATATGTGTGTGTGTGTATAGTATAGGGACTAGGGTGTGGTTCAGAAATATAGCTCAAGTCTGCCTAGCAAGCTTCAAGCACTATTAGAAGGCCAAAAAGCTATTTATAGCTTCAGAAAATCTGCACTGAAAGAAGGATTAAAAAAGAGGGACAACACCCATAAGCAACATGGCATACAAAAAGCACAATTACAGAAAACACTACCCGAAATGTTTGACACGCAGGAAAGAGCATACCAGCAAATGTTCACGGGCAATCAAAAAATACCACATCGAATAAAAGTGTTAGAAAAATAAGAGATAATGAGGTTGCCAAGAGAGGCCAGCAAACCCCAGGAAATCTCACATACTATTTCCCACCAGCATAATACAGAAAGTACAAAGTCAGGATCCCCACTGATGAACACGGCCAGCCATTTCCTCCGGCCGCACCCACTGCCCTAGCCAGTGGTTTGAGACCAGCGCATTACTGTCTTAACACCTACATCAGGTGGAGAGAGACAGAGAGTAATGCAATGAAAATGCCAGATGATCACTGTCCTTCATGATGAGGAACTCCAGGGGTCAACCTGACCAGGCCTTGCAATGCTCAGGAAGGTCTTGGGTTAAACATTATTTCACACTGGCTGTCTGGCATCTCCTGCTGGTACCATTCTATTTCATGATCAGAATCACACCATCACCTTCATAATCCTGTGAGGCAGTCCCTGAGAAATTGAACATTTTTTTACAAAAACAAAAACTTCAGACTGGGGGTTTGGGAAGGTTCTAAAATATTTGCTGTGTAATCAGGGCACCTCAGGGGACAAACTGAACTCTCAACCCAGGATTCGTTTACATGACAGCTACACCTTACAAAGCCCGAAAATATTTCCGTATGTTATTGCTGTTTGTTTGCTACATAAAACAAAGTTTCGTAGGATGGTGTTTCTACCTGCAGTACTGTATAAGCACTTCAAATGTTCTAGTTTTGAAGGAGCCCACATTTGGGGTAGCACATCAGTATGTTCCACCTAACATGCCACCTCACAGGTGGCCCATCTCTGTGCACACTGGCTGGCCGATACACAACGGAACTCTCTGGCTGAGTTTTCAGAATCTCATACTCTATACCTGTTTTGAAGACCCTTTCCTCCATTCTTCTGCTTTGTTAATAATAAAAGCCAAAATATATGAAATATTTTAAAAGATACAAATTTTCAAGTCCAAAAAAATCCATTATTGAGATAGTCTCTCAATTATGTAAGTTTCTTCTGTCTCACAATGTGTTTGGCTTGAATCATCATCCACATGAGATCCATTCATTAAGATAAGACAACGTGCTTTTAAATCTCTTGTAACCTCTAGCTTCCCTCTTTATCTCCTTAACCTACTTTTACTTGAAATAAATTTTACCAGCTTTATTTTGGAAGGCTTCCCAAAATCAGCTTTTTGTCTGCTCTCCCGGCACATACGAACAGAATGGCTTTGTGTGGTTTCAGCGATGCTCGCCTATGCTCAGGATGGGGTACTTAACAGCCCAAGAAACTGCATTTTGTTGGGGGTTTTACGGTTTAGTTCTCCAAACTGCTTTAATTCCTTAAGGAGACCTGGACTCTAAAGCGGTCCGCATCCGTTACTGGAGCCCTTCAACACTGCAGTGATTCCTGAGAAAGAGCATCAAGCAGTGTATTTTTCTTAGAAATAATGAAAGGTCAACCAAAGCATATTAGTTGACATTAGATGTGATAGCACCCAGCTATAATCCTGGCACTTGGAGTTTGGGACAGGGGGACAGCAATTTTGAGATATACCTGGGCTATATAGGAAAACCCTCTCTCAAAACAAAACCAAAAAAAGAAAAAAAAGAAAAAAAATTCTCCAAACTCAAAAGTTCTCACCTACCAGTGTTTCCATTAAGTTTTTCTTTTCTTTTTCATTTAAATAAAAGGGTAGTTTCAGTTTTAAATTATAGTTATTTGTATATGTGTGTATATACACATCCACATGTGTATGTATATATATATATACACACACACACACACACACACACACACACATATATATACACACACATATACACACACCCTTAAATAATTGTGGAAAATTAACTGAAATAGCTACTAACCAAAAAGTTTCACAGCACAAAACTAAATTTGACGCAATCAAGGAATTCCCTGCTTCCATGTTCCCAAGGACAAGGGACTTTCTCCTGCAGAGGCAGGCGCTAGCACCAGCTCACAAGGCCGACTACCTGCTCACATCACTACTTTTCTGCCATATCACCCTCAACACTCACTTTGACTCTCAACAAGGCAACAGTCACTTAGGCCCCTCTTCAAACCATTTTCAAAACTATTATATACAAGTTCAGCCAGTGTGGTCATGGAAACTTTTCTGGGGAGCAAATGTCCAAGAAATTCTGAGCCCTGAAGGAGGCAGCAGCCCCCCAGGGCCCTGGTGCTGTATTTCTTATGGTGGAGGAGCCATCCGGTGCTCACAGTTGTCTACTCTGCACCCTTGACAGGACACAAAAGAGCAAGACACAAAAGAGTCAACATTCCTTCTCAGAACACAGCCGCCATATTAACTGAACCCTACCACTCTGGTCGCCATTTTCCCTTGCTGAGAGCTTAGGTTTGACAAGAAGCTCTTAAATCCCTCATGCAACAGCGGGCAAGAAACATTCAGGCTTACCATGCATGTTCTATGGTCAAAAGGTCTTCCTTTATCACTAACAGTTTTAAGTGTTTAAAGGATAGCCAGTCATCATGGATTTTAGGAATGACAATACCCAAGATGAAAGAAAGGTGAAGATAATGGGAAGCATATTCTAGAATTTCTAAATACTTGTTATATTTCTGCAGTACCTCAACAACCTGACGTGCTTTGTTCACTCCTGTATCTCCAGTGCCTGTAACTGTGCCCAGCATGGACCAGGCACTTCGTAAATATTTATTAGATGGACGCATGGGCCTCCCTTGCCCTAATAAACTGCTGCTGTTTCGCTCATCTTGCCTGGTAATGACTGAGACCACACAGCAGTATGGTTCTCAATAAGCACTTGCAATGAAGGATGGATAAACTACTTTTACTCTGTGAAACAATGAAGCCTCATCATCTGGGTGCCTACGATTTTGCCAATATATAAGCGTGTATTCCCTGATTAGCTCAAATGAGAGACGACACTGGGAAATGGTTATCCCATTGTAATGTATTCCATCTCTAAGGCTCCGCTGGAGACACAAAATGAAACAATGAGATTTCTTTTTAATAATAAGCAAAATAAAATCAAAGCAAACAGCAGCCATTAAGGCCAAGCTAGAAGGCAAATCGCACAGAAGCCCAGCCCAAGGCTGTCATACTGAGGAGGATACAGGCTGCATTCATAGCTACACAGATGTGAGTTTAAATATGAGTTTAAATACATCTACAGGGGCTGAGATGGTTCAATTGGTAAAGTGGCTGGCTGCCCTGAAAGCAGAAGGACCTGAGCTTGCATACAGAGCACCAACCTAAAGAGCCAGGCAAGGTGTTTATTTTTGTTGTTGTTGTTGTTGTTTTAAATAAGATCCCTCTAAATAGCCCTGGCTGTCCTACAACTCACTCTGTAGTCCAGGCTGGCTATAAACTCACAGAAATCTGCCTACCTCTGTCCCTGTTTCCCAAGTGTTGTGATTAAAGGAGTGTACCACCATACTCAGTCTGCAATCTCTGCAGAGAGGAGGAAGCAACAGGATGATCCCTGGGGATAGCTGTCTAGTGAATCCAGCTAAATTGGTAAGAAAAAGACCCTGTTTCAAAGAATAAATGGCAGGCTGACAAGATGGCTCAGTGGTTAAGAGCACTGGCTGCTCTTCCAAAGAATAGCGTTTAATTCCCAACACCCACTTGTCAGCTCATATCTGACTCCAGCCCCAGACCCTCTGAGGTCACCAGGCATGCATCTGGCACACAGACATACATGCAGGCAAAACACCCATACACATTAAATTAATTAATTAATAAAAAGATAAGTGGAGCCCCAGAAAGACAATTGTCATCATTCTCTAGCCTAAATATGTGTATGTGTGTATGTGTGTGTATATATATATATATATGAACACATCAACACACATATATGCATACACAAACCCATCTCTGCACTAGCTTCCTATGCCCCAGTGTTTTTACCCATAGAACAGGCAAAAAAGGTGCTAGTTCTTAAAAATTGCTGTCACTGTAAATGAGAACAGATACACAATGCCCTTAGCAAGGTGCTTGGCAAAGAACAGCCATGTAATAAAATGTATTTGGCTGAGACCTTCCTGATCGCCCTCAAACAAAAGAAAGAAGAAAAGTGGAGATAGAAAAACGACGCAGACATCCTCCAAAGCATCTACATTTTCAATAAAAGGTCTTTCCTTTTTCCTTGCCCTCATTCATGAACCACCCCAAGTAGCTAAGCTGGACTTTCCCGAATTTCACAGCAGTCTTCCAAGTTACTCACATTTCCCAAAGGTCTGAAAAGACCTTAACAGCAGATCTGAAGCCACAGAATCAAACAAGCAGAAAACCAGGTTGCTAAAGAGAGTAAAGAGTGGCTGTGGGGCGGCAAGCCAAACACAGCAAACCAGCACTGCACGGTCTCCTGCTGAGCGGAGCAGCTCATGGCTGACAAGCAATGCCAGCCCTGCAACTGCTTCTTTGATATAAGAGGTGGGAAGAGGCAGGGGTTATGAGCAGGAGCCTCTCATCAGGGTGGCAGAGGCCAGAGTTCTGTGGTAAACCCTACTCTACAACATGGGACTCAGGGCGAGGGTCGCAACTTTCTTGCTTAATGTCTCACCATAAAAAGCAGAACCTAGTCTTGTTATTGTGAGTATTAAAAACTAACTAAATAGTTAACAATAAAAGGAGAATTAATGTAGACCCGGGAATGGTATTGCACACGTGTAAGACTTGTACGGGGGGTGGGGGGTGAGTCGGGATGATTTTAAGTTTGAGGCTAGCCTTGGCTACAGAGTAAGATGTGGGCTCAAAAATAAATAAATAAAACACACAAAGAAATACTCAGAGAGTCAACTAATGGAAAGTTCACATAATGTGTGAAAACAACCCAATACATCATTCATGTCTGGGACATATGACTTCATTTGACTCATGGAAATATCAATAATGCCTTCCTCAGGGATTATTTTGGGATCCATCAAACTTGATACTCAATAGAGAAGAGCCAGGAATCTAGTACACACTGAACAAACACTAAATGCTAATAGCACAACTGTATCTTCTATAATTAATTTACTGCTGGCCAGTCTCAGCCTCAGAGTCCTTATTTGTAGAATAGCACTAAGAACTGCTAATTCACTGCTAAATAGTTGTTGCTGGGGCAAAGGACAGAAGGTTTGCCGTGTACTTCAGCGAGGTTCTGGGCCAATCTTCTCATGAAAACAGTACCACCCATGTCCCCTAGCAGTTCTTTCTAGTTCTTAAACTCTTGTTTCTAAGGCCTCCAGACTGGAATCTGATTCAGTAAGTTGACTTACATCCCCAAACTATCTCATAATTGAAATTTTTTTTTACTATATATACTCCCCTGACAAAGTATCTCAAAACATTGGTCTTTGCTGAACAACAGTTAGTGGGAATATGTTTCAAGTGACACAAACAATTACCCATTACATGTAACACCAGCGCTAACAGAAGTTAAAATTTAAAGATCTCCATGAGGCATGGGTAGCAGTTAAGAACCTGTGGAAATTATGCACACTTAGATGAATTCAGATCCCATACCAGGAGGTGATCATTAAACATTCATCAAACCAGGAAAGCAGTTTTTCATGGCATCATCTGCCTTGATGCCCTCCATTTTTTCCAGACTCTATCACCACCAGGCCAATGTGGGCAGGGCTCCTGCAGGTGATATCAAGAGCACTCTAAGGGTACCTGTCCTTAAGAGACCAGAACCATCTACTGGGAAAAGCAGCTAACTGAGCAACTGTCTAGAATTCAGAAACTCTCATGATGGATATTAAGTCTTATGAAGAAGTTAAGTTGGTGAACAAAGGTCTATCTATATGCCCCTATTCAGAATGATCTGAAGAATGTCCTCAGCAACTCAGAGGTTCATAATACACAGATGCATAACTCTTCTGCATAGATCTGAGTTCAGAACACTGTGCTTTCATGTACTGCTAAACCAAATGGGACCATGCCATATCATTTTCAATCTACGTAAAAGATTACTATATAGTAAAGAAAAATGGGTCATGCCCTGAAATGACAGTAAGTAAATATGACTTAACTGGGTGACAGGTGTATTGATAAACCGAATAGATGAATGAATAAATGTCAGCATTGTTCTAAGTTACCCACATGACAATAAATTTGAAGTCGTTATTTTGACACACTGAAATGAAACAATTGTAGCTTACCAAAAAGAATATGTGCCAGAAAAACCTGTGCTTTTGTAAGGAAGATGAGGTATATCGGGTTACAAGTATGTCTTCATCCCACAAAAAAATCACATATACGTTTCAAAACACAGTATATGGCACTGATTTTATCTCCTGAGACACCTCTGCTTTGTTGATAGCTCTCCTGCACTGGGTCCTCACACACATTTTGAAATAAAAGCTTTTTGAGAAGATGAGCCTGCTAATAAATTGAATTATTTCTGTTATGCCACAACTAATGGAGAGAAAGCACAGAGCTCAAGATGAACGATAATCTAAACCGTTGGATCTGATTTGTAACCTAATGATATTCTCGTGCTGGCAGAGCAAGAGCAAGAGCAGAGCATGCTAACAAGGAAGGTGTGCTGTCAGCACTCGGAAGGGAATTTTTATGGTTTGATCCTGTGGGAATTTGGAAAAGGTCCATGGTACCATTTTCTCCCTTATCTCAATGACACAGCTGACTGCACCTTTAAATTAAGTTTAATAATGTATATTTGCACTGCTAATCACGATATGAAAGCTCCAATTGTGTTGTTCTAGAAGGGGAAAAGAAACCAGATCATATAATACTGGATGAAGGTAGACAGAAAAGTCTTGGCAAATGGAGGCAAGCAGGGTAAGCCCTGACTAAAGGGATTCATTCCACACATTGCTGAACATTATGACTCTTCTCAGTCTTGCTGAAAAAATATTCTGTTGTCCCTTGCCCAGGATAGATGACAATGTTGTGTGATCAGAAGGAAGGTGGGGAACCATTTATTTCTTTGTTAACTGGTACTTGGGCATACTAGTCGGATAAAAGAGAACCCAGGGGTTCCACATGCCTTTCATTCAGGGACAAGCAGCAGATCCTGGCCACCCTGGCCCCTGCTCTTCTCAAGGTAGCTAGCAAAAGCACAGAGGGCAAGTCAGGCTGTCTGAGCTCCCTCTTCACCTGCCTTTCAGCACAGAACAGAGACCCACAGAGCCCAGCACACAGTCATGCGGTGGGATATATCAAAATTTCCAGAGGAGATATCCAATAAAGAGGCCGCTCCCATGGCACCAGACCTGTACGAGCAGTTTTGCCTTTACCCATTTCCACCTTGACATGGCTCCTCCTGATAGCCCCTCACTCGGACCACAGTGGCGCTAAGAGGGGTCATGGGAAACAGGGGCCATGTGGCCTTTCAGCCACTTGTTCTCTACAATGTCACCTCAGTGGTAGCCCATGAAGGCAAACTATGGAGCCATTAACTACAGACCTTCTTGGGGACAAGCCTCCATTTGTCCTTGAGTTACATACAATAAATTATAATCTATGCCTAGCCTATGTGATTAGTGAGAGCAGAAGCTTACTTGCCTGTGAAAGGCCACAGTGGAGAAAACGAACTTCTACAGGTATAAGACAGGGCAGCAATATCTGTGCAGAAGCTGGGCATGCAGCCTGGGGTTAGTACAGGCAGGCCCAGCAGGCCACCAATAAGTCCACACAGCAAGTACACTGTGGTCATGTGCCTACAGAAAAGAGATGGCTGTTCCAGAACACGGAATAAGCAGTCCGCACTGGTATTGTCTGTGTGTATACCTTAACAAGGAGTGATTTCTTTAGACTAGTTGTTTGGTTCATGGCCATTCCTCTCTAATTTTTTTCCTCACTCAGGGTTCTCCCATTTCTCTGTAACCTTCCACGTGAACTATTCCTTAATCAATACTATGATCCTCCATTACTCCTGTTTACAGGTCACTTCCTCCAGGACAGTCTACATACGACCCAGATGTACATTAATCTTCTCTATCTCTATCCCATCTTTTAGGCTGTATCCAAAGATCAGCACATCTTCCTTTGCTCAGACTCACTCCCCATAGAATACAGTTTGATTCACACATGATTTTGTACTTCAGGCTGCAGGTATCACTGGCCATGTAGCCAGTAGCCATTTGTCATGCGTATGTAGCAATTCCACCCATAGGAGCTTAAGAAAAAGATGCTCCCTTGTCCCCCTTGTGCAGAGATTGGGTAGGCATGGACCCAACCTGAGTCAGAACAAAGAGGGCACTGCAGAGCAGGAGTTATCTAAAAGCCCTGAGATGTAAGAGCTGTAGTCAAAAAGCTTCCATGTGGCTTAGGAGGGGGCTCAGTTGGTAATCAACTTGACATTCAAGCACAAGGACCTCAGATTGATTCCCCCCAAACCCAGGAAAAGTGCTGGGCAGGTAGTGAACACCTATAATCTCAGTACTTAGGAAGTGAGAACAGAAGATCTCTGGGCTTGCCCAGTAGACCAGTCTAGGCAAATCAACAAGCAACAGATCCCCTGAGATCCTGTCTCCAAAAGGGATGCTGAGAAAAGCTGAGGAAGACACTGCTTTTTACACACGTATATAAAAAGCTTCCGTGGCTTGAGCTTATCAAATGAGTAACATCTAAACCCCTAAGCCCATTACTAAAATGCTTTCATTGGGAGAAAATCATCTGACAAATATACACAGAGAACCCCAAAAATCAAAGACCAATAAAAAATCGAACCAATGACTGGAAAAATGAACTCAACAGTTCAAAAACAGGACACACAAATGACTAGTAAATTCATGGAAAAAATGTTCAATGTCCTTAGCCATCTGGGAAATGTAAAGAAAACTACCTTGTGATTGCATGTCACCTGCTGGACAGGCGACCATCAAGTAAACAGTGAACACTAGCAAGAATGTGGGTGGAAAGGAATTCTTTTACACTATAGGCAAGAATGTAAATTAGCCCACCCACTATGGAAATCAGTATGGAGGGTCCTCAAAAACTAAAAACTATCATGCACGACAGTTACATTGTTCATAAGTACAACCAAGGAACCCAAGTCAGCAGCCTACATACTCACACACTCTTGCTCGTTCATAGCACCCAAGTTATGGAATCAGCCTAAGTGCCCACCAACAGATGAAGAGACAAAATGCAGTATGGTTTGGCTATAAAGAAGGACATCAGGTTGGAAGCAGGCAAATGATGGAACTGGAAATGACTATGCAAAGAGGAGTAAGTAAGACTCAGAAAAAGAGACATCACATATTTTTCTCTCACATAATCTAAAATTCTATGTGTGTGTATCTGTGCGTGTGAGTGCATGTGTATGCATGTGTACACGCACTCACACATGTTTACACACACACCTGTGGGTGTACGGCGTTCTTGAGTGTAAGTGGCTGAAGAGGACAGAGACATTGGATCCCCCTAGAGCTGGAGTTACAGGCAGTTTTAGGCTACTCAAAATGGCTGCTGAAAATCAAACTTGAGTCCTCTGTAAGAGCAGTATGTGCCATCTCTCCAGCACATAATCTACAATTAAAAAGAAAATAAAAGACACAAAAGTAGATGAAGAAACAACTGGAAATAAAAAATGGAATGGGAAGGTGAATATAATACAACTGTATTATATACTAGTGAAGATATGATGCAACTCACTATTTCAAACAGTAAATGCTAATAAAAGGGTTCATTATCTGATGCTCTCTTATACTTCTAATCTCCATGTTTCTATCTACTACCACATAAATTAAAAAAAAACACTATTATGTGTTTACTTCCTGTGGCCAGCCCTTTATAGTCAATATCCTTACACCCATTTCACATCTCATTTCACTATACAGAGCATGGCTCCCCACATCTCTCTGGTGCCCACGGTCTGTTTGCGGGCCCATGCCCTAGGCTCAGCACAGAAAGCCACTTCATGGAAAGGATTGTTTTCCCCAGCGGTGCAGCTCAAGGCCCCAGCAGCCAGGTCTTCTGAGGAAGAGACACCAATATTAACTTTGACGCTGTGTGATTTCACTGCACAGTCCTCCCAGAACTTCTACCACCTCAGAAAAACAACGTGAGACCACAGTGACTTCTTATAGGTGGATTATTAGCTTACACGGCACTCTTCCATTCTCTAGCCCTACCATAATTTCCAATGATTCTCTGCTCCCCTTTCTGTAGACGAACATGCAAAGTATGGGAAAGTAAAGTCACTGTTTAAGGTCAGGTTTAAGAGGTAAGAAAAACAAATGTGAAAGCAGCATGTCCAGAAAAAAAAAAAGATATTAAAAGGAGGTGTTTTAAAGGGCCCTATGCCTCAGGTTTTAGTCGCTAGGACACAGAGAAACTACACTGTACAGCACTCGGATTCAGAGGCTCCATTAGGAGTGGACCCAGGTTTGAAAGCCTTTTTGCACTGGCAGACGTGAGCAGCATTGGTTTTTAAGAATAACCTTCACTGAGGCTCCTCTGCCAACTTCTATGTGGGAGAGCAGGACAGACAGGGCTGGGATTCAATATTATCTAGGCCAGGGAAGCTGGGCCCAAGGTACTATATGTTCCAGAGACTTTGGGCTCAACTTGAAATGTCCGTGTTTTGTAACAACAATGGTATGTCCAATATAATTCAACCTGCCCCAATATCACATTATGGAATTTAAATGTCTCAGTAAAATTGATTCCTGCCTGGGTACATTCTGATGAGGTTGATAGCCTACTTAAGATTTCCAAACTAGACCGAGTGACCACCTGCATAAGAATTAGCAGGTAGGGGCAGGAAGATAGCTCCGTCTGTGCGTGGTTGGCTATGCAACCCGGAGGACCTAAGTTTGATCCTCAGAATCCATGTAAAAAAAGCCTAGCACAGTAGAATGTGCTTGTAATTTCAGAACTAAAGAAGTAGACACTAATGGGTCCCTGGTGTGTGTGTGGGGGGGGGTGCCCACAGGCCAGCCATCTTAGGCTAATCTGGAGTTCCAGCCTAATTACATTTCAGCACAAGCCTATGATCTTTAAGGCCCAGAAAGGGCTTAAACACATGGCTTCCTGTAACAGCAGCCGCAGTCCTCTGCAATACTGAGCTTACTGCATGAAGCTCTGTTGTCAGTTGTAGTTGTTTCCACACACAACAGAAAAAAAAAGAACTTTACCCTCGGAACCAGCAATGATAGTGTACCCAACTTCTCACAGCCTCCCTGTGGTCTCTCCTGCCTCTCTCTCTCTGGAAACCATTGTTCTACTTGTAGCTTCCAGGAGATAAAGATCCCCACTGTGAAAAGCTTCAGACTGTGAGTTCTAGGCTGCCTGTGAGTTGATTACATCTACTCAGAAGCCTGATCGCAGCAAACCCATTTTGAGACTCTTAGTGTCTGCAGAGCACCCTGTTTGTAGAAGGCTATCAGGCCGCTGCCCACATAGGATCACACAACTGCAGGGAGCAAGCAGCTTGCTCTTCAATAATCTGATAAACAGGCGTGGGCAGCAACACCAGCCTTGGATGCTGGGGCCTGGAAGCCTTTGCTGACCCAGATGTCAGAGCACAAGCCTCATCCTGCAGACACAGAGTGACTCTGAGCTTTGCTGAAGGATAGAAGAAAAGAGTGCTTAGGTCATGAGAATGCTATCAATACTCTCAAAGCAGTTCACATTCTGAAAGCTGAAACATCACTTGGAGAAGACTGACAGTCGCATGAGAGAACAGTTCTGTCTTGAGTTGGAATTGACATGGACGTATGTGTTTATAGAGTTACACACTAGTGTGTAGCAGCATCACCTATAAATAAACAGATAAGTAAAAAATACAAAATTAAAAAATTTAGTTCAGTGGAGTACAAACTGAGCAAGATTTGTCACACAGAATCCAACACACTTTAAAATTTTCTGTAAGATGAGAGAGGGTCATATGACAAGATGTAGCTCCTTAGGGTCAAATCCAAGTTAGATACTGTCTACGGCAAGTGTACACTATAAACACAAGACCCAGTGCTGCGCAATCTAGGTGTGACAAGAAGTGTCTGCAGAACTCTGGCTGCTTCTGACCTTGAAGGACCTTCAAACGTTCCAGCTTCCCAGTCCAGGGGTTCTCAGCAGAAACCCCTTCTTGGCAGTCTCAGATTCCCTCTCATCCTCTGCCAATGGAGGCATGGACCCTCTCTCCACGATTTACAAGTGCCTGGGAGTTAGAGAGTGCTGTACTGCGCATGCGGCTTATTTAAAGAGGGATCCGAACAGCATCTTTTCCTCCTTCAGAGCTCAACACCCTGGGTTCAGCAGGTACAGGTACTCTGCAGCCAAGTAATGACCTAAGTTTGATCCCTGGAGCCCACATGATGGGAAGAGAGAAGCGACCTCCAGAAGTTGTCCCTTGACCTTCACATTTCACCATGGTGTGTTTGCATTCTCACAGGGAAAACAAATGAATAAAAATTTTAAGCTAATTAAAATATCCCGAGTTGTTCTTTCTGTGCATATGATCAATAACTTAGAAGCACAACACGAGTTCTTGAATGGCAAGGTAAAAGATGGGATTCCAAACCCCATGTGCGCAGAGGGACTGTTCTCCAAAATGCTGATGGCTGTGGCCTGCTGCCTTTCCACCTGCAGAACTTTTGCTAAATCTAATAGAGTGCAGAAGAGCACACCAGCTACCGCAGAGAAACTTAATTTCATCTTGGTTCATTTGATTTCCTAAAATTACATCAACAGCAAAATCAAATACGTGGTGGATGCTGGTTTCACGAGGCTTCTAATTGACGAAACTCTATTTTAGTATTTAAAGAATAGTGACCCCTCTGTGATCAAGTCAGGCCAGCAGAGCTATTCTGTCACCTCTTTTTCCTTCCTTTCTACATAGCATAATATTCTCATTGTACATTATGCTGTACCAAAGCTTTAAGAGAACTAAGGAGGAAAATAACAATAAGGTTTTTATTAGGGTCCACCGTAAATCCAGAAGCGAAGAAATCACCAGAATATCCACAAATCAGCAGCCAATGGGGCACAATCATGAAATCCAACTTTCATTCACTGCATCTAAAATGAGCCTCACAGAGGACGGGACATGTATATTTAGGGCTCAGACAAGGAGGAAGAGGAAATGAAGTTTTGAAGCCATCCATTTTAAATACCTTGTTATACTCCAGGGAAAGTCCCTGGATCCCACTGTGCTGAGAGTAGGCAGGCTCCCTAAACTTCAAAACCCAGCCCTGGGCTGGGAGGATGGCTCAGCTGGTAACAGGCCTGTTGCCAGCATAAGGACTTGAACTCAGTATCCCAGAACCCACATAAGAAGCCAAGTGTAGTGGTGCTCACATGCAGTCAATGTGCTGAGGAGGCAGAGGCAGGGAGTTCTCTGGGTCTCACTGGCTAGCCAAACTTTGTGGCTCTATGAGGCCCAGTTAGAGACCCCATTTCAAAATATAAGGTAAATGGATCCTGAAGAACACACAAGGTTGACTTCATTTCCAAATCCCACTTGCACATATATGTCTGTGCCCCCACATACACTGCTAGTACCCACAGGTAAAGATGCTTACGCATGTATAACTCTTTTTAAGAAAAGGTCCTTGCTCTTGCCAATACTATTTCCTATAACATCTATTCAAAGATTAATGTATCAAGAATGCTTCCTGTGACTAGACCAAATCTGTCTTTCCTTTCCACAAGTCTGAAAGAGCAAAACTGCTACTCCTGAAGTCATTTCACCGTTGCCTCACAGCTCAGGTGAGCACTGGTATGGGAAGTTCTGGAAGACATGGATAAACACAAATTTCATTTAGCACACAGGACCCTCTTTCATTCTAAAGAAATCTAATCCAAGGGCCTGTCTCAGAACATTAGCCATCATCCTACCAACATTTGTCACCACTGACTCAAATACACAAAGACGTTTTCATCTTTTTAAATGGCAAGAAGGGAATATGACTGACAGCTTAATAGAAAACACAGGCTCTGATACGAAAACCAAAGGTCACATCAGAACTTTGCAATATGATATTTGTAAACCCATTTCTACCCCTTTACACTCAGTAACATGTACCCTTCATGAGAAAGAAAACACAAAACTAAAATGTGTAAGTTTTACTCTGGGTCTGAATGACTTAAACACAGTTTAAAAAGGGTTAATTAGAAATTGTGTTTGGCCATGCACACATATGTAGGTGCATGGCCACAGGTGTCGTGCTCTTCCCCACACCCCACCTTCCAAGATAGGGTTTCTCTGTTTAACGGAGCCCTTGCTGCCCTAGGCTCATTTTATAGAATAGTCGGGCCTGGAACTCACGGAGATCTGCCTGCCTCTGCTTTCCAAGTGTGGTATCAAAGCCGAGCACCACCACTCCCAGCGGGTTCTATCTACTGATGCACGTTTCTCACTGAACCTAAAGGAGTCTGGTAGCCAACGAACCTCAGGGCCCCTCAGTCTCCACCCCCGCTGTGGTTAAAGGTGTGTACGTGGCCAGGCTCAACTTTTTCAGGTGGGTTCTGAAGAGTCAAGCTCGGTCTTCATGTTTGCACAGCAATCACTCTTACCAGTAAGCAATTCCCTTGAGCCCCCGTAGTTTCAACACATCCCACCCACTCGTCCTAGCTGAGGTGTACAATGGGGAGGTGAGCAGGTGATACCCTTTGCCTTAGAACATGATCTTCCAAGCTGTGTTTATTCAGTAAGTGGTAATAAGTCCACTTAGATCTTCTGTTTTTCCCCCCTTTGTGGGATAGTAAGCCCACAATTTTCCTTAATATAGAATGTATTATTATTAATGCAATCATGACTTGATGGCATTCAATAATAGTAAAAAGGGGCACATGCACATAGCCACCTTGATCCTAAAAAGCACTTCTGCCAGCAAAATTCTTAACCTTGGCACTCGGGGTTCTTCACAGAACAGCACTGCCCTGTGTCTTTTGGAACAGCATTCTAGTAGATCCCAGAGAGGATGACCAAAATAACCAGACATCACCAAATGTATCCAAGGGAATAACATCACCTCGAGGATAGGAACACACACACACACACACACACACAGTGATTAAGAGCGAAATAGTCTTTGCAACTACCCCTCTCAGTCCTGCAAAATCTGGGAGACACCATCAGTGAGATAAAAACCAGACTTTCATCTTAAAGGATCCGTCAAACTCTTCATAACATGCTCTCAGAAAACCTAAACCCCTAAAACCCCTTTGGAAAAAAAAAATTAAAAAAAAAAAACAAAAAACAAGATTCAGCTTTCAAAAGCTAGGGGAGGGAAAATTCTAGGCTTCAAAACCTCTGCTTTGCAAAGTGCCTGATGTTGGGAGAGACCTATTTTTAAAAGCTGGGGGTGGGGAGAGTCTCAGTATGTTCATAGTAGCTTTTCATCTTTCCGACATATCAATAAAGTCTTTTTTTCACCCTTCTTTTTGGGAAAGGGGTGGGAAAGTCAGTGAATCCTGCAGTAAAAATAAAAAATGAGCACACGCACAAGGCAAACCGCCCGTCAGCACTTTCACTCTATCCTTAAACAAAATTACACTGATGAGACAGATTTATTTTAACCCCTTGGCAGAAGAGGTTGCCAAAAACAGTGTGCTGAGAAGTGTCACTCGGACAAGAAAGTCTGGAACAGAGACTGAATCAGGGACAAGCAAAGCTAAGCTCAAGGTTGGCCCTCTTTGCCAAGCAACTGGGTTGCTTGGGGTCTGAGGTTGGTACCCAAGAGGATATCAGTTAGTTCTCACTTAACTTAGTCAGAAGTCAGCCTGTTTCCAGTGGCAGAAAGGGAACTTTATCCAGCAACTGAAAGACGAAACAACAGGAGCTGAGATCAATCCAAAAGAGCATTTAATACAGTGAGCTGGCTCAGCTCCCTGGCCTCCTTGCGCAGGATGTCACAAGAGTAATGCCGAAAAGAGCAGGTAGCCTGGGAAGTTAACCGACCCAACATCTTCTGTCTTGGTCTGGGCAACTATTTTTTCCTCACTCTGAACCCCCACTGCATTCTCTCCAAGAAAGAACCTAGTCTTGCTTACACTAAGCATCTTCTAGATTTTTCTACCAAACTGTAAATCAAATCCAAGGGAGAATGGGGTGATTAATTCAATAAATGGATCTTGGCAGGGTGGATTTTTCATACTGACAGCTCATCCCAAAGGAGGAAAGAGACCCTGTAGTTGCATCTTGAGCTTTTCAGATGCTTCCCGATTATTCCAGCAGACAAAGAGGATCCAAGACCTGGAATTGCATCTTTTAGCTTTCCAAATGCTTCCTGATTATTCTTATAAACCCAAAAGATACATGACAAATACGTATTTTAAAATCTCTTGAGAAATAGTGCACACGTTCTACAGGAAACATACAGAGCAGTGCCACACACCACAGGGACAGCCGGGTCATCCAGCCGGCCGCCACCCAGATGTTTACAGGCAAACGCTGTTCTACTCAAGACACAGGAACGTACACATGGACAGTCATACTGGGGACACAAAGCTAGAGGATAACAAATCCAAGGCCACATCAAACCCTGGGCTACCTCAAAAGGCCTTCTCTAAAGCAAAGACAAAATACGAACCAAGTAAAATGAACACACTGGCATTCCCTAGAGAGCATACTTAAAAACACTTTGGAAGAAAATTCACCCGGTGTGTAGAAAAAAAAAAAAACCAAAAAGAAATGAGAAAAGCACCATGAGCGCTCACAAAAATACTTGCACATACCCTATATGTATTATGTTGTATGATGCAGTTGATCCTGGCCATACACAGCCGATTAAACACTCAACATGTGGCTCGGCAGAAACGAAAGCATGCCAATACTGTAGAAAATGTACTGGGCTGCAAACTGAACAGGACAGTGACGATGCCAAGTATCTCACTTTACAGCTTCACCAATGGCATGCTAAAATGATAGTAATTTGCAGAGAATGGTATAGAGAGCATATATTATACTCAACTGTTCCTTAAGTTGGGGAGACCGTAAGAGAATGTTGAATTGCATGCTGTTTTAACTCAGAATAATGGAATTTATCCATATCTCAACACACCTAGCAGAAAGGAGCCTCCAGAATGTCTGGTGATTAGACAGCAGCCAACTTCCCACACCCACTCTTTTCCCCTTTGGTTGGCCTCCCAAGCTCTACTTTGCCATTTCTGAGTAACAACCATGGGAACCCACTCCATATTCAAATCATGAACCGATCATGTCTTTTAATTAAAAAAAAAAAAAACACCTGCCATAGGGTGGGTCTTTTGGTTGGGCCAGGCTTTGATTGGGCATTCCCTCAATCTTTGCTCTATCCTAATCCCTGCACATCTTCTTGGCAGGGTAAATTTGAGCTGATGTTTTTATAGGTGGGTTGGAGTTCTCCTCCCTTGAGTAGGAGGCTAGTCTAGTTAGAGGGTGTCCTCTTCGGTCTCTATGGCCTCTGCTACTAGGAGTCACTGCTTGAATCTCCCTCACAACCTCCCAGAAGCCTATCCTGACTTAGGTCTCCAGCTTGTCACAGAGATAACCCCACACTCAACAACCCACCCTATGGGAGAGTGCCAACCGACACTATGAATGATACTCTGCTAAGCTTGACAGAATTGTCGTCTGAAAGGCTCTATTTAGCAGCGCCTCAAAACAGATGCTGAGACTCACAGTCAAACACTGGGCGACATGTAGGCTCTCTTGTAGAAAAGTGGGAGAATAGAGTAAAGAACTTGGAGGTGACAGGAGCTCCACAGTCAAACAAACAAACAAAAACAAATAGAGCCAACTAACCAGGGCCCAGAGGGGCTTGCTGAGACCAAAGCATCAACCAAGGACATGCATGAATGGATCTAGCACCCTACAAAGACGTAGCAGATGGACAGCTTAGGATTCATATAGGTCCTCTAGTAAGGGAAGTGGGGACTTCACTTACTTGCCAGCTTTTTGATCACTTTCCCCTGGCGGGACTGCCTTAGCAGGTCATAGGGGAAGAGGACATGCTCAATCCGGATGCAGCTTGATGAGCAGGGGTGGATGGAAAAGGAAGCTCCCCTTTTCTGAGAAAGGCGAGGGGAGAAGAAGGAAGAAAGGGTGAGGCTGGGAGGGGAGGAGGATTGGGGCAACAACCAGGACGCAAAGTGAATAAAAAATTAATTAATTAATTTTTTAATTAAGAAAAATTAAATCAGTGGCTCCCATAATTTTTTGGTGTTTTGTTAGGGCAATAATGTTCTATAGCAGGGCTTAAAACTTTCTCTAAGAGACTGACAGAAAATATTTTAGGCTGTTTGTCTCTATTGCACTAAAGTAGCCAATGATAACGTGTAGATATAGGGTGTCACTGAGTTCCAAAAACTGTCTGTTTGCAAATCAGGAAACAGTTGAATTTGGCCTCTGTGCCCTTCTGTGACTACCCCAATAACAAAATAATAAGTTTCCTATGAAGAAAAAGATGAATTTATTAGTGGCCCATAACTTGAATTTTGCCAACACACACACACACACACACACACACACACACACACACACACACACACACACACCAGTGGTTTTGAACAAATCTTGAAATATTATGTCTTCAGAATGGGCACAGTAGTTCTGGGCACTCAGTGACCCTCACTGCTGTATTCTAAATGCTTTTCTGTGCTCCAGTGTTCCTGCTGTAAACTTGGTGTCATGAAGAAGGTGACAACTGAGAAAAAATTTAAAATGCATCCCTGTAAGCCACTGAGGAATACAATGATCATACAATTTACTACCCAGGCTAAAGCAACTTTCAGAACAAAAGGCATGACATAATTAATCATTATGTCTGGCTAACAGGCTTTGATGGGAATGTGGACAATTCTCCTACTGATAAAGGAAGGGAGACCTGCAATGAAAATGCCAGTCAGTAACAACTATCAACAACAACGAGAGAGAAAGAGAAGAAGGAGGAGGAGGACGAGGAGGAAGGAAGGAAGGAAGGAAGGAAGGAAGGAAGGAAGGAAGGAAGGAAGGAAGGAAGGAAGGAAGGAAGGGTAGACAACAATTCCCAGGACACAGATGAGGACATTAAGGAAACTGTAGGGATGCTTCCCCTATAACATATTGTAAACATGCCCCTAACATATCTAGTAGAATTGGGCCTCCTGAACACAGGGGCAATGACTACCACAACCACTTCACTACACCAGATTCTCTTTAGTCAACTTCCTCAGTTCTAGTTCTGGCAACAATCCTCATTTTAGTCTAGTGGTCATACCTCCCCTATCTAAATCATGGATTGATTAATATTTTTTTAAAAATAAAAAGTTTCACCAGGAGTGGTGGTGCATGCCTTTAACCCCAGCACTTGGGAGGCAGAATTTGGCGGATCTCTGGGAATTCAAGGCCAGCCTGATTTACAAAGCAAGTTCCAGGGAAACCAGGATATGTACAAACACTGTCTTGAAAATACATACATACATACATACATATATACATACATGCATACATGATAGACAAATAAATAAACAGAAATGAAATAAAAAGTTTCATCCAAGATGAGAAGTGCCTACTCTAAATTTTCTGTATTATTCAAAACCATAGTTTTAAAAAACCGGTTCCATTCCCAACAGGACTCAGGTTGGAACCATGGAGCTCAGGCTGAAGGTGACCAGACGGGCAGATCACAGAGCTCAGGTACAGCTGATACAGCCTGAAACTCTCTGTCTGCTTCTCTTTGGAAGGAAGATTTTATTTCCAAAGAGCCCCGGAGACCTGCTGTGCTGTGCACAGTATGATAGAGAGACAGGCTGATGATGGCAAAGACACAGAAAGGCAAAGAAGAAAACAGCCTCTTAACAGGCTCAGGATGCTGTATCAACCAACATCAGGCCCAACGCAAACTTTCAGCTTTGACTTTTTGGCTGAGACCAATGTGCACCTGCTGCTTAGGCCAACCTTCCTCACTTGCTTAACTCTCCCTCTTCTACATCCTTTTCTGTGTGTATGTATGTCAAATACTCGTACAGTGGTACGTACCTGAAAGGTATATGTAGGAGTAGGTATTTGTGGAACACCACTGGGGACTAATTGAAAAGAAGTGTGCTCCTGAAGCTAAATTAAGCACTCAGAGACACTTCCCAGCTCATAAGCACTCCCTTGGGACAGCAATGCATCTGTTTTTGCAGAAGCAGCTGGTTACATACATACTTTTTTGCTTCCCCAGGAAGTCACTTCCCAGAGGGAAGGTGAAGTAAGCAAGGATGTGGTAGGAACCCTGGCCCTGAGTGCTGCAAGCAAAACTTCTGTGTTTTTTGTTTATTTTCTTCCCTGTGTGTGGTGGTGGGGAAGCAGTATGTATGTCTATGTACGTGTATGTGTGGCCAGAGGTAAACCTGAAATTCCTTCTTCCCTACCTCTCCCTACCTCATCCCTCTGATGCAGGGTCTTTCGCTGAACCTAGAGTTCACCATTTTAGTGAGACTAGTTAACCAGCGAGCCCCCGGGTTCCTCCCATCTCTCCGCCTCCCAGCACTGCACTGTACCACCACACTCAGCCTCTTCCCTGGATTCTAGGGATCTCAAGTCAGGTCCTCACAGTTAAGCATCAGCACAATAACTGAGCCTCTCCCTCCTGTTTTTCCTTCAAGGACCTGTGCAGACTTTGGTCCATATTAGCTCATTCTTCTTTCTCCACTCCTACAACTTATGAGAGACAGCTTGAAATACCAATCCCAAGACTGGGTAAAAACTAGTCCAACATCATGGACAATATCATGGCAACCTGAACATCATCAAGTTGAACAGCTGGCTCAGTCCTTTGTACCTGAGAACCTCACCTGTTCCCACACCATCAGCTGTCTCACAGAAACTCTTTATCCTATGTCACTGCTCAGAATACTTATAATCCACACTTCTACTATTCGCTTTAACTTTTAAAATTGGTGCAACACCAGGTATGGGTGTTAGAGTCAGTGGAACACCACAATATAACCCTGCAATGCTTCCATCACCTACTGCCCAACTAGTTAGTTTACATAATCACAACAATATTTATTGAGCAACTAGAACTCACAAGGCAGAGCCTAAACATTGTACCATGGATTCTTCCATTTACTTTTCATTATATTCCATCAGCCAAGTTCATCTTACACATGAGGAGAAAGCACACCCTCTCCGGAGTCTATGGCTGGTCAGGGCATGACTGGAATTCGGTGTCCAGGCTCCCGACTAAAGGGTATACTCTTTTTAGCATGCAACACCTTACTAATAAATTCACATTGTTCTGGGAGGAAATGTTATGCCCATGACCTCAAGGGAGAGTAATTAAAATCAAATTTGATAAACACGACTGTACAAGATGACTTCTATTCAGAGAAAGTAGTACATAGAAAGGGACAGAAAAGGTGGCAATGAAGAAACCCAATAATCACTGAATCTGGGGACAAAGGCCCACCTCAAGAGCTTGTGTTGGGTAGGATGAAATGAAAATGGTACTTTATATCTCAGGCATCTTCTACCCCCAAATCCAGAACTTCAACTGACCACAAGGAGACCATCCCCAGGACCACCTACAAAACATCAGACCGGTGTCCGTCAAAACTGTCAGGATCATCCAAAAAAAGACCACACACACACAGTGAGACATATGCATGTGTGTGTACAGGTGTGCATGCACATACCCACACATACGTGCACTATAAGGTGATACTCTGTGTGCAACCCTAGAATGGCACATAACTAGGACCTCAAAAAAGCTGAGTAAGCATGTATTGGACTTACTGTTTCCTTTCGGTAGATACAGTAAGTGCACCAGCCCAGTGGAAGGAGATAACAGAGGTTAGCAACAGGTGAAGCTGGTTATAAGTTACATAGAAACTCTTTCCTCTGTACCATACTGCTTTAAAATAAAAGGATTAGTCTACCTATTTTTTATATTTTTCATTTTTATCATGTGCATGTGTGCTGTATACATGTATGTGTATGTAGTTGCACAACCACACAGGAGAAGACCAAAGAAGACATGTGGTGCAATACTCTACTATTCTCTGCCTTCTGTCCTGGAGTTGCCGGTGAAGCCAGGGCTATGCTGGAAGCCAGCAGGCTCAGCGACCCTCCTGTCTCTGCCTATCATGATGCTTAGCTGAGAGGTGTGTGAGAACACTGATGGGCACTTTGTCGTTTATTCTCCTTTGCTATCTCTCAGGGATGTCCTTCTTATGATAAATGTTTTAGGAGATGAAGAGATTGCTCAATAGATGACCGCATTTGCAGTGCATGCCTGAAGGAATGAGTTCAAGTCTCTGCACTGACCTAAAAAGCAAGGGAAGCTGTTCACATGCGCCAGTGAGAAACGATCTGAGGAGAAGGAGGCTGGCTGTGTTCCAAACAGTACTCCAATATGGTGAGCCACCAGCTACCATGC
Organism: Pachyuromys duprasi; assembly: GCA_028658305.1. Classification (NCBI taxonomy): domain Eukaryota; kingdom Metazoa; phylum Chordata; class Mammalia; order Rodentia; family Muridae; genus Pachyuromys; species Pachyuromys duprasi. The sequence goes on from CM053753.1 coordinate 7,411,016, forward strand.
TTTCAGTTTGGGCCCTAAACCACCGTATTCCTCCATAAAACAGGTGATTTGATTCACTAGTCCTCACCTCCAACTCCTAAGTTACCTGAGCAGTTGTTTCTGAGCCAATATTGGAGGACACGCAGAAATTAAAATAAAACACCTTCATCAAGAATCCTCCAATAAGGTAAGAAATATTTTTTTTAAAACCATTCAGACTAAGAAAGAAAAACCAACAATTCACCACCTATCCCGACATACTTTGAATGCCTCCGGAGGCTACTGAAGAACATGGTTATTAAAATTCAAAGTAAGTGAAAAATTATATTCCTTCCTGGAAAAATGCTCTGAAGAGCTACACAGGACAAATGAGGAACAGCTACAGAATCTGACCAACAATGCACAGAAAAGGTGAGTCTCTGTCTGGCAGCCACAGCACTAAGGAGTTCTTGGCCCTCAGAGAGTGCTACCTCGGGTCATTTCACTGTTGCCTGCAATATTTTAGGGTTGAGTCAAAAATAAGGAGTTGACACTTGAACACCTGCAGCCACTAGTGAAACTGTGCTTTCCAATATCAAGGCCAACACTCTTTTCAAGTACCATAATACGAGGGCAAGGCTAATATTTCTAGAAATAAGTTAATTTCCATAAAAGCAAACTCAAAAATAATTATAATTCTGGTAAATACCGTAAGAATGTTCAAGATGACAAGAAAAAAAGTCCCTACCCAAATACTGTGCCTTTCCCGTTCTTTTCGTGCTGTGCTGTCTGTGAACATTTGTTTGGTTTTGTACTTAGATGTGCTCTCACTATGTTTCCCAGGCTGGTCTGCCTCAGTGACACGTGCCAGCATTACATGCACTTGCCACCAATCTAGGCCTGTTCCTCATTCTTCCCTCCTCTTTCTCTCCATTCCTTTGGTCCTTCCCCTTTACTCCTCTCCTTTTGACACTTTTTTGGCAATTAGAGGAAGTGACCAGATGACACCAAAGTAAACATGGGACCTACGCTTGCATGGTGTCTAACTTGTAACAAGATCAGGCACTTCAGAACACACTTACCTATTGGCCCAGGGCTTAGCTTCTAAGTTCATGAGAACATGAAACTCCAAACCATGGCTGGCAAAAAATGATAATAGAAAGGAAACCTGTTTCTCACCCTAAAGAGAGAGAGATATAAATAAATAGATAAATAAATAAATCAGGCTTTGATATCCTGAAGACCAAAAGAAGCCTATTTCTCATCCTGAGGGGGAAATAAATAAACGAACAAATGAATGAAGTTTCGGCGTCCTGAGGACCAAAGGAAGTGATGAACTAAAATATCAGCAATGGAGAAGGGCAGCTTGGTACCCTGCTTGCTGTGAAAGCGTGGGGTTCCGGGTCCGACCACCAGCACACGGGAAAAGAGGCAAACCGAGTGGTACATGTGCTTAATGCCAGCTGGGGGGTGGGGCAGGGAGCATGTGTCCAGTGAGGGAGGCCCTCCATTTCATAGATGGTATGATCTGGACTCAAGGACGTGCTCAGGAGCAGCTAGGGCCCAGGCATGTGAGAGTATCAGCCTCATCCCTGGCCTGAGGAACCCCAGGAGCAGCGCTCCGCTTTTATCTCCACTCCCCACTGGACTTATTACGTAAGCACATGAAACTGGATCCAAAAATGAACTCTCCTGACAGGAATAAAAGGCATGAACACAAGGGCTTTACAAAAAAGGTAGGGCACAGGAGAGGGTTCATTTGGTGAAGTGCTTGTCTTGCAAGCATGAGGACCTGAGTTGAAATCCTAGAGTCAGGAGGAGGAGGAGGAGGGTTAGGAAGAAGTAGAAGTGGAGATGGTGAGAGAGCAGCTGCGACCAGAGAGAGTGGCCGGTGCCTGTAACCCCGGCACTGGAGAGGCAGAGACAGGTAGAGCCCTGTCTTTTATTTGTTTGATATCAAACAAACAAAGCCTGGTCAAGCAGCTCCAAGCCAATGAGAGAGACTCTATCCTAAGAACAAAAAATATGGATGGTACCTGAGGCTTAATCATCAAAGCAGTCCTCTGGCATCAAATCAGATCTGCAAACACGTGCACCTACATACACAGGGACACAAATGCACACACACAGAACACACCAGAAAAAAAACATGCAATGAGACAGCAACTGATGTTTGCTCTAAACACCTTTGGTATTCACTATCAGGCCCTGAGTTAACCCAGAAGAGAAGAGAAAGAGGCCAACGAAATCCTGGCTTTAGTATCTGAGGAACCAAACGAAAGCAAGTTAACAGCACGAACAGAGATGGTAACATCATCAAGAGACATTTGTAAACACTGGGAGGCTTAGATTATTCACCAGCATGTCACTTGTAATATAAAGAGAGAAAAAAAATTAGAAGGAAAGAAGAAAGCAGAGGGAAATGTGGCCGGAAAGCACAAGGAATGCTCCCCAACCGCTACCCTCAGACTGGGCTGCACCCTGGAGTGCTCTCTGTCTTCCCTTCTTTTTCAGGAACCAAGTTCTGCCCACTTGGGCTCTTGCAACTATCAGGCTAGGGGCAGGGGAGAGAGGGTCTGAGGACTTCTGTCAACCAACCCCAAAGTCAGTTGACTTTGGAAAAAAATATCAATAATCAGTGTTCCAAGAGGGGTTTCTATACTCTTCTGTTTCTGCAGGGAAGACTCAAGGGTGACAGATGCTCAGGAAACCCACTGGAGGTATCAGAGTGCTGACTGTGAGAACAACATGGACCCCGGGGTCTTCAGGACATCCCTCTCTTCAATCTTGCTCATCAGTTACCAATTGGGAAACGCTCCCTGGTCTCTCAGACAAATTATTTTTGCCATTCATATTCTGATCAGATGGAACCATAAAATTCAGACTAGACATTATCCTTAGTATTAACATTAATTATCAACTGGACAGAACCTAGAATCGCCTGGGAGACAGGCAGCCAGGCATTCCTGTGGGGGATTCCGTTGACTGCATCAATGGAGGTGACATCTGACCCACTGTTGGAGGCCTCCTTTCCTGGTTGAGACGGTGCTGAGCACAAGCCTTCACAGCACTAGTTCTCCTGACTGTGGAAGCCACGTGATGTGAAGGAAGCCATCCTTCCTGTTCTTGCTGCCTTGACTTCCACGCGACAATGGACCAAACTCTTGGATGGTGAGCCAGATAAAGCCTTTCTTTGTTAAGTTGCTTTTGTCAAAGTATTTTTTGCACCACCAAGAACAGAAATGAAGACACTCTTCCCCACTTCCCACTCTTCAGTCATCTCCATCCAGGTGAGTTACCATAGCTGAAGCCCAATCCATGGAATTTCAACACGGATTTCAGATGCCACAAAAGACACAGCCTGTCTTTATAACCTGATGCATTTGCTTATTTTTTTTTCCAGAGCACACAACCTGTAGATAGTGGTTAAAATGCATAAGAGAACAAACACTCCATGTTTTAAAGACGCTTACATATTCCACTTGGAAGCAGCAATCTGCTGTGCTGTAAGCAAAGCATGCTATCACTGACATCTTATATTTCAATTTTCTTTCCACCAAAACAACAAAATATTGAAACAGTTAACATCTGCTCAAAGACCTAAGAGATGAACAATTTCAGAAGGCACAGACAGGGTGCTGACTATAGAAAAAGTCAAATTCCCTGCGGGCTGGATTTCCAAAAGCCTGACCTATTATGTCGGGAAAGGACAGCCAAATGCCAGAAAATGTATGGAGGAAAAGCTGAAATCATAAACATAAAACTGAGAATATTTAAACGAACAGATGGCAGGAGAAAAATAAAGACGAGACTTTCAAAACTAATAGTAATACCAACACGGCCTTTAAAAATATACACAAACACAAGTCACAAGAACTAATTGTGATCAGTTCTCTTCTGATTTTTAAGAAAGCACGAGGGGTGGGGGATAAACGGTGAGAGCGACAGGACTGAGACGAGAGATTAATGCAAAATAATGTGCTGAAGAGACGAGGCAGTTGGGCTAACTCACAGAAATGAGCCTGCACCTCCTCCCTGGCAGACTCAGCTTACTCCAGCACAGTATCTGGTAGAAATAACTGTAACATGCCCTGGAAAAATATCAGATTAGCTATAGAATCAAAAAGATGTTTGTTTATGTGTGGCAGGGAGAAGCAGAGCAGACGATGTTCTCGGCTGCTCTGTCACGTCCTAGCCAAACTGAGAGGAGAGGAGCGAGGGGCGGCTGCGAAAAGGTCTGTGGACCCCATCCAGGAAGCTGCGCTGCGGAGCCTCACCATCCACATGAGAAGGCTCTATGCTGGGGATGGTAGCTGTTATATTTTAGGTTTGTTGTTTATTTGTTTTTTGTTTTATTAAATCAATAGTGAGCCTGGGTGGCTTAGTCAGTAAAATGTTCACGGCGCAAGCATTATAATGGCAGTTCAGATTTCTAGCATTTTCCTAAGGCAGGTGCACAGCAGTGTGCACCTGTAACTGCACGTGGGAGGGCCCGACAGGCAAATCCCTGGTATTCAGTGGCCAGCCAGTCTAGCCAAATCAGTGGCTTTCAGACTCAGAGAGAATCCCTGTCTCTCCCAGAGCTGAAGACTGCATGTAAGGATATATGTTCTGAATTCCAACACTGAGGAGGCAGAGACAGGCAAAGCTCTGTCATGCTCTGGCTACTCGGGGCTACAGAGCAAGACCTTGACTCAAACAAAAGTAAAAAACAGAAAGGGCTGTAGAGATAGCTCAGTGTTTAAGAGCACTAGTCCTTCTCTTCCTGGGGACCTGGGTTCAGGTCCTACATGGTACAGCACCTACATGGTAGCTCAAAACCATCCGGAACTCGAGCTGCAGGAGGGCCTGATACCATCTTCGGCCTCTCTGGGTATCAGGGACTCAAATGCTACAGGGACATACATGCAGGCAGAATGTGTGTATATGCATAAAATAATAAAAATTACTAAGATAAAGTACAAAAATAAGGAGAAATACTAAAAAGAGAAAGAAAACAAAATTGAAAGCAATGGGATAAAATAACCAACAGTAACATCTGGCCTACACACATACACACACATACACTCACTCACTCACTCACTCACTCAATCAGCCAATCAATCAATGGCATTAGCTGGGTGTGCTGGTACACTACTGCTATCTCAGAACTGAGGAAGTAGAAGCGGAAGGACCTCAAGTTACAGATGAGGCTGGGGCACATGCAACTCACTATCTCAAACAAATAAAATAATAGCACAAACAAATGGCAAGTTATACCCATTTTATCAGCTTATTAACCCTTCCTAAAAGCAAATGAACAACTCAATAGACATGGAGACAGGTGAGAAGAATTAAGAAAAACTTGACAACACACATCTGAGATTTCAAACTCCTGGACTCCCTGATCAACTTAAAGAAGTATGGGTGGGCTCAAGACAGAAAAGCCAGAGGCAAGCAGCCATACATTTACAAGAGCCCACACCTTAGCGACCCTCCAGCTGTCAGAACACAGACTCTCGTGGTCCCTGCTGGCCCAGATTCAGTGGTCTGACAGAGACTCCTAAGCCAAAGATCCAGGGAGCTCAGCCACTGAGAAGCCACTGTGTCCAGAACTCAGGTTCCACTTACTACACCCAAATATACATGCTTCTGTGCTTCTCTGACGTCCCCTTCCCTTAAAAGTTTTTGAAGCATTAACAAAACAAAAAATAAGATGAGATTCAAATAAACCAATGAATAAATAATGCCTCTGAAAGCAAGTGCAAACCTCAAGCAATTCCCCAATTAGCACTGACTGTGTAGTTTCTAGGACAGCCAGTAAGTATTACAAATGATTTTATTAAATGCGTAGCAAGCCTGGACTTACTAACGCCAACCTTGGGCTCAAATAGGTAATCTAAGAAATAAGATCATCTCTGTTCCAAAAGCCACTTGGTGACACTACATCAAATGCTGAAACAACATATGTGCAGGAGTTCATGTCTGCAGGAGGAAATAATTTCCCCGTCTCTGTGGGAGCAAGCCTGAATTACAAATCTAAGACACAACATATTCCAAATACCCCAAGCAAATGTTGTCTTTGTTTTTCCTGCCCACTGAGAAATTATGGCTTCTGCCTTCTTAAACTCTCCTCAGAGATTGAGATCTTACACCTCAGGATCAATTACAGAGAAATATATGGGGATGCCAAGCCAAATAAAAAATTACAACATCTCTCCTGTTTCATTAATAATTTAGCAATATCACAATTATCGATTAGACAGTTGTTATTTGAAATGGATGGCCAATGTCTTATCTTGACAGAGTAAAAAGGAGAAAAACAGAGACGCTGATTTGTAATTCATTATGACCAAGAATTTTTGTGCAAATATGCAACAAATAAAAAAAATCAGATTTTGCATATACTTCATCTAACTGACATTCGGAGAGTGATCAACAAGTAAACCACATCCACATGGCAGAGAAGGACAACTTACTCAGACACACATTCCCAGATAAAACACCTGAATCATGATCTGAATGACTACACTATAAAGGAAGAAGAAATTGGAGAAGCCAAACAGAATGAGGTGAGGGAGTCTTAAGACTGGGATTTCTTCCCACATACTTCTGTTCTGGCACTTCACTGTATGTGTGTATCTGTGAAACCAAACTACACTACATGTAGGCAAAAAGAGAACCTTACACAGAAACTTAGGTAAAAATCAAGGTCACTTTATTCATAAAGGTCACTAAATCACCAGTAGTAAGTCTGTTCTCCTAGTCCTTATCTAGCTCTGCAAGCTCTAGCTCTTGAGGGGTTTTGGTGAAACAGCATACTGAGTTTCATCACTGAGTTTGATTTTCATCCTAATTACTGGACTAAAATAGCTTTTGCTCAACTACAAGTTTGTAATCGACAGTGATGGGGGAGTTATGAAGACATGATGTTTCTAGGATGAACCCTATGCTGGTGGAGGAAGGAACTTGAAAGCTCACCACCTCACAGCATGTCCAGCAACATTAGAGGCAAGGCCTTTCTTACCAGAGGAACCATCTCAGGGTTCCTGTGGTGTAGGCATGGGGCTGCAGCTGTCCTTCTCTATTGCCCACGTCAGACAGGGCTACAGGATTGCACAGTCACTGTCAATGAGTACAGGTAAGGACCGTTACTTCTGTACACTCTGGCAGAAACCATCCATTATATTAAGCACAGAATATAAAACTCATTAGCGATGTTGGCCCTTATTTCCCCTGGTTAGTGGCCTAGGTTTTAAGCATTATTTTTTTTTTAATCTCATCTGACTTACAATAAGCCCCAAATAACAAATATCCCATTTGAGATAGGACACCCAAAGTCACTGCTATCATTATCTGCAAGCAAATGTCTTTCATCATATTCTAACATTAATTCCTGACTTCTGCACATTTCACATATAGGCGTAGTAATCGTTACATACACTAAATCCTGGAAAAGAAAGAAATCTAAGCCATATTCCACAGCAAGCACTGAACGCAAAACAAAGAGAAACCTCAACACTGCCATGCTCTGTGGCCAGCAGCAGTGTGTGCTTAACTACTGCAGCAGCAACTGCCAAGTCTGTGTGCTTGCCTGCACATGTGGTCTACCCAACCAGCAGGGGGTATGTCAGAACAGAAGGATGTCTTAATCACCTATGCACTATATATCACTCAAGATGTAATTTGTCAGCCACACATGATGAATACAGCATAGGAAAGCACTGCAAAACACCAGATATGTCCAAAATAACAAGGTGTGCAAAATAACAAGGTGTGTAGCAACGAGTCTCCAAGTGACGATGTGCCAGCAGAGATGAGAATGGATGTCAGAAAGAAGAGCCTTTATCTAAACAAGATGTGAGCAAACTAGAGACCAAGGTTCAAATCCAGCACTCCTGTGTGTTTCTACATACAGCCCTCATGAAAACAAAGCCAAGAAGAACTGCTTAAATGTATCTATGGCTGCTTTTGCAGGGCATAGCAGAACAAATAACATCCAGCTAACGATGTCAGAAACATTTCCTACCTCGCTTTTCACACAAAATCTCTTAGACTCTGGGTCTCAAACAAACTCGCTGGAATGCCAGTGGTCTATGACCCTGCATGACTTCAGGCTGGGGTTGCTGAGTTTAATATTTAGCTGGTAGCAGCACCCAGGGCTCGGTCACCACCAGACATCACTCATGTTGCAGATGACGCTGGTTTCTTAAGAGGTCACAGGTGCACATGACAACTAGTACATCTTGCAGATGTTAATAAAATGTTCCTATATTGCTGCTCACAATTTGTAAATTGGGCTATCTCTGTGTAATTAGGTTTTTCTGTAACCCTTCATACTCTGGTTGATACAGCTACAAATAATTCTTTTCAATCTAGTAGTAAACCTAGGGACAAAAACTTCCTTCTCATACCTAAGAAGCAGTTACTGTCCTGGTAATGAGAAGGTCCCATGAGTTACTGGTGTGGAAACATCTGAACTATGTGAACACATCCCTGCTGTTGTGGGGCAGAGTGGCCCAATATGGGCAATTGAATTCTGAGGAAGAAACAAGAGGTAGAAGCTGAAGATTTTTTCCCTGACCAACCCATAAATTGGTGGTCACCTTTCCATCAGGCTCTATCATCAGAACTCAAGTACAGCAGTAGAGATAGCATCCTTGGAGAACAGGTAGCAACTCTTCTAGCAGATTTCTCCTGATGGCAAGGAGTCTCATGAAAGCCACTGTGGCCACAAATGCTTAGCTAAGATGGTAATTCTCTTCATCAAGCAAAACAGCTTTACAGCCCATCAGGTCAATAAATCAGCCTTACAAGAAGTTTGTAAGGACACATTGACTTTAACAACTCAGTGGGAACCACTGTGCTAGAATGGTTCACCATGCTGAAATCAAAGGACTTCAGCAAATCAGAATTGGGTGTTAAAGTCCATAACATGCAAACTGAGACCCTGAGTGTTCAGAGTAAATGATCACCATTTCCAAGAGTTCCAGAAGGGCTTGGTCAAGCAGATCATGGCTAGTACATTTTTCTCCCCATTCTGTGTCAAGGCCATTGACTTAGGGGAGCACAGAGACAGAAAGGAGACAATTTGTAGTCTTTAGAGTTTCACACACACACAACCTTTCCACTGGAACACAGCACAGGCGTGTTTTCCAACAGAGGCTGTGATTTACCACAGCTTCCTGAGATCCACTCTGGAGCACACAGAGAAGATACGGCAGCATGAATTCTCTAAATGGAGGGGGTTGGTGCTTGGAATTGTTCCAAAGAAATTTCCCTTGACTTAAACCATCAACAGAAAATACAAATGAACATTCAAGGGTGCTAGAAATTATCACTATAATGTCTCTCTCTCTCTCTCTCCAACCCCCTCCCTAATCGGGATTCTGGGTTTCTTTGGACCTGACAGTTAAAAGCATTTGCCCTGAAGAGCACTGGCTAGTCAGCTCTTTTCTCTTTGGAGGTAAGTGTGCGTTGCTCAGGAAAGCAACAAGTCATGGACGACGAAGTGGTAATTCACGAATTGTTCCCAATCTTTTAAGTTCGGTTACAGGAGTGCAGGTTCTGTTCCCAGAGGGGCATTTCAAAGACACAGTGGGAATTTTCCTTAGTTTTAGCATATTCTAAATTTGCACAATCTAATCAGAGAACAATTATTTTAAAATATAGAGCTCCAAAAGCTGATAGACAGATGTCATTTCTGATATTTTGAAAAAAATCATGAGATAAGGCTAAAACCAAAAGAATCATAAAAGCAACTGTAGCCTCTCCTCCCCAATACTATACTGTCATGTCCCTGACACAACCTAAGATATTTGGAAGGGATTGTTTTCCTGTTTACAGACTCTTCACAATCTTGACTCTCCACCTGCTCTTCTATTTGTACAGTAATTGTAATAACCAAACTTCTTTAAAAGCACCCACCTGGAACAGCTGAGACAGACCTAACGTAACTCATGAGGCCCAAGGCACCACATCCACCAAGAGTCTAAGCCCAAGCCATAATCTCTGTTCTTTTCTCAGACTAAAAAGCTAGACACTCAAAGAACAAGAAAAACAACAAAATGAACTTTCCATGCTAAAATGAAATGTCAGTTGCTCAAGGCAAATCCTCTTCTTTCCCCTGTCTGAACACCCACTGTGAAACAACCATCTTACACCACCCACTTCACACCCCTTCAGATTAGAGGGAGGACATTTTTTTTTTAAATTCCATAGAGAATGGTAAGGAAATGCCAAAGACAAACAAGATTTTAAGAGAACCTACACTTGACATTCACCTAAGGTGGTGTCTATTTATAAATACAAGGGGCTGATGCTTTCTGTTTTGAGGGACTATAGAGGAGGGCAGACTTGGAAGAGGAGGTGGGTACTTTCAAATTAAGATAAGGATAGATTTCAAAAGAAGGACAACGGGGAATTCAGAGCTGTAGGACCTTCTCCTAAGTCCACATAGGACTAGGGTGGGAATTGAGTACCAAATTCATGGCCCTGGATATGTATCCAATCTCATTTTTCACAGTTTCTAATCAAATCCCCATCACTGTTAATATGTATCGGGGCCTAAAAATTCTGTATCTTATGACTGGAGAAATGGCTCCAGTGTGTCTCCTTCAGCATCAGATGAAAGGCTGACAGCACAGAGGCAGGACCTGCAACCCCAATGCTGGGAAGCAGATGCAGAAGGATGTCGGGGGCTCACTGACTGGCAAGCATTGCAAAATCAGAGAACTCCAGGCTCAGTGAAAGACCCTGCCTCAGGGGGGAAAGAGGGTAAAAAGAGGGCTCAGCAGTTTTGCATTCATTGCTCTTATAGGAGACTTGAGTTCTGGCCCCGATACCCACTCACGAGCACCTGTAACTCCAGCTCCAGGGGGCCTAAGGCCCTGCAATGGCCTCTATGATTAACTGTGGGTAAAACACCATACATACACACACACACACACACACACACACACACCACACACACACACACAGAATTTTCAAAAAATAGAGTGACAATGACTAGGGAAGACATCCTATGTCAGCCCGTGGTCTTCACATGCATGTACATGAAACATTGTATGAGCTAGGAGTTCTCTAAAAGAAGAGAACTGACAGAATGAGAGAGAGGTGTTATTAGAGTAGATTATAGGCTATGGTCTCACTGTTCCAACAATGGCTGTCTTCAAACAGAAAATCCATTTATTCAGCAGTTGTTCAGTCTACAAGGCTGGTATCTCAGGTGGTCTTCAGTATACAGCAAAAGCATGAAGAAGAAGCAGGCTGTAATGCCAGGGAGGGACTGGTCTTGTCACAAGAGTAATGGCAAGCAGGCAAAGAGCAAAACCTTCCTTCTTCCATCCCTTTTAGATAGGCTGCCAAGAACCCCCCTCAAAAGATCTGTATCAAAGGTGGTCTTCTCACTTCAAATTATTCACTTAAGAAAGCTTACTCACAGGTGTCCCCTCCCTCTTGAGCTTCTGTTAATTCCAGATGTAATCGAGTTGGGAACCAAGCATAGCCATCAAATGAGTGCAAATGAGTATGTGCATGTGTGTGAGCGCGTGGGCGTGCATACACACACAAAATCTGTTTTTCTATTTTTAAAGATTGCACACTGAGGTTTGTCACCATAATTACCATAATGTGTGTGATTTGATGCACAATATTTGATGCTTCGCACTTTATTTGTCCCTAAAGAACATGTGTTTATCAAGTACACACGGTCAGCTGAAGCAGCAGCAAAACAGAGGAAGGATACTTTATACAAATTATAAAGCTAATTTAACACCAAAAGTTCTCTGTTACCAGGAACAGGCGGCTAATGGAAATCTAAGGATGTGGGGAGGACTTTAATTAGCCTGAATTATCTGGATAATTACATTGATTTTTACTAACGTAAATCCATTCTTAATTGGTGAAGTTAATTATATAAATATATATCTCTTCTACAGTGTTCTAGATTTTTCAAACCAAAGAGTTTTCAGCTTAATTTTCCTAGGTAAGTGCTAAATTACGCACTCCATTTTACATTTGTATAAACAAACCCCCGGTGTGGACATGACCTAAAAAAGCACATATATCTCCTAAACTGTTCTCCCTCTAATTGCATCATTCGGAAAACCAAACACAGCAGAGGTTAATGTGCGGAACCTATACTTAATTCATAGACGCGCCTTGGGAAAATGGTAAGCAGGTGCTGGTTGGAGGCAGAGCCATGAACAACACTGTACTGTTCCTGCATGTAATTAGCCTTTTCCCCCACCCCAAGCTCTTTATAAATGCATAAATATACCTGTGCTCTACGTAACAATGACAGTCATGACAGCATACTGCTATACAGCACCACTTCAGAGTCGGGGATGAATATTTCATTAGCTGAGTTATCACTGCTAGGCTACGACCTTCAGCTCTCTAATTTTAAATTCATCCGTTTTCAGACTATTAAGCTGTTCTTGAACACATCGCAGAAATTACAGAGGTAGAGGTAAATTTTCAAGATAATGCCCAATTCCAAAAAAGGGGGTCAAGGATGAGCTCACTAAATTCCTGAAAAGAATGCTGTCTTGTAATGAGAGCTAATGGATCAGCATGGTTGTTAATAGTGGTTGATTCTGTGGGTGAACGTGGAAAGGCTGGGGAAACAGATCAGTGCAGCCCAATGGAAATACCAAGCTTCTGATTTCTGAGTAGCTACCACAGGAGACTTAACATGGGGCAATGACACAGACGCTTAGCTGCATGGGGCTGGCTTGTGCCTGTCCAGAGCTAAAGCAAGACAGAGATGTCAGCTTCTGGCTCAGCCTCTATCTCCCAACTTGGAGTACCCTGCCAGAACAAAATTGTGATTTCTTACAGTGCTTTAGTCACCCCCCCTCCTCTCTTATTTCTGATCTCTTATCAGCTTTCTCCATTTAAAAGCACATCTTTACATAACCAAAAATATCTACATGTGACCACAGGCATTTAGAAATAACCTGGAAGCAGGGGCTGGAGAGATGCTCAGAGGTTAAAAGCACTGGTTGCTCTTCCAGATCCGGAGTTCAATTCCCGACACCCACATGGTGGCTCATAAACTTTTATAATGATATCTGGTGCCCTCTTCTGGCATGCAGGCATATATGCAGGCAGAACTTTGTATACATAATGAATAAATCTTACAAAAAAAATTAAAAAGAAAAAGAAAGAAATTACCTGGAAGCAATGAAGGTGGAAGAAAAGAAAACCACTTCTTGATTGACAGACATTTCCTGCTCAGCCAAGCATTGCCTAGCCCTGTCCCCAAGCCCTACCTCCTCAGTGGCACTGTTCCAATCATCTCTGGGAACAGGGAGGCAGATAATACCAGAGCAAGTGGTTCCAACCACAGGATCTATTGATGTGTCCTCTAAAACTTCCAGAGGAGTTTCCAGCTCACGTTACTCTGACTATACTGTGCACTTTTTATTGCTCCAAACTCCTCTTTGTTCCAAACTCCTCATTGCTCCAAACTGCCCATTGTTCTGCCCTTTCCAGGACCTAAAATTCCAGGGTTTCTCCCCAGCTAATCCCAAATTTCTTCAACAGCTAAATTTTCATTAGTCAATGACAAGCAAGACTATTCCAACAGCACACCCTGAGATACTTCCAATTAACCTAGGCTACTACTAGCTGCACAAACCCCTCTGACGGTTCTCCATTACAAGCTAAGAACCCAGTGTGAATATTCTCCATGGTCAACCTACACTCTGCAGCCTTTATTGAGGGCCCTGAGATTCCTTCCAGGGGTCATGACCTCCCTCTGAAACTCAGCCTGAATTATTTGACAATTCTGGTCTCCACCCAAGTTTGCCCTAACCTGTCTACTGCAGGAACACCATCTCCAATTCCACCATGATGCCAATGTCAACATTAAACATACACCATCCTTAGCTCTCTCCACTCATGATTCAGTATTACTCACCCACAGAAACCCTCCCTGTCCATCACTGACACACTGGGTCCTCCAACACCCTGGACATTTCCCTGCTGTCACTGTTCTCTCATGATAGAGTGCTGTGAGCTATGGCCACCAAATGTGTCCCTTCCATGAAAACAACAATGTATGTTAATTTGGTGCCTACAATGCCTAGCACAAAGTCAGCAATCAGTAAGTAAATATGCTAAAGAAAGTGAACTACAAACCGAAATGAACAGCAATAATACCTTGAAAGGCAGGGCAGACATGGGATAGAAGCCTCAGACTTAAACATCCTGTCCACATGGAAAGGTCCAATGGAAACTGATGAACTGGGCTGCACTGTCTCCATTTCTGTTCACATTGCTTTGGGTTTGCTTTCTGTGGTGCTGGGGACTGGACCCAGACATGTAAATGCATCCTACGTAAATGCTCTAACAATGGACTGCATCCTGATTTTACGCTCTATTGTGGAAATAGTCTCACTAAATTGCTGAGGCTGGCCTTAAATTTGTAATCCTCCTGCCTCATCCTCCTGAGAACTTGAGATTAATAGGTGTGTGCCACCATGTGTGGCCAGTTCAATATTCTCTTTCAGTCTTCATTTCAGTAAACTGACTACGCTGCCTCTATTAACAAGGTCATTTAATCAGCTCCTTCAAATGTTATACCTTCTGGGTTATTAAATAAGAGTTTATTTACCTGCATATCAAACTTTATATACATCACACTCTGAAAATCAACAACTGGTGAAGGATTTAATGCTTAATACCAACTGAAACTTAGGAAGGCTGGCTGGTCTAATGATCCAAACTCAATTTGCTGATTGATAATAGTACAAGAATATCCTGATAAATAATAAAACACCATCTTTGTCTTAGCACTGACTGGCTTGTCAAACTCCTCAAGTACTTTGCTGGAAAATAAAGAGTTGACATTGAGGACAAGGAAGAAGTATAGACATGGCTGAGCACAGTGTATCCAGAATAGGGAGATGAAAACATGAGTCTTCTCTCGTGGCCTTAGAAAGTCACAGAGAAGCACAGAGCCATGGTTCTCTATTGCAAAGACCTGAAACAACGACTCAAGTGTCACCTTGCCTCATGGCTGGAACAGTGCTGACCCAAGGAGGCAGCATGGTCATTTCAGGCTGGGTAGAAGGCCTGACAGATTTACATTATGTTTATTTTAAAAGAACCAAGCAGATCAATCAAATAATGAATTCAGTTAATTAAATAATTGACACACTTTTATAACAGGGCAATTGAAAATCAGCTGCCTGTCAACAGTTAAGGATGGTACTATTAAACCAACAAAAGCCAGCTAAGAGACCAAGTGTCACTCAGAAGGGAGGGGATAATATGTGGAAAGCCATGATAGCCATTTCTAAGTCATTGATCTGCATTACTCAGTGATACATGACATTGAAAAATAGAATAGATTGAAAAGAGTTGACCGACAGAGTCATCAAGCCAGTTATGGTTTCTGTCAATCATTCACCTCTAGGATGTGAAAAGTGCTTATAGCTAAAAGTATTTCATATGAAAAAACTGACAAATTCATTTGCTCTTACGATGCTGAAGTCTGTGAATCCCATTTGCACCTAATGTTGCTGGTGTTTGAAGGGATTTGTTTGTTTTGTTTTTTAGATAGTGTCTATGTGGTCCTGACTGGCCTAGAATTCTCTCTGTGCAGACCATGGTCTTGAACCCTCAGTGATCTTCCTGCTTCTATGCTGGGACTGCTAGTGTGCACCACCATGGCCCACTCTGAACTTTTCAAATACATACAGGAGGAAGAAAGCCAGCGATGTCTTCCTGGCCCTGAAATAGCATCCTTGGTCTTAAACAGGTCACCAAAGAGACTTTCTACCCAAATTCTTCTGGTGTCCTTGAGCTTTCTATTACCTTCAAAGAGCTGACAGACTAACAATATCCAAGCCAGCAACTCTAAGAATTACAATTACAAAAGTTCTTGCTACCTCCCCCGGAGGCACTGCAACATGAGCTCCTGGCTCTGTTTGGTTAACAAAAATCCCATTAACTTCTAATTAATAGCACATCCTCCAGTGGACCACCCTTTAGAATAGGAAGGGTGGACACAAGCTCACATTTTAATATCTTAGCTCCTTCATCTTTGTATTTAAAGCTAATTGGCTGCACTCTCTAAGAACTGAGTCTTCCAAATAGTTAGTGAACGAAAAACAAACTCTTAGGTGATAGATGCAAATTCAATTCTCAGGGGTAGGGAATATGTTTGACTGAGTTCAGGATTATTATGGAGGAGTAAAGCCCACACACAGAGGTGCTGGGGATATGCACCAACCTGGGTTCCTTATGCCTCACTGCTTCATGCCACTGTGTGTTCTCATGTCCACACACATCATGACACACGGAAGAAGGTATTAACATTACCCTGTTTTAAATGAAATTCTTAAAATTTTAAGGGTTGGAAACCCAATTTTGAAAAAATAAAAATTGAAGAGAAACAAAATTCTTTGGAGAGCAGCTGAAGCCCAAAGTTAAAGAAAACTTCATTTTGCCAGTGACTTCATTAAAAACACCTAACAGTTTCAGACCAGACACAGACTCTGTACTGAAGGTCTAAGTTCCCTACAATAAAGTCTAGACATTTTCTAGCTTCATAAAAAGAACCCTAGCACAAGACAATAAAACAGTGTCACTCGCACAACAAGGACGATCCATGTTCAGTAACTCCTTGTCACTTGATTATACTTTTTAATAACTCTGACATTGTCTTGTTCAGAGACACATGCTCAGGCTTCAAATGCAGGTGCCATACATGGTGATAACACTGTGACCACCATTAAATCCTTCTGTTAAGGTTTCTAAAAGTGGAGTATCTTAGCAGAACATTCTGCAGCAAAGACTCAGATACCATTATTTTATATAGACGATGACTCGACACATGATTAGGGTAGAAGGAAGAAGACAGCGAGATGACTGACAGGTAACCATGAGCAAAGGTTGATTGATACACTCTGATACAGCAGTTGTCCAATCCCATAATCTCTGTAGATTGCCAGATACAGGTTCCTGTGGACCCAGGGACCTCAAAGATGGGTGGCAAGAAACAGTATGTGATTAGAAATGAAAGAGGAAAACATGGCCAGCAATAGCGGCCCTCTACTCTTAGCATAATCTACAGATGCTGGCAAAGCTTGAAGGCTGGAGAAGTTAAGAAAGCAATTTTCTTAATGCCAGCAGGTTGTATGGGCTGTCTACTTTCTAAGTTCTGCCGTGTCTACCTAGAAGAGCACTTACATAACCCCATTCCTCACCTTCTCCCTGCACCTTTGCTGCTGGAGGGGTGTGAAAATAGGCTTCCCTTTAAGGAGGTATTTTAGTCACAGCTCTCCAGGGACAAGTCAATTGTGATGTACAGTGCCAAACCCCAAGCCTTCGGCCCCCAACACCCAGTGTATAATTAGGAAGGCAATTAGGAGCAATCACATTCTTCTGGCCAATTACTGCTTCTCCCAGGGAGTCTCACTCTCAAAATTAGACCTGGAGTCAAAACCTACTTGTGCAGCATTATCCCCTCCATGCAGGTCATTCTGAGGATCTATCAGATGTTCCCCTAGTTTACTTAGCTCCAAGCACTCTCTGGAGAACGGAAACTCTACACAGTTTCCTAATGCATTTTAATCCCTGGCCAAAATGAAAGTATCTCAAAATAGCAAGTGGACTGGCCAGAAGAAGAAGCAGGAACTTCTTAGACAGACTCAATGTTTCCAAACTTCTGAGACAGAAGGCTCTTCTTGAGGTGATGGAAAGTAGTACTGACCATGGTGAACGCTTACGGCCCAAGCTTAGGACTGTTTTCACATTGGTATATCCAGTCCTACAGCACAAAACCTAGCTCCTCCCTTCCTCTAAGAATCCACTTCCTATTACTGCCGTCTCCCTCACTTTATTCCAGCTTCCAAAGTGTGCCATCGGATGCTAGAGCAGTCCAGGTGATTTCGCTGTATGGCTTTGATCTTGCTCAAAACTATCTCCCCCTGACTGATCATATGACTGTGTGACTCTCACCATGAAATAGATATCCACTGCCATTATCCATTACAGTCCTATTGGTTGTCTTCATGGCTGCACAACAACCATGTTGCCCTTTGGCATGCTCTAAACATGCTTGCCATGTTGACCTGAATAAAGTGTGTTTCAGAGAGGAGGATCCCAAGCATTTGTGTTATGAACAGTGACACAGAGGCTTCTTTTTGAGTGTCCCGTGTGTCAGGTATTTGCAGCAGATATTGGAGATCGAACTATGAATGGTACCTGAAATCCTAAAACAACCTGACAGCATTGTCGCTGAGAGAACTGACATAGAAAGTCATGGCCTTCAAAGCTCTGTCTTTTACAAGAGACTTTCTTAAGAATGAAGACAGAGGACTAGATCAGCTAGGCAACCATGTGCCATGAGACTGCTAAATTCTCTCTACCCATAGTCCATTACACACATTCACCTCCAGTAACCATCTCTGAAATACTTGCACTCTTTGACCTATCTTTTTCAGTTTTGTTTTTTTTTTGGGGGGGGGGGGGAGGCTAGGGGACTTCTGTTCCCAATTCTGGGCTGTAAACAGTCCTGGCATTAAACTTCTCTCTTCTATATCTCCCAGTTGCCTGCTTGCCCCAGCTAATCACATTTACTGCCCCACCTTAATGAGCACTGGGGTCCTGTCAGTCCCTTCACAAGATCGTCACTGCCTTCCCAACCCTGGAAGAAGCCAATGCTGCTTGATATTTCCAATGCTTTAAAAAATACTACCACCTCATAGACACTTAATAAAGGCTGCTGGAAGGAAGGGAAAGATCAAGATTGAAACAGCTAATTTTTCTGGCTGCATTGCCAGACACATGAGCCACTAGCCACATGTGGTCCTTAAATTCAATTTTAATCAAATTAAATTCATTTCCTCGACCACACTTGCCATATTTCAAATGTTCAGTGGTCACAGGTGGCTAGTGGCAACTGCATTAGCCAGCAGGGGATAGAATATCTTGATCACTGCAGAGTCCTACTGGACTGTGCTGAACAGAGCTTTATAAAATAAAACAACCAAATAAACACTTTATTACTTATTGGCTAGAAGAAATGGTATTTCTAACTTTCTATAGAGACACCTGACTCAATAAAATGCTTCAAATATTTATGTAAGACTTTCTGTGTATGGTACCATGTTAAGAGCAACAGAAGACGATGGGCCTAGTCTTGACCCATAAGAATTTTACTAACAACTGTACAAAGCAAGACGAAGCCTACAAGGCAATAGTCAGCTATGTTTTGGAGTCAAAATGATGCACACACACACACACAAAAAAGCTGTCCCGGCATGCGGTCTGTAATTCAAAATGGAGAAGGGAATGATATTTGTATGTAAGCAGCCTTTCGGAAAGAACTACTTTCTGCACTTCTCCTGGAAGACAAGAAGAACCTTAATAGGCAAGCTGAGGCCATCCAAGATTTAAAAGGTGTATGAAGTAATATTTGGCTGCAGAAAAAAATTGAGAATAATAACAAACGTCTTTGGTACTAAAGAAAGAAATAGAGGAAAGGCTGTGGCAAAGCCTAAGTGTACAGAAGGAGAGGACTCCTTCCACAGGAAGCTGGGCAAGCTCACAAAGGCCATAGGTCAGAGGCTATGTGCCTAGTTCATCAATGGTGCCTTCTCTTCTTCCCTATGCCTAAGGAACTAAGCTGATCAAGAGGAACATGTTAAGACCATCTGGTCCTTTCAATAACCATCAGAAGTAAAACTGACAAAAAGGGAGGGAAGATCTGTGATGGACACACCTCTTCAAAGGAGATGAAGTGGAAATCTAGTTAGTAGTGAGAATGTCAGGCCTATTGCATCATGAAACATTTAAGGATGGAAGTCAAGCTGATGGCTTTGAGTCATCCATAAAAACACCGTGACAAAATAGTTAAGGACTAGCCAACAGCACCGTTTTCTCAGCAGAGAACACTCCCCACAAAACAACTCTAACAAAACGCTGAATGTGTAGAGTTGTCAGACATACCTCATGCTCTGGCATCCTAAGAAGCTGGGAGTCTAAGACAAGGGCTTTCGGGTTTATTTTCCATAGAAATGGACTGTTTTTAAGATGGTTGAGCACTGGATTGGCCTCTCTCACAATAACAGTTTCACTGTCAAAAGGTGCGACATGAGTGGGCGTGTAAAGAGTAGACAAAGTCCTGAGTGAATGTGTCTCGTCAGCATAGGCACGGCCATGTCGAGAACCAATGCCTAGACTCCTGGCAGTGAGTGACAAAGCCTTTCTCTTTCCCAGTGTGATACTTGCTGTTACTCCATCAGATTACACACAGCCCACTTGCCTCAACTTTTCTGTGTACATCTGTCTGTCCTTTCCTCATTCCTAAGTGGCCCCAACTCAGCTTCCAGGACCAAGCAGTGCCAGAGACAGCAAAGGAAAGAATTTCGTTGTGAGTTAGACATTTCTCATGCAATGTTGTTGGAGGAGAAGGAGGAAGGGGAGGAAGAGGAGGATGACGAGAAGGAGGAAGGGGAGGAGGCAAACCAGACCAACATTCAGCATGTGAAGCAGGCTGATGGATCCTGCAAGGGATGCTACAGTCTTGCAAGGCTTAAAACATTGAAAGAATTTTTTTTAAAGGAACAGAAAATGGAGCCAGGCACACACCTTTAATCCCAGCAGAGGCAGAGGCAGAGGCAGAGGCAGGCGGATCTCTGAGTTTGAGGTGAGCCTGGTTTACAAAGCAAGTCCAGGATAGCCAAGGCTACACAGAGAAACCCTGTCTCAATAAAACAGAGAAAGAGAGAGAGAATGGAACACGTAATCATAATCTGAGCAAATGTATTCAGGTGGGGAAAAGAACTCACCTGCTCAGGACTGAAAACTGTGCAAAGACTAAGGAAAACTGGTTTGGAAATAGATGTAGTGGGTCTTGATGAAAGAATCAACTATCATTTTGGGGACAAGTCAATGGAATGACTGGGTCACTGGGCATCTGGGTCAATCTTGTTTTAGCCAGTAACAGTCACAGAGCTCTGTTGTTTAGATGGCTTTGGTTGTTCAGGATGCTCTCTCTACTACTGGGAGACAAACTCATAGCTCTGAAAATGCTAGGCAAGCACTATGAAACCGAGCTATAAACATCATGGCCCTGGCTTTTGTGAGGAAGAGAACTGCTATGTAGGACAGTCTCAAACTCATCTTGCACTTTGCTAATTAATTATTCCTGCCTCAGCTTCTCAGTAACTGAGGTTACTGGAGTACACCACATCCAGATGTTCGTTTTTCTTAGTATTAGTAACCTACACTACAAACAGGTGGTGTCTGAGGCAGCTAGTTCCCAGCAAGCATCATTCTGAGGTACCCTCAGCTCTGACTCTAATACTCTAATTATAAAACAATGATTTTGTCTTTGAAATCTCCCAAGAGAGTAATCAAGAGACAGCTACACTTACAAAGAGAAAACAAGGGCAAAGGCCTTGATTGCTGCATCCACCCTCGGCGGCCAGCATGGCATGGGCTGCATGCCTTCCTAAACTACTAGGACTCTTAGCAGCTCCAAGAGCAGTTCTCACATCATCTAAATGAAAAACAAAGAAGGCAGGCAGGCAGGCAGGAAGGAAGGAAGGAGAGAGACAGGAAGAAAGGAAAAGAAAGAGAGAGAAAGGAAGGAATGTAAGAAAGGTTAGAATCTATACATCTGGCCCTGTCCCAGAGACACTTTGTAGGGCACCTGGCAGTCTAAGATGAGATTCTCACATTTTGTGAACGCCCAGGCATCAAATGCATTTGCATTTTCTTTGTCTTTGTGAATCTGCTTTAGAAACAAACAAAACCAAACTCTTTCTTGAGAGCAGCAAAATGGCTCAATGGGTAAAATGGCTTGCTGAAAGCATCTCAAAGACCCACATAGTGAAAAGAATAAACTACTCCCAAAATTTGGCCCTTCACATGTAATTTAAATTATAAACATTTCAGTGAATGCCACCTTTTGCTATGTTCTGTCTGACTGAAAATGACTGAAAGATTGCAATCTTAGTCTCTCAGCTATGGATGGACAGAACAGACATGTAAAAGAAGACCTGAAGTATTTTCTGAACATCCACCATGTGATGGGCCAGGTTCTTTACTGTAGAAAGCATTGGGTAGGCTACTTCACTCGGTGGCCCTTGATGTCTACTCTGATATCACAATGACCAGCCCCTGCTCACGGCAGCCAGATAGTGTTAGTCTCAAAATTAGGAGTGGGTAATGATTTACCCACTAACCACTTTCAGTTCCAGGTATCAATTCCATATTAGATTTTTAATTTTTCTTCCTCTTCTTCTTCAGCTCAAGTAAAAATTAACTTTCAAACCTGTGAAAATTCCAGAAGACAACAAAGAAAAGGAACCTTAATGCTTAAAATTAAAGAAAGGAACAGATGTAAGAGGTTAAGCAGATAAGTGACAAATTCTGATGAGCCTATGCCCTACCGTGTTAGGCACATTGGTAGAGCACTTGACTAGAATGTGCAGCACCCTAGAGCTGGGAGGAGGGGAAAGTATGGAAATTCATCTTCTCAATGGCGTTTCAAGGTTTCTAAAGAACCAAAGACTCACTCTTCGTTCACTTTCTACTTGAACTATGTAAGTGCCCTTAAAATCCTAGCATCAACTCTGGTGGGGATTGTGGGAATCCCTAAGAGGGAACACAGAGGAGCTCCTAAGTCACCACCATTTCCACACCTACTCAAGCCTCCCGAAGTTGCTATGACTCCAGGACGGAGGTGAGGAAGACACAGAAGAGGAGTCAGATTTTGTTTATCATTACTTCAAACACAGGACACTCAAAAGACTATATAAAGCTTACGTGAGAAACAGGATACGTAGGAACCATTAAGTCTTTGAGAATATCAGCCTTATATCTGGTCTCAATGGCAACCAAACTATAAAGAAAGCAACCTACCAAAGTCCCAAAGGATCAAGAAATAAGCTGATGGCATCCAGTTATCTTGAACTGTGAGGTAGCACATAGACAAGAGTCATGTGAAAAGACTGGATCCTACAGGACAAATGAAACTCAAAGGGTAATAATATAAATAAATATATATATATAATATAAAATTATATAATATAAATATATATTTATTTATATTATAATTTTATATATTTATTTATATTATATATAATATAAATATATATTCAATGTATATAATATATTATATTATATATAATATAAATATATATTCAATTCCATAAGAGGTTTGGTTGGTTGGTTGGTTTTTAAGGCAAAGATTAAGAAGAGAAAAAGAAAAGGCTCAAATTCCTGCAAGCCCTTGGTCCTGTCCTCAGAGGAGTCAGAGCAAACATGAGCCAAAGAGTAAAAGGCTTGGCACGCTCCCTGACCTCCACTCAACATTATGGGAACTAAAAGCTTCATTTTCGGAAAATGTCAAAGCTTCGTCATCATGCAACATATTTTCTCTTTCTTCTACTGTGGGAGAATTTTTAATTCCTTTCCATTGAACCCAAGCCTCTTAGACAATTAGGAATAGTGCTACCTCAAGACCCAGCGATGCTACTCCTAGGCATATATCCAAAAGATGCTCAAGTACACAACAAGGACATTTGCTCAACCATGTTCATAGCAGCTTTATTTGTAATAGCCAGAATCTGGAAACAACCCAGATGTCTCTCAGTTTAGGAATGTATACAGAAATTGTGGTACATTTACACAATGGAATACTACTCAGCAATTATTTACACAATGGAATACTACTCAGCAATTAAAAACAAGGAAATCATGAAATTTGCAGGCAAATGGTAGGAACTAGAAAAGATCATCCTGAGTGAGATATCTCAGAAGCAAAAAGACACACATAGTATATACTCACTTATAAGTGGATATTAGACATATAATATAGGATAAACATATTAGTATGTTATAAACATATTAGTCTGCTCACCTAAAGAAGCTAAGCAAGAAGGAGGACCATGGTTAAGACGCTCAATCCTCATTCAGAAATGCAAACAGGATAGACCTCGGAAGAGGGAGAAAGCAGGGAACAGGACAGGAGCATACTACAGAGGGCCCTGAAAGACTATCCAGCAGGGTATTAAAGCAGATGCTGAGATTCATAGCCAAACTTTGGGCAGAGTTCAGGGAATCCGATGAAAGAAGGATGAGAAAGAAAGACCTGAAGGGGACAGGACCTCCATAAGGAGAACAACGGAACCAAAAAATCTGGGCAAAATGGTATTTTCTGAGACTGATACTGCAACCAAGTACCATTCATGGAGATAACCTAGACCCCCTGCACAGATGTAGCCCATGGCAGCTCAGTTTCCAAGTGGGTTCCCTAATAATGGGAAAAGGGGCTGTCTCTGACATGAACTCAGAAGTTGGCTCTTTGAATACCTCCCCTGCGGGGTGCAGCCTTAGCAGGCCACAGGGGAAGACAATGCAGCCAGTCCTGATGAGAGTTGATAAGCTAAGGTCAGATAGAAGGGAAGGAAGACCTCCCCATCAGTGGACTTGGAGAGGAGCATGGGAGAAGAGGGAGGGAATTCAGAATTGGGAAGGGACGAGGGAGGGGGCTACAGCTGGGATACAAAGTGAATAAACTTTGATTAATAGAAAATAAATAAATTTTAAAAAGAAAAAACAAACAAAAGAAAATATTATATACACGTACAGGCAAGCACAGGTGTATGTAGACCTTTCTTTTGGTCTAGCATGTTCAGGAAATTAAGATAACAAATGTGTCCACTGCTCTGATCAAGCCAAGATACATTTTTTGATTCTTTGCATAACTAAATATATACAAGTTTGTTGACTACAATCCTGCTGAGGTAAAACAGTGTCTAAAACTCAAATCATTCATTCTGAAACTCTCACCTGAAACAAAGAATCACACAGACTGGGGCTGATATATACCTGTTACTTGGGAAGCTGCAGTTTGACTATAGTCAACATCATTCCCACTTTTCATTGCTGACAAAGCACAAACTAGCAAGAACTAAAATAAAGTTTTCTACGTGTGTTATGCCAAATGGTTTAAAGCCCTTAGAGCCACTTAGAACATGAAGCTTTTAGAATCACTCTACACAAGTGTCAGGTCAGGGACTAGAGGGCTGGGGGTTAAGAATACTTCTTGCTCTTGATGAGAACCTAGTTTCAGTTCACAGCACCCATATAGCAGCTCACCGCCTGTAACTCCAGTTCTAAGGGATCCCACACCGTCTTCTTCTGGCCTCCCTAGGGCGCGCGCGCGCGCGCGCACACACACACACACACACGCATGCACAAACACACACAATTAAGAATGAACTGTATTTTTTTTAGATTTCAAGAATAAAAATGTGCCAGGTCAATTATCACAGTATATATAATACCTAATAAATCTATCACATTCTATACAATTGCTAACTATTACTATTTCTGTGTGCATGTGTGTACATTCATATTTGTTTGAGGTAGACGTACAGGGTTGTCCCCTTCTTTCTGAGGCAGGGACTCTCACTGATCCTGAAGCTAACTGACTAAGCTAGTGCAGCTGGCCAGTGTTCAGGGATTCTCAGGCCTCTGTTTCCAGTGGTGGCCTTGAATACCCACATGGCCATACATCCCTTTTACTTGAATCCTCTCCCAGGGATCCAGCCTCAGGAACTCAAGCTTGTGTTAATGGACACTTTACCCACTGAGCCATCTTCCCAACCCTATTACTATTTCAGACATGTCATAGAGTAATGATTCTGTCTCCCTGGGAGACAGGCCGAACTATCTGGAAACAACATCTGACTCCATTTGGAACTGTACTGTTCTTCACACTCAGAGGGCACCAAAGACCAACAAAGCACCCTCATTTCCATATTTCTTTGCCTCCTCATAACCTTTAAGCTCATCTTTTCACCCTTAGAAATTAGATCTCCAGAGACACTCTTCCCTGGGACCCTCCTAGACCTTCACTACCACAGTCCAGCCATGCAGGGTTCAACTCCTTGTTATCACAAACTGTGTTCTTCAAAGATTTCTTTCCTTCTTTTGATCCTTTATGCGTGAGAATTCTGTTATTTCTGAACCCAGAGTGAAATACAGCCATTCTCACAGTCTTCTAGAAAGTACTGCTCGCTCAGGTTAGGTGATGAGGTACGACTCACATCCACAGGTTTAAGAGGCATCATTTCTAATAACCATGTGTGTGCATGTTTTCTGGAGCATGCAATTTTAGCACTGGAAGCTAACTGGAGTTCCAGCACAGTGCCCCATTTCCTCGGAGAAGAAGACTCGTAAAACACTTTGGAGGTACTTGGGCCTGGCTGCTCCTTCTGCTGGTCAGAGCGGGTGAGGGGGTCTCGGGAAGCTCACTGTGAGAGATTTGAGTTCCCCCTTGTCACAATCCACAAGACGTAGCACAGCTCCCGGACACTGGCAGGAAAGCCCTCACACCATCTGATAGGTGGTGCTCCAGACCATGAGAAACCACCTCCCACATCTACCCACCCGCCAAGGGCCCCAAAGGACTGTGTAAGAGATCAGTGCAGTCCTAAATCTCCATTCAAGCATTATTTCTACAGTAGAGAAACAGACATTAATGTCTGCACATCAACATTTCCCTGTCTTCCATGGCCAGAGAACCCACCTCCCATAAAACAAAACAAAACAAACAGAAGATAACCTGCTTATATTCTACACACAGATCTTGGGGAATGCCGTTACCAAAAACATCCTTCACTGAGAACTGGTACTGAGGTCGTCAGAGCGGGACTCAAGTCTGCACTGCTGAAACTGTGTTTACACAAATAAACTGTAGTCCAGGCACCAATCAACCACCCAATAAAGGTATTTAAATCTACAAAGCCAACAGAATATCAGTAAAAGCTTCCCAGTGTCTGAAATTAATTCCTGCATTAAAATGTCCTCCTTCAAAAGACATTCATCACACCTTCAAGTTGCAGGGAGATAACCCAAGACTGGTTGTGATAAATGTAAAGACTGTTGACTTTTAAAATAATAACTCTGCATCTATCAAATTCTAAGACTACAAACAGAAATTCTAATAAATGTATATCTCTGAGCATATATCTATTTTACAGACAAAATCTAAAATCAATTAATACATTTCTTATTCTTATATTTCCTGTCCTCCCCATACATAAATCTTTTCTCTTTAATGAGAACTCAAAATGCATGACATTATTCCCCTTAACTTGCATCTTAAATGTTGGGCAGTGTACTTCACTGTCTGTATGCACAGTGACGTGCTATTTTTCCCCTCTTTTGTAGACACAATAGCCCTGCCTTGTTTATTAAAATTACTTGAATTAATATAAAAGATACTTTAAGTGTTCTTCATATAAAATATAACACAATCAACAAAGGGCAGCACTCATTTGAAGCTAAGTTTAAGCAAATTATTTAAATAAGAATTTATGTGTTAGGGGAATTTCTACATAAGAAAAAATTTTTAATAATTTAGTGTATCATCATGTAAATGAAGAAATCAAAAGGAAATAAGACCTAAAGACCATAACACAGCATTTATTCCACTGAAAGAAAACTTGGAATACAGGAAAAGTCATTTCGGGAGTGACAACCTTTAATCTAGCCACTCAGCCACAGAGGCAGGGCAACAAGTTCAAGACAAGCCCTCACAACTTAAAGTGGAGGTTTGTCTGAAATCAAAAGTAAAAAGGCGGCCAGATATGGCAAACGTGTGTCCACTACACACAAGTCTTTAGCTAGGCTTAATCCCAACTTTAAAACAAGGGGGGGAAATGCAGTTTGTAGCCTCTGCTCTCTAGGAATGTGTTTTGATAATCAGTGGCTATTTTGTTTTCATTAGGAAACATTTCTGTGTAATATGGAGCTGAACAATGGATCTGATAGCAACCTAGCTTCCTTTCCAAGGAGCTCACCCTGGCCTTCCACCAGAGCTTTCTATCACAAGGCTGGACTCATAAATCTCAGAGCGCAAACTTATGCAAAAAATCATTTTCAAAAATGATATCTCTTTTCAACAGCGCTGACTTTTTTTTTTTTTAATAATAATTATGGGACTGACAAAGAATCCAGAGGGAGGAGCAGGGGAGAAGCTAAAATAAGATGAACACAGCTCTGGGGAGAGAAGCGCAGTTCCCACGGCCTTCGCCATCAATAGCTTCTGGATTTTAGGATTATCCTTCAGGAACATGAGGACGTAAGAGCACAATCAATACACAGCCTGAACCAGAGTGACAAAAATTCGCCAAGACACCGGCATTCCAACTGGAAGAAAACCCAGCACTCCCGAGGGCCTGGTATCTGAATGATCTTACCCCTTGTCAAGCTCTTCAGAGTCTCACAGCACACTTCGGGGTCTACAGTGGAGATCAGGATAAACATATTATATTTCAGTATGCTTAACCTACATTGCTGGTGGCTGCCATGGGTATTAAAATTTCATTTTCCAAAGAGAAAAGAAGAAAATGGAGTCAGAGCTCCACAGAGACA
Organism: Pachyuromys duprasi; assembly: GCA_028658305.1. Lineage (NCBI taxonomy): Eukaryota > Metazoa > Chordata > Mammalia > Rodentia > Muridae > Pachyuromys > Pachyuromys duprasi. Next base: position 7,439,369 of record CM053753.1, read on the forward strand.
GAGACCACATGAATTCAATCTTTAAATGCACACTTGTGCGCAAGGGCTGAGGACGGAGCTGGAGACATGCCATGGAGGAACTTGAGGACAGCAAAAGGCTCCTGTTGATCTCCGCGAAGGGGGGTGGGGGGGCATGCACCCCGGGAGCTACCTGTAGTTGCTGTTACAGCATTTATGTAACTCATCAACTATCACGACACCAACACTTGACAAAAAGCTGGATGCTGCTGGCCTCTCAATCACCACTCTCAGTCCTGTCCTCCTAAAGATGATCCCAAGAAGCTGCCATTCCCCTCTCAGCCCTTCAGTGATTTGGAAGACTTACAAATAGGGAATTACAGGTTTTCTCATGGCGCTACAAGGCAGCCAGCTTTCTCCTCAGGGTCCCTTCACGGTTAGCGAGTCTAACATGGATATTATCTCATAGCAACCTCCTAGATTAGAGAGTTGACATGTAGAAGAATTATCAGGAATCTTGAGGTAAAACAATAATAATAAGAGTCCCCCCCCCTCACTGTAACAGCCATCTATTGTTGACCTACATAGCAGAAGAGATAGACTTTTCACCACGATCAGACCGAGATCCATGCCCTTAACATTTCACAACAGACTTCTGCAATGGTCGGTGCACCTGCCTTGCCACTTGGACTGCTCAAGTTTCAAAAAGCACTGAATATCATGCTTACTACTTTGCTGAACAAGACAAGGCAGGCCAAGCCCTGGAGCTGGTGGAAAAGCCAACACAGACTAAGTAACTTTCAGGTCCAGCAAAATTCTGTCTCAAGAATGTAAGGTGGAAAGAAATAGAGAAAGACAGCTGGTATTAAACCTCTAAGCATTCATGTGTGAGCATCTATGTACACATACACACATGCACACACACATCACATACATACACTGTGCACATAAAACATAAATCTGGATGAGTAACTGCCTACAGAGTTAGAGTCACAACACCATGGTGACTGATGACCTAAATGCAATCTATCCTGAAGCCCCTAGAGTTTCCAACTCTGGCTTTACTGCATTTAAGTCAGGTAGTCCTTTCTTGTGGGGATTCATCTATGCTTTATAAGACCGAGAACAGCACTCTGGTCCTCTGCCAAATAAACAGCAACTGCTCTGCAAACCATTCTAAATTGTGATGAACATCTTCCTACTTTGTAAATGTCCCCTAAGGGAACAGGACAGTCACCAGTTGGAAACTATCTCCCAAAAGCAATGGAAAACTCATATTCTAGGGCAGAATGCTGAGCCAGAAGGCTCCCACTGAGGTTGAACTAAAATTAGGAAGCTGATTTTGAATTCATCATTTAACCCTTCTAAATCCTACCATCTCCTTCCTTTAGCTTTTACCTGGAATGCTTAGCCTACCTATCTACAGGGGTCAGCCAATTATCTCAAATCCAGTGACTGGCTGAGCAAGAGCCTGTGAGGAGATCTAGACAATGAAACATGAAGGCTAACTGGTCAGGGGTTGAAGTGCTTCCCAATGCAGTTTATGACATTTGCTTTGAAAGAGCTGGGAGAATTGTGATAGTAAAGATCTTGCTGCACAGGCACGAAGACCAGAGCTTGGTGTCCGACGCTCACATACAAATCCTGGCAGGCAGGGAGAAGAATCCAGGCAGAAGAATCATGACACTCTGGCAGCCATGCTAGCCAATAAGCGAGCTCCAGGTTCAATAAGAAATGTAGTCTCAAACACTCTGATGGAGAGCCAGAGGAAGACAGTCCACTGGGCTGTTGGCCTCCAACGCCTCCACATGCATGCACACACACAAGAGGTGTGGGTATGGAACACTTCCTGTTTCTTTCGCTACCCTGTGTAACTGTGCCATTCAGCTTCTGTGACTCTGAAGCCATACCAAAACCTTAAGAAAGTGACTCGCTCAAGCCACCAAGGAGATGACAAAGCATGGGGAAGATACTCCATTGCATCAAGGCTGCAGAGCAACAGAGACTGGTCAGAGGTTCTCTGAGCTGCAAGATGTAACAAACTGCCCTTGCTGTGCCACACATCTGTGGTCTTTCGAAAAGCTGAAAATTCCTAACTCATCCCCCAGTTTCAGATTCCCTACCCACCACACTCCTGGAAATGAGCTCTGTGTGATCAGAGGGTAAGGGGACCTTAGAGACACTCTCAGCTGCAGGGCACCACAATGCCCACAGGAAACAAATCCTGACCAGCTCTTTCCTCCTCAGCAGGTGAGCACTCCAATGGGCCTGAGTACAGAAACTTCCTTTTCACACCCGGGTGGATGGTGAGAGAAAGGGCAATCATACAAGAGAAGGATGTCATAAGCTAGCTCATTAGGAAGAGGTGTGTGAGCTAAAAGCCACAAGCCCTTCAGAAAGTGTCAAAATCATGTGTCAAGGAGAGACTGTCAGCTGAATACTTAACAACAGTCATAAGAGAATACTTCCTATTATCACAGAACGCTCCAGAAGCAGAACCCACACACAAACACATACACACACATATATACTGGCCTGGCTCATCTTTGCCAGGGCTTGTCAAAAAGGCTGGTAGAAATTCACGTTTTGTTTTCCTAATAAAATTTCCTGGTGGCCAATCAATACTGACTATACTAATGGCACTGCTAAGAGGAAAAATGCTGTCTTAATACTAGGACCTAGAAAAGGGGGGGAAGAGAAGAGCCTACAGGAGGAAAGTAGGCCAGTGAGAACCAGAGCAGAGCTTCTAAATGATGCCTTTGGGAGCATGAGTTTCATGCAGGCTTTAGGGACAATTTCTTGCCTATAAGAGGAGGGCCTTCAAGCTAAGAATGTGAACAGACTCAGGAAATCTGATCTGCTTGTTTCCCCACATCATGGAAGATGGTAAGACGAAGTGAAGTGGTATGACATTCAGCACAATGACATCTGAAAGCAGCAACCCCCACCCAGCACTCTTTGACATCTGGAAGGGACTCAGTCAGTAAGGCACTTGCTGAGTTCACATGCTCCTTAACACCAGCAAGGAAATGTGTGCAGGAGGAGGAAGATGTAGCCCCAGCTCCCTAGCCAAACAGCCCAGTCAAAGATATCAGCAAACAGAAAGGTAGAATTCACAACCAATGACACCCTGGGCTGTCCTCTGGTTTCCACACGTGAACACATGGGTGCACACCTCCACACCCACACACATACCAGAGATTCACAGTGGCTGGTAGTGGTCTGGCGTGGAGATTTACTACAGGAGCCTAAACAGTCCAGGGTCACTGTAGAGAGGGAAATTGGGGGTGAGGGGTGTGGTGGGTGGGGCGGGGTTGGGACCAAGTAAAACTCATAAGATGCTGAGGTTTATATGGCTGAATGAGAGCCACTATTGAGAGTCACACTGAATCAGACCCTGCAGGTTTCCCTGACTTTTCGCCCAGCTCCAAGCAATTCTGCACCCTGTGTGACTTTCCCACCTTACATCACTCTGGCTGTTTGGCAGCTGGCTGACTCTTTCAACTTCTCTGTGACAATGATGCTCTCTTCAGAAGCAAGTTGGCTATGCCATGCTGGAATGGTAGTTAGACTATTGTTTAGACAAAATTGTTTTGTTTAGATAATTTTTCTTTAAATTGGCCAAATGTTTGTATAATTTTTAATGTACTTTAACAGGAAGCTTAACAAATCCAAACAGAAAATAAGCAGTCCTGCCAGATAGGAAAGTCACCAGGAAATTATGGCATCAACATTCCAAGAGACATTCCTGCTGAAGACTCTGGGGCCAGACAGATCGCTCCTTCTTATAAAAACACCCGAGCAAGTGATAGAGATGTAAAGACTATTTGTGCCAAACCTTGAATTTCTCCCTGACTAAAAACCACTCAAGAAGGAATAACATTATTAGATTAAGAATTGGTCATTCCTTGGACTAAAAAAAATAAAATAAAATAAATCACATCCACAGTTGTACTCATTATTTTATGCTTTAGTGAAGTCACTGAAAATGGAGGATTCCTATAATTACTAGAAAGTGTTTCTCAAGAAGGCAACATCAGAGGATCAGAGATGGAGCATCATGTAAAGGTACTTGCCCAATTCAGCTGAATAAACTCAACAAGAAAACGACCAAGAAAGTAGTGCTCAGGATGATACAAACCAACAATACGTTGTCAAAGAAAATGCTCTATACCATGCTTTACAATGTCCAGGGGGAGGGTACACCATTTGTTTGGTTTCTATCATCACACTGGGTTTAAGCTGAGTGGGTATAATGAGTGTGTGTGGTATGGTGTGAAAAGCAGACCTTTAAGTAAGTCTCACAGCACATGTGAAGCCCTGCTCTGTGGTTATTAGGCACGCACTGGGCTAGATGGGCTTCTCCTTTGAGTGATTAATCAAATCTTCCCACCCACCTACAGCCCCTACCCTGCTCCTCAAGGAGCCAATTTCAAAGGCAAGAATACCATCCTTTCAAATTTATAACGAGGAGAAAAGATGGGGTTAGCTTTGATCCTTCAAAGATATGAAAAGTATATGCTTCCATCTGACCCTGTGCCTGGTGCAGACCCACTGAATTTATAGACTAATGAATATGAGGATTTATGTTATGTCAAAGTAAATATTGACCTTAGCTATGCCCCGGTCAATATTTACTGCTTGGCTCAATAAATCCTGATGTTCATTTTTGAGGCAAGTCAATATCAGTTCATTAATTTCTACACAACTCGTATCAGCATTTTATAAAATGTTTCACCTAAAAAATCTGGATACAAACAGTTAAAGAGACCAAAACAGTGCTGGTTCCCTTATGGCTTCATTCATTTCTAGGTTTCTCCTTCCTTACTTTGTGCCCTCGCATAACTGTTGCTAGCAAAACTGCATGAATTTAATACAATTCAGCAATCTATCTTAAAATACAATAGCTTTTAAAATACAGATATACTGACATAAGAAATTGAAGCACACTAAAAATATTTCTATAATATACAATATTTTCAAAATATTTACAGAGTCAATCACCTTCATTTCTCAACAGGAATGTATGTGGTCTCCACATTCCTGTCTATTCATAATGTGACACATTTTTCTATCCTACGTCCATACACAGTATGGTCCGACCTACTTCACTGTGGTGAGTACTATGCAAGCATTTCAGCATAAAGTCCTACTGAAGGTCATTCAGACTATCTGAACACAGCATCACCTTGGAGACATTCACAAGTGGTTTTCATAAGTAGGTTCCTAAACTCGGTGGTGCTGATGAAAGAACAGCAGTATTCAACCTT
>CM053753.1:7445096-7480305 GCA_028658305.1 Pachyuromys duprasi
GAAACCTCAAAAACCAAAACAGAACAAAAGAAAAAAACTCACAAAAAACAAAGAACAAACAGAACATAGAAATGAAAGGATTATTCATGGTTTGGACTCAATGAAAGAAAAGTCTATAGAAAACTAAAAATATGGAAGGAAAAAATAACCCACCATGACACACCTTGATAAGGGTAAGTCCAAGTTTTTTAAATCATTATAACCAACCATCATTCTCCTTTACATCCACTCATTGTAAATTAAATTTGATGCCATCCTGAGTCACCCAGGCAGCATTCTAGACAATTCCTCCTGCTTCCTCTTCTGTGTTCAAACAGTAATGGATTCTGTGGTGGTCTGAGTAGGAATGGCCCCTACAGACTCATGTGCTTGAATGCTTGGCCGCAGGGAGTGGCACTATTAGGAGGTGTGGCCTTGTTGGAGGAAGTGTGTCACTGTGGAGGTGGGCTACGAGGTCTACACTCAATCTATGCCCATTGTGGCACACAATCCCCTTCTGCTGCCTGCGGTCAGGGTCTCAGCAGCTTCTCCACAACCATGGCTGCCTAGATGCCGCCATGTTTTCCACCACAGACTAAACCTCTCAATTGTAAGTCAGCCCCAATTAAATGTTTTCCCTTAAAAGAATTGCCAAGGTCATGGTCTCTCTTTCACAGCAATGAGAGCCCCAGACAGACTCCTCTGGGCTCTTTCCTTTTACTTCTCAAAGCCACGATGACAAGCCCCCTTAAGGTTAATGCTGCCTCCTCTTTACACGTGCAGTGAAAGAACATTCTCTGGGTCTATCATTACAGGCCAACATCTGACATACAGTAAGCAGTTCAAAAATGGGAGGGGAAAAATGGCTTAAAAGCTGAAACCAGACTAGCAGGGGTGTGTAAAAAAGATGGAAGCTCATTACCAATAAAAAAGAGAAGACCAAACACTATGGGAGAGACTGACTGAGGCTGAGGAACTAGACAAAGGTGGCCCCTGAGCTGGGAAGCCAAGGCTGATTGTGTCCGTGCTCATTCTGCCATTGGTTCAGCCCATCAGGATGGATCGGCTGCAAAGATGAAGTCTAGGGAAATCATTCCCTTAAGAGACTCTGTAGGAGGCCTCAGGAGAGCAGTAAATAATACAGCAATATTAGCATTAAACCTCCACGTTCTACAGTGCCTTCCGTTCTTCTGATGACAAAAGCCTCCTGTAGGCATGTGTATTTTGATTTACCCTGTACAGACATTCTTCAAAATAGGCATGGAGATGTAATTTTAAAGAAGTTAATTATATCCTCAGTTCACGGGGGAGCTCATTACTTAAAGGGCTCCAACGGCAAAGTCTTTTGTAAATCACCCACTCTTTTATCTGAATATCAGAACCGCTTGTGAGCACTGAGGCTCAGGCTCAGGCGCTGAGTCTCTCATTTGTCTGCCCATCCATTTGTCCAGTTGAAAAGAAAAAAAAAAAAAGACACTGAAGCCTGACTTGGAGGCACATGCCTATGATCCCAGGACTTGGGAGGCTGAAGCAGCGTGAATTCAAAGCTAGCTCAGGCTACACGGTGAGACCCTGTCTCACAAAGCAGTATTGAATCTGCAAAAACCAAATGAGGCACTCTAGGCACAGCACATAACAGGGGTTTAAAAAAAAAAAATGAAATCCTTTACCTGTCCTCAAAAACTGTGCACTTAGCTAGGGAAATGAGCCCCATAGCTACACACAGAGAGGCTTTGCTTGTGGAATAGGCTGTAATTAAGAGGAAAAAGAATAACAGGTCTTCCGGTCCAAGGTAATGGCTCAAATTTCATGTGGGTGCCACAAAGCCTGACACAGGAAACTCATGGCCATTTGTAGGACAGTCCTTCATCTCCATTTTACAGGTATTAAAACAAGATCTTAGCTATGTCCTGGCCTAGAAGACAGAATCAATGCCTGGTAGGATAATCCCTTCTGATCTTCAAATTGCCCAAGGACACAACTTCCCACAGTGCATTTTGGCAACTGCGCATTTTGATTTTGGATTCTTCTGAAGATGGGCACCACTCCCACCCCCAACACTGATTCACATAATTTCTTTATACAAAAAAGAAACTATTAAAGATGCAAAGAATTCAGGGTCAGAGATTACACAGCCTGGTTTTCTTCCAGCATTTGAAAGGAAGAATGAATACACATAGGTTTATAAAAACATTTCACAGTTCTACTTGGACTTGTTCCAGATTTGTTTCTTATTTCTCTTTCCTGCAACCATGACCTATTCAACATATGGTATTTTCATTTAAAAAATTACAGACACTCCAGGCAAACTCCAAAATTCATGAACTATCATTACCAGAAGTTACAGAGAAATTTCTACACCTTAGCTGGGTTAAAACTACAGAAGACAAATTGTTTTAATATTTCTAATGAGATGCTTGAAAGGATTGCACTTTTTTTTCTGGTGTAATTCTTCATAAAATTCCCCATAAGGAAAAAACAATCCAAAGATAAAGAGCATCTTGAAATGACACTGCTATTCCTCACAGGTAACCCTAGCATCTAAAGTCCATTTCTCACTTTTGATGGATGAAGTTTCCACGTGAATATAGCTACCGTAACCCTTGCTACAGAAACTCAAGTAAGAACCAGAGGGGGAGAAGGTAACACTCCTTTCTACAAACCTCATTTGAAAGTAACAAAGGTCAAAGCATATAAATCTGCCCATGTGCACCTCACTCCATTAACCCTCAGTACTATCTACTGGTCACTGGAAAGCATGACTGCTCAAGGAGAATTTCAGAAAAACCAACAACCATTAAAAGGGAAACAGATTCAAGAACAGCACACACAATCGATACTCGATGACACATACGGTACTGGAAAACTGACACCCATCACCTCAACATCATAGGCACAACACCCTGGGAAGGAAATGCTGCTACTCATTAGTTTCCCAAAAGGGAAACTGAGGCTCTGAGAAATTAAAAGACCCTCCAAAATCAGACTCACTGTTACTAATATTTGACACAGGTCTATACTTTAGTACAAAATTTATACTCTACACACTACAGCCCCACCCCAAAAGACAAATGACAATGTCCTCAGAGGAACTAAATGTACTGAAGACTTAAGAGGCACCATGTTAAGATCTGGCCCATTAAACTGATCTTTCAGAAGTGGCCTAATTTACCTTTGCTAAATGTAAAAATGTCTCACAACAAAGAGCCTTTTCTCAAGCCCACATTATCAGCGTCCATTATGTTCCCATGTATTTCTAGGAGTGAGAAACCCACAGTCAGCTGTGGCTTTAAGGCTTCAGCCTAGAGTGTGGAAAGTTAACAGATGCCACGTCTTACTGTTTCCTGCCCTTCCTGTACCTATCAGCAAATACTGAGCAGCATTTCTGATGATTCCCAAATCTTCCTGACATAAGAACCAATCCTGAGCCACTCTGACATCCTTGGAAAATGATTTCAATATGAGGACTATACATAGGATGGGCATCCTGACTCAAAAAATCTGAATTGAGTACTGACAAGATGTACAAGTGAAAGATTCCACAAGCAATCTTACGAAATGGGTGACAGTCCAAACTCTAAATCCTAAAGTCATTGTATGAAATCACCTTTGGATGTTAGGTACATAGGAATCACAATATCCTGTTCAGACTTGGGCTCCATCCCTAAGAGGCTTTAATGATACACGCAAACATATAGCACCTGAATGTCTGTCAGACGGTTCCTGAGCTGTCTCCCCCTTCTTCCTCTCCTCTTGCCTTCATTACATCTAACAAGTGGCTTGAGAAATTCTTCCAAACGGGTCAAATCCATCAGAAAGTTCTTCAGGGACTGCACTATCTGAACTGGGGGGCTGGGAGGGGTGAGGGGAGTAGAAGCAGATTTACCGAAACAAGGCTATAGAGAAACTGCAGCCTGTAACCATTACCCGGCTAGCACCGGTTCTGCACAGCCTGTAGAGGAAAACTGCTTTTCAACACTTCAAGTGCTCAGTTAAAAGAGAAAAATCCAAAAGGAATTATTTCCTTTTTACATGAAAATTATGTAAGACTCGAACTGTCATCTTCATACACAATTTCATTGCAACCTAGCCAGTTGATATAGGCTTCCTAGTATCATCTACTAGCGGCTCTGATGCTGTCCTGACAGGGCTGGGGGTTGCAGCAAAGAGCCTTGTCTTGAAAAGGTCTACAATATCTATGACCTAGATCTCTCCAGATAAGTCTAAGTGTGCCAATCCATAAACGTGGACTATCAGCTTTCAGCTAAACCCAAACCCAGACACATACACTGCAGCACTCAGAGGTGACTGAGGCCCACCAACATTAAGGACATCAATAATGGCCCCATTCCACAGACGCCACCGCTCACATCCTCCTCACATAACTGAGTGATGTGAGGAGTTTTCCTTCTTCGCTGCCATGTGCAGGGATGCCCCACAACTTCCAATTTCCTGCCTAACTGCATTATGATTCTAAGTCAATGAGCTGTAAATAACAGGCCACTCTGTGCATCCTTGTGACTGATACCACAGCTAGAGTACATGTGATAAATTTTCTTTGCATGTCTTGGCAAGAAGCTATATGTATGGAATTTTGGCCCCATCTCCCAATTTTCATCATTTGTCAGAAAATGGTGACAAAAGGATCTAATTAGATAATCCTAATCACAAAGGAGGAAGTGTGATGGAATACTTCACCATCACTGTCTGGGAGCAGGCAAATAAAACAGATTCAGCCATTCTCCCTGCAGGGGCAGGAGATTTATCAGTAGACAAAAGAATGCAAAACGCCAACACATAAGGGGTAATTAAAGATCAGGTCTATAAATTCTCACACTGACATAAATTTAACAAGATTTGCAGGTGGAAATTTGGGATTGAAAAGGAAGCCCTGACTCAGAAGAGAATTGCAGCGATTCTATATGCAACAACACTGCATAATACATAGATTTATTATGAAGAATAATACCCGTGCCTCCAAGCTCTTTCAAACAAGGAATTTGAATTATTCAGTGCCACAGTAATTTCAAAGTGGTCTGTCTTCTTCAAGTATTCCTCCTTAATTTGCTATGATCCATTTTCCATAAATTTTTGAGTGTTAACGTCTCTTTTAAAAATAACAATCCACCTAGTGTATTTTTTTAGTTAGTTGAAGGGAGCATAATCTAGAGAGGTCTCTAATTGCAAGAAAGTTACTTCTGATGTAATATGCACTAAAATTGTAACAATGCTTTCTCATTTCATTGCCTCAAAAGTGCGAAGGAGATGGTTGGGAATGACACAAGAGTTGGAAAACAAAGTCACATTTCTTGGACAATGGCAGAGAGAGCCTGTTGGCAACCTGATGCTTTAAAATGCTTAGCTGACTTAAGAGACACTGTCTCCTAAAGGCAACACTGTCTCTCAAAGAATTACAACTTTGGTATGATGACTCATTACATGAACAAGAACACTTCAAGATGGGATAGGTACAGGCCTCTTAATCTCAGAATTCTGGGAGGCAGAGGCAGGGGGATCTCTGTGTGTTCCAGGCCAGCCTGGTCTATAAAGTGAGTCCCAGACAGCACAAGGCTACACAGAGACACCCTGCCTTGGAAAAACAAACAAACAAAAAACAACAAGAACACTTCTGGGACAGAAGTGAAGATTTTAAAGACTGGAAAAGCGGGTAGGGAAGGAGCCACTCAAAACCTTCAGGAAAAGCAGGCTTCAATATTTTCAACTTCTAACAATGCAAATTTTTCTTGAACAAACAGGAAACAGGGCTCAGGTGACCTCCTAACTCTGAGTGTTTATTTTTAACCCTTCCAGGGCATTAAACAGTGGAGCTGGACTCACCTGAGTACGCCCAGTAGGGGTCTCCGGAAGCCTTTCGCCTGCGGATCTGCACAGAGCTGCCCTGTCTGTTCTCCTGGAGGGCCCCCACGTAGCCTTCAGTCAATGCTGGAAGAGAGGGAGAACACAGTGAGCTAAGTCATCAGGACACAGAACGGATTCACAAACACCGAGGCAGTATACAGAAGCACAGACCTCAGCGACTGTTTACATAAAAGCTTCTTTTCGTTTTGTTGTGAGGTGGCTCAGGCCTTATAACCCCAACACTTGGCTGAGGCAGGAAAGTTGCCTCCTTTCCCAGGCTTCCTACACTACAGAGTAAGAGCCTGTCTCAAAAAAAGAAAATATTGTAGAAAAACCCAACACAAGACATTAACACATTTACCATCCATATTAATATCATCTCTGAGCTTTTGTTTGAATTTAGGTTGCAAGTTTGTTTGGTTGTTGGTTGAGGCAGGGGTACTCTGCAGCCCAGGCTAACCTGCAACTGACCTTGTAGATCAGGCTAGTCTCAAGCATACATCCAAATTCCTATTTAAGCCCATCCTCCCTGGTGAGATTACTAGGTACTTGCTACTTCTATTATTTAATCTGCACCACACCAAATATAGATACAAAGGTCCCAGTGATCAAGAAATAAACTTCAAGAAATGAAATGACCTCTATTTGCCTAAGGTCAGGTCATGTTTAGAACCTAAATGTGTGCTTTGGATTCTAACTACCTGAATAAATGTGTGTTCTGGGTGTAAAAGCCACCCAGGGAACACGCAGTCTTCACAGTGTCTGTTATGTATAGGAAGATTCAGGTCCAGAAATATTCAATGGGCTCAAAGGCAACAAAAAGCACATAGCAGAACTGAGAGACAAACAGACGCCATCAAAACACCTAAGGCACACACATTCACAGGGTGAACACCCATCTTCCACACCCTTAGGCCCACAAAGAGTCCCCTCGGGTCCCACAGACAGAAAAGGGCAAAATCTTCCATTGCCGATGCTCAGAAGAAAATACGGCAGAATGGTGACACACTTCTGAAAACTCTGGTCCACCCCCCACAAAAGCAAAAGGATTCTCTACTGGTATAGAATTTCCATGTGCCCATTCCAGCATTCAAAACACTTCCCTCCTAGCCTCCCCATCCGATGCAAATTGCCCCTAGTGATGAGCCTACACCTGAATGCACAGATGTGTACAAAGACAAATATCACAGGTGCCCAGATTCCAAAGCAATACACACCATCCGCCTGTATTAATATTCAAATGCACCCAAATAAAATCAAGTCTGCTTTCAGGAAGGAAAGAAAACAGTCGGGAGAAACGTACATTTGCTTTGAGGTGAGAACAGCAATGGGAAACTACAGTATATTTTCAATTCAGATGAGCCAGCAATGAGGGCGCAAGGATCAAGGCGCAGTCTAATCAAAGGGCACACCTTCCATCAGACTGCGGCTAGCAGCCAATGAAAAACCTCAACTGCAAGGACTAGCTTAAGACCTGCAACCAGGGCTGGAATACAGATGCTCCTGTAATGAGGTCTTAGAGGAGACTATGAATGGAAGAAACTCCAAATATGCAATTCAGAAGGAAACCCGCTATCACGTCCGAGTGTTCACAAGTCCAGACTGACAAAGTTTAAAAATCTAAGTAGCTGCTCACTGCAATGTTCAATGAAACAGTGGCCACTCACCGTCCAATTCACCCTTCCATTCTGTGGATGAGCCAGTCAGAACACCCGTGGGTGGACAGTTCTCACCTAGACCAAAACTAAACCACCCCTGACCTGCTCTCATGCTTCCCTCCACTAAACCATGCTGGACAACCAGTTTGGTTTTTGTGCATACAGTAAATATTTCAATGTATATCTACTTACTGTATTTCATATGATGCCCCAATGCCCTTCCTCTTTGTATCAGGACAATGAGTACAGCAGCATCCTGAGGATGTAAGCAATAAATGTCAAATCTATTGGAGTTCGTAGCGTTATCTCAGTCTCCTTGTCTGTAAAATATAAGCCCTAGAGGATACTTCACAAGATAACAGGACTTACTGTGAACAGAGCACCTAACTCAGTTCCAAGCTCTTAACTGACCCCTTGCTGGATGCAGAAGAATGTGAGGGAAGTTAATTGTCTAGAACGCATAAAAGATGTATCAATGAATTGGTGGACTGCCTCAGCTGTAGGCCACTAAGCTGATTTTGTGTTGGTGTTTATTGAAGCACAAGGTCTCATGTAGCCTGGGGTGGTCTCAAACTTCTGGTTCCCCTGCTGCCATGTCCCCAGTTTTGTAATCCCAAATTCAGACCACATACTAGGTAATGAAGACTACACTTTGTGCTCGTCCTGAGCTAACTTCTGCAGCCCACATTCAGTTGATTTCTACGTTTTACCCTCCAGGCTCTATAAATGGTGTGTGAGCTCCCTAGTGGATGGATTCTCAAAACTTATTCTGGGTGTTTATTGGGTTCACAGACCAATTTTTATTTTCTTCTGCTCCAGGAAACTCTACTAAATTTAAACTGAACTGTTCTAGAGACTCTTTCCCTCAGCACCCGCATAATAGGACATGCTCCACACACACTTGCTGTTTCAGTCAGTACCAAACAGAACCCATGCTAGTGATGGATCTACTGTGGACTGAACAGCTGCCCAGACACCTCTCTCCCTGCCAACACGAGGGCTTGCCCTTCCTTGACCTAAACAACTGAGCCCCCATTCAAAAGCCCTGTGATGGAATCAAGCACAAGGGTATCAGCCAACCAGACTTCTTTGCCTACTGGACTGCTAGACACAAGCCCAGGAGGATGCTGGGACATGCTCCCCCAAAACAAAAGGTGAGATGAGGATCAAGTATTGAATCAGCTATTCTAGAAGCCAGAATAACAGTGGAGCCTGGAGCCAAGCCAGGAGGCAAACCATATAGGTCAATTCTCTTGACAGCATTAAGCCCTGGCCAGAGCCAGCCAGAAGACACCAGACTTGAACCTGTAGAGTTGGAGAGTCCTAATGAACTGAGTAGAAGATAAAACTCTGTCTTCCGTCACTTGAGTGAACTGTCATTGAATGACAATGATGGAATACTTGAAACCATAGGTCACATTTCAGATAATCCTGTGTATCAGATATTTACATTATGATTCACAACAGTAGCAAAATTACAGTCATGAAGTAGCAACAACAAAAAAAATTTTATGGTTGGAGTCACCACAACATAAGAGACTTCATTAAAGGGTCACAGCATTAGGACGGTTGAGAACCCACTGCTTTAAACAGTCTCTTCAACGTCTGGTCATCAATTTATGTATCTACAAATGACCATCACTGTAAACGAAATCTGATTTTCAACCCAGGAATGATTTTTTAAATAGAAATCACAAATAAATAACACAAACTTTCCTGGACTTAGGAGCCAAATAATAATTTTTAAAATGTCTTTGGGGGGGGGGGGTTGGGGCATGGCAGCCAAAAAGTCACCTTCTGCCTAGGCTGCCTCACTTTCAGAATCACTGCTCGCCTAACAGGAAGAGCAGACACTGAAAACAGAAAGCAGGAAAGAAGGGCCTGGGAGCCTTTGGGGTTCTATCACTGGGCACCATGTTCTTTCCAATAGAAGTAACTATATTTACTTTTCCTTTTTATGGTGTCTGCCCATTATGTTCGATTCCTTATCCCAACCCCAGACAAGAGTGGTATCATGTATTGATGGCACCTGGGTAAACTAGGAGAAAAATGATTTAATGCCCTTACCTCAAATATCTTTCACCCAAAGACAAGGTGATGTTTAAATGTATTTTTAAAAACTATTTGAATAGCAGTCAAAATGTATATACACTATATAAAGCAACCTAATGTTTTATTGAAGAAACAGAGGTTTGCAAATGGTAACAGTCTGTGGTTCCCAAGTAAAGCTACACAGTCAGCATGCCAGATTCAATCAATTTTAATACTCTGTACTCTCCCAAGCTCTAACAGCCAAGCAGCAGCATGGTGCTGCTATGGTCTGGCTATGAATCATGCTATTGATTTTCAATATCTTCTGTGCAGAAAATTAAATTATGCAAATGCATGCCTTTACGGATCCTTACCTTAATGTGAAATTGCATACTTGCTTATGTCAGCAACTTAATTACACAATTAAAAATGGAGCGTGCTTATGAAAATGTGTAGTTTCACTCTTCAGAACAGACAATAAGTGTAAATCTGCCTATGGTTATCATTTGAATAACAACAAGGAGGAGACGGTGTTATGCAAACGTAAACTCTAGCAAGTTCCACAACCTAGCCCCTATGGTTTATGGATATGAAGTTATCTGACAGCTGAAAGCATAGGAAGGCTTTTTGTCATATTATATATAATGTTCCAAATTGTTGGAACAATTGTGTACAACACAGAAAAGCCTAGTGGTATACACATGTTTCTGAAAGAGGTCAACTATAATGTTGATGTAAGCAGCACATACATATCCGCAGTAGGGCCAGCCAGCCTGGCAGGCGGAATTTCAAGAGTCTCGCTTATATAATAATGAAATGGGTTTAGGAGGAACAAACCCAGCTACTCCCACCATCCCAGTCTACCGACCTTGACAAAATGAAAGTGGAGATTTAAACCAACAGTATTAACTAGCCAATGGTGCTTACATCTCACTCAGCAGGAGAAATCATAAGTCAACTCAGTTGCTAGGCAGAAAGCTAAATGAGTGTCAGGCGTTTTCATCAGGGAGTTTCCAGAAACTCCATCTCCTCTCAGAACTTATACTGAGTCTACCTCATTTCCAGGCGTAAAATAGAAAGATAAAAACATTCCAGGCCCAAAGGCCCAATCCCTTCCTATAAAAATATCCTACAAGTTATCTATTACTTGAAGACATCAATGGAACAGTTTCCTGTGTACGTGATTTAATTTCCCAGAGCTACTGGACAGAGTTTATAAGAATAAATGTTTGTACTCTGGGAATATAAAAGCAGATGTGTTACCCAACTCCTTCACTGCATCTTCAGGAGGGCTCTGAGAACTCAGAGCTTCACAAAAATTGGTCTTAGGGGAAGGAGCTCGAATTTTCATTAACTCTCCTGTGTTAATTTCTGTATGAACATTTCCCCCTAAAAACCTTTGTTCCTCTCCCCACAATAAGTAACATTTTGATGTAGATGTTGTTTTTTTAATTTGCTTTCATTTTTCCTTATGTGTATGTGTGTATGGCATGTGTATGCAGCTGCCTGCTCAGGCCCTAAGACAATGTCATAATCCCCTGGAGCCAGAGTTATTGCAAGCACTTGTGAACCCCCAGACCTGGATGCTGGGAACCAAACTCAGTACCTCTTCAAGAGCAGTGAACAGTACGAACCACCGAAACGCCCTCTCTAGGCCCAGATGTTTTTTCTTAAGTTTCACGGTTAAAGAGAAGCAAGTGTCTCTGAGACTGTAAGAAAAAGGAATCAAGCTGGCTGTGGTGTACATCTTTAGTACCAGCACTTGGGAGTCAGAGGCAGGTGGCTGCCTGTGAGTTGGAGGCCAGCCCAGGACAGCCAAGGCTACACAGCAAAACCTGTCTAGAAAAAATCAAAACAAACAAACAAACAAATAAATAATTTTTTTAAATAAGGAGGTAGGAGGGAGGGCCAAGTTGTCATAAATAGAATTCTTCCCAAACTGTAAAAACATGACTAAAATTACAGAGCACATGACATCTGAGACACCTGTAACTTAGAAATGGAAGTCTAGGATGCCCTGCAAGAAAGGAAGAATTTCAGAAGCACCATCACAGCACACACTGACTTTCCTGTCTGAACCAGCAATGTGCTCTGAGTGAGCACTCTGACATCATCTGATGGGAAGTCCCAAAACATGGATTCGTGCAAGCATGTGGGCACACACACTCACATGTTTGTGTGTTGAAGGCTTAGTCCCTAACCCTGGGATCCAATCTTAAAGAGATGAGTGGATCATGAAGACAATGGGTGGAACCATTCCTGACTTTAGAGCTACATGGACTAGCAGGAAGTAGGGCTTAACTGAAGAAAGCAGGTTTGTGAGAAGCATGCTTTGCATAGGAATCGTGTGCCTCCAACTTTTGCGCTCACTCTCTGTCTCTCTGTGGATCTCTCTCTATCCATTCATCCATTCATCTGTCCATTTATCTATCTATCTATCTATCTATCTATCTATCTATCTATCTATCTATCTATCTATCTATCTCTCCCTACATCCTGAGTGCCATGAAGTTGGAGACTTTGCCCTTCTGATATAATGTTTCTCTCCTCACAGCCCAGGAATAGGAGAGTTAGCTACCCATGGGCTAACCTCTGAATCCACAAAAACAAACTAATCTTTCTTCCTTTCAAATTTTCTCCCAGGTATCTGTCCTAACAATGAGAAGTTACCTACTATCATTAATGGTCACATTAGAAACAAAGGCCTACACAGCAGTAGGAACAGATTCCTTCTAAAACATTTTTGCACACCCCATGCGCTGCCATGAGGGTAGAACTAGATGCCCAATTCTAGGGCATTTTAAAGAATGTAGGGGTCTGGGAGAAGAGATTAACTCAAAACTGAAACACCACACAAAGCAATTGTGGTTCCCCCAGATATGAATGAGAATTACACACGGTGACAGAGCAAGGGTAAGAAAGTCTCGCTCTCCCACCCATCACTAAAGCTAATCAATAGGCCCTCTCACTTTCATCTGCAGAACGTATAGTTTTACAATGGCAAGCAAGGAGTTAAGCAGGCTGTTTGTGTCTATTATAACTCCTCATACAACAAACAAATTAAGGATCCCTCAAGTCTGATGAAATCAGGCACAATTTTCTCTAAATTTTAAAGAGCATTTAAGAACATTAAACTCCACACAATAGTCTGAAATGAATATATCTTTATCTTTTTTGTGCCTACAATGAGCAAATGTATCAAATTATAGTTAAAAGTAATTAAATATTCTGACGAGTCTCAAATTTCCTTTGTGCTACATTTCAATTAATTGTGGTAAAATGTACTTGGTGGGTGTCCCAAAAAAGCAGAATGGAGAAGTGTACCTCTGAGCAGACTGCTCTCGCAGCGGTGTGATACCAAACCAACCTCACATACAAAGGCCTATATTACAGCAGATTGTCTATTTCATCATATTCAAATGCACCTATTGTCCAACTATAAAGAATTGTTTTTCATTGTCTAACATGATAAAGAAACCTAACATAGAGCCATGATTCTTTTTTAAGTAAAATAAATCACTGGAACTCAGAGGCAATTCTAGGGAACGAGGGATCACCCCGAAGCGTCAGGCTATATACTGAGCAACAGAGACACAAAGCAGCGCTCCTAAAAACTGAAAGTTAGGTGAAGGAGCAAAACCCAACAGATTATAACATAACCCAGATTCCGAAAGGCAGAATGTGTTGTCTTTTAAATCAAGACTAGAAAAATTAGAGCCACCTCACTGCTATCATTAACTCCACCATAGTTTTAGTTCAGAAGCTAGAAATATCCTTTGTAAAAGGTCTGAGGTATACATGGCACACTTCAAAAGCTGACTCTTCCCACAGTTTGATAACCCCTTGCAAAAAAAAAAAAAAAAAAATTCTGAAAGACACAATTCTCTGCCACAAAGTCACAATCCTGGCTTCAAAGACTTCATGGAGCCGGACAGAGGTGAAATGAACAGCTCTCCAGGCCTGTTTTATAATAATACCCTTTGGCTCCCAAAGAATTGAATCTTGCAACTGTAATAGAAGCTAGAAAATGAAGACTTGTCCCAGGGAGTATTATGGTCACATTGGATGCTACAGAGGCATACATTGATTTACCACTACGGTGTTTCTTTGTAAATTTTTAGTGAGCTACAAAATGACAAATGCAGGCAAGAGCTTACACACTGGTGGCCACCATGCTGAGCATAGCCACCCACCTAGATGTTTTATTTCACCAGGTAGGGGTGTGTGTGTCCAATGTGGAGAAAAAAAACAAAAACACAGGAAAAGGTCCAATACCCAGGCATATGTGATTGTAACGGGCATTTATTCGCAAAGCCAACAATATGATTTCTAAAGAGCAGGCATGTGTTAAGAGAAGGGCTTGAGACACCCAGCTCACCCATATCTCCCATTGCACCTCCACTGCATTTGACCATTTCCCATGCTTTCAGAAGTGACACCGTACTACAATTCTTATTCTCTTTTTCCTCTGCCCAGTGCAAGACACAGAGGCAGGAGCTCTCCAACTGCACTACCATCCCAGTTCTTGCAACTACCTTTCACAAAATTGCATTTGGGGCACCATAGAGTAGTATCTCCATTAATAGTGAGGCCATTTTCTCAAAGTGCAAAACAATAACAACAACAGCAAACCCTTCTACATGAGCCACAAAACTAAAATGGAACCATTTCTAAAGAACTTAGCTGTAAAGGCTTTTTCTACTTCTTTGGCAGCAAAGATAAAAGCATGATCCTAATAGTATTCAGAGAGTGTAGTGTTTTTTCTAACATGCTGTGGAGAAGATCCAATTACAACTATACAAACATGACTTACTGCCTATAAAAAGAAAGTCACCCCATGCCAAATGCAGCTCAACATGGTTATGACGTGACTTTAGCAGGGGAAAGGTGATACACTGATAAATTCTCTTCATTCCATTCTTTTGTTTAAAATATATAATTCTTACTGCCTAATATAATTTTATTTACCAAAAGTAATCTTCATAACATGGGCTTTTTAAGTAGTCAGCTTCTCTATACATACATATTATATATGAGGTACTAAAATATGCTCCATATAGAGCAAAAAGTTATATGAAGCTAAAAAAATGGCTTAGTACCCATTTAAAAATGACATCATATCCACCAATTCTCACAAAATACGCCCAGAGCAAACAAATCACAATTCTGGTACACAGTGATCATTAAGGTCTATGCTCTTAATGCCTCCCAGTCTTCATCGGTTGTCAAGTTCATATGGTCCTGGGGTTAGAAGAAGGTAAAGGGTTCATACATAAGAATCCTTCCGAATAGATAATTACAATAACCAGACATTAACAACAAATTCTTGTACTTCTCAGCCACCAGGAACAAAGGTAAATAAACCTGTATTCCCTCTATATAACCCACTCTGTGGTATTTAGTTACATCAACAGGAAGCAGACCAAAATAGTGATCACTGTTGGTATAATGTTCTTGTTCATTCAAATGCTGATTTCTCTACCAAACTATCTGGTTTCAATCTGGACTTGCATTCTGAAGTTTAGTCTAAGCATCACCTGTCTCAACTTTGTGTAAGCATGCCACCATTTGTTTTCTGTATTTTCAATAAAACAACCAGCCCATGCTGAGCAATGGAGAGAATAGGGTAAACATCCTGGTCTGGAGGGGAGGAGACAGAAAGGGGGGGGGGGGAGTTGGAGAGGACATATCGGCAGGAGAGGACTTGGAACCATGAGGAGAGATGAACTGGACCTAAGTTAGGACTAAAAAGCAAATACAATGGGTAAAATCTGAATGGGAGGAAACTATGCAGGCTTGGAGCTTTAGGATGGAGTAAATATTGCCCAGCATTGTGCTCTAGGTTAACTAAATACATCCAAGTCTCTGTGTGGTGATTTGGGTATACATTTAAGAATAACCATTGTTTAACTAAAAGTTAAATAAATAATAAATATTAATATTCTGCAACAGACCACCAAAATACCAAACATCACCAGGATAATACCCACTAATAGATTACAAGTGCAAAGCTCGACTTGATTTGAAGATTCAATTCAGAGCGGACTGCAACCTTGATGCCATTTTACTGAAGCCAACAGAGGTAGAACAAATTCACATCATTCCTTCTATTATCAGCAGAGACCTGTGAACTTCTAGGGCCAGTTATTAGAATGTGCATAGTCTTGTGCCTTCTTGGAACATGATTTGGAAACACAGGAAAGCAAGTATAAAGATACAAAATACACTGCCATGGAAAACACAATATTCTTGGACCCACTGAAGAATGGGTATTTTAATTGAGAACATTCACAAAAAGAGGGGCAGAACCTGAGGTTGGATGATGTCATGCAGAGAGACTAGGACCCATGGAAAAATAAAATAATGAAAAGGCCTGTTTAAGAGTCTGGAAGACTGGCATATCGGGTAAAGTGCTTGTTGTTGAAACATGAGGACTCAAGTTCAAATCCCAGCACCTGCACAGTCACCCTAGGTGCTAGAGGTGGGGTAGGGACAGACTTCCTGGGGCGTGGCTGCCAGCCTACCTCCGGGCTGAGTAACAGAGCCTGTCTTGTGGAAATGAGAAAAAGTGGAAAATGACAAAGCAAGGACCTTGCATCTTCGACTAACCTCTATACATGTGCACACAAGTGCAAGCTTGCCTGCAAATTCATGTGAGTATGTACACACACAAGAGCCCAGTCTGGCTGAAATTTGGGCATTGTCGGGGAGGGGTCAACACTGAAGGTTAAGAAGGCAGGATCCCAGTAAGACCAAAGACTGGGAAGGGGCGCTCACACGTGGCGACCGATGGGGTTGCAGGGGACTTCTGTGCTAGGACACAATGGTTTGTAGTACAGTCTCAGGCAGCCACCGCTAGGGGCTAATTTTAAAGCACCCTTACAAATGTCAACTTCACTGATGGCTTGCTACACCGGAAATTTAGAACAAGTTGAACTCCTCACCTCGCCCCTAGGCAGACCAACATACTAAGTGTGTGCCAGGGGTTGAAGTCTGGGAAGATCTCCACAAGCAAAATCCTGGAGACATAGACACTCATTTGAGCAAATGCAGCCCCACCTGGTTTTTAACTTTACTTAGCTTCTCTTTTCTATTAACTCGCCACTCCCTTTTCACCTAAGTGGGGATAGGTCAAAAAAGGAATTGCTGAGGGTCTAGGGTATGTTTTGGTAACAGAGTACTTGCCTAGCATGCACTACCTGTCTGATGTCTAGAGCTATAAAATAAAAGAAAATAAACTTACTATGCATAGCAATATTTTACAGGGATGAGCGCCAGAGCAGAAGCATTTATTTACAAAAAGTAGAGGAGAAAGCAGCAGTAAGAGGGCGGAAGGCTCAGCAGGTACAGGCGCCTCGGGCCCTGTACCCCATCTTCCATGTACCCTGACTTCCATCCCCTAGACTCAGATAGTAGAAGGAAGGAACAAACTCATCCATGTCATCCTCTGGCTCCTTCACCATGACACAATCATGCATATGTGTGTAAATACACACACACACACACACACACACGTCCAGACACACACACAATTTCAAATTAAAAAAACCAAAAACAAAAACAAAAACAGAAAGAAGCAATAATAACACCAGTACAGATTTTTTTTAACTGAGGTATAATC
Organism: Pachyuromys duprasi; assembly: GCA_028658305.1. Taxonomy (NCBI): domain Eukaryota; kingdom Metazoa; phylum Chordata; class Mammalia; order Rodentia; family Muridae; genus Pachyuromys; species Pachyuromys duprasi. Next base: position 7,462,245 of record CM053753.1, read on the forward strand.
TTGTATCAAACTGCTTCCTAAAATAAATCTACATGCATGGTTTAGTCAGGCTTTTGGACCTTTGTGAGTGGGCGGTGATTAATAAAGAGACTAATAACTGCCAGAGTGTACCATGCCAGACTTTACCACCGAGTCACTATCTAGAGTGGCGTCTAGATAAATGGCGCGTGTACACCACACCCTCTTCTCCAGAAGCTCAAAGAACATAAGGAAAAGGAGCCCAATTTCCAGAAGCCAGAGGTGTGAGCAGGCTGGCATGACCTCACGGCAGCTCCGGTTGCCTGTGTAAGATCAAGCTAGTCAGCTTTCCAGTGTGTGCTGGGGAGCAGCCCAGGAGCCCCCACCCCACCTCACGATGACTGCAGAAACTTTCTTCAGAAACTCCATCTCTGATGGACAAACCATGAACGGCCCCATGCGCTAACTGGACTCAGTGGTTGGATTTTAGTTCAGTTTTTAAAAGAGTGCATGATGTTGGGGGTGGGGCTTTCTGGGAAGAGCTAAAGGGGACACTAGGGTGAATATGATTGAAATATACTGCATACATACGAAAGTCTCAAAGAATAAAAACTGTTATTTTTTTAAGCCTAAAAGCTGTAGCTTCATTCAAGAAGGTAGTAACCTGCACGACTCTGAAGTCCAGAGACCCAGAGCGCCTGCTGCAAGTTCTGCAGGAGCAACAGGCAGAATTTCTTTCTTCCAATGATTTATTTTAAGTTTCTGTGTGCCTAAGTGCATATCTGTGCACCATGAGCCGAAGGTGGCACAGAGGCCAGCAGGGGGCATTGCAATCCTTGGAGCTGGAGTTAAGAGGTGGCTGTGAGCTGTCACATGGGTGCTTTGAACTGCAACTAGGCTCTAGGCTCCTAATCACTGAGCCATATCTCCAGCCCCTGGGTAGGGAGTTTTTCAAAACCCCTTATCACTGTTTAAACATGCCTAAGGGCACATGGATGAGAAGCCATTTAGATAAAGATTCAATAATAAACAAGATCTAAGACAATTCATTATGAGAGGACGATGAAGGATAAATAGCCAACTGTAACAGATTCTTTTGAGCCACAGGACCATGGTTCACTCCCAGAATTCTTTTCTTCTTTTCTTTTTTATTTTTAAGAGACAGGGTTTCTCTGTATAGCCTTGGCTGTCCTAGACTCACTTTGTAGAGCAGGCTGGCCTCAGGTTTACAGAGATCCCCCTCCTCCTCGAGTGCTGGGATGACAGGCGGCATGCCTGGATCTCTCCCAAAATTCTAATAAATAAGTGCCTCATTGGCTTTTTTTTTTTTAATTCAACAGATGTAGATCTGTCCAAGGCATTTGAAGGAAAAATGAAACACGAGGAACTGCTTAACATTGCCAGGCTACCATGCTACTGTTCCTAGTCGGGGCGGCCCGAGGCTACAAGTTCATCTGTGCTGTCTCCATGTTTCTGAGGTGTTAAGCTGGCCCACATGCCAGCAGGAACGAGTAGCTTTGTTCTCTTCCAGTGCAGCAAGAAATCACCTGGAGAACTATCTCGCATTCTGCTTTGCTTGAAAGGGCGTTATTAACTTGAAATAACACAATACAACTCTCAAGGAAAATAATTTAAAAGCGCTATTAGAATCTTAAATAAAGTGACTTAATTTAAAAAAAAACTGTAACCACGTGTTTTTTTTTTTTTTTTGCCAGATCACATCAGGATGGCTTAAGCGCTTATCACTCATTCTGTTTAAATAGCTCTAATAGCAGTTTCTTGAATAATTAAAAGAAGGAGAAATACTTTGTGTCTGAGAGGTTTGGGGAGGGGGGCAGCTATTTAAGCAAACGTCATTTTCCAATGAAGACACAGCAGTGGTTCAGTGACAGGGCTTGTCCCACATTTTGTCTCTTCGTCCTGCTTTTTGTGAACCCTACAGCTCAGACCAATTATGCTGTAAGACCTGCCCAGAGTAAAAGGGAAAAGCAGTGTATAGCTTGGAAGGCACAGGCCCCAAACTCAAAGTTTCAGTTCAGTATCCCCTCCCTGTAACTATTTGTATACAAAAAGCTGAGCAAAATCAATTTCTAGTAAAGGTGTCTATCCACTTGGAATTGAAATAGTTTTATAACTATGTAACCTAGTCAATCAAACTGCAGCTTGGAGAGGAAATAGGCTTCTTTCTAAAATGAAACTGATGTCAAGAGGAAACCAGATCTTTGGGGGCTTCACTATCAGGCAAAATTGAATAAAACAGATTGTGCCTTTGAATTTCACACCGATGAGTAAGATGCAACATATTAGGCACACGGTCCCTCTGTTATGAACTGCCAAGAAACAAGTAGGAAGAAATGGCTGCACCACAGACAGGTCCTGGGAGATCTGCAAAGAAGCACTGCTTCACTGTTACTCACAAAGGACACCAAAGAGATTCAGCCTTGCATGCCATGTCCTCAGTCCCAGCAAGGATCTGCTAAGTGAACCGCCAAGGCCATGGGAGAGTTTTAGAGATGAAGAGAAGACTCGGCTTTCTCTTTTCCACTGGTCCATTCATGTTCTGATTAATCCATTCTGTGACAGTCAAAACTACAGGAAGATTTTTTAAAAAACCAAAACAAAACACTACAGATTTGAAGTGTTGCAGAAGTGGACTGTGGCATGTGAAGTTTAGGCACTCCAGGAAAAAGAACACAACAACACTGAAACGCACTGGTGGCTGATGGTGTGCTCCTGAAAGATAGGCTCCAGAGACCAGAGGAATCTCGCACTGACTCAGCGCTCCTGCAAAGGACAAGGGTTCGGTTCCCAGCACCGACACAGCCGCTTCCAGGCCCCTGTAACAGCAGTCTGACCTCCTCCAGCTCCGGCACAGGTGGTGCATATACATAACCTCAGACACACAGCAAACATGTAAGAAGAGAATTTGGTTAAAAAAAAAAATCAAACCAAGAGCTATTATTAGCACAACTTATACGAGTACAGGTTTCAGTTAACAGAAGATGCTTGATTAAGAGCCTGTGCAAGACCCTGAGTTTGAGCCTCAGCACTGCACACACGCTGTTTAAATTAATTGGTGGTGTACACCTGGAATCCCAGCACTTGGAGATTGAGACAGGAGGATTATATATGAAGGCCAGCCTGGGATACACAGCAAAAACACCTGTCCCAAATGCAAATTTTAAAAATGCATAAAGTAATTTTCCCAAAGAAAGGAAATGTTCAAGCCAGAATAAAACAGAACTAGAGACACAGTGATGAAAGGAAAGGTTTTTCAATATATGTTTAGAGTTTTTAAATTTCCATCTTTGCGACATAAAGGAAATACCTTTTTCAAAGTCCCCCTGCACTAATTACTGTCCATTTAATACATCTTTTGATGTTCAACATGATGGAATAAAAATCTGAATGGAAAAAAAAATGTCTGTAGATTTCGGGTGCATCGATAAAGACAATGGTAACATACACTCTCCTTTATGACCCCTGAGTACCAGAGTGGGCAGGGCCTGAGCCCAGAACCCATACAGCACACAACACATCCCATCTCCCACTCCTGAGAGGAGGGTAAATCCTCTCATCCTTCTCAGGTAGCAAACTGAGCCACCAAGGCCAGAATAGTCAAGTTCCCTGCCAAAGCGACACTGTATGTGACAGTACTCAGACGCTCCTCCGCTACACAGGCGGAGCTCCACATTCTCTGCAGAACTCTGGAGACGAGAATAAGATCTTTGAAAAACATACAAAGACCCAACCGAAATGTCAGCCCTGGACAATTCAACACCCAGCCTCGAGCACTCTGTGGGGCAATTAGATGCCCAAACCTGTACCCCACTGAAAACACACTGTGGTTGTGACTCTCCTTTTCAGACATTTCACACTGAATAAAAAACATTTTCTGGTCATACCAAATACACTATAATAAAAGTGATAATTCCTGAAAATTATTACAAGGCTTGCAAAAAGAATTCTAACACTACAGCCCACACAGGGAGGCATTATGCTAACGCCAACGAACTGCTGAGAAAACAATTCAGTTTCCCTAAAACAGAAGAAGGGAACATTCCATGCGGGCATATGTTCACATTTCAACTGAGAAATGGGGATGAGAAAGCAGCCTTTCGAATCCCACTGCCCCATATGAAGTGGCTGGCCACCCTGGCTGCGTGTGCTAAGACATACCACAGCACTTAAGTTACTAAGTAAGGAAAAGATGGTAGAACATGTATCAAATTTGTGCTTTTATTACATGTTAAAAACGGTATTTTTAGGAGATGGAGAGAAGGCTTAAAGGTTGAGGACCCCAGCATTCATGTAAATGATGGGCAGGCACGCCGCCATCTATAATCAATCCCAACACTCAGGATTTAGAAAGGAGACCCCAAAGGGGAGCTGGCAAATTAGGCAAAGCAGTGAGCTCTGGGTTCAGCTAGAGACGCTGCCTATATAGAATATGGAAAGCAGTCAAAGAAGATATGTGATGATGATCTGACCTCTGTAAGTGCAACCATGCACACACACACACACACACACACACTGATATTCTGAATATGGGGAAGAGATTGAGGTGTCCGGGAATCAAACTCAGGTCCTTGAGCAAGCAAAGCACTTCTGCCATTCTGTTCATCCTCACGTCTCCCTGTATTTCTTTTAAGACGATGGAACAATAAAACAGGAAGAAGCCGTATAGAAAGCATTGCTCTCAACTGGCTAGCCAACCTTCTGACATTGCAACCCCACGTGTCATTTACAAAGTTCATGTTCAAGAACTGCAGAATCTCCAGGTGTGGTGGCACACGCCTTTAATTCCAGAACTTCTGCAAAGGCAGAAGCATGAATCTCTGTGAGCTTTTAGACTGGTCTACAGGATACCCAAGGTTACATAGTGAGACTCTGTCATTTAAAAAAAAAACAAAAAAATATTTTAAATGGTATGGTTTTGTGTTGGGCCATATCCAGAGTTGTCTGGGGCTACATGTGGTTGACAAGGCGTAGGTCAGACACACCTGTTTAGACCTTACCTGGCAACAAATGCCAGTTTTTACATCCTGTCCCTGATATAGTCCCTATATGTTCCTGCCCACAAGGACAAAAGTCGAATGGAACCCAGGCTTGTTCTCTAACTACCTCATTCCCACAAATTCAAAACTTTAAACTAATTTGTTCCTGTGCTTTTTCTATTTAAGACATTACTAATTCAATGGGAATTAGGGTAGTCTTTTTATGCTCTAAGTGGTTCCCTGGCCTCCTCGTTGCATAAACATAAACGTAAGGCTCCTAAGTCCATCTGGAGGCTCGGCCACCTTTGCTTGACACTGAGGAATGCAGCAGGATCGAGCTCAGCTGGAGGAAGAAAACATGGAAGGACATACAGAAATCACAGAGAACTCCACCTTATGTGTTACTACTAGTGAACCAATACATTCCTCCTACAAACACAGATCACTCTGCAATAATCACAAACACTTCCAGGTTCAAGTAGGCACAGCCCCTAAATTTTACACACGTTTTCTTTATGATGTGAGGAAATAGCAAAATTAAACATGCCACCAAATCTAGACACTCCTGCGGTGCCCAATTCACAGTTACTCATCTTCGTCTTGGCTTCTTCTAACTTCAGGTCAGTTCTCTAAAACAGAATGTCCCTTTGAGTTCAAAGCTCTAAATGCCCAGGTCACCAGTTTCTGATGTGATTACAGCCAGCAGTCTTAGTTCACAGTCAGTAATTGAGAGGAGGTAGGAGGACCTTAAGTTCAACACCAGGTTTGGTTACATAGTAAGACCCTATCTCTAAATAATAATGACAGAAAAAGAAATGAAAACATGGAGTGCAATGCTGTAAGTGCACCTCTAAGTATGGTTCTCTTGGGAGGCTCTAGGAGTTAAAAAAAAAAAAAAAACCTAACAAACTTGTAATCAGACCCACGTGGTTAACAAACATTCTGAACAGCATTAGCATTCATTTGCTCAAATCAACAACATAAATCCATTGTTAATGGAACCCAAAGAAAGCAAAGTCTTTTCTACACAGTATCTTTAGAGAATGACTAGAGATAAAAAGCACATTCTGCATAGCTTTCTGGCCTGCATTTGAAGGTCACAGGATTCACAGCAGATGTGGCCTGGTTTGAACCATAAAAGCCCGCATGGCTAATAACAGTCAGTGTAAAGTACAACAGCTGAGGCGCTCTAGCTGCAACAGTTGGTGGGCTCTGGCCCAGCAGGCCAAGTCCCTGGTTCTGCCAGAGCAGATTGCATCCTCTGCAGGCAGGCCGCCTGGGAGGGGCTCAGCAAGTTACAGGCCCTCAGGTGGCTACACAGCATTCTGTCAGAGAAATCACTGCAGAGGAGGGAAGACCCTGGCAAACAAATCTAAGGAGCAAAAAAAAAAAAGGGGGGGGGCAATCACACTCATGCAGCAAATGAAATGGAGAAGCCTGCTGGCAGCATCCTTGGGACTGTGGAACTGATCAATAATCTTATTATCGCACAACTAGGCATGCCCATGGTAAAGTCTTTTTTAATAGCATTTTCTGATTATAAAAGCCATAAATATTTGCAGTAGAAGCATACTTAGGCAAAGTACATTAATAAGCAGAGTACATTAAATAGATGAGTGAGTACATAAAAGGCATAAACAAGAAAATAAAAATAACTATAACCACTGTTCAAATTTTGGTGTATTTCTCTGCTGGGTACCAATAATCAATAGGCCTGGGATGCTAAGGTATGGGAGTCTTTCCAAGGGAGTGTGTACTAAGCTAGGCCTCCAGTGCTGGTCACTGAAGTCCTTTCGAGGTCCGAACAGGAAGATTTGGACTGGAGATCAACCTGAGCTTCTCAGCCAAACAGCTCTTCAAAAAGGAGTCGGTACTTTGATAAACCCCCAAATGGGAAATAAAATAAAAATATTGCTCATTTCCATGAAATTTAAAGTCTTAGCACTAAAGGACCACCTAACATCATCCAGTATCAAGTGAGCTGTCTACAAGAGGAATACCTTAGCATGGAAGTTCAGAAGTGCTGGCCTACCGGAAGATTTCCAGAGAAAACCGAATACCAATAAACAGTGCAACTTCAGCCATCAATACAAGCAGTTTTTGGAGTAGTGGTCAACGGATTAAATGGAATAGAAAGCTTCTTAAGTACCCTGGGAAAGAAATCACCCATACACAATTATATGTGTATGTGTGAGCAACCCTAATAGGTCACTACATTTCCATTATTTAAAAATTGTCATTTGGAAAAAAAAATTGTCATTTGGTAGCCAGGAGAGGACAGCAGCTGTACATGCACGTCTTTAATTCCAGCACTCAGGAGGCAGAGGCAGGAAGATGTCTCTGAGTTCGAGGCCAGCCCAGTCTACAGAGAGAGTTTCCTGACAGCCGAAGCTGTCTCAGAAAAACACAACAATCAATCCCCACTTGTCACTTGGCTGGGAAGATAGCTCAGGGAGTAAAGTGCTCTCTGCACAAGCACGGGGACCTGAGCTGGTGTTCTCAGCACCAACATAAAATACCACACATAGTGACTGGCGGCTCAGACTGTAATCCAAGGCAGGAGAAGCAGACCGCTGCCTCAGTGGCCAGCCAGCAAAAGGCAGATCACTAAGCTCCACGTTCTGTGAGAGACTCTCTCAAAAATATAGGGTGGGAAACAATGAGGAGGAGGACACCTGACATTATCTTCTGCCCCCCCCCCATATACATGTACACAGGAAAGAAAATAAACATTTAAATTCCCAATCCAGGTATTTGCCCCAGAGCAGATAAGTCTCTGACAACTAAATTATAAGCATTTTCTACCAATCACCTGAACACATCTCAATCCCTGGTGAGAAAAATCCCAGGGATTCAAGAGACCTTGTGCTTTTGAGAGGCAGGAAACAATAAGCAGGAAAAACAAAGGTACTGCACATAAACCATGCTAATGAGACTAGAATGAAGTCTGGGGGTAAGTGCCGTGCCAGGGCGAGTGCAGGGTAACAGACTCAGAGGACACAGGTGCAGTACTTAGCCAGGAGCACTTACAGAAAAGCAGGAAGGCGTGTCCCCTCCCAGCCACAAACAGCCAGCCTCCCCTACAAGTAGCGCTCCATGGTGCCTTGTTTGTTATCTACATCACGAATATCCCACGGTGCTAGCCCCAGGGGCCTATCCCAACCCAAGGATCAAAGAACCTGCCCCTTTGCAGGGCCCTTGCCATCCAGCTCAACATTGGATTCCAGACAAAGGAAAAAGCCAAGTAGTTGATAAGCAGACATTTCCAGGCCTTTGGGAATGGCCTTCAGGAAACCAGCCACATGAAAGAGGAGCCTTCTCAAAGAGCACTGAGGTCATTTTCAAGGAACACAGTGCCCATCACAGGTAAAAATAAATCAGAAGGGGGTGGGGTTAGGGAATCAAGTCTTCAAAGGAGACACCATCAAAGAGAAGGAAGAGCGAAAATTACTCAGAGCTGTTCTGTAGCTAAGGTAATGCAGACTGCATGGTGTGAGCACACAGACCAATGGAACAGAGCGTGAACCCCACAAAGAGCCACGCAGTATGGTCCTTGATTGTACTGTTAATCACAATGGTACAGAAGCCATTCAATGAAGCAAGGAGACACTTCCGCCATAAGTGGTGCTGGACCAACTGAATACCGAAGGCTTAAAACAAGGAAGGGAAATCTCACGCCAGCCTCACATCTCACACAGAAAGGAAATCAAAATGTTCTGCAGACTCAGAGGTTGGAATATGAAATATTGATAGAATAGAGGAGAAAATTCTCTGCACCAGCAAATTGGAGATGAGTCTTTTGTGTTTGTGTGTTGTTTGCTGTTTTAGAGACAGGGGTTCTCTGTGTGTCCCTGGCTGTCCTAGAACTCACTCTGTAGACCAGGCTGGCCTTGAACTCGGAGATCAACCTGCTTCTGCCTCCCAAGTGCTGGGATTAAAGATGTGCACCACCATGCCTGCTTTTGCTTTTCATGTACATCAACAAAAGCATAAACTACAAAGAGAAAGAAAAGGAACAAGACTTCATCCCAAATGAGTATTTGTTGTGGGAAAGGTGTTGGTGTACAATGAAGTAGGAAAATCTCAGATGAAAAAAATAAAAACTGCAAGACTACCATCTAGACTTTGCATAGACTTCTCACCCCAACAGCAGGTGGGGAGCAAGGGAAACAAGTGTGGGGAGGGACCTACACGGGCGTGGTGGCCATGTCTGTAATCCCAACACTTGAGAGGTGAAGTCATCCTCAGCTGCATAGCAAGTTTGAGGCTCAATAAACCTTGTCTCAAAAAAGGGTAGGAGCAACTAAGCAGTGGCCATGAAGAGAAGGCAACAGAGCACTCAGCCTGTGCCCTGGGGAAGCAGAATTGGGGCCATCTGGAAACATCATTGCAAACCTCTCAGAACGGGTAGGATAGAAGAAGAATCTGGTGCGAAGAATTGGGGATAAACTGCAAGCAAGGCGGGTCACAAGAATGACTGGAACAGTAGTGTGATTAGAAAAGAATCTCCGCAGAATTTTGCAGTATCTTTAAAAGTCTACTGTTCATAGATTAGCCAGTCAGCCCCACAATTGTAGATGTGAGAACTTATGCCAAAGAGGGTTAAGAACTGACTTTGTAGAAGCCCTGAAACAGAAACAGTCAAAAGTTCCCCTGGAGAGTGAAAAGGTGAGAGACTAGCCATTACACTGAAGGCAACCTCCCAATGAAGCTAGCCCGAAGACTGCACAACAACCTGCACATGTAGAGGAGGGGCTGTGCTGTGCGGAAGGGGCCAGTCTCGAGGCTCAGGACTCTGTGCATGCAGAAGTCTCAAAATCATCCAACAGGCAGGCAGTATGCACTGACAAGGAGTCGGCCTGTCCTCTGCACCTCCCTACATATCTAATTATTCCAAAATGGTAAGTTAACTGTAGATATATGTGAAACATGTTTATATCTGTAGATGTTAGACAACCCTGACCTACACTTTATCAGCTTCACAATGATAAAAAAAAAATGGCATGTGTTTAGTAGAACTAACACTGAAATTGTGTATTTTAAGCTTCTTCCAGGCCAGTAAGACACTGAACAAGACACGTGATGCTGGGCAGGGAAAACATTTCACAGTTTGCCTGGGCGGTCACCAGGGGAAAGTGACACTATGGTATATAACCAAGCTAGAAGTCCAGAGAGCTAGATGCACTTTCCATTTACAGAATACTTAATTTATGGTAAACACAGGAGTGTCTGTACATACTAATGATACGCTTCTGCCAGATGCTCCGGTAATCACAATGTTTGCTCTCTTTCCCCTTTATTTTATTTTATGTGACTGCGCATGTGACTGTATGGTACTTGTGTGCAGGCTTCTGAGGCCAGAAGAGACAGAGAATTCCCTGGAGCTGAGTTACACAGTTTTGAGTCCACTGGCGTGGGTACAGTGAACTGGCCTAGGATCCTCACTGACGTGGGTACAGTGAACTGGCCTAGGATCCTCGCTGACGTGGGTACAGTGAACTGGCCTAGGATCCGCTACGAAAGCAGCAAAGACTCCAAGTCCTGAGTCATCATCTCTCCAGACCCCACTTTTGCTCCCTCCCCAACTTGTATTACGAATCCCACATGGAAGCTAGGACATCTTATCCAGAAAGGTGGAGATGTACCACAAAGGAACCATAGGGTCTGCCCATTACTTGATCCACCAGAACTTACAAACTTCTATTTCAAATAAAAGCCAAAGGCAGGCAGCATGAGGAGGGTAGGCGAGCACAAACCTCAGCCACTTCTGGCAAAGGTATCTCTACAGATAAACAGTTCATGAAATTGATGATGATGTGACGTGGGAGAGAGAGTAGAAAATCCACCACACATTGTAAATACATCATTTCCAGGAGATCCTGATAAAATATGGGGAACGAAACAGTTGTGTGTTACCACACATTGCCATACCATGAAACATTATACCAAATAAGGGATGGGTTATGTGACCTCTACAACAGCATTCTCAGAAAAAAGGAAGGGGGTATCCTAATAGTTGGCCATGGTCTGATGCAAAAGCTATGCCCTGATGTTAAACACCCTCCACACACATACACAAGCCTGCCTCTCAGGTAGTATTCTTGAAGCACTTATCTTTCAAACCACTTAAACTACAACACTGCCTTCATTCCCTCACAATGTGTCCTGGTACTAGAAAATGCATGTTCATGATTAAATAGCTACATACTGAGAAGCCCTGTGCCGGGATTTCTAGTCTTAGGAAAAGAAAAGCAGCATTCCAACCAAAGTGAGCAAACATACGTGAAACTTCAGTTATTAATTGCCTACCAAAGTAAAAATTTCACTTTGCAGTATGATACTAAAGGAAAGCAAAACTAGAAATCTGCAGCTGTCCTCCAAACATAGGTGCATAGAATGTCAATCTCGTAAGACAGACGAAGGCATAAACTGAGCTACAACACCAGTTCTTCTGAGACAAGATCTAGCGAAGAATTCACTATGTAGTTAAACATGAACTTCTGTTCCTCTGTCCTCCGGCTCCCAGGGCATACGAAGTGCTGGGGACTGAGTCATGGCTTGGAGCTCATCCCAGCCCTCAAAACCCCCATTCTAATTCCAGCAAATTCTACGGATGCCCATCTTTCTGCTAGCTCCCCACTTACATCTGACTTGCTTCCTCTTCCACATCAGAACCTGCTCTGTTTCTGCACTGTCCTTTCTTCACTGGGCAGGATGCATTGCTGCAGCCAGAACATGGCCCCCAGAGAGTTGATGTGCTGGAAGCTGGGGTACAATACAAAGGGGTCAGAATGGGGCTAGTGGCAGGAGATTGGATCCTGGGCATATCACTCAACTGAACAAACTGACACCCCATCTTGGTGACTAGTTAATTTTGATAGAAGTAACTTTATAAGAAGGTGGCTGGGTGCTAAGAGGACTTGCTGCTGATTCAACAGACGACCAGAGCTCAACTGCCAGCACCCACTGGGAACAGTGAGTGGTAGCTCACAACCATCTATTATTCTGCTCAGGGAATCAGATGCATCTCCTGCCCTCCATGTGCACTGGGCACGCATATGCCACATATACACACAGGCAAAAAATGCACACCCATAAAACAAAGATAAATAAATTTAACAAGAAAACTGGCACTCTTTTCTCTCTGCTGTTGTGCATGTGTGTGTGTTCCCTTCCCACCCTCTTTTCTTTGCCCTTCTACCTTGAATCAACCCAACAAGAGGCTATTTACTGGCAGATACTAGTCACTGTCTTGCACTTGCCAGTCTCCAGAATTATAAACAATTAAGTTTCCTTACATGATGAATTACCCTGTTCTAGCCTGGAATAGCAGCATGAAACAGACCAAGACAATCTTCAAGGGATGCTGCTTCATTCCATCGGGCCTGCTTTTAGCAGATCTGCATACAACATTTCATCACATTGCACCGTGCCCCATCAAGAACGATTCGTGGTCAAATCCAATCCACATGACGACAGAACAACCCAGGCTGCAATTCTCTGGGAAGGTCTGACCTCTCGATCTCCAGCTGCCTCCCTCATCTGTTTGTTCCCTCAATGCTCTGACCCGCACCTTTCTTACCTGCCACTAAGCACATCCAAAGTGATGCAGCGAAATTGTTTTAGGGAGTCCCAGCCAAGAGTCTCTGCAGCTTTTGAGAGAAGCATGTCAGTTTTGTTAAGCATTGCCCGGCACCATGAAAAACAATACAAATCAGGCCCTGCAATACATCCCTCTTCTTGAGTTTTAACGATTATGTACTACCAGCAACCACACTGTCAAGCTCCACAGTCAACTGCTGAGGTGTTGGGAGGGTGTTTGGTTTATTTTTGTTTGTTTATTTTGCCTTTCTGTTCCTCTGGACACTCCTCTGCCATCTTCTAGGATAAAAGCTCCATCCATCAGTGCCAAGGAGTGGGTTAGATGATAGCCTTCAGAGCTGTGAAGCCACTGTATACTAGAACCCACGATCACATCTCAGTTAACATCATCTGACTGGATGACGCAGGCTGTGATCATGTAGGCAGCCATGTGAACAACAACAAACTCTCAAATGGCCCCAGAGACTGGCCAGTGACCACAGCAGAAACGTACACTACTGTTGGTTAGAAAAGACGTGGGATTGAAGGGTAAAATGGGGCACAGATGCATTATGCTTGGTTGAATTTACAATGTAGTGAAAGGCAAGAAGTTAAATTGCCCTGTAAGACAGTCACCGGAGAGGTGTGTGATTAAGTGTCTAGCAAACAGAATAGACAATAAATTAAAATTATGAGCAAAGAGAGTTCACCTAAGGAGATCACAGGTAAAATATTTAAATAATCAAGGCCAGCACAGCAGAAACAAGTGACAATTCTAATTGGATAAGTTATAATAGCTGAAGCCTTACAACTAGATAAGACTTCAAAAGTCTCTAACTGCATTTGACAAAGATTAGGATTAACTCATAGAGACCAGCTCTTAGGTGTTCAGGACCCTTTGTCTATGATTAATTCACTCTACTGATATGTTCTGACTGCCTCCCTTATGGTGTGCATACAAAAAAATAAATAAATCAAACCAAGCAAAGCCTCAAGCCTCAACAAGCCAGGATGGTAGTTTTCCTAGAAGAGGAAAAGGGTATGTGAGGAACCCCCCAGGGGGCTGATGGTGTTTGGGTTCTTGATCTGAGGGCTGGGGACAGGTGTGGGTTCAGACTGTGCTCACCAACCAAGCTGTTCCCTAGAGGATTCCAGAGGAAGGGGGCAGGGTGAGGCCCAATCCACACATGGATTTGTGCAAGGGAGACAGAGAAATAACAGCAAGTGGGATGACACAAAATGAAAGGCCTAAGCAACCACCAATCCTCAGTAGATGATTTCCTGCACCTTCAAAGACTCCACTGCTCTGCGCTAGCCAGAAAAATGCCAGTATATAGCAGACTACACATATAGGCATTCAGCCCCCTATCTGAACTCCACTAACTTGTAACTTGTGTCCCTTTGGGGTGCTGCTGACACTGGCTTTGCAGGAAAACAGAATTCTACAACGCAAGTTAATAGGAATGTTGATACAGGTTCAGAAAACTATGATTTTCAAGAACTGATAGGCAAACCAGCAAGGGATAGAGGCACCACCCAGCCTTGTTCCTCTGTGGGTCAGCTAGATGGCTCTGAGGATTTCCACCTTATACACTCCTTGAAGAAGCGCTGTTCTTCGATAAAGGTCATTTTTGTCTTATGCTGAGAAAAATTGTCGTCTTCTGCCCACTCACTAGATGTTATTAGTAATCCATACAACCTACCCCTAGAGATGCTTTATTTACAAGCATTGCCAAATATCCCCTGGGTAGCAACACTGTCCTAAATGTAAACACTGGAATAGAGAGAAAACCAACCCAGCCCATCCCCACCTCCATCCCTACCCCTAATATTGGAGTCTGAGTAGAAAAGAGTTAAGAAATAAGGAGCCTAGTGCTCCTCCTGACTCAGGAGAGGGGGGAAAAAATCCAAAAAAGTGATACTCAGACACCGAATACACTCGTAAACCACCCCTTTACACTCCCTACATACAGCAGCTAAATCAGAGGCCACTCGCCGCAGTTTGTGCATTAAACACAAGCCACAAAGACAATTGGGAGGAAAGGCCAACAGACACATAGCTTTATTCTGCCTTTCCCCTATTTCCATTCTCCGCAACCACCACACCTGCTGCCCAACATCCCACACCCAACGCACCATGGAGGAAGTCAAAAGACACAGTGACACAGAGGAGGGGAGAGGAATCGGGAGACGTGGAGACCCAGAAGCTGCTGGAGAACTTGCAAAGACACCATGCATGGCAGGAGCAGAGACCTGACTGAAGCTAGAGGCTACCATGATGCACCACAAACAAAGTCATGAGACACGGGGACTCAGAGAGGTCGGAGGCCTACCGCAGGCTCAGCATGGAGGAACAGAGGGACACTCAAAGATCTACCGATGAAAGAAAGCGGGCAGAAAACGGTCCCAGCAGTCACCCTACTTCTCCCAGTTCAAGGCTACGCACACTTTCCAAATGCCTGGGAAAAAGGTTCAATTTTTTTTTATTCTTGTAAAAACATTATCCTCCAGGCACTTCATTCAATTCCATTTCCTAGTACATCACATGTAAGCAAAGTCCCGAACATTCCACACTCAATTGCCATTTTCCCCACTGTGATAAAATCCATGATTTGTAGCAGGGGACAGAATACAATGTTTTACACTTGCTGTTTGTGACATCCTTTGCAAGAGTAGGTGTAGAAAGCTTTGCCTACAATTAGGCAGGCTTGGGGGTTCCTATTGCCTTTAGCAAACCAGGTGATACCTAGGGGCTACCATTTCAGATGGATCGTTGGGGACAATTTATGGAGCCACTGGAACTCCAACAGATAATGACACTATTCTGATTGTTTATCCTCTTTCAACTTAAGAAGCAAATTTCAAATCCGCTGTGTGCCGCACAATTCAATGACTGCTCTGAGTCGGTGGCACTGAACAGCAGGCTTCTGCTACAAATGAGACTGAGATGAGGTGGGTGGCCGGCCAAAAGCCTTGAACAGCCTACGGTACAGCTCAGCTCCACCGAGTGGCCTGTCCTGGCATTCCCTAGGCCACTTGAGCACCCTTGCCTTTCACACATCTACTAAGACAAGTCACTGAGTCCCACAGGAAGACGCTGGAATGTGTGGGACTAGCCCAGACACTCTGGATTCCTGACTGTTTCATAGCAACAGAGATCCAGACAAACCCTCCACTTTGCCTGCTTTCTCTCCGCTCAGCAATCAGCCCTATAAAACATCCCCCATAGCCCAGATTTTAAAGCGAAATGACAGTGTTAGAATATCACACCAGTAACCACTTCTAATCCACTGGAGTACACCTGCTCCCCACAAAACAGCATTAAAATAGAGACAATATGAGGATCCATGTCTTCTCCAAACGTGGCATGAACCCAACTGCCATTTTCCAGTTCATTTCAACATCTCATTCCAGCTGGCCAATGTGAACAGTAGCTATAAATGTGGAAGCAGTTTTAGAATAATATAATGTCACTGATCTAACCTAAGTGTAACATGCCAGGAAGAAGGGAATGGAGATGGAGTTTCCTGGTGTGAGTCCAAAGGAGCTTATTATTTTCTAACTCTGATTCAGCACTGTTCCCTACCTGTAATGCTTGAGTCAAGAAGAGTTTTTCAAATGTAAAAACATTAGATTCTGAAGTATGCACATCAACTAAACTAGTTTCACAGATACCTCCAACCTAATCTTCAATCTGAGAAAACCTGAGCATGCTACCCATACCGTATCTGAGGGCGTTCAACCTACCACCAACAACAACACAACTCATCTCCTCCCATAATGCCTTTCAGTTCCTCTTCAAGTAGAGATTAACTGTAACCAGAAGTGTCAAGTATGTGAGAAAGAAAGGAGTGATTTTTGGCTTACAACAGCAGCACTCTTGAGGCAGAGACTGGTCTTGGTCCTGAGAATTTGAACCTTAGTTCCTGATATTGTAGACCAGGCCCTGGACAGCAAGCACCTCATCAGGCCATGGGTAGACTGTAGACTGTCTATCAGAACACTCAAGAAACTATCACCACTGCCACAATCTCACAATTCTTTCCTTTTAGTACGACATTAATCACAAAGGAATGGAAAAACAGGAGGTATGGGGTTTGGGGCTTAAGAATTTACAGTGAATGTATGTTTCTGGGAAAGATTTTACATATGGTCCCCAACCTATCATTGTTTCACTGACTATTTTCCGTTACAATAGTGTGAACATGCTTTGCTCACACTGAAACTAAATTCGAACCCTTTAGCTTTCTCTGGCTCTCAATACACAGTCCAACTCATTCTCATGATGCAGTGCTTTTAACTGTGGTGACTGATGTGTTAAGAAGAGAAAGACTCATCTTCTACTTGCAAGACATTTTTCACCACAGGATAGGTTTCTCAGAATGTCACCCACTACTCACTGAAAAGAATCTGTGAGGCTGAGGGGATGGCTCAGTGTTTAAAGGGCCTGTTGTGTAGGTGTGAGAATCAGAATTCAGATCCTCAGGACCCCATAATGGCCAATTCCACCAGTCCGAAGGTAGCCAGCAGAGCAAGCTGGTTAGCCAAACAAGCCACATCAGTGAGCTAATTCACCAAGAGACCCTGCCTCAAGGAAGCAGTGGAGAGTGACTGCTCCCCATGTCAACACACCCTCCAAGATGAGCACAAACACTAACACACAGATGCCACACACAGGCACACTCTCATGTGTGAGCTTGTGTGTGTGTATGTGTGTGTGTGTGTGTGTGTGCGCACACACACAAACGAAGGCACGATCAATCTCAAAAAAAGAGCATATGAAAATTAAATAAGAAGCCAGCAGTGGTGATGTGCATCTCAGAGTAGCTGGTATCGATATGGCTACTCCGGAGGCTAGGAGATGGCTGAGTCAGAAGTCTGCCTAGTATGCATAATAACACCTGGTCTCAAAAGTAACGTTTTAAA
The DNA here is from genome assembly GCA_028658305.1 of Pachyuromys duprasi. Taxonomy (NCBI): domain Eukaryota; kingdom Metazoa; phylum Chordata; class Mammalia; order Rodentia; family Muridae; genus Pachyuromys; species Pachyuromys duprasi. The sequence continues at coordinate 7,479,707 of CM053753.1, forward strand.
ACCATTAACAGGAGAAAAATCTTTGTTTTTTAAATGAGTAACACCATCAACAAGTTTTTAAGTAAGAGTTCAAGACAAAGAAGCTGGTCATCAAAATGGTTTATGGAGTGGATGCTGCTGGGGGCTCACTCAAAAATTAGAAAATTTTGTAAGACAGAGAAAGTACGTGTTTATTCCAAGATGCTGGGCTAGAGGGCATTCTGCAGTCCAGCAACAGTTCATGTGCACACACTGATGAAGCACAGCCCATAAACAAGCTATTTTCTTCGTGAGACAGAGTCCTAGTTTGTTTATATACTATCCGTGAACTCAGTACTAAAATAATAATAATCCAAAGTACCTATGAAATAGACCATTTGTAACAGGGCAGATGATCTTTTCTTCTTTGTATCAGGAGCCAATCTGCCTTCCAGTTCACAGCTGTCCTTGATGCACTGCTGCACAAAGATACTGGGGTTCCATAGGTAAATTATTTGTAAAGAGACACTCTAACACAGCCAGAAAAATAGGCCTCTGGAGGAAGACAAAGACTTCTTCAAGTTTCAAGATGAAGTTAGAGCTTAAGAATTGACACATGATTCACAGCACTGGGAGAAAAG
>CM053753.1:7480405-7522558 GCA_028658305.1 Pachyuromys duprasi
ATTACGGTATTACATCCCTCTCACATCTTGCTCAGTTCCCTATACAAAGAAAAGCATGTATAAGGATCTGCCAATCCATCTGCGGCTAACAGAGTTCCCACTGGCTTCTTAATGGCAGAAAATTAATTATTAAAAAAAGGAGAAAGAAATAAAGACAATGCGGGGGGGGGGGGGAGTCCGCCTACCGAAGGAAAACTAGTTTGCACTGGAATCCACTGCAGCAGGAACGTGGTCACATGATATCATCACTAACTTATTTTCTTTTTGGTCACGTGGCATCTATTCTTACCTCAGTAGCTTTGACTGGTGGGTAAAGTGTGTTCTCTACACAACAGTTACCTCTGAGCAGTGCCATCCATAGGAATTGGAGGTCAAGGGTCAGAGTTTTCATCCTGGTGAGTAGATTGGAGGACCAAGGCCTGACCCAAAGGCCTGGTAATACTTCTGAGTCTAAATGAGGCCTCTAAGGAAAGCCTCCAAACTTTGGCTAGCTTCAACTCCACACATTTTGTGCTTACTCTGTGCAAACATACAAACACACCATCCATTGCAAAAATAAAGATAGTGACTCAGACACATGCTGGGGAACAAATACCAAGGCAAAGAGGATCTGAATAAACATGTTTTCCTTCTCTCTGCCCCCTTACAGCTTACAGCAGGTAGCGTGTCATGCTGGGACACACCATACTATCAAGATGATGGAGGAGGATGAGTCCCTTGAAGGAGGATGAGTCCCTTGATGAGCAAGCATGTGACTCTCTCATTGGAAGCAACAGGAACAACCTTTCTCAGAGGATGGCTGCAGTTTTGGCCTCCAGATGATTTCTGGAAGCAGTCATCATCACAGGAAGCCACTAAAAAGAACTATAGCCAGGTAGGGAGGTGGACACACCTTTAATCCCAACACCCAGGGAGGCAGAGGCAGGCAGTTCGAATCCAGCCTGTCTCCAGGACAGCCAGAGCTAGAACAGAGAAATCTTGTGTAAAAAACAAAGAAAGAATTCTTAATAGGGGTGCTGAAATGTACTCTTCATAGTTGGCAGTTTCTGGCAGGGCAGGGGTGGGAAAGGACTCAGTTTTCTTTGAAGGGCTGGCCTTTAGGTGTCTGACCATAATCCAGTGAGTATAGAGTATATGGACAAGACAAATTGGATGTGTATTTTTCTCCTCCTCCTTCTGGGAAGTAAATGTGATCAGGGTGCATTATGTGAAATTTATAAATAATAAAAATATTATGGTAAAAAATAATCACAACAGGACACACAGAGAAGATCCACTGCCTCTGTCTTGTGGCTCTAAAACACAGGACCATGTCCACATTCTATCCAGCAAGAGAAAAAAGGAGTCGAAGGACCCGCCTCTCTGCCTTTAAGGAAACACTGACCTTAGAGTCTACCACACAGAACTTACATCACAGCTAGCAGAAAAGCTAAAATCTCTTCTTTAGTTCACAAGTCTTTGCTTAGCAAAAAAACCAAGCCAAACACCAGGCTTTTCTATGGGTGAAAAATAAGAGGAGGCAGGAAGCATCCGGCCTCCTCTCCAATCAGCTGACACTCTGGAGTAAGACAAGGGTGGCAGGCTGCGGCTTCTCCGTAAGGAACGCACAAATGGGTAGAGCTGACACCTCACAAAGCATGGTAATAGCTGCAGATCTCATACTTCAGAAACCAGAGAGGACTTCCTAGAAACGATCTTAGAGATCATTCAGTTCAAATCTCCCATTTGTATATTAATGTCTCATAACTACACCACTGGACAAAGATAGGCCATACTATACTTTAAAAATACGACATTATCACTCATTTGTAACCTACCAAGTCCTTTGTTAATTATTACAACAAATGCTTTAATGCCTTTTTAACATTTAAATCACCCGTGCAATTAGCGCAATGTCTAATAACAAGTGGAAATGGGCACATAACTTTTGCGGGCCATTTACTAGAGCTGTGGACGCCTCATTGCCGGGTAACAGACAAGGTGACCATCCTGGGTGAACCAGGAACTGGAACACACTGCCTATAACACACAGGAATGAAAGCAGCAGCACTTTTGAATTGAGTCTCCATTCAGCTCCAGAAAGCACCACTTTTAGAAAACCCACCTGACACTAAAATCTAAAAGGAGAATGATCTGTACCCAGGCACACTCCTTGGGGTCATTCTCACACTCCATTCTTCTGTATCAGCAAGACGTGTGACACAGGAACTGAAAACCAACTCCTGGCTCTAAGAACCTGCCTTAACTCTGATAAGAACTAAACTTGTCACTCAAAGACATGTGTTCTGGAATGTGAGAGGCAGCAGATACATTCGGTGCTTTCCTTTCCCTGAGATAACAACAAGCAGGCAAGGCAATGTACAGAATGAAGAGTCTGTCCTGGCTAATGGCTCTAGGAGCCTGAGAGTCCACCGAGGCAAGAAGGCAGGGCAGCAGGGGCGGGGACCATATGTTCATCCACATACACAAAGCAGAGAGAGCACACTGGAAGCAGGCAGAGGCTACATACGCTCAAAGATCACCCACAGTGACACACATCCCCCAGCAAGGCTGTACCCTTCCCCAAACACTGTCACCAGCTAGGAAGCAGGTGCCCAAATGCCTGAGCCTATGGAGGACATTTCTCAGTCAAACTACCACAGTGTGAAGTCGAAAGAGAACAACAAAAGACTGACGGAGGAGAAGGGTGAGTGTTCCAGGTGATGATTCCAGAAGCTCAAGATCAGCATCCATGAGGCTGAAGCAGGAGGTCCAAAAGTTCGATGGCAGCCTGAGTTACATAGCAAGACTCTCTTTCCTAACTGAAGAAGAAGGAGAAGGAGAAGAAAAGTTTGATGAAATTCTTACACTACCAACAACCCCACATCCAGTGCTCAGTATCCAAGAAGCTTGAGTTCACACAAAGGGCTCACTCAAGTGTCACTAAGTCACTGACTCTGCAACGTCATAGACTGCTCTAAGTTTTGGTCATTTTGCTACATACATATATCTTGGTAGACAGGAAACCAAGATATTACTTTGGCTTGAGAAGGAAGAAGTATGGATGTTTAGTAACTAAGTAACTCTCTAGTGTTTTCTCCGTTAGAAAATAATCTTATAAGCAACTGTGACAAAATATTTACATGTGTTCAATGTGAGTCTAGGTTGTTTTTCTTGTCTTTCACTATGTAAACTCATAACTCAAATCTCAACAAACTATTGGTGACAGTGAAACTAGAAGTAAAAGCCTTTTCTAGGAAAATAAAAGCATCGATAATGCTATACCTAATGGCCGTTTTCCACCAAGAAACACCTCTAATTTTATGGAGACAGATAGGATTAGTTTAACATAAGCACCTGTGGCAGGGATGGAGGGACACATTAATGGGGTACTGGGACAGTAAAGAAAAGTTCTCTTAGGACAAAGACCTGAATGATTGCATGAATTAGCCCACATGTTAATCACAAGCAAACTCAGAGGCAACAGTACAAACTAGCATGACATCTTAGTGTGTCTATGTGTTGGGGGGGGGGGGAGTGAGCACGAACGCTACGTGTGCATTAAAATGAAAGAACCAGCTATCGGGAAGCAGCAGCAAGAAGCTCTCTCTGAGTTGAAGGCCTACGAGAGTTACAGGAGAGCCACTGCTCCACAAAGAAGCCTGTAAGTATTAATTCACAGACAAGTGATGAATGAAAATATCATGTACTGTCGGTATACCTCTTTAGCAGAGCACATTAGTAGTACAGATCTGGGCTCTAGGCTCTACCCCCAGAACAAAATAAAATAAAATTCCTCTTTGATACTATGATGGCAAATGTTCTACGTAAAATCTTCTGTGCCATGGTCAGGCATCTGCAGAGCATTATTCTAATGTAACTGTCACAGGGTGCCTGGGTTAGGGTTATCATTTGAATCTGCAGACCCAGTGAAAGAGGCACAGGTGTGGGCCTCATACAGTCACTTGGAGGCTTGAGGAGAACAGAAAGATTGGTCTACATCTAAGGAAAGGTAGGCTTCCCCGCCTGGTTGCCTTCAATCTGGAATATGCTTTTCCTGCCTTCAAACTAATACTTAAGAAGCAGACCATCACATCCTGATACAGAACTACGTATTATTTTTGCTTGTCTTCAGCTTGCTGACTTGAGGTCTTGGCACTAATTGGCCTCCATTATCACAACAGCCAATCTTTATAATAAATCTTTCTACTACTGTATATATGTATGTGAGACTGTATATACATATATACTATTTCTTTGCAAATCACTAATTAATATGGTAGCAATCATTCTTTTTATTTAACCACAGGTAAAATCACACGCTTACGTGAATATTTTATTGTTTTAGTGTACAACAAGAAACATCTGGCGGCTGTGTCACTATGGAATATTCTGTTGTAGAATGGTGTAGATGATTAACAATGACGAAGCCACTGGTTGCAGAATGATTTACAAGATTTCAAAGAGATCCTAAGATAGAAAAGCTTACCAGCAATATAAACAGAACATTGTGTAACCTGAAAATGAACTTTCCCTCTGCTGGTAAGTGTACAAGATTCAGTTACTTCTGAGAGGGTCTTGATATTAGGAAGGAGGTTATTGCTGGTAAGTGTACAAGATTCAGTTACTTCTGAGAGGGTCTTAGTATTAGGAAGGAGATTATTGTTACAAGTTTTCAAACAACAACATATTAATTTGTTGCTTCTTTAATTAGAATGAATAAAATATTAATGTGCCGGCACAGTAAGAAAACTGACAAAGAGAACCTGAAGCAATGTAGTTTTTGTACATTTTCTCCAAAGCATGAAGTTAGGTTCTCCCTTGTCTAACAGCTTCATAGATACTCTGTCATTATATATTTTCAAGTGACTAGTATGAAAAATAGGTCAGAGTCTTGATTTAAACTGAAGATGCAGCTCATACCAGGCATGTCAACACTGAAACAACTCCTAGCTGAATCTTAACATTCTCTTAGGGTTTTAGAAAGATTTTTGTTAATAACAGATAGCCCTGATTCTAAAATGGAGTGTTCTAATTCTGAGTGCCCAAGGCATGTCAGAGTACCAAGAGATTACGTATGCCACATTTTGTCTATAGTAGCAGGATTATATTTCCCACACTCAGTCTGTATACATCCGTCTCTGGACTTGGGGTGAGAAGAATGGGAAAATAGACATTACTGTAATAAAGGAGAAGACTGCTCTAACGAAGAGGTGAGGGAATGGGAATGTACTTGGGCTTTGCTGCACTCTGGTCTGCTATGGGAAAAGGTTCTGGGTAAAAGATGGAGAGAGAAGTTGGAGAGAAGTAAAGGAGAAAGAGAAACAAATGGCATCCATGAGACCTCCTCAAATATGAGGGGTACCACAAGGCTCCTGCTCAGCCCAGAGTTGATACCCAGGCCAGTAAGCAAAAATACTAGCAGTTCCACGGGATGCAGAGGAAGGGTGACAGCCTGTGATGAAGAAGGCCACAGGGGTCCCTAGAGATGCGACAGAGAGTGAGTCTGCCTGGCTATTTTCTTATACTGCTCTCTATGTTATACAGTTATGACTTGATCCATCTACATTTTCTTGGGTGACAAAAAAATATCCTTTAAATAATAACAGTGACATGAAATGGTACCTTTTATTTGGTTTTGAGTAATCTGATTAAAGTATACAAAGGGGTCCCTGGATAATTCCAGCATTAGAGGTGGAAAAGAAGGAGTTCAAGATCACCCTCAACTACAAAGCCAGTTAGAGGCTAGCCTGGGCTACAAGAAACCTCGCCTCAAAAAAGACAAATATTCTCACTGGGCAAACTAAAAGTGAGCTACTTTACAGCAGCCATTCAGTTTTTCCTTAACTTTCCCATAAAATCCAAACCAAAAAACAGTAATAAAAAAATAGTATTATTGACAAAGAGAAATGAAGAATCTGTTTATCAGTCTACATTCCCAACACCCACCTCCACCCCCCCCCCAAAAAAAAACAATCAAATCCAGACAGACACTGAAGTTTGGCTCCCTACCTTCCATCTGCCTTTTCAGAAGTGTTATTTCCATCTATTCTTCACACCCATCCCAGGCATCTTCACTAACTTAACTTCACGCCTTAGGTGCGCCAAACACCACCCCTTAAATCTGGGTGTGCAACCAGTAATGGGTGATAAGCCCAGACCTGGGGCTCAGTCTTCCATGTCTTCATCTCATCAACTGATTCACCCACTGCCTGACACCTGTGTCCACACCTCCAGCAAAGCATGTGCTCACGCTCTCTGCAGGGCCGCCTGGCTTTAACAACTCTACTGCGAAAATGGACCACAAGAACGAGAGCCTGTTTGCACAAACCCAGGAAGCTGAACTGCAAATGGGCAGGTGCCAGGCCTGTTGTTTGCAGTGGCCGGGAGCAGAAGGCACGCCGGAGTGATCATTTATCAAGCAGTACTGAGTAGTCATCTGACCTCACTGAAAAGAGGACATCAACAGTACGATGCACAAAGAGCAGGGACAGACCGGTGGTGCTGCTGCTGGTGTGTTCTAGCCAATCGAGAAATATTCTGACTTACTCCCAAAAAAATTCTTTTGTTAATGTAAAAGACTACTTGACCAATAATTCTACCAGGACAGCTTCTCAAATAATCTGGCATGAGACCAAAGGGTCTTATAGCCAAATGAGGACATCTGACAGCAACAATGGAGGTATTTTCCATGTCAGACTGCTGGAAATCTTTGGGGATAGAAGCAACATCCTCAATATCACCCAAAACCCAGGACTGCCCTCCCCAACAATAGGAAAAGAGACTCGGCTCTAGACAACCCTTGATGGAAGTTACAGTTAGGGCACCCCTTTAAGAGATGGGCAGACCCAAGAAGGAGGGTTTTTTTAAATTAGCCTACACCAATTTGAGATTCCAACCTGGCTGTCTACCTTCAGAACCCACATTTTTCACCATTAAATTACCTGGCCTCCCAGGGGACCAATTTTGTCTTCTCCTACCTACTGGTCACCATATCCAATCCAGCCCCCTCACAGTATGTCACTAGACTATGTCTCACTAACTTCACACTCCCAACACAAGGCTGCCTCAAAGTGACTGTGACATGAAGAGGAACTAAGTGTACTGTGCATCTACTCTAGGCAGTCTTGCCAGTGAAGAAGACTCACACCTCATCAGTATACCCAGACAAGCACTTCAGCTCTGTGTGTTTCACTACTCAGAGTGAACCCAGCTTTCTTCCATGACAGAAAGTCCATATATCAACAATGAACAACCCAATGCAGGAAAGGGCTATTCCTTCAAAGGGCAGAGCTGAGCTTTTGTTAATATTAGAATTGCAAATATCCTTTATAATCAAGGGATCCTAAGCCAAAATGTATGAATAAGCTCAGAGAAACCTATATAAATATATTTAATACAAATATTTCTCAAAAGAGAGTCATCCTTCAGCTTATCAAAGGAAGGGAAGGAATTGATGCAACTCCACCCCCATCCAAATAAACAGGAAAAGCTAAGAGGCTTCAGAAGACTCACAACAAACAACATAAAAGAAGCACAGAAAGGGATGGTATTGCCTGCCCAGGAGCTATGTAAGTAGATATTCTAATGCTTCTGAACACCATTCGCTGGGCCATTAGCAGCCAGGCTATTAAATGATGCCAACCAAAATCTAATCACAAACCAGCAAAGGTGAGCACAGATCTCCCTCAATCTCAGTCTTGTAGAAACTCCCATCACTGTAACCTGAACTTTCTCCAAAGCCTTGTATGCTCTAAGTAATACTGATAAGAAGTTTCCTATACTCCAGGATTTTGAAAATGATGGGTAGTATAATGGCCTGATACTTGGATGACAGTATCATCCAAAAGACTGGTTGCTAAGAAACGCCTCAAAGGGTCAATCCACTGGACTCTGACAGAAAGCCACCAAGTCATCACATAAGGGGAAAATGAGATTTTGTCATTAACAACAACAACAGTAGCAAGAGTTCTGGCAACAGAGTCCAGGTTCAAGAGCAAACTATGAACCCATCTCTCCGTTACTCTTATGAGCACCGCACACAAACAGGCTCCAACATGCACTGCCTGGATGTTCTTCACACTTGAAGGCCTAAGCTAGAGGAATCAAAGGCCCAGCAGTAAGAGGACAAGTAAGTTGCTATATGTTGACATTAACAGTGTGCATTGAAGGCCACATAGCCCACATCAGTTAGTGAGTGATCTGCACAGACATTTCATGAGCAAGAAGCTACATGATACCTGCAGAAGGACATGAGGTCCTCATGCTCACAAATAGTACTAGAGAAACCAGAAATGTTAAACATGCATTGTTTTTCTCTTCAGCAGAAGGGATTTATGTCCATTCCTTCCAGAAGGCTGGAGTGCATGCTGTTTACAGTTTGGTGATCTTTGCTATTCTATAAAGCCAGGCTTCACCAGAATCCCCAGACTCCTGAGCACTGAGCCCCGTCTCTCAGTCAATAGCAACCATCCTTACGAAAGAGGTCCCATGCACTTCGCAAAGGAGTTCAGCATTATGCTTATTACAAACCCCTCCTCCCTAGACCCTTACCCTGAGCCTGCTTTCTTACTCAACAGAGCACATTCTTATGGAAGAGGTCACAGGCACTTTGCAAAAGACATGTACTCTGCAAAGGAGTATCGATGTGGTCATGCCTTAAGCCTTGCTGTCGTAACTGTCACAATCTCTGCCGGCAGTAGGCAGTAGAGCATGCAGAAACACCACCCTCCACCCCACCCCGCCACCCAAGAGAAAACACAGTACAGATCTAATGCATGACCAGTGGTTACCTGGGGAAGTATGTGGGGACAGTGAAGCTGGCAATGCTCCCTGTCTCACTCTGGATGACTGTCACTCGGGTACTTCTAGCCACAAAATGAAGGTCTGCGATATATGTGTGATATGTGTGTGTATGCAAGCACAATGATAGGATGAAAGGTGTGTACCCCTTAATTCAATCGCAAAATTATAATTACAGAAATAACTAAACTGTGAAACCAATTTTAAAAAAGTAACTCTGCAACTTATCAACTCAAGAATAGATCATTTTTTCCACTACATCTTTAATAACTCTCCTCTAAAAGGAAGGCAGTAAGGATCTCTACCTTCATCACATTATAGTAAATACACTAAACAAGGCATGGCTTAACGATGGATAGAAGTTTTTCTTTTTAAAATATTTGCATTCAAACGTATGTGTGCATGTGTGTGTGCAGAGTCAGTAAATAGATACTAAAGCAGCCATGTGGACGCCATTCTTCACTTTCCACCTTGATTGAGCTAGGGTCTCTCGTTCACTATTGGGTACACCGGTTTGGCTGGCCCCAAAGCCTCCAGGATACTGCTGCCTCCTCCTCCCATCTCACCTTAGAGCCACTGTAATTTCAGCTTTACTTGGATTCTGGATGCCCAGACCCAGCTCCATGCGCTTCTTGTGGCACTTTACCCACGGATCCATCGCCCAGACCAAGGAAAAATGAAGACTTACCACAATACCTCACAGCCTTGGGGAACAAAAATAATGTGTGGCCATGATTCTGAATGACAGAACAAACCAAACAAAAATGGAGTTAATCACATTAAATGGCACTCAACAAACAGAAGCAACTGAGGGAGCATTTGAATCCAGAATCCAGAAGTCTAAGTGACCCAATGTGCCTGAATCAGAAGGATGAGAAAGCGCCCAGTCTTGAATCCTGACCAAGAAAAGGTCACCCAAAGAAACCTGCTGAAAAGCTCCACTTTTGAAAACTGTTGTTTCTGTTTTCTTGTTCCTGCCTTATAAAGCCTACTATTGGGCCTCAGGCCCAGTGGGAGTGCTCTCTATTCTGCAGGACAGAGACTGCCCTAGTTCATAAATTGTGAATAAAAAGCCAATTAGATTTGTAACTCTGTTTGTTGTTTTTTGGCTTCTGAAAGCACATAGGCTGTTATTATTTCCCTCACCATCATTATAGTGATAGCAAGTCCTAAAAACAGATCTCAACTCCTTTTCATTAACCCATTGTAAGAGGTAGGAATTGGCCAGTGGATTTGAGTATTCTTTAATGCCCCAACTTTGGGACAAAAGGGGGGAAAAAACCACAGCATTATTATTATCATCATTATTTTAACACAAAATTAGAGGCCTAAGAGCAACAAGCCAATGTGCCTGGCCCTCATCAAAGCAGCCTAGCAGAGATCTGGGAAGCAAGACAGCACATCAGCCTCCCTTGTCTTCTTCTATCCAGTGTGCGGCTGAGTTCTCAGATGCCTGGTTAGCAGCGAGTGCAAATGTGAGAAGCATCACGCTGCTGTTCTGCATGTTCTGACAAGATCATGAGGAAACACAGTCCCCAGTGAATCAGAGAGCCCAGCATGCAGCCTGATTAATCACCAGAGAGAAGGCCCATATGGTGTGATGGTAGAATGCTAGGGAACACACAGGAAGAAATATGTAGCTAGCAGTAAACAGAACAAAGGGGCCAGTGAGGGGGGGAGGGCAGGACGAGCACCACTGCTAAATTTCATACTGCCTGTGCTTCCAGAGACGCTGGAGTCTCCCCCTATTGCCATCACCCCCATTAATTGCTGGGATTCCATGGGAGGCAGCAGAGCCTACAGCTGGTGCTGTAGTGATAGGAATGAGTGCTTGCTTGTGATCAAAGGGGTTAGGAGGGCTCACATACTTTTACTGTGGAGTATGAAAGTCACAGATGTCGTAAGTGGGAAAAGGGGCGTCCATGCAGAATGGGAATGACATAGCTGAACATGAATGGGGGGAGGGGAACCAGCAACAACAACAGGGTATGTCTCCTAAATTCTGAAGATTAAACACTCAAACTGTGAACATTCTAGAACAAGGTTAACAGTCAGCCTCTCTCCTCTACCCAACCCGAATTCAAATGTCCAAAGACACTCAAGTTCATGTCACTACCCTCCAAATACAGTTGGAGGCTCACTGAAGGATCACGACTCGAAGAAGAAAATTAAACAGAAATATGTTATAATGGGTAATAAAAGTAAGCAACCAGGGAATTCATCGAGCCCAATTTAGTTATAAGTTTCCTTTAAAGTTGAGCTAAATATAAAGAGAGGCAATTAGGTACAAGCATTCAGCACTGGGCTGGATGACTTTAATATTCATTTCCATCTAGTCAGACCTATGCAAAATCTCATGGTTGAACATGTTCAACTGATTTGCAACTGCACCCTACCCCCTTCTGTGTACTTGCAAGTACCTAAGAACAAAACAGATTCAGCTAAAAATAATTTTGCTCTTCGGTGTGGGAAAACACGAAAGGGTTGTAGCAAGATCTCACAGCATGGCCTTGGGGACCTGTGAGCTGACTTACTCCTTGTTTGGAAAGTCAGCTCAAGGGAGCTTAAGAAAATCCACGGAGGCAGAGAGAGGGAGGAGGAGGGGCAGGATGGGAAAATCCCTCCTCGCTAAGTAAGGACCAAATGAGAAAGAAGCTAAATGTGTATCCTACCCCACTCCAAACTTCCAAAGCTCTTTGACCCCTGGATTTCAAGGACCCTTAAAAGCCTTATATGAGACAATGGCTCTTGAAAATCCTGGAGTCACCTGGAAAAGCAGCCACTCCAAGGCTCAGCCTCCTTTAGTATTTAACCCAGTTTTCTGGGAGAGTTTCAGCCTCTCCAACTCAATGCAAATCATTCTTCACAGAGCCTTTGTCATCCCCAGCAGTCTCCCGTGCAGAAGCAGTGCACTTTTACTCCAATGAATTCAGACTAAGGCCCAGCTTCTGTTTCTCTACTGTAGTAAAATGCTATTGTGATGCAGGCAGAGCCAATTTCAGCTAAGGTGACAATTGTCTCAGAAAATACAGCAAACCTGATTTCAAGGCTCCTACCACAGGACTAAATGCCCTCTAGAGCATATGTGGGGTACCGGCACCACCATGTTCAGAAAGGGATGACAAAAGTACTTTGAAATGGCATTTGCCAGGTAAATTCATTTTCATCCATGACATCTAGAGAATGGAGATTCCCAACATTCGGTCCTACCAAAGCCCCAGGAGTCCCTAAGATGATTTCAGCGACACAAGGGGACAGTTCCAAAGACAACGACTTTTAACACCAGCACAGACTGAGTGCAAACATCTGTCTGCTGAACTGGATGTTAAAAAGGCCTGCTAAAAATGGAAAGCAGAACCACTCTCCTGATTAATATTTCTTGGTTTGGAAAATAACTATTTCTCATAAAAATAGGCCTTTTATGTGAACATGCTATGGTCTTAATAACGTTTTAAATGAACCGAGCTCAAAATGTTCTCAGAATACATCTGTAAAATGGTAAACTATCAACAACTAATCCATATAACCAGAAGTTGGGGGGATCCTTCCTACTATGAGAGGTCCAAGCCCATGGGACAAATCTAACTTGCTCAGCTTTGTGGGTCAGGGTGATCTGGCACACAGATGTCGATGACTACCAACAAACCAGATCCACTGTGTGTGCTGATATAAATAAAGTTTCATGAGCACAGTGCCCCGCCCAGTCAATTATATACTATCTTTAAGACTCTAAGGGCAAAGTTGGATAGTTCTGACAGAGAAAGTGTTAACTGAGAAGACCAAAGCAGGAAGAATCCTAGCTGTTCAACCTCCTCCAGCCAGAGACCCCGGACCATGGCCCCTTTTCATAGATTTTAAAAAGCCCTTCCCCCCATAACTGGTGAGAGTACAGAGTGCCAATGGAGTGTTTAGCCACAAATGGGAAAACACAAACATGCATCAGCCAGAGCTCAGGGAGGACCAGAGCAAAACCAATGTCTCCAGAACAGGATAGGACTGACACACTCAAGTACTCAGGGCAGCTTGACAGCCTGCACAAGATCAAGTACTTCAATGTTCTAGCAAGGGAGGAGGCGGGCTTATGAGTGCCCGAGAGAAGGGCCTCTGACAGTTGACAGCTTTGGGTAATGGAGAGCCACCTATGGGACTCACACATGTATGTATGTATGTATGTATGTATGTATGTATGTATGTATGTATATAGCGATTCCCTTGTAGTTTTTATTGTTTGTGTGCATTTTGTTTTTTGAAGAGGACAAGAAGTCATGGAAAACAGAGGGTGGGTCTGGGGAAGAATGAGGACAGGAGCAGGGGCAAATACAGTCAAACTACACAGCATGAACTCTCTCAAGAGACCCCCTCTTAGGTCCTCCATCTGCTCCTGGGACACGGTGAGAGAACCCAGGAGTAACCTTCCTTTCCCAGTGTTGTCCTGTATACCCCACTACCATATTTGGAGACAGTTGTGTCCTGACCCCAACAAAACCTGTCCCTCTGGGATACCATCCCCATGCCCAGCGAGACTCCACCTTCCTCTTCACCATCATAAACTTGGTGCTTTCATATCCCAAGACTGTTTCAGGTGGAAAAATAGTGAGATCAACAGGGACCCTGTTCATGCATGGGACAGAAGCCAACATCACCTTTCACAAAAACTGTTCGCAGCTACTGTGTTGCCAGAAAGAGCTAGAAAGAGGGAGTTTCTCCACTGAAAGGGCCAAGGAGTTCAGGCATTTCCACTGCAGACGTGTTTACTGGTGAAGCTACCCACTCTGTGGTGCACGTACATGCCAAAGCACGGGGCACTGTGGGCACAAACGGAGCCCTCAGTAAAAAGGCATCGTGAAAGGGAGCTCAGAGATTCCCATTAGAAATGAGCATACGCTTAGGTTTGTAATAAATGTGTGATTAAGGTGCCCATCAGGCGCTCGACTGGCAACACTATACTAAAATTGGAACGATACAGAGATTAGCATGGCTCCCACGCAAGGCCGACGCGCAAATTTGTGAAGCATTCCATAGTTTTATCTCCCTTACTTTCCAGGCGTAGACCCCACCAGCTGTCTCTGACTGCCTGTGTGGTGGTGGTGCACATAAAACCCAAAGGAATGTGTCAGGCTTCAACCTCCGGCCTCTGAAACTGGAAGTTAAATACAGAGAAGGCAGTCCAAGCGTGAATACGGATTTGCACATGCATTCAAGTGCTGAGGGGTCCGGAATGACTTGTTTTCACCCATAATTAATTGCAGTCGAGCTAGTGTAGAGGTTTGACCAAATCAGTTTCAGCTGCTGTATTTAAACACTGATCAAACTTTCCTACAGTGTTTCTGTGTGCAAGAGAACCTAAGAACTTTGGGGACAACAAGAAATGTCTTCATCACTTGTTTTTACATTTCTGTGCCCTTTCTATGCTTTTGTATTGCTATTTCAGATTTGTAGAATACACACACACACACACACACACATATATATATATATATCAATTACTTAAAAAAAAAAAGTCCATCAGTAATCTCACATATGCTATGACCACCTACGAATGAGGGGGACTCAGAACCTTCAGTACAGAATGGTGTGAAAAGGTCTGTTCTCCGGGCAACTGGCAAAGCCAATGCATATTCCACAGGTTGGGGAGACCGTCTAGTCAACGAAGTGATTTGCAACCTTGGGGACCCAAGTACAAGGCTCAGAACCCATGTCAAAAAGCCACAGTGGCCTGCTCTTCAAAGTCTAGCTCCACCAGGGTGACAGGCAGGCAGGACCCTGTCCTCCAGGCTGGCCAGCATAGCCAAATACACAGGACCCTAGCCAGTGAGCTTCTGCCTCAAAAATAAGATAGAGATTGACTGAGGAACAGTATCTTAGGTTGAGCCCTCGCCCCCTTGTTCAAAGGAACCCATGCATGTATGTGCACACACCACACACACAGGCATAAAGTGTTCCTAAAATAATGTCTTAAATAGCAGTCTCTATCCCTGCCAACACATACTCATCCTCTCAATCCTCTGCATTCATTAAAAATACTGTGTGCATTTTAATACCGCAGCACCTTTTAAAGTGACACCACACACCATGTAATCAATAGCATTTTAAATAGAAATATTGTTCCCTCGACAAAAACAATAAACTTAAAATTCAATAAACAGAAAAGCCCTTCTGTGTTATGCTACTACAAACTGTAACAGGCTACAAAAAGTCACCTCTCAAAAGGAATACACGATTGACTTCTAAACACCTGTCATTCACAGAACAAAACACAGGCCTGGGCATGTAGTTCCATGCTAGCATGTTCTCTAACAAGTGTGAGGCCCTGGGTTCAGTTCCAGCGTACCCACGTACCCATGCACCCCGAAAACAAAAAGTAAAGAAACCTCTCCAATGCCTGAAGCATACTGACCTTCCTTGATGGCAAAGAACAGAAAGACCCTTTTAGTCCTAGAAAACCTGCCATCACCTTAAAAAATTCTGAGATCACGAAACAACTGAAATAAGCATCAAAGACTTTCAGCCTCGGCTGGCTCACACATTTCAGCATTCTAAGACATCAGAGAGTCCATGCCAAGGCTGGAAGAGAAGACGACTCTGCAGCAAAAGATAATGCAAAGAATTCCCTCTGGCACCTACTTCCCAAGCTACCTACCCATGCTAACAGTCCCTCTAGACCACTGCAGACACACAGAATTTTCATTCCACATGTAGAATGAGTCATGCAGATGAGTTCGTGGGATGACCTTCTATCCTATGTATGTCTTCGTATTCCCCATTACACAAACAGGTCTCATTAAAAACCTCCTAGTGATGGGTACTGAGGTCATCAAGTCTCACCCCTGGCCCAGAGAGCCTTTGCAGACATGAACCTCAGTGAGGTATTGGGGGTTGGGAGGGATAGTCCCAGAAGGTAAATTCCCTGAAATGGGATCACTGAGAGAAAAGAATGTGTGTTTCCACTCTCTCTCTCTGGAAACTGACCAACTGCTTCCCAAAGAGTTCTCAAAATCTATTTCCAATGATGTTACTGGAGATAGCAGCATGAGCTGATAAAGGCCTTTGATAGTGCTGCTTATGGATGTGGTATTTTATCAACTGTGTTTATCTCTGTCAATCAACATGACAGAAATCCTGTCATTTGGTTTTCACTTTATTTTAACACACACACATACCAAGGGGGAAGGGTCTTAAAAGGCTCTTTGTGGACTAGGCTCTTGTCTCCATCATTCTAGTTTTTTCCACTATATTCTTAGCTATTTCCTGAAGAATTAGCCGGCATTGTGTTCCCAGATCTCTTAGCACACATTCTTGATTTAAAATACTATTCCCCTTTCTCTCAAATGACATGGCAGACCCTCAAGCCGTGTGGTGTCACCCCACACCCAGCTCTGAAACACCACTTACATATCCACTGGAGGCCTTAATTCCTTTCAGACACAGGCCTAGACTAGAATTTCACTGCTTCCCCCCTCCCTCCTTCTTCCTCTCTTCCCTATATCAGCATAAGCACACCTTCTTTCTTTTGGATCAGAGAGTCTCCTGGTCTCCTTTCCTGGAGTGTTTCATTTTCCTTTTCTTATCTCTCTTTATCTATCCTATCTTATCTGTCTTGTTGGGACTGGAACCCAGTGTCTCCTGCATAATAAGGCAGTAATCTACCCTTGAGGTACAACCCCAACCCTGTCACACCTTCTAAGGGAAGTCCTGGCCCTCTAGGCAGATTCATTATTACTATGCCCACTCACCTAATGTACAGAAAATGTCAGCAGAATCCACAGGACACTGGCTAACAGAAGCTATTGATGTGAGCATATATTCAATTACAACACATTACCTAGGCAGTTAAAGATAAAGAGTTCAGAATGTAATAGAGGAATCCAGTGCCAAGTGTGAGAAGTAGAAGCATGTGGATTTTCTTTTACATAAAATATATTATTTCCCATCACAAAACCTAATGGAAACATAAAAATCATTTATTCTAACAAGTTTTGGACGGGTATTAAATTCACAATTTCTCATATATTAATCATTCATACATCTTGCTAAATAGTTGGACCTTAATATGATGCCTACCTCTCCATAAAACCAAAACTGCTCATGTAATGAATGAGCAAATTGCACTTTTAATATCCTTCCACTGTTAATCTTTTTTTCATTTTTATTCCAAGGAATAGCAACCAATTAATAAAAAATTCTTGGTCTCAAATCATACCCAATTGCTTTAGGAGCAACCATCACCAATAGGGCTGGGAAGACAAAGAAAATGTACAATATACAAAAGAGTTCGGAGGTGTGCTTTTAGAAGGGAGACTAGCTTTCCTCATAAAGCCTTCATTTCTTGTCCTGTCCCTGAAGGACAGCAGCAGCTTATATCTCTCCTACAGCATGTACTGCCAACTGCCCCCGGACAGCTCTGTGTGCTAGTTCATCAAACACATCAGCACTATGATGCTCAGTCATCTTAGTATTCACACCGAACGGCTGGCACCCCCGAGCAGACCGCTTCAGACAAACATGTACTATTCCCAACTTGCACAATGGACACTTGAAGACTGATTTGTCCATTTGGTGTGGGGTGGGGGAGGCAAATAAAAAGAATGGTGTATGTAACTTTTGAGTCACATCCAAATCTCGCCTAGTCATTACCTGGCACCACACCTATGAACCTCTTTAAGGCAGCAAGGCCTAGTAGCAGAAGACAATTTTGTATTAACTATTCAGTGTTTGGTACTACAGGAGACATGGGGTAGAGTGTGTATAAATTTGAGAGTAGTGGGGTATTGTCAGGAGTGCAGGGGTGTGGCTCGGCGGTACATGTGAAGAGTATGCCAGAGGATAAGTACGTGTGCAAAGGCCAAGTGGGCACATCAGGTACCCTGTCCTATCGTTTTCCTCTTTATTCCCTTGAGGAGGGCTCTCACTGCACCTGAAGCTTACCAGTTTTCAGCAAGCAAGCCCTAGTGATTCTCCTGCCTCCACACCACATCCCTTAGGCCCAGTCCTGGTGCTTCGGAGAAACAGGGCTGGAGATCGAAACTCAGGAGTTCACACTTGCCAGATCTGAGGATGGGTTAATGTGCATTCCACAGTATGGCCTGGCAGGCTTGATGCCATCACGTGTCCCAAAAGGGACAAATCCTGGTCTGCATGCTGACCTTCTGTGAGATTTTCCAGAACATACAGACTGTATGTATCAATAGTACGAAAATACATTCCCCTTCTACATACCACAGCCACCTTTTTTGGCCATTCTGCCTAAGGCTGCCCCATATCACCCAAGTTACATGGTTTCATGCAGAGCTTGTAGCCAGATTTCAAAGAACTTACACAAACCCACACAGACAGGCACACAATTAGGCTGGTGCTGGCATGCATTTATAAGTCTCCAAACAGGATCACACTGAACACTGTAGATTATTCTGGAGCAGTCCTTTTTGCCCAAATTCACACTAAACTCTCTCACTGTTAGGTCACACACTTATGATACTTGCAGCTGCCTAACAGTCCATAGTTCAAGGATGCCATATTTTATTTAGCCAGTCCTCACTATATTGGCAAAAATATAATGGTTTAATTTTGTCTGTGGGAAAAATAGTGTTGGGTATCAAACTCATGACAAATGGCTAACACAGGACCATTTTAATATATCAGAGTAGATTCTGGTTGCCAGCCAACATGACCAATACCTGTTAGAGTCTTGGCTCTTTTCAGTACTTCTCACCCTGACCCTCTCTAACCTAAGCTTCCATCCCCTTTCCCCAGCTTTTCTGATTCCTATACAACCTCAGTCACTCTGGGTGTGTGGTCTCTTGGCCTCCTGGCTTCTGGTTCCTGTCTCACTCCCTCTCCCCACCTTTTCCTCTCCCCCTCCTCCTTCCCCTTTCCCTCTCTCCTCTCAGGGCCCAGTTCGGTCTAGACCTTTCCAGATGCCCCTGGCTGGACTCTTCATATCCATACCTTCTCCTCAACCCATACCCAGGAACAGCCATGCCCTAATTTGTTTTTCATTCATCCAGTACAAACGCCAAATCAATTGTCATCTAAGCATTATCTTCTGAGAAATATAAAGAAATAATGCACTTTCAAGGAAGGCAGTTCAGAGAGCTAAAACAGCCTGGCATTTGGTCTAATCATCTATTAATTTCCTTGGGGGGGGGGGATTTATTCTCTAGCAAAAGGCTGACCTGAGATCAGAAGCCAACAGGCTTTTACATAGCTTTGCTTCTGTCTAGCCGAATACGTGGTTTTTAAGGAGAACAGGAGTCAATTTGAGGAATAATGGAAGCGACTGATCTTTTCTTAGGTTATAGAATTTATAAATGGCACAAAGCTAACCTTAAATGTAGGATAAGGATCAAGTTATCCCTTTATGAACTTTTAAGGCAAAATCACCCAGACTGTACTCTGCACCTGTTTTACCTAATAACCTATTTTCGTTCATGGTCACTCCCCCTGTCCTCCATCTTCCCACATCCACTTCACTTGGCAAGCTTCAAGTCGCCATGCAGAAAGAATCCTGAAATAGCTACTGCCTCTACAAGGACAATTAAGCACCCTGTGCTGGAGAGTGCCAGCAAGAACTGCAAAAGGATGAATGCAGAATGCAATCCTGCCCCAACACACACATACACAGAGAAAGAGAGAGTGAGAGAGAGACTCACATTCTGAACACTTGGTCCCTACCTGGCTCTTTGGGGGAAGCTGTGTAGCTGGAGGGAGTCAGTCACTGTATTTGGATTTGAGTTCATTACCCCTGGCCACCTGTTCTCTGTTCATATGGGCAGCTCTCCCCTACCACATGTCTCCACTGCCACAATGCCCTGCCCAAATGACTGAACTCTCTGAACTCATGAGCCAACTGAACTCTTCCCTCCATTGTTTACACTGGGTATGCTAACACAAAATGAGAGCGGTAACTCAGAGCCCCTCGGGAGAGTCAGGGGAGCTCCAGAAAAAGCTCCACCCGTCTCGGAAGTGACCCAAGCCATCTGCTGCTTAAAATGAGAAGAGTTGGTGACATTGTCACAGCAGGCGAAGGCCACTGTCTCGCTAGAACTAATGCAGAGTGGGGTCTGGCCAAGCTCCACTGCCCACCTAATCCAGGGAAGACATGGGCAGAGCCCAGAGGAAAAAAAGAGGAAAGCAGTGGACGGTGCAGAAATTGCCAGGACGCGGGCCAGAAGGTGGGCCCAGGGTTGCTGCTCCTGCCCAAGGTTTTCCTTCCTGTGCACTCGAGAGGACCATGCCTACTAACGTCCCATAGCCAGAACACTGTCAGAAGGCAAGCAGACACGCCTCAAGGTTTCTAATCCTAAACAGAAGCTGAGTGGGGCATCTTAACTTCTCTGGGGAACTACTTTCAAAGACAGAGACAAACATGCTTTCATTATGATTAGCATACTGATTTCTCTTTCGATTTCTTGGGGAAAATGATTCCCTAGCAGTCCAATGACTGGGCTTCTCAAAGCTACTGCACCTGGCTGCACAAAAGTTAGCCAAGAGAAGCACACTTTTGGAATTCGGGGTCCATGATCCTTATTCACCATTGCCACCTGAGCAATCGTATCTGAATTTCCAGAGCCACCACAGTCATTAGCATCCCAGGGCAGAGATTAGGTCCTATGTGGGCATCCCCACTAGCCTCTCCCTATGTCTCAGGTTAGCCACACTGGCAGAGAATGGGCGACCACCCATTTACTTGAAGATTGTCCAGGGCTCCTGCAAAGTCAACTTCATACAAGCCACAGTCTGACCATCAAAAATATACATCCAATGTCAACAACAATCCATATAGATTTTATCAAAATCAAGTAAAGCAATTAATTCATGTCTGTACATACATGGTTGAGAATATATGCCATCTCAACCGTACCACACAGGACAAAAGAGTTACTACACAAGTCACTCGCCCAAAGAGGTCACCGCAATGATGTCAGCTGGAGAAGACGTTAGGATCTTTGTCTTTCCTGGACTGTGAAAAAAACCTCATGTGATATAGTGCTTATCTTGCAAGCACAAGAAAATGAGTTCGATGCTTAGTGCCCAAATTAAAAACAAAACAAAACAAAACAAAAAACCTGGGTATGGTGGTCTATTGTAATTCCCATATGGGAGATGGTCACTAGGTATTGCTGGCCAGTTAGCCATGCCTAGCCAATGAGCCCCCAAGTCCTACTGAGAGATCCTGTCTCCAAAAATAAGATAAACAGCCCTGAGGAATGACACCAAAGTTGACCTCTGTCCTCTATGTGCATATAAATGCACATAAATCCCACATATATGTATATAATACCCGCTCCTACCCAACCCCCTCTCTGAACTAAGGTTCTCATAAGCTAACCATTACATAAAACTTTCATTCCAAGAACATAATGTGCAATACAGAATGATCTTAGTTAGTTAGTTGGTTGGTTGGTTAGCTAGCTAGCTAGTCAGTCAGTCTGGTTTTTTAGTCAGGCTTTCTTTGTGTAGTCTTGGTTGTCATGGAACTTGCTGGGTTCGAACTCAAGACCTGCCTGCCTCTGCCTTCAGAGTGCTGGGGGTAAAAGCTCGCACCACCCCCGCCTGGCTGAGTGATGAATTCCTGTAAACTAAACCATCTTCAAACAGGAGCCAAGGTGCCTGGGCGAGGGAAGGTCTGATTCACTGAGACTGGCTAACCAAGTACAGGTCCAATGTTCCTCACGCCTTGGCATCTTTTGCTTTGAAAGTCAGAGCAGGTACATTCCCATACTTCCCCTGTTGTACTGAGAAGAGATCCAAGAAGGGCAAGGTTAGTTCACCAAACCTACGCTTCTGCTATTGACAAAATTCAGACAAAAGAGGCCAGAGCAAGAAGCTGTGGGAGAGGGGTTGGGGCCAGAGTCTGCCAACCACTAGGCAGTGACCCAGAAATGAGAAGGCATACAACTTAAAGCAGCAGCTGGCAGGGGCTACAGAAAATGGAGTTCTGCAAACACAAATGTTAAGTCCTTTGCTATGGAAAGCACGGAGGAGTGTAGGGGGTGTTGGCCCCTTTCTTCTGCTCAGAGTTGCCAGGCGTCCTGCTCAGTGGGGGGCCAGATTAGACTGTGCCAATCCACCAAAGATTCTAGAAAAGAGAGAGCTGGAGGAGCCTTCCCTGCCGGGCAGCTAATCACTGACAAAGCTGAGACCTGCTGCCACAGCTGGTGGCCTCTGAGCCTCAAAAGAGGGCCTTGATGAGTTCTGGCTTTGTGGAGCTCAGATTCCACAAAAGTCCCCAGCGGGGCTGACAGATGCCTGGACACAGCAGAGCCTGCCTCTAGGGACTCTCCTTCCTCACCCGGTCAGCGAAGCCCTCTTTGCCTTGAAGTAACACCTGGGTAAATCCTGATGCTTACCTAATCCCTGTAAATAATAACGTAAGTGTGGCTAGAATTAAAGATTGTCCCGAAGGGATGTCGTTCTAGTCTTCCTTCCTCCTCCGTCTTCACCTCCCTCTCTCCCAACCTGGTGCTACACCTTCATTGACAACCACACTGTGAGACCTGAAGTAGACAAAGTGACATCAACCACATTCAGGAAGGCAGGATACCCTCAGAAGAAGGTGCTGGCTGGATGGGCCTGACTCAAAACCAAGTACTTAGGAGTGGCTGATAAGGAAGCAACTTGCTGGTCTTGACTTCCTTCCTCTTCTTGAGGCAAATCTGAGCTTCCCACAGTCATATCCACAATAATGGTGTGCGATTAAACTGTCTTATTCTCTAGCTCTTTAGCAGACATCAAAACAAAACAAAACAAAAAAAAGTCATAATCCTACCATAAAGCTGTCATATTCTGAGGGCTATTTAACAAACTGATTTCTTTAAAAAAAAAAAAAGGCAGGTATTGCCGCACATTTCAACACCACCCCACAAATGCTTCTCAGAGTGAATGCAAATTGGCCTCTAAAGAATTTTCCTAAAGCATTAATAAAAAGATTTCTTTGGCCAGCAAAGCTACAAAGTCCGACCTTAAAAAAAAATTCATTATTTCCTAACCCCTCAGTCTCCCCCATAGTTTTGTATAAATACAAAACAAAGATTTCAAGTTCTTCTCAGGGCAATCTCTTACTAGGGAAAGAAGAAAGACTACCGAGCAGTAACATGGACAAGATTCCTAGGGCCACATTTACAGAGAGCAAGCCAGGTGACTGGGTTGAACATAATACATCTTGAAGATGGGCACCCCAGCAGTGTTCCTTAGGGACTCATCATTACTGTGACAAGATATTTTGGAGGGGGAGGACACACACACACACACACACACACACAAACTCAACTAAAGGGGGAAGGATATATCCGGGCTCACACTTTGATCGGCCAGCCCATCCTGGAGGGAAGGAATGGCCTCGGGAACAGGTCACACCTGTGGTCACATTGCCTCTATCATCTGCAAGCACAGCCTGACTGTCATCGATTTCTCTTTTTCACCCAGCCCGGGGCTCCGCCCACAGGTGCTGGGCGTTTCCGTGGGTCACCTCACTAACCTAATCTAGAGAAGCACACCTGGGCATACTCAGTCAGTTGTGTCCACGATGACGCTAAGCACCATCAGGCTGACAATCCAGAATAAACATCACAAATGCTTAGAAAAATACTCAAGTATCTTTGGTGAAAGGACAAGGTGACAGGCATAAGAACCTGTCACTAGAGATGTGGGTCTGTGGGTACTCAATGGATGGCAGAGGATAAAGCACCTAAGCAACCGCAGATAAGATCTTCAAGTCAGGCTACTCCCCACACTCCCTCCAAATTCAGTAGCGCTCCTGAGTGTCCTTTCAGGTAGAAATAAGGAGGCCCCTTACTTCACTTCAGGGCTAGGAGGTGGTGTGCTCTGCTGGGTCTCTTCCTCCTCATAGACGACCTACCTCCTTTTTGCTGCACTGATTTGAGGAGTTCTATTATTCCATTTATTTTCTGAATTAACACATGCAAGATAAAATAAAGTCAAAGATAGAAAAGAAGGGATGATGAACTCCCTATCTCCTGCCTTTACCTCATCACAGCTTTCTGGCGGCACCTTGGGTATACCCTATAAAAACATGACCTTGGGTT
This sequence comes from Pachyuromys duprasi, assembly GCA_028658305.1. Lineage (NCBI taxonomy): Eukaryota > Metazoa > Chordata > Mammalia > Rodentia > Muridae > Pachyuromys > Pachyuromys duprasi. Next base: position 7,504,231 of record CM053753.1, read on the forward strand.
GGGGCAATGGCTCAGTCCACTAAGTTAGCTTCCCGGAACCCATGTTTCTGTTTTTGCTTACAAAACACCAAAAGCTGTGTGTGGTGGCCCATGTTTCTAATCCCAGCACTATGGGACAGACAGAATAGGATGACTCCTGGAGCTCAACGGTGAGCCATCCTCACCATTGGTGAGTGCCAGGCCAGTAAAGGACTCTGCAGAACAGGCAGTGTTTGAGTGACCACACCTGAGACTCGAAGCTGTCTTTTGGCCTGCCACACGGCTTTATCTAGATTTTATTATACAATCTAGGGAGATCCAGATATAGATACAGATAAACATATGTATCCGCTCATAGGGAGCTGCTTGGCTAATTGTAACAGCTGCCCATATGCCATTACTTGGGAGGGTATAATTTATTAAAGCTACCCCAATTAATGGACTGACAGGTTACCTCGATTTTTTTTCTCCCAAATATAAATGCTCCTTTGATGAACAACCTTGACATTGTCATTTTGCACTAGAGAACAAGAACATCTGCAGAACAAGTGCCATGAAGCTAGAGGTGCCAGATGAAGGAGCAGGTGCATGTGGCGCTGTGGTGAGCACACACAGAAACTGCACCGACTTACTCCAGTAGGCAGAGTGCAGCGTGGGCCAGAGGTCCACTCACTCCTACCCCCCAATTCTATCTACTACTTGAGAGCAACACTGATGTCAGACCTCATGAAGAAACAGCCAATGTACCCCTGTACCCAATCCTCAGGTGAGGAGCTTGGGCAAGCCCTACCACCTGAGTTCTCCACACCTCACTTTCCTCACTGATCAGAATGACAGGCATGTGTGTGCTCCCCACTACATAAGAAAGAGCTAGTTCCTTCCCACTGGCCCCTGCTCCATGAGTAAACACGGCCATGTGCTATCTATCCATAGTCCAGAGAAAAGCTTAGCAATTGTTTAAACCAGCTGCTTTTCCATGCATAGCACAGTGTGTGGTCACTAATCCTTCCACATGCCAATGAGAGATCACGCCAGCAAGAGGCAAAACACCTTCCCTGGCCAGCCTGCCCCTCTCTGTGCCCCAGCAGTGTGGCTAGGTGAGCCAGAAGTCAATGAGACTAACTGAGGCTGCACCTTGGGGACAGAGATTAACTGTATCAATTTGTTTTTACAGCTGCTGATCCAAATCTATGAAAGAAATAAACACGAGGATGTGACAGAAAAAAGATACAGTAAGATGCCTACCTTAAGCAGCAGGGCCGCCCCATGGAGTCCCCACTGCCTGTGCCCTTCTAGAAGGAACCTGATACTAAGCTTCAAATAGTTAGGAGCCAAATTAAGTTTGTCCCCAGCCAAGGAATTCACACAGGGATCCTGGGGACAGGGACTATAACTGTGTGAGATCATCATGGTGTTTTGAGGTCCTGTCTAATCCTGCCTCCCACCTTTTCTTGCCACAACTATAAACTACCAAAATACTCTTCGCACCACGGTATCTGCATTCTTTGAACTAACACTGACACAGACAAGGCAGTTTGACCAATGTGGGGACTATGCACAACACTATTTTAACACTTTTAGAAAACATTTCCTCACCTTTTTTCCAATTGTAACGAAAACCTTCTTGGCCAGATTTTTCCAACTCAACACTCATCCACTCATCCCTGGCCCCAGCCACCTTGCAGTTTGTTTGTTGTTTTAAATTAGGGGTGCTGTGTGGAGCTGCGATTGACCCAGGGCTTTATCATGTAAGGCACATGGAAGAACAGAGCTACAAGCCCACCCTAGCTTGGCTAGCATTTCCTCCACTAAGACTCCCGCTGAAACCCTCCCCATTCAGTTCAGCTTGTACACACAGCACTCTCAAGGCATCACACAACTCCTTCTCCATCGATAATTACAACTCTCAGCTGAGTACACTCGGGAAGATGGCTCAGTGGGTAAGGGTGCTCACTGCAACATGAGGTGAGTTCAGATTCCCAGCACCCATGCAAAGAGCAGAGCATGGCCCAAACATGTAGCCCCACGGCAGGGGGTACAGACAGATGGATCACTGGGGCTTGATGGACAACCAGTGTAGCCAAGGCTAGCTCCAGATTCAGGGAGAGGCCCCAGCTCAAAGATGTAAAACTGAGAATAATAGGAAAAAACAGTTGATATTCTCCGGCCTCTGTGAACACACACACACTAACTACATAAATAATAAGTAAAAATACAAGCGGAACTATTGTCCCATTCTTCGAATGTATTGTTTCATTCAGCCCTCAGGACCACCTGACAATATAAAAAGGGATTATCCATGAAGAGAGAGACTGTGAATGAGGATGGAAGTCAGGAACCAACCAAGCTTTGGGAGACCAGATGGGTCAAGCGCACCCTAAGGCCCCTGAGAGGCAGAAAAGGCACATGCACTCCACTCCTGCCCTCGGAGAACAGCGACCAGTCATTTCACCATCCTGTTGGCGCTTTTCAAACGTCATCCCGAGCTCAACAAATCCAAACAGTTTTCCTCAGTAAATTACATAAGTCAGATCTCCAAGTCCCTCAGAATTTTAAAGGAAGGTTTTAATCTCCATTAATCCAATGCTGAATGCTGGTTCTGAAATTGCCCAAAGCTGTTTCACAAGGTCCGGGTTTGGCTCCCAGACGGAGCTGTAAATGCACTAGGATCCAAGCCCCAGCTTTTGGAACTTGGCATTTCCCACAGAGCTGGGCTCTGGACTTCCCACAGAAACCCACACAGGACTTGGGAGTTCCTGTCACATGCTGAAATAGAGTTTGTCTGAGCTTGGACATGTGCGCTTCGCTTCTCCCAATATTACTGAAGTGCGGCAAACACCAGCTCTGAGAAATCCACCCCAAAATGGATGCATGAAATACAAAAAGGAAGAAAAAGCCTTAAGTTGCTCCCACGAAAAAAGCCAAAGTATAAGACTAAATGCACACACTGCTTAAAAGAAAAGCTAAAGGCCTCTAAAGGGATACACATGGATGCAGAGATGCCACTACCAGGCAATGCTTCCCAGAGGCGAGCTAGCAGTGTGAAAAACAAGAAAAAAAAAAAACGACCTTCAACTCACATGTTCACACACATGGTTACCAAACCAGGCTGGGCTGTTCAATAGTTTAAGAGGCAACACCTGGCCCTGAGAGCTTCTCACAAACACAGGAACCACCTCCGACGGCTCCGGCTTCAAGAATCAAGAGGAAATTGCCATCAGGGAAACACAACTTTCCCAGGACCATCGAGCCTGTGTCCAACTCCAAGCTTTCAATCATGCTCCTCCTGCTAAAGACGCCCAGATGCTTCGACTAAGCCAAAGCCAATGCTATCGATACAGCAACACATCATAATCTCGATCCCGAGATAGTAATCACACAATTCCTACAGTCAAACAAGAAATCTCTTTTAAAACTAAATTTACCATGATTCGAAAATTTGATTTTCACTGTGTTACCGCACATGCCCAGCCACAGCCCTGACTCTCTGATTGGTATTTTTCAAGGTTTCCAACATCCAACTGAGAGTTAAGTCCAAGTAGAAGAAACACAATTCACGGAAGAGCAGAACACTATGTCCTCGGCAGACCAGAACAATCAATGAGATTTCCAGTTTAGTTTGGCTGTGTGGTTGAAGAAAAGGCCACAAATTCAAGAGCACTAGGGGAACAGAGACAGCCAAATAACCCGTCATTTGCAGCAGAGAATTTGGAGGAGAGGTTAACCAAATTGAGTGGGAACCACACATTTCCCAAAGGGGAAAAAAGGGCATCCTTCGTATCGAACTGAAAATTCCAGTTCCACAGAGAACTGTCTGCTAATTCTAGGCCAATCCAGGGCAGCAGCTGTTACTGCCGCTTTCGCTGATGTGCAACCCATTCAGAAAACTGGCCTGAGTGATCACTGCCGCTGAGGCTCTGCTGGCCTTGCCCAGGGATCCCAGGTTGGGACTGCTGTCAATTACCAGCCCAGCTGTCTTTGGCCATCATACTGATCTTTATAGCCTGACTTTCACAATACTGACAGCAAAGAGCAATTCGGCTTTATGGAAAATAAAAGCACCTCAATGGCTCCATAATGATCCACTTCGTAGCCCAGGTGTGACGTCCCCAAAACCAGTCAGTAAGACACCTTGAGTTCTGTTAGGCTTAAAACCAAATACATTTATCTCCCATGGAGGAGCTTTTCGTGCCACATAAAAAGTTAAAGGGGGGCGAGGGGACTGCCCACTTAAAGACAATTTGACTAATAGATCACATATGTTCCCTTTGTCTTCCTCTTGCCATTTTCTGTTTTAAATTTTATTACTCTGGGGCATTTGCACCAAACAGAATCTTCTTCGTTGCTTAGGAATTAATCTGCCCCTGCTGTTTATTCCTCATTTCCAGTCATAATCCCCCATTTGTGACATCACAATTAGCCACTTGTGGCGATTATTATAATGTCATGAACACAGGATTATGGCTAGGACCTGAAAACAAAACAGCAGGGGCACTCGCTGCTGGGCAAAAGGCTATCTTTTCAAACAACCATCCCAGGAACAGACAGCAGTCAGGTGGGAGAGAAGGGCTGGGTGCAGAGACGCAGTGGGACAGCCAGCATCTGGAAGTATGTTTGATGACATCCATGGACTACCTGAGAGTCCACTGTAGATGTCCCCAACCGTAGGCCCCAAGATTGAGTGTATCTTCTAAGACGCACACATTGTCCTCCACAATCATCATGACAATCCAGCTCAAACAACTCAACACTGGTACAGCATCGTATAACTTGCAGTCCACAGTGGTGTTGCATGCATCATTCTGAAATATTTATTTATTTATTATTTATACAGTGTTCTGTCTGCATGTATGCCTGAAGGCCAGAAGAGGGTATCAGATCTCGTTATAGATGGCTATGAGCCACCATGTGGTTGCTGGGAATTAAACTAGGGCCCTCTGGAAGAGCAGCCAGTGCTCTTAACCTCCAGCCATCTCTCCAACTTCCATTCTGAAGTTTTAAGACATATTTTTCATGACTGGGTCACTCTTTTTGTTGGTTGGTTTGGTTTCTCCAAAAAGGGCTTCTCTGTGTAGCCCTTGCTGTTCTGGAACTCCCTTTGTAGACCATTCTGGCCCTGCAGAGATCCCCCTGCCTCTGCTTCCTGAGCACTGGGATTACAGGCATGCGCCACTATGCCCAGCTAGGTCACATTTGAATAACCAAGGAAATGGTAGCACCAGGCATGACGACATGTACTTGGGAACAGGAAGGACAAAGGATGAAGAATCCGAAGCCAGTCTGGGCTACACAGACACTGTCTTTCCCTGTTGAAGGGTAAGATGGAAGCTGGAAAGCAGGGAAGAGATGAGAGGTGGGAGGGAGACAATTTTTCAATTTTTCTCCAACAGCCAATAGCATTGGTGATCCCAAAGCAGAATATTTAAATTTGAAAATACGCAGCAACAAACAATTATCAGAGCCAAAATTCCCGTGGGGCCTAGCTTGTATCTATAGGTGACCTACCTCATCAGGTTCCCACAAAAACTTCACATGGCAGAAGTCCCTAGAGTACACATTTCAAAGATGAGCAAGGACCACACATAGGTCAGAAACTCTATCAAGTTGAACCATCCAGGCTCAGCACCTTCTCTTCGTGACACTGCTTCCTCCACTGGAAAATTCCAGCTGGCCGTCTCAGGCAGTCTGAGAAATAGAGTACTGTTCAACCTTACGGACCAACCAGGGCAGATCAATACCCCACTATAAACGCAGACTGCAGTTAAGAGCACAGATTACAGAGCTGCGGCTGATCCGAAGCTTTCAGCATGGAGAGCTGCAGAAGATCCTACCACGTGGGCTGCCCTCTACATGGGTTTTATGGTTGAGCGTGCAGTGGGCAGCCTTGCTGGCATTATTAACTGCCTGCTTAACACATCCAGGAATGCCATTTATTCTAAACACAGAGTGAAGGTTTTAAAAGCCGAAAAAGAAGCTTTTCACAAGCTAAAAGCTTTTAGGATGGGATGGGTCTTAAATCGCCTATTTCACAAAGACAGAAATGGCTCCAGGGAAGTAAGGACATTATCGCTTTTTTTTTTTTTTTTTAGAACATAAAGATGTAAGATTAACTCAACTTGACTGAAAACCAAAGCTGCTCATCTAAGCTGATTGTGGAAGGGAACAAACACTCATGCCCTAAAAGCCAGGGAGGTGCTTGGAATGATGGTCTCTATCCTACTCATCTTTGTTGATCCCAGGCCTCGGAGAACACCTGGCTTTGCAAAGGTTCCACTGCCCAGCAAGAGGCACTAGCCTGAGGACGACAGCTAACATCCTCACCCCCTTCACCCGACTGCACCCTGCATGGAATCCTACACAGCCATGTGAAAGGAGGAATCAACTACATAGAACCCTCCTAGTCCACACTGACAGGCCACTAATTCCATACCCTCTTTCTCCTCAGTCTTACATGGTTTAGCCTTTTACTGCAAAGGAAACAAGTGGTGGCCTAGGCATGCACGCTTCACAGGTAGAAAATAGAAAAAATCTTCCACTCAAAAAAAGGTAACCAAGGTAGGTGTTGTGGTGCCTGTCTGTAAGACAGCGCTTGGACGGCTGCTGCAGGAATGATAACAAGTATTAGGCGGAACTGGGTCATGTTAGAACACCCCTTTTAAAATTCAAAACAAAGCTGCACACAATAGAACATGGCTGTAATCCCAGCACTCCAGGAGGCAGAGGCAGGCTGAGCTCGTGGAGTTCATGGCCAGCTGTAAGGAGCCTGTAAGACAGCAGAGCTGTCAGGAGCAAAATTGAGAGACATTTTGGTGATAGTGAATGGGTAACACCCTTAAGGCACTAAGAGTTTGTAAGACAACAGAGCTATCAGAGTTAGATTAGAAGATATTTTTAGTAATAGTAATAAATATTACTTTCTTAAAAGTAATATTAATATTAATATTTCATTAAGTAGTGTAATTAAATAATATCAGTTGACTAACAGCCGGCGTGTGGGTTGTTTTAAAATAAAATATAGAAATTAAGGTAACGCCCTTAAGGCACTAGGTAATGGAATTAGGCAATGCCAACTGATTAGCAGTTGGTGCATGTAAAGGTCTGATAAGCTATGCCCTAAAAAAAGTGTAAAAAAACTGCAGCCTGAGCCTATGTAGTTGCGACCAGCTAAACTCTTAAGTGGGGAAGCTACAAGATCGCCAATAACCAGCCCAGACTACCTTAACAAGCTGGCCCTGTAAGGACCACCTTATCTGACCGGCCCTGGAAGGCAGCTCCCGAGTAACCGCAGCTTCCTTGACAACTGAGGCCTGGCTGGAGCAGAGAAGCTCCGAGGCCCATCATGTCATCAGAAGACCTGTCTGAGGCCCAGCAGGAACTGTGAAGTTCTGGGACCTAGAAGACACTGAAACACCGGAGGCAAAGCGTGTCCAAGCCCGTACCTGCGGTCAGGTTGTATCCCCCATGAGATGTATAATACAATACGCTATGCAATGCTTAGATATTTGTGTGATTTGTGTGATTAAAGCAGCATTCAAAAATCATTCTGGCGTTGGCTTTTATCAATACCTTGCCGCCCTTGAGTGGCATCTCGGTTAAAGTCCTCCGGCATAATTAAGCGCTTGTGACACCAGCCCAGTCTGCAAAGCAAGTCCAGGACAGCCAATGCTACACAGAGAAACTCTGTTTCAAGATAGATAGGCAGACAGACAGACAGACAGACAGACAGACAGACAGACAGACGTGTCAAAGCAAAAAATTTTAAGAGGCAGCCAACAGACATACGAAACATTTTACCCCTGTTTTTGATAAGCTACATAACCACCGACTGTTTTCGGTTTTTATCAGGACACATACACATACCTAAAATCACAGATTTCTGGCTTCTCTGGAAACACCTTTGGAGTGTTTGTGGTATCTGTCCTACCTGGCAAGGATGGTAGAGCAGGGTTTGGACTGCTCGCTGAAATGAGGCCCCTGGCCCTCATAACCCTTCCCTACCACCAGTCATTCCAACTACAATTTCATCAAGAACTGTGTGTGTGTGTGTGTGTGTGTGTGTGTGTGTGCAGGAGCACATGTGCAATAGCACATGCATGCAGGTCAGAGGATAATCTTGAGTAACAGTCCTCAGCTCTCACCTTGAGCTATATCGCTTGCCACTCCCTAACCAAGAGGAGCTTGGTCCACAAGCTTCTAGGCAATTCTCCATCTCTACCTCCCACTTCACCTCAAGAGAACGGACTGGGATTACAGAAACGTGCTAAACTGGGCCTGAAGGGCTTTCTGGGATTCAAACACAAATCCTCTCGTATGCCCAGCAAGTGCTTCATGCCATGGTGCCATCACCTCAGCCCAGAGGCCAGCACACTTCTGACAGTCAAAGGAGCCCTGAAAACAACAAACTGGGACAAGCCAGCATTGGCTGAAGCTATGGAGCCCCACCTTGGGTTACCTGTTTGGGCTCTGGCTTTGATTCTCTGCATGAGACCCATCTTTGTTCTTTTCTAGCCCAGTTTGTGAGACTCCTTCATTTTGCATTGGGACTGAGAGAATACAGTCTTACTGTCTAATTAGTAAATTGCTTAAGGCAACAATCGAAACTGTAAGACTGTTCCGGGAGTGGGGCAGTTTAAGAAAAGTGGGACAAGGTGGGGTACAGGCAAGGTGTCGCAGGTTTCCATTCTCCAGGAACCACTCTTGATTTCCATCAAACTCCATTAAATCCCAGGAAAGCCCATCAGCTGAGGCTTTTATTAGCTGCAAATAATGAGGAGACCTAAGCCGTAGGCCTCCACGTGAGACTATGCACGTGCTCACTGGGCTCACTGTGTTGCTTACAGGCCTGGTGCGTGGTAAGGATGCAGCATTTCTGGAACATATTAAAGGAAAGTAATACAAGTCATTGGAAATGAAGCCGTGTACTCAAAAACCCTCACAGGCATTCTCCCTGCCTACCCATCACCATGCTCCTCGCTGAATGTAATGGCCATTAGTTTGAAAACAGTATGATAGGTTACACCTTTGTGGTCACAGAATCAAAATCAATTATCGTTGGGATTTGCTATGCATCCATCAGTGAGGGAGCAGCTTTCGGAACTACCCACTCTCACCATGGCACAGTCTTGAGGTGTTGCTATGAGCCTCTGCCATCCCAGCACACTGGTGTCTTCTAGTCAGTTACACTCAACTCAGGAGTGACTGTCTTCACTGGAAAGCAGGGGTTAGGGAGTATTCTAGAAAGAAACCTAATGATAACTTTGCATCCCCAAACTCACAATGGGATGGCATGTGTCTGGTAAGTGGGGGTTAATGTGAACACAGATATGGGAAAATGCAGATGATCTTGTGACACAAGATGTTTTTATTAAATTCAAAATACGTGTGAAAATAACATGAGTCCTCATGTCACCATCAACCAATGGGGGAAGACGCCTGACCTTCAGGATAACTTCTTGGGACTTAGACTGGCAGCCTGCACTCGCCCCCTACCCTGCTTCCAAACACTGTATCAATCAGGACATTCTGCTAGAGGAGTGAGGCTGCCTACGGAACACAATCCAAGCTGCACACGCTCCAGAATGCCTGCAGACAAACGCACACCACGGCAACAGTGTGTGAGTTTCCGCCTGGTGTGGCTGGGCTTGCTCCACATCCACAGCACTGCACTGTGTGTATTATATGGATAAATTAAGCTCAAATTCATCTTGTTCAAAAGCATAGTTTAGCCCTGGAAATGAAACATTCTCATCAATCACTTTATTAATAAAACCCAAATTTACTGATAGATTTCATTTTTCTGTATTTTCCTAAACCTTGCTATTGTCATCAAACATTTCCCCTGTTCCGAAAAGGAGGTTCTCCAGGCCAGCAACATAGAGGTATCCTGAAGAAACTCACACATGCACAAAGAGAAATCTCGAAGTTTCGCTTTATAAAGTACAGAGCTTGCTATAGAAGCCACAGAGTAGCCTTTACTAGAAAAGAAATCATCATTCAAAAGCTGCTAAAGGGTTGATGCAAATTCACAGGGCATCAGCATGGAGTGACAGACATCCGTGGAAGGGTAATGCTAGGCTGTTTCTTGCTTTGTTGATTCAACAATCAGCACTGAATGTCTTCCTTTCTAATTTATTTTAACTTCTGCTTAATTAAATGCATAAAGGAAGTAATGTGTTGGATTTCGGCATTTAAAATGACTTTCACCCAGCTGTTTTTAAATGCACTAGGAAAATTCTTGAATATGATTGTTCTTTTAGAGAGAAAAAAGCACAGGGTAACCATGACATTCAGAGAGAGGGGAATCGTCACCTAGTGACACCGGCTGACACGTTCTAACAGTAATTCCCCACCCAGAGTTAGAAAGGCATTCAAGAACTTCTCCTGCTGCTTCATGAGGTAATGTAAATGTTCCGGATGGAAGAGGGCAACATGAAGTTAGTGTAAATTCATTTTCTGCTGATTTAACTAATAGGAGAAGGACAAATATTTACTAAGCCCAGAAGCAGGACAAATTGCACATTGTAGAGGCTAAGGACTCTGCTCCTCCCAGCTTTCTCTTTTTAGCCTTTCTAGAGTTCTACTACAGCTCTAAACACAGGGGGCCATAGTAAAATCTGAAAGGGGGGAGGGGGACACTACCCTAATCTCTCTACTCAAGCCAAAATTGATTAATGCGGTTGTATGAGTCAGTGGGGTTTTCTTAGGCATGGCCGTTGTCTTGGTTTTGTACTGGGGGTTGTGGGGGAGGGCACTGGGATTGAACTTGGCTGGCATGTGCTATAGCACCAGGTCTTTCTTTTTTTTAAAATTTATTTATTATGTATACAATGTTGTGTTTGCATCTACACCTGCACACCAGAAGAGGTCACCAGATCTCATTATAGACGGTTGTGAGCCACAATGTGGTTGCTGGGGATTGAACTCAAGACCTCTGGAAGAGCAGCCAGTGCGCTCTTAACCTCTGAGCCGTCTCTCCAGCCCGCACCAGGTCTTAACATAAGGAATTGACACTGTTCTTACCCCATCCCTCTTCACCAATCACGGGCTGTTCAGAAGTTTTGGATTACTATGAATCAGATGCTTCCTGCTTCCGACTCAACTGGTGCCAGATGCTTCACTGCACGCACCCACTACCGCTCTGGCCATTACACAAAACTGACCTCCACTACTTAGGCCAACTTACCCACATTTCACAACTGTGAAATATACCTTATTGGCAGCTTAACTCTTTGCTTCTCAATGCTGTATTTTAGCCCATGGGCTTACTTAGGCGCTTTATAGTTTACCAAAAACTCTAATGCAAAATTTTAGGAGAACATCTGGCAAGCTGTGAGAAATGTCTGTGGCTTTCAGAAAGCTCAGAGAACTTGGTTTTACATAAGGGGAGAGGCGGCAAGATAATAATAACATGTCAGGCTCCGAAGTATGAAAGACTCATTGAAAGAGTTTTCTCTGTAGTGTTCACCCTCTGCCAGGGGTGGGGGTAGGGGATACCCAATAACCTTCATTTAAACAAGCAAGGCTCGGGGAAAAGATATCTTTCCTAATTTTTTTTTTCTACTTGGCTCTCCTGGATCCCTGAACAGCAGGGAAGCTAAAGGCCTTCTTACCAAATTGCATCTCACTCTCATCCAGAAGGACCTGAAGGCATGCAGCATCTGGTGGACATCACCCTCAAGCAGGACAAGCCTATGCAGAACATGGAGGTCAGAGCTACCAACCATGGGCTGCGTTCTGCACGCCTACTCAATGATTTCTCAAAGAATTCAGCAAGGATTTTCAAATGACAATACAAAGTCATCCATGACGAATCCCACCGTGTGGCAAATGACATGTGCCAGGTCTAATGCCAATGAGCATGGCTAGGGGAACACGAAGGCAGCAGGGGAGGGGAATTTTTTAAAACATGCTGCTTCCCTCAGCTAGTCCTCACCTGGAAGGTCTGGACTCCTTGTCAGAGGTTAATGAGCTGGTGGGTCTCCTGGAGGTCTAGCTTTGGAGAACAGCCATATGAGAAGGTGAGATAAGCAAGGGAAAAATGTGACATTGATCAATTTGAGGGGCAGGTGATAGCATTCAAAAAAAAAAAAGATTACAAGTCTACAAAGCACTGTAACACAATTTAAACAAATAGGACAAAATATATTCCTTGCGGAACAGGTTCACCTAAGGACAACTCAGTGTGTGTGGAGCCACAGTGACCTTCTAATGCCCCTGACGGTAGTTAATTGTGTGATGTCCTTAGATGACACCTCACTGGAACCTGATTTCAGGATAAGACACATCTTCTCCTGGGCTTCCCAAATGTGTACATTTACCACTGATGACAGAGTGTAGGACTGGAAGAACCCTTAGGATCCCTTTTCTGTTCTGACAGAGGCAACCCTATTTGCTCTCAAGCCAAAATCAGACACGAGAATTACCAATCTTAGAAAGAATGCAACCAGCATTCTTCACCCACAGTGAGGCCTGGAAGCAAATGCCAAGGCTGAAAATGCAATGCATAGTATCCATCTACCAGGGGAGAGAACTGTAATTAGGAAGTATTCCTATATTAACTAAAGTTCAGCATAATGAATGAACCAAAAAAAAAAAAATCTAGGCCACCATTGATTCAGCACACTCTAAAGTTTTCTGTGCATTTGGTAAGAGGGCTTCATGTTGCAGCAGAGTAATTGCAGATAAACGTTGCGGCTAATAAATGGCGGCCCCAGTGTGTCACTAGGTAGGGTTTCAGCCCCATACCATCTCTCAGGGAATCACATTAAAACACCAGAGAGGACAGCCCTGTTTGGCGGAAGGTAATGCTCACAAAACACCCTTTGGGAAAGAGCAATAAAACCACCTACAGTCTCGCATATTGCCTCTAATGGTTTTCATGGAATTTGCATAATTTCTGATTTGACAAGAAAAAAAAAAAAAACTCATGTCTTGATTTCCCCTTTCCCTATTTGGGGAGTCCTATTACAAAAAGGAACCAGAAACCAGAGTGTGTTTCTAGTAAAACCACCCTGGCAGGTTCTATCCTGAAATGTGTACAGAAAAACAATGAGGAGCATGGAAACTCTGAGGTGGCTATTTTCAAATTCTGCGTGGAGTTAACACCTCGTTCTGTAGAGCACTTCTGTACGCACGTCCATTCCACAACACCGTCACTGCACATATACTGCCAAGCGGCCGCAGCTCATGCGGCCACCCTCACCCTAGTTTATATCTTTAGCTTCGTATTTCACTCCTCTCTTCTAAGCAGACTGTGGGGGATGCCCTAAGGAAAACAAATGTTCTGTGAATATTGTAATATTGCTCAGAACACTGAGAATGGCGTCATATACTTAGACCCTCAAAATATAACATGAATCTTAACTAAGCTGTATCTGAAAGTTTGTGGGACTGTGGTTTGTTGAAATGTCCTATTTTTCTAGGATGGATGGATGGATGGATGGATGGATGGATGGATGGATGGATGGATGGATGGATGGATGGATGGATAGATAGATAGATAGATAGATAGATAGATAGATAGATAGATAGATAGATAGATAGATAGATGAGGATATTCTTGCGTGTTCAGTACAGAGCCCCAGAGAGGTAAATATCTGAAGGCTGGTAAGTCACTGTGATCGCCACAGCAACTATTAAAAACCTATGTGGGAGGGGCTGGATGGGGTGGGGATGGTCAAGTCACAATGTATTATTAAAAAAATTATGATCAATGCTCATTTAGATGAACTAATAGGATGGACATTGAATGGAGGAGAAAACAAGCAACAGGACAGGAGTATACCAAAGAGGACCTATGAAAGAATCAGTATAGCAAAGTATCAAAGCAGATATTAAGACTCACAATTAAGCCCTTGGCAGAGGGCGGGAAGTAATAATAAAAATAAGGAAAGTTAATAAGACTTGGGGAGAACAAGAGCTCCACAAAGACCAAACTGAGCAGGGCACAGGGGTCTTATATGAGACAGTTTCTCCAACCAAGGACCATATATGGATATGGCCTAGAACCCCTGCTCAGATGTGGCCCATGGTAGCTCATTGTCGAACTGAAGACCCTAGTAAGGGAAACAGGGACTGTTTCAGTCATGAACTTGATGGCTGACTCTTTGACCCTCCCCCATACATGCCAGGGAGTAACAGCCTGGCTAGACCCCAGGGGAGGGCACTGCAGCCAGCCCTGAGGAGACAAGATGATCTGGGGTCAGATGGAAGGGGAGGAGGTCCTCCCGCATTGGTGGACTTGGAGGGGACTGGGAGGAGTTGAGGGAGGGTTGGGGAGGATGGGAGGGAATGAGGGAGGGGACTATGCATGGGATGCAAAAACCTAACCTGTGATTGATATAAAAATAAATAAATTTATTAAAAAAAATAAAAAATTTAAAAAAATTAAAAAAAATTTTTAATTTAAAATGCTATTGTATGTAGCAAGGTAACAAGCCACCAAAAGGAACAACACGTTCACAAAACACTCTTATTTACAAGCACTGACAGAAGTCACTGCCTATGAGACATGGTTCAAAGTGTCAAAATAACCAAAGAATCAATAGGAACAACTTAACAACCAGACAAATACTCATTAGCTGGAAAGCACTGGACAAGCCACTTTCCTTCCATTTCTACCCCCTCTACACAGGTATGTACACATGCATGCCCACATATGTGCCCATGCACACATACACATATAGTCTCACTGTAAGTCAGCATGGCCTCAAACCTGTGTAAGATCTTCCTGTGCGAAATAAAGACTAACCCCAGTGACACACACACATAGACAGAGAGAAAAAGACTATAAAGGAAGTTCTTTGCAAAAAAGAACCCAAACCAGGCCAGCAGGCACACCAGAACAGTAAGTCTAGTTGGTTTTTAATTCTCCCACCATTGGCTACTGTGACTTTTTCCCAATTAGCCAGGCTCCACCTCAGTCTTTTCTGATTGGCTAATTTTTAAAAATCACAGAATGATGACCTCTGGCAGATCAACTGTCTTTGACGTGAGAGAGGGCAGCTTCTCAGATTCCTGCCCTGCTCCCAAGTGCCAGGATTACAGTCATGAGGCACCATGTCCACTGTGGCACAAAGGGAGAAAGTGACTTAACAGAACTTCCCCACAGGCTTGTTCTGGGAAGCAGGAGGACTGGAAAGGGAATGGAGGACTGGGAAGATGGCCTGATGCTTCAGAGTACTTGCTGCTCTGCATGAGGACCGGAGTTCAGATCCCATCACCCAAGTCAGGTAACTCACAAATGCCAGCAACTACAGCTCCAAAAATTCCGATCTCAGTGGCCACCCGTGCAGACGTCCAAACATGGACACACATACACAAATGGTAAAGATAATTATAAAGAAACAGGATGGTGGCTGGTACATATTGTGCACAAGCTAGGGTCAACTGGGAGGAGGAAAACCCAACGGAGAAAATGCCTTCATGAGATCTTGCTGTAGACAAGCACACCTCTATGGCATTTTCTCAGTGCCTGGCTGGGGACGGCCCAGCCCACTGTGGGAGATGGCACCCCTGGGCTAGTGCCCTGGGGTTTTGTAAGTGAGCAGACTGAGCAAGCCATCAGGAACAAGGCAGTAAGCAGCATCCCTGCATCTGTGCATCCTGACTCCGAGTTCCTGCCCTGACGCCCGCGATAGTGAACGGTGCTGTGAAAATGTAAGCAATACAAATTCTTTCCTCCTGAAGCTGCTTTGGGGCACAGCAATTCATCACAGCAACAGCAGTAACCCTGATTCTAAGACATTCCCGAAGACGCAGCTCAAGTGCACACTTGGTTTTGGTTATGGCAAAGATTCTAGATTTTGAAATGAAAGTTAGGAAGAACCTTTCCTTCCATCCCTATGTCAATGTCTATAAATCTTTTGAGCAGGAACATCTAATCACACATCAGGGATACAGAGTTTAACTTGCTGCAGCATGTTCCAGTTTGGAGATTCCTCGTGAGCTACCTGTAGATTAGTTAAGATGGGAGTTCTTGACCATGATGGAGATTTGGACATCATTTCCACTGATATTCCAAAGGCATCCAAGAAAGTACGGCTGGTTTTAGGG
The DNA here is from genome assembly GCA_028658305.1 of Pachyuromys duprasi. Taxonomy (NCBI): domain Eukaryota; kingdom Metazoa; phylum Chordata; class Mammalia; order Rodentia; family Muridae; genus Pachyuromys; species Pachyuromys duprasi. The sequence goes on from CM053753.1 coordinate 7,520,263, forward strand.
AATAGGAAGGAGGAGATAGCTGGGCCAATACTATCACAGTACTCTTAAATGAATTGGACAAATTCAGGGGCCAGAGTTTCAGCAAAAAGCATTTCTATATAATTTCATTAAATATAAAAGCTATTATTAAATTGAAGTCACCTGTTCATTCTAAGTTCTGATCTATGACACTTTTACTAATTTATTTTGAGACTATGTCGAACCCACTATGTCACCTTGGTCCTCTACTGAGGACTACAGGCAACACCATGGTCATTTATTCAGTGGTGGGGATCAAAACTGGAACTTGTCGCTTCCTAGACAGGTTAGCCCCAGCCTCTCTCCAGAACTTTTAGATAAAAGAAATGCCTGTGATGAGGAGAGGCTCAGTGTTCCAGTGTAATGTTCTCCTGCTCTAGAAAAAGAGTTCCGGCCTGAGCTGCCACTTTAGCAGTGGGCCACTTAAGTACCCAACATCCTCTTCTGGCCTCTGGGGACACTTGTATGCACATGTCCCACACATAAAAACACACGTGTATATTCATAAATAAAAACAAAACACATTCTTAACAAGGAATAAAAATCTGACACCTTTTCCCTAAGTACATATTTATCAGGAGGCAAGGGGAAAATGGTCTCTATCATATAATGAAAGACTGTAGTAGCAGAATTTAAGATGCAGGTACTGTGTCAACAGCATAAGGTACCCAGGACAGGCCCAGAGAGGTGACTCTGTAGTTAAGAGCACCGGCTGCTCTTCCAGAGGACCTGGGTTCAATCCCCAGGAACCATATGGTGACTCAGAAACATCTCTCTCTTAACTCCATTTCCGGAGGGTACCATGCTTTCTGGCCTCCATGGGCACTACACAGGTATAGCACAAACAGACATGCAGGCAAAAACATACATAAAAAAATAAAAATAAATTTTCTACCTCCTTTAATGTTCAGGATGAGCCCATCACTGAGCATCATCCAGCCCAAAATATCAAAAGTGGCATTTGGGTTACAACACAGACAGGAAGTAAGAGGGAACACCCTGAAGGCACCTTTGTGTTTACCCCCATCTGACCTTCAGAGCAGCCCTACAAAAGCCAACTTTTCCCGGGTTAGCTGGCAGAGACTGGAGCAGACAGTGCAGAGAACTGGGGGCGCCCACCCCAAGCCACAGCCTGACATAAGAAGGAAGCAGCGAATTGGGCACAAGTTCGTCATGTTTACCACACACAGCGCCCAGAGGAGGAAATTACTGGGCAAATGAAGACTGGTAGGTTTAACTTAAAGGAAATGAGATGTCCCAAGTCCCTGACTTACTATTGAGTGGGAGCCTGTGTCTCTGTCAAGCTCCGAAGTAATTCAGACAGCTAGCAGGAGAAGAGAAATCTCATCACCTTCACACCAGTAAGGAGCCTTCAGCGACTTCCTGAACTTGACCAGCCAGCTAAGAGGAAAAAGGGTTTTATCAAGTGTCTGGCAGTTTATTACACTTTGCAGCTCTTTCTCCTTTATAGGATTTTCTGCCCCAAACTCGATAGCCACCAGCATTCAGGAAAGGTGACCATCACTCTTCACTTCCCAAGCCACACGGGAACCTGCTTCAGGATTCCAGTGAGACAAGCCATCTCATTTGGACAGCAAATCTTTGTTTCAACCAACGTGTGGGCCTCCCAAATATACATATGCAAATTCCAACTGAGCTCCTCACCTTCACTCTTATTTTTTAAATGTATTTTTAAATTTTCATTAGTGTGCATTCATTGTATGTGGTGTTCGGTTATACAAGGACATTTTCATACACATGTAATGTATTTTAAGCATACTCACTTTCATAAAAGTAAAATCATTAATGAGTTAAATAATACATTTATTTATTAAAAACACAATCTTTTGCTCTGGAATTTTTAACTTGCCCCAAATTTGTCATAATAAGTCTAAGTCTCTATAAAATATAATTGCATCTATATAGAAAAATATTAGCTCAAGCAGGTTCTGCAGTGATGGTAAAGGTATATTTCTAGGACAGGGACAGAGAAAACAGAAGGGCCAAAGATATATTACTTGAGTCTGTATTTCTTAACTCAGCCTCGCTCTACTCTGAATGGCAGTGAGGTAGGAGCAGGTAGGACTAGCGTACTCCTGTAGAAGGCTTCCTTCCTCGCAGCCGCACCTTGACTGTGGCTCATCGGCGTGTGACAGACCCACACTGCATCGGAACCCTTCTGGGATGGATAGATAGCTCAGGGTGAGAGTAAGTGAGAATAGGTGAGAGCATGTGCTGTGCAAGCACAAGATCTTGAGTTCAAATAACCAGAACTTAT
>CM053753.1:7522658-7666463 GCA_028658305.1 Pachyuromys duprasi
CCCCCAGAAATAAACAGTAACAGAGATGTTTATTAATGTATATGAATCCTCCCCTATGAGATCCTTATTCAAATGGATCAAAGCAACGGAAATACTAAGATTTATCAGAAAACTTCACTTGCTAGTGGTGCTCCCTAAAAGAATCTAAAACAAAAGCAGATGTCCAATTCGCTAAATGCCATACAGCATTCAGACAAACATCCTAATTAATATGTACCTGTAATCCTTCTTCCGCCTTCGTGTCCTTAATGCTATTATTTACATCACAAAGGGGAAAACAGAGTAACTTTTACTGATACTCACAACCATATTCAATCAGCTTATTAGAAAGACCTTCATCAAAGAAATCAAGTCTTCATCACCTTGGACTTGAGACAGCACAGATCGTGAGGAGGGCACGTCAGATAAAAAGCTGTAGTCTCCGCCACCATCACCTAGTCCCCTGAAAACAGCTTTCTACTGGAGTCACAACTGCACATCATCTACCAGGACATGACAGGGCACGGTGTCTGCCTTACTACAGGTGCTTGTGTGGCAGCAGCCTGGCAACAGTCTACTTAATATGATTCAGTTGCAGGGTCAATGCCAGCAGCTCCAATTCGGACTTTGTCACTAACAACCTAAAGATCTAAGCCACCTAGGCTGACACTGCCAACAGAAGTGTGCCATGACCCAAACTTGAGAGTCGTTCTGTGGCCATCACAACCGGAGCTCATTCTGAGGGTCAGCACAAGTGCAAACCAACTGTAGCCAAGATGATCTATCATCTGCTTTAAACACACCATCTCCAGCCCTTCTGTGGCCTCCAAAACCCAGGCCGTTCCCCACACCCTACAGAACAAGTCTACTGAAGCTCTGAAAGATTGTGAAATCTCAAAACCATATAACATGTCCTTGCTTTAAAAAAGTTAAAAAAAAAATTGTTCTGAGAACCTTTGCATACTCTGTGATTCCAGGAACTAGGGCTGGACCACACAGACACTGTGACCTTCACAGAACTGATAAATCTTCAAGTAGCAAAAGCAGATTTCATTCCAAATCACAAGAAGGCTCAATGTCTCTGGCTTTCCAACTGTTCTAAAAACTAAAGAAAGAAGCCTCATCGGAAGCTAACTGACCTGAAGATGAAGATATTTCCTGCCTTCAACCATGACACTTGTTTGTTTCTAAAGCGGGAGTTTGTGTCCACTCCTGCACACCAAGGGTGCAAACCACGGCACAGCTGCTGATTTGTAGTTGGGAAATCTTTCAAAATAATTATCAGAATAGATCTTTCTTGTCCAGTATGAAACCAAAACATTGTCTTTTCTATCCCTAAAAAGGCATTAGCCCGGGGTCCCCCTCGCCCACTCCTAGTTCCCACACAGAGGATGTGCGTGTGCCAAAGACAGTGCTCTTAGAGGTGAACTGGTATCAAGTGCTACCTAAATCCTATCAGTAATCCTCACTAGCTAGCTATCATGGGTAACAAATGGTTCTGTCACCAAGCTTACGACATGGGCAAACCAGTATTCTAGGTAAGTTTGGAGGAGAGCTATGTTGGGATGGGTCTTTGTACACCTCCCAGGCTTCATTCAAACTTCTGGTCCTCCTTCCTCAGACTAAGGAGGTGGCTTTGCCATTCATTTCTAAGGAGGCACCAGTAGAGGCATTGGCTGGGATGTAGGACTCAGTCAGAGGTAGCCATACAGGCTCACTGGTCTCCCAGCCTCTCCAAGGAGCTACCAGAGATTCTTCATGTGGCTGACAGCTTCACACATAATCAATGACCCAGAGGTCAAGTCTGTAAAAGTTCATCTCACTTTGACCTTATTGTGCACCTTTAAAGTTTAATCAACAAACCTAAACCACCTGCAATGTGAAGAGAATTATATAAGCTTATGAGGAATTACCCCATGATTTGTAGGCATATTTTTAAAGTACTATGGTCTTTAACCGTCTCTAAGAAAAATAAGAAATCAAGAGATTACAAACTTGTATTTGTTTCCACAGTTTGGTCCACTGGCCAGATGTAATCAACAGGAGAGTTTTAACAAAGTATGCTGAGTAAAGGCAATCAAGTGAGATATTAAGTCTGGTGTCTAAACCATGTTATCAATACTTGCAAAGGACTAAGAGCTTGGTTTTAGCTTTCCCTGTTATTATTTGGGGCTCTCTTGACCCAGTATTTCTAAATCACAGCAGTTTCAGGTTGAGTACCCGCATCTGAAATGATTGGGAGCAGAAACATTCAGATTTGGGAATTTGGGGCTTTAGAGTATTTGCATCGACTTCAGATAAGTATCTCCATGCTCAGCATCTAAAATCTGAGATGTTCCCACATCCAATACTTTTTGAGTGTCATGTTGATGCTCAAGATGTCCACATTTCAAGACATGTAGGATGTTTTGAAATGGAGAAATCCCGTATCATGATTTCTACAATCTCATTTCAAAACAGAATTACAGACTCTAGGTTTTATGCATGCAGGCTGCATTCTTTATTCAGAAATGTGGCTGTCTACCCAGAGGTTATCTATATTCCACATTAAGAAAGCAGAAAGGAGGAAAGAGGGGTGATTTAAAACACGGTGTATCTCATCAAAAGAAGATAGGATTTTTTAAACAAAAATTTTTAAAGAACAAGGATCTCCTTGTTGTTTACCTTCCAGTGTTCCTGTCTTTGTGGTAGGATGAAATGTCCTGGCCTAGAAAGAGTCATTCCTTGAGGATGCTGTCATTGTATCAGATATTCAGCTGCATAAATGCTTATATATTCTAAACTGCCTCCGGCAGCCAGATAAACAAGACATCCACAGCACAAGAGGGAGTTTCAGTCAAGAAATATCAGTCACAAGCCTGGGTCTGCTACACAGGGAGAATCTCCCCTCAAAAGCCGATAAAGCTAAAAAGCCCTTAGTCTCACTAATCAGTGAAACCAATCTTTTTCTCCTCCTTCATGGCAGTGTGTGTGTGTGATTGTCTGTGTTTCTATGTGTGTCAGTAATGCACTTCTTGGTGCAATCGTGAGAGTGTACAGGAAGCAGAGATAAGTCCTTCAGACTTGCTGGCCAGCCAGCCTAGCCTACTCAGGAAGTCCCTGGACAGTGAGAAACCATGTATTAAAACAGCAACACTAAAAATAATAATGATAAAATAAGGTTAAACTAGGTGAGGAATAAGTCAAGGCTGTCCTTTACACACACACACACACACACACACACACACACACACTGAAAGGAAGTGAGTAGGCTATAACTCAATAGTAAGTGTGTGTGTGTTCTCCAGCCATGAGGCCTAGGACCTATCCCCTAAAACAAAACCAGAAGAAAAATGTTCCAATTTGTTTACTGGATTACATAAGGCATCTTCTGTATAGTACAAACTATCATTGTATTTGCACACTGTTGTTCCATGAAACCAGGCATTAGTCTGGACGCTCTTTTTGAATCAGTTCCTTTAATCCTTGCACCAATACCTTAAGGTAAGTGTTCCAGTTGTTCCTATTACTGACGTTAAATGATTTTACTAGGTGGTGGTTTAGACTGTCAAACCTGACGGGATGTAGAATCTCCTTGGAGACAAACATCTCTGTATGTATGTGACAGAGTTCACATGAATGTGTGTGGCAGCATTCCGTGCACTGGGATCCTAGACTGAATAAAGTGCATCTGAGCACTAGCATGCACCACACGTTACTTCTTGACAGCAGGTTCAGTATGTCCGGTTCCCTCAGGTTCTTGCTGCCACGGCTCTCCTGCCATGATGGGCCGCGATGCCCAACGGCTGCTTTTGTCGAGTATTTTATCGTAACAATGAAAAACCTAGCTGTTGCAAACATTTACCAGGCATGCGTGCACAGACAAGTGGAGCTCCGACACCACTGTTCCCACACCGTACAGAAGAGCTTTTCAAAGATCAGTTAAGAGACATTTGGCTCATTCAACCTCCTGGTCAGAAAGTTTACCCACATGGCACCACTCTGCTGCCTTTAAAGGACAGAAGCTCTAACCTACATCCAAACCCCAACCATTGCTATCAGGCTGGCTAATGTTCCTCTCCTTCAAGACTCAATCTTTCCCGTAAAACGGTCAGCATTTCTGCTATAGCCTCATACTTTCTTTCTCTAGTTTAGTCTTACTTAAAAACACTGACTTATATCTTCAAGTTAAATGAGTTTATTTTACGGAAAACTGCAACACATACATGAATGAAAGGCTAGAAACACTGAGTTTAGGTTTTTAAAAAAGACTACAATAAACCCCTGGAAGCTGATACTGAGACTTTCCTACAGTCTCAAGATAGAATTCTAAGGCATGTTACCTCTTAATCATCAGTAACATTCAAAATGAAGTCTACTGTCTACTCTTAGATAAAGAAGAAATTTCAACTCAAAGGTTTCAAGAAAAATGCCTCCCCAAATTACCAAACTCAGGAGCCTGCACTGTGATCCTTCTTCTACATACCTACTGCCTGGACCGATGCGCAACAAGATGTCTTCACTTTAAAAACACACATTTCCCAAGCATCTTCCTTTCTCAGCAGAGGGGCAATGTTTGGATTTGTCCAATCACAGCCTTTTCCAATAAGAAAAGCCACACTTCTTATAGCTGCATAACCCTCAGAGGAGAAGGCTGCGTGCCCAGGATATGACTCAGGACCCTTGAAAGCAGAGATCAGCAAGGATTTCAGGCTAGAGGATCCCAGAGCTGGAAGGACATTGTCTGGGAAAGGGAACAGGGCCGAGAGAGGAGGGAACACGACAGGGCTCACACTCCTAGCTGAGGGCTGTCAAAAATTCCCAAGCATCCTCCTAGGAAGGCTGTGCGGTCTGAACACAAACTCAATAGTGCCAAGAGGACAGCCAGCAGAGTACACAATGTTCAAAGCTCTTACATCACCTCCGGGTGAGCGCTTCTAACACAGACACTGAAATCCCAAACACTCCAAAATCCAAAAGTAAGATCCAACATGATAACACTAACAGAAAATTCTGCATCTGACATCGAAGTGAAATTTTCTTTCATGCACAGAGATATGTACAATATTACATTGCATTATTCTTCATCTATGTAAATAAGTAGTCACAAAACATATATTAACTTTTGCATTTAGACTTGAACCTCATTCCCAAGAAACCCCATTATATATGTTCAGATATTATATAATCTAGAAACATCTGAAACACTTTTGAACCAAAGCATTTTGGATATGGGACACCCAACTTGTCACTGAATGATGATCTTTTCCTGGTTGTGATCAAGAAACACAGAAAAGGAAACAACACAAGGTCATGACCATGAACCAGCAGCAGACTCATGGTTTCCTTGCGCAGATGGATGCTGTGTGCATACAGGCAATCCAAATCCTTGCGTGGCAGAGGATTGCAATCCCAGCTAAGGGAATAAGCAACATAACAAACCCTTAACTCAGAGAAATGTGGTTAAAACAAAGCAAACAAAGCTTGAAAATAAAAATGTGATGGAAGTAAGGTGGGCAGAACAAAAACCAAGGAGGTACACTTAAGAAATTAGATGACCATTTTCGAGGCGGCAGGCGACCCAAACTGTTGTCTAATCCCACCAAAGCCACACAGAGCTCCTGAAAATGATGACACACAGCCTCCTCTCATCTTCTCCTGGTCCCAAGACCCCAGCTGGACACTCTCCTGGGACACTCATTTGCCACTGACATCTGGCTTCACATAGGCACTGGCACCTGCTCAACCATTTCTGTTCCCACAATTCTGACAGCCTCTGAGACTGACAGCAACGAAGGCACAAGTATGTTTCAAAAAAGAAACCATCCATCCCAAATCCAGTCAGTCCTCTATCTCATGCTAAGGCCTGAGGTTCCTGGAGATCATAGGTTTCCCCAAGGTGAGTAGCCAAACCAGCATCACAATCAGAAGGCCCAGCTGGAAAGAGCTGCTACAAAGCTTATTAAATTCATTTCATTTTTAATCACTGGATGAGATCTTGAGCGAATGTGGCTAAAGGACAAAACAGAGGAAATAGCACAACCTATCCCCCAAAAAGAAAAGATGCTGTTAGTGATGGCGCTGCTTTTGATCCAAGCACTTGGGAAGCAGAGTTCAAATCCAGCCTGGTCTCTGTATCCTGAGAATCAATAATAATATTTATGCAGTAGATAACACATTAAAGCAACAAAAATGAGATCAGGAAACAAGGAAATTGAAGCTAACACAGTCTTAGTACTCAGGGATGCTGGAAATGACCCAGGGGACCCAGGTCCAATTAAAAAACTAAAATTGGCATTCAAGAATACTAATGATTCTGAGTCTTAATCAAGCCAGAAAACAAAATCAGGTAAATGTACTGTTAGAAAGCTGGATACACTTGGAGAAGAAACCCATGAAAGGGACTTTGTAAAATATTATCACCAAAATAAAAACCACGAGTACCACAAATGGGCGCTGGTACCTCAGATGGCGTGTCCTTTATCCTTGTATTTACCCACCCAACATTTTTGTCTATACACTGCATTCCCAATGATTCTAGGTTTCACTACTCGCATGTGAATTAGGATTGTGGGGGCATTTTAATGCCACTTGTTATTCCCTAAGATCAACGCCATGGCCCACGTTCAGGAAAACACAAATGCAAAAAGGAAACTTATAAATAAATGACATCTAACATCACAGTGACATGGCCACAGATGTGCAGCCAATGGTGAACATACTTGGTGGAATTAAGCGCTTCCTTGGAAAGGTGACTGAGAACAGTTCTTGAGCAAAAATTTCTATGACAATATACATCTAATCTACCTTTTCTGGCACTTACAATGTTGACTGGTACTGTTCTAGAACCAGATAACACATAAATGAATGAAAGAGGTAACCTTATCTTAGCCCACAGAGTAAAGAAGATCATAAATGGGTCAATGAATAAATGAAAAACACAGCTTCTGGAGTGCCAAATGCTGGGGAATGTGAATGAGACTGCACTGAGGCCCTGCCGTTCAGAGTCATGGCACAGGAATTAGGGATACAGCACAAAGCCCTGCAGCTGACAAGGACCCCTTATGGGGGAGAAAGAAAGACCCGGAGGGGACAAGAACTCTACAAGGAGAACAACGTGGCCAAAAAACCTGGGCCCAAGGGGGCCTGCAGAGACCAATACTCCCCCCAAGGGCCATGAATGGAAAGGAACTAGACCCTCTTGCTCAGACGAAGCCCATAGGCTTCTCAGTTTCCAAGTGGGTTCCCTAGTAAAGGGATCAGGGACTGTCTCTGACATGAACTTAGTGGCTGGCTCTTTGATCTCCCTGGGGGAGGCACAGCCCTGCCAGGCCACAAAGGAAGATGATGCATCAGCCTTGAGGAGACCTGATAGGCTAGGGTCAGATAGAAGGGGAGGAGGACCTCCCCTATCAGTGGACTAGGGGAGGGGCATAGGCAGAGAAAGAAGAGGGCAGGTGAGACTGGGATGGGGCTACAGCAGAGAAACAAAGTGAATAAATTATAATTAATTAATTTGTGAAAGACACTCATCTCTTTTGGTCTATGTTTTTTCAATGCCACCTTTCCAATATTTTATGCACAGTTGGCCCTCCCTATCCATGAATTCCACTTTCTCAGAACCAACTAAGCACAGATGTGAAATACTTAGTGAAAGCTGAAAATTGTGCCTGTAAGGAATATGCAGACTTTTTTCCTTGTCACTATTTATTAAACAATACAGAATAGCTACTTCTCTAGACTGACAAGGTAATCTAAGGATGGCTGGGAGGTATACAGGAGGTTGTTTATCAATTATAGGTAAACAGTAATACAGTATGGGCTTTCTAGAAGCAAAACCCAACAGATTCCAAGGCCTACATCTTCTAATAAACTGCTAGATAATGAACATGTTGGCTAGCATACCTCATACCCCCACCATCTGCAGTGGTCAGGTTGGAAACACAATACTTTGTGAGGGATTCCATAGCCCCTGCAGCTGCCCCTTTCTTTACTCAGGAAAAAATGAAAGATGAATTCTTTCTGGAGCTGTTCTCAATTAGGGGACATTTGACCCATAGAAGAATAATATGAGGAGCCTGCCGAATACAATGCTGCTGTGTGAGAAAACGTTATCTGGGGAGACAAAACACATTTCCCCTCACCCGAGATAAGGATCCCTTGACAAACCAAAGTATGGATACCACCAAAGTCCAACATAGTGAACCAACGGTTTAATTGAGGTTATTTACAGGAATGTGGGTGAGGTGGTTACTTACAGAAGCAGAGATGACTCAAAGACAGTTGTATTACCAAAGCCCACCCCAACATGGGGAACATCTAAAGCACACTGCAAAGTTAAAGGCACCTCAGTAAGTTAAGAGAGTGGTCTTCCCAAGTGACTCAGTAATTCCAAACCTTGTCAGCTCAACTAGTTTTTATTTCTTCCAGGAAGCTGATCTGATCTCAAGAGTCAACTTTACAGCATGGCTTGTCTGAGAATCTTTTGCAACTTTTAATGCTTACTTGGGCAGGGAGGGGCCTGGAGAATCTGATCAGTTTCAGGAACTTCCTGAAGCTATTTTGAGTTGTTTATCTTCCAGGTTAATAAGAAACCTTCCCGCAGGATAGAATGTTTCAATCTAGGAGGAACCGGTTACACAACAAGTACATCCACCCAAAATATTGCCAGCATCCTGATAGGTTGAAAGTATTCAAGTTCAACCTCTGAGCCAACAAACCCAGGGAAGGTCAATTCCCCTCTGACCCATTAACCTTGCCTGGACACAGCTTGTCCAGGAGCAGAGCCGAGTTTTACCTTCATCAGGCTTGTTCGCCATGACATACTACCAGCCAGTACAAGAGTCATATTATTAACAATGGGAGAAAAAAAATAACAAATTTTAGTAAGCGGGAAGCCAAAGGGGGCCTGATTTCTTCTGCTGAGACTGAAACCCAACGCTAAGAAGTTAATCGACCAGACCACCAGATGGCCTGGGAAGTATTTGGGGATTTTTTTTTTTTAAAGCTTACAACCAACATACCCATCTGGTAGCATATAGAAATTATGTTTGTCCTGAGAGGGGAGGGAGGGGGAGGAGAGAGAATATATCCAAATCCACCCATATAATTGAGGTTGATAAATAGGGTTCTGAAAGTGCAGAGGCAGAGAGGAAAGAAATATAAACACACAAAAAGATAAAAGCATAATTTATCTGAACCATTAGAGTCAGCAGCATCATATAAACTTTTTACTAGACAACTCCATGGCAAAAAAATATAGGTTCAAATTGCTGAATCATTGTTCAGATGTAAATGGGATTCCTAAAACTTTTATGGGTAGTTAAAATTAGTTTACAACATAAAGTAAACAAGAAAAGCCAGCTATAAAGCCAAACCATGAGGAAAGACCTTTCCAAATATATGCATCTTGCCGAGAAGAATTACAACCCAAAGCATCTAGAAATGATAGCATTAATCAGTTTTAACATCAAACTTGGCTGTATTTGATGATAAAAATGTTAATTTAATTTGATTAAATGTTCACACTAGTATTGGAAAACATTTACTTCATGGGAAAAAAAGGCTGCTAGTGAGAGGCGCAGGGGCTCAAACACAAACATCTTCCTCACTCGGTCATCACCCAAGATCCTCCGGACTTCCTCATGAAAGCCGCAGATGTATCCAATGTTTGGATCAGGACTGCATGCTAATAAAGGCAGGTGCCAAATTTCCCTTCTCCTGGCCAGGACTCAATCATTCATGAGCTCCTCTTTTTTTTTTCCTTTTTGGCTGCATCTCAACGGTTCAGAGCAGAACTCTCCACCATGCTTTTTGAACATGAGTCTCTGGCTTTTTGGTGTTTTTGCCAACCTCCGAAGCTTTTTTGATAACAGTCAGATCCAGAGTTAGTTTCTGTAGCCTTGGCTGGCCTCTGGCACGCTCGAACTTCCAGCATAGGGAGCAGGCATAGGGTCTGGTGTAGCTGTGTGGTCCCTGAGGCCACAATGCCGATACACCTCTGGCCCTTCCAAGGACCAGAAAGGAACACGGTGCTTCGGCCCTGGGGAGACTCCAGGGCCAGCTGGCCGAAGCTGAGCTTAGCCCCAGCCTTGAGGATGCAACTTCAGGCAGGGCGGCTCACTCGCAGTGCACACGGCTTGGGCACTTCCAGAATCCTCACATCATCTGTGGCGACCATCCCCACAACCAGAGCTGTTCGGTTCTCTCAGCCAGGAAGCTTCATCTTTTGGATCATGCGTCACAAGGACAGAGGTGGCCGGTTAGTGCAGCTCATAAATAACCTTTTCAGCACAACCCAATTGAGGGTGGAGTTGGTTCGTCTGGCCAGAAACCTATACAGCTTGACTAGCCGCTGCAGGTAGCTGTCCTTGCTCTTGGGCTCCTTGCACCGAACCTTCCAGTCCCTGTAGTGGAGAATATTAACACCCATGATGGCGGTCCAAAAGACCGAACCCTGCTGGAATGGGCGGGGAAAGGGCTCTGCAAACATAAGTCTCTTATTCCACAGAAGTCTTGTATGGCATATTTCCACCGCTGATCCCAGTGTGTGATAACTGGATTCAGTAGTGCTCAGCTGGCAACTGATATTTTTAGAATTACAGGACATGGAACCCCCACTCTTGGATGGCTTCCTTGACTTTTGTGTTAAAAAGATGGTTTCTCAGCAGCATGCCCAGTTGTGGCTCTCATATTTAAGAGTCGGCATTTGTATATGGGCCCAAATAAATTAAAACAGAATTCTTTGGTTTCCTTTTCCCTTTTGGGAAGACAAGAGAAAAATTAAAAACAGAATGGGAGAAGCCAGAGGAGTTCCATACTGTTTAATAGCAATTCACGCTATGTATGCTAGGGGTTTCCAGCTACCATTGTAAAAGGTGTTCTGTTGTCTGTTTTGATAGCGTGTAACTCTGTACCCCAGGCTTGTCTTGAACTTGTTTTCAATCTTCTGCCTCCATTTCCCAAGTGCTGGGCCAGACCCAGGATTCGCTGCCTGGCCTTGATAATCCAGGTGGTACATGGTTGATATAACAGACTTCAGGATGTAAGAAAAGGTACAAACTCCAAAATAGGCCATCTCATCACTCACAGCATTTTAGGCAAAGAATGGAAAATTTCCTACCTGCTGGTGTGTTCATCTGGACAATATGACAGTTCATTGCTAAGGGAGCCACAGGTACACACAAAGCACTCTGCCACACCTCAAAACAGCAAGGCTGCCTGATATATTGTTCTGCAGAACTCCTCCCAAAATCCAGGTGCAGCCAATGAGAGGATCATGAGGTTGGATTGATAGGCAGTGATTTGGCCTCAAGGGTTACTGTGTCTAGAGTAGATGTCCACAAAAGCAACTTCACATGTGTGGAGACCAGAAGGTACTTGAGGGCCATTTTATATTTAGACATGGTGCAGATATAGCTCTCCAGCATGAGCCAACTGTAGAACATGGCTGACACTGGCCATGAGAAGGGGGCTGTGAATCAGCACAAAATGGCTGATACCAAATGTCCAGGACACCAACAGTAAACATAGCTGTAATCTGTTATGTAACTATGTCTGACAGAATGGCATTTTAGTGAGGGTTCCTTATTAACACGGCCTTAAAGTCAGAGCCTCCTCGCTTTTGCCAGCCTGTGTCTTTCTGTGTAGCTAGCTGTTGCCTGGATGTCTGCCCATGCCTGCCCGCCTAGTATCCATTGCCTGGACTGAATACAGTTGCTCTTATCTACCCAAGCCTCCTCACAGTCTCTTCAATCTCTCGCCCTCCCTTAAAGCCCCTGCTTTCCTGGCATCTGAGCATGTTCCTCACAACACAGCCTTGAGTTCACTTGCCATCTAACTTCTGCTTCGAAAGGCAGTCCTTACCTTGGCAGGATGCTGAATGCAGTACCATGTTGAGAACAGGGGCAGCCTTCACCAAATTACCACAGCTTCTAATATGTTGACTATGGACAACAAATCTCTATTGTTTAAAATTAGTTCTAGCAGGTATTCTGTTAAAGCAACAGAAACAGAGTTCAAAGTTGCCACTTGGTTTTGTTTTAATATTGGTAGCCTAATCGCCTATTAAAATGCACACATTTTATAGCTGCTTTGTTATAGCTGTTTTGTTTATGTGTACCTGAACACATGAAAAAATTCAGTGAAGGAACAGATAACTTCTCCCTGTGTTGACTAAGCTAGTCTTGAAATCATTATGTAGCCTGGGCCAGTCTCAAACTCTCAATCCTCCTGCCTCATCTAATGCTGAGATCATCGTAGCTATTACCCACCACCATGTCTAGCAACACTTAACTTCTAGATTTGTTAAGGCAGAAAAGTCACTCACTCTTTGTTTTTTCATGTAAGCAGTTCCGTCAACACAGACTAGAAAGCTTTCCATTGACGCTGTAGTAACTAGCCCCTACCACCACCCTTACTCTTCTTGGCTGGATACTGAAATACATTAGGAACAGCGCTGCACATAATGTTCTGCTCCTCTCCTTGGGAGTCTCATACGTGACAGCCAGAGGGAAGTTTAAGGAACCAGTGTTCTGCATCTGAGAGCCACAGACATGCAGTCACTTCCCAAGTGCCTCAGCCAGGCAGCTACTTCCACCCAGCACCTTTCACTTAGTCGTATTAACAGGCATTTCTGGACCAAGATGGAAGAATTGAGAAATTTAGAGATGTGGGACTCTATAACAAGATGCTTTCACTTCCAGGCTGGTTTTCATCCGCCTTCTTGTCATGGACATGTATATCCCAATAGGAACAAGTTAACTGCCATGTGTATTGGTCCTTGGAGACTGGGACTGTCCCTGAACACATGAAAAAATTCAGTGAAGGAACAGATAACTTCCTTGAGGACATAGGGGTGGAGGGTGGGGACCCATGACTTCTAGAAACTAGGAGTCTACCTGCAATTCAGTTCTGAGAGCCTGTGAGTGCAAATGGATAGCATGGATGAATGAAGCACCCCCAGTTAACATTAATGTCTTCAGCACAGTCCCCCAGCCTCATGGTAGTTCCTTTGTTATGATCTCCGGGGGTGAGCATACATAGGGCTTCTCTATACATAACACTGAGCCCCACTACAAACTTGTCAAATACTTTGGGAATTCAGATCTGATAAAGGCAAGAGAACAAACTGCAGAAGGCTTGTGGATGGTTCCAAGAAAGTTCAGATAAGTCAACAGGGCTCTAATGGGCCCACAAGGTCGCAGTCTGAGTCACTTCACCAGGGGATAGCTCCAGGCATTGAGTACACCCAACATTAAGGGCTGCCTTACCAATCCAAAGATACTAGCTCCTTAGGCAGTCAGGGCCCGGGTTCCTACCTCGGCCCCTTACTGAGCTGACTGTATCTAAACTAGTTAATTATATACCCTGTGAATCCATTTCCTTCTCTAGAGAAAAAACAGCATCAGCCCTTCACTGGGGAGTCGTTACAAAATTAGATAGTATGCATAAGGTGTTGAGTAGAAAACGAAACAGTTTTGAAATCTACAATTACTGTTTTGAGAAAACTAATCCAGACAAAGCAGTAAAAGAAAAACAAAATGAAAGAGAAGGAGACCTGTTCATAAACTGCCAATTCAATAGCAATATACCTTGGGAATGGCAGCTTCCTATAAAAGGAGAAGTATACTTACCATATAACCAAGCAATTGCACTCAGGGTGTTTATCTCAGATAAACGGAAACTTAAATTGACTCCAAAGATTATAAACAATTGTTGCTAGTTGCTAGTATCTTCATAAGCATCCCAAATTAAAAATTATAATAATAATAATGTCCTTTAAGAGTTGAATGGTTAAATAAACCATCCTACATAGTGTAGAGTATTATTTAGCAATAAAAAGGAGCAAGCATCTCAGATGGTTCAAGGAATCGTGATAAATGAAAAAAGCGGATTCCCAAAGGTTTTGACCTTGGTAAGGGAATGCATGGAACTACAACTACATCTGCATATAAACAATGCATGCTAAACAACTGAGATCCTAATCAAGTTTATAAATACACACTGTTGATTTCCAGGTTCTGAGAGTATATTGTAATTACATCAGTGAGGTCAGGAATGCATGGGACTTCTAGCACAACCCCAACCTTGGGACGGGAGATTTTTTTTTCCCCAACTGAAGTATTTCTGGATGTGAATTCCAGAAATGTGTAAGAATACTGGAGGAACTGGGGCAACTCAATGAAGAAGCAGACTATCAGGAGTAGAAAGATGGTTCAGTGGTTAAGAGCACCAGCTGCCCTTGCAGAGGACCCAGCTTCAGTGCCAAGCACCCACACAGTTGCTCACAGTGGTCTGTAACTCCAGCTCCAAGAATCTATGTCCTCCTCTAGTCTCCATGGGCACCAGGCACATGCATGGTTCAGACATACATGTAAGAAAACTCTCACATAAACTAAAAGTAGGTAAGTTTTGGCTCAACCATTAAAAGCATTTGTCACCCCTGCAAAAGACCCAGGTTCAGTTCCCAACACCCACATGACAGCTAATAATCATCTGTAACTCTAGTTTCAGAGGGTCCAGTGCCCTTTTCTGACCTCCAAAGGCACTACATACAAATACTGCACACATATACATGCAGTCAAGACACCCACACAGAGAAGGTAAAAAAACAAGAACAAAAACTTATAATCAAGGCATTGTGGGATGTACCTTTAATTCGAGCACTCAGAAGGCAGAAACAGGCAAGTCTTTGAGTTCAAGGCCAGCCTGGTCTACAAACTGAGCTTCAAGACAGGCAGAACTACACAGTGAGACTCTGTCTTGGAAAATTAATTAATTAGTTAATTAATTCTTTACACAAGTTTTCATGTATAATTAATTCTTTATACAAGTTTTTTTCCTGTATTCAACAGAGAGGAGTTTATAGCTCCTCACACAGTAAATGATCACTATAAAAATCTGGAAATAGGAATTAACATTCTAGTGACAAGGAAAATAAAAAGTCCTTCTTAAAAGTAGTATATGGGGGCTGGGGAGATGGCTCAGTGGTTAAGAGCACTGTCTGCTCTTCCAAAGGACCCGGGTTCAATTCCCAGTACCCACATGGCAGCTCACCACTGTCTCTAACTCCTGTTCCAGGGGACCCAACCCTCTTACACATGTAGACATTAACCAATGTATATAAAAATAAAAAAATTAAAAATTAAAAAAAAAAGTATATGGTTCAGCTACCAGGATCACAGGACACACAAGACCACGAACCGACAAAACCAGAATCTAGTTGAGCCCTCTTGCCTGGCTCACAGCCACACCCTACTTTATGTGATATTTATGAATGCTTTTGCTCAGCTTTAGCTGAGCTGAGTGGTTCTAGCAGACTGAATACCCTACACCGAAAGTATTTATTGCCAACCCCTTGGCAGGGACACTTCATACCCCTGGGGCTGGAAAACTAAGTTTTCCAGAGGCTTCTCAATGAAGTGCGACCACTGCCGAAATGCATTTTCTCTCTTAGCAGGACCTACCCATCATTCCAAAACTAGGGCAGATGCATGTGATTGGAGCAGGGCCAAAAACTTAGCTGCAAGAGAGGCTGAAACGTGAACAGCATACACTCCACCAAATTCTCCAGGACTCAAAGCACAGACAAATGGAGAAAGTGGTTTCTGACAGCGGACAGGCAAAGAAACCACAAAGGAAAGGCACTGAGGGTGTGGTCTAGAGCTAACAACCAGAACCCAAAGGAGTTAGATATTGTTGTCTGTAGCTCTACTCAAATACTGGGTTTCCAGCCAATTTGACCAGTTAGAGGTATTAATCTTTGTCAATATTTGCTGGGCCCACACTTCCATTTGTGCACATTCATCTTCAGTTTCCTGTTTCACCTTCTATATTATATATTTATCCCTGGGCTATAAGTGCTTAGAATTTCTTTCTAATGCTCATAGTTTGCTAGGAGGTGACACAGCCAACTCAGAGCCTCTTTAATTGTTATGTTTCTGATGAAGTTAATTTTAAAGAAAATTAGCCCTAATACACTAAGAACTTTCTATTTTGTTCACTGGATAGCACACCTTCCTGCTCATATGACTGACTAACACAAATGTCTTGCCTGGCCAAAGCTCTATCTATCTGAAGCCTATGAGTAAGCAGACATTGAGAGAGAGAGAGAGAGAGAGAGAGAGAGAGGGAGGGAGGAAGAAATATTTCAGTTACTACAGAGACTCTTATTCTTAACATCTCTTTTAAGTTTTACAGAGTTCTCTATCTCCTGAGGGTGCTGGATCCCACTCTGGCACCCTGACACAAACTGAGGACTTCTGACTCACAGATTTATTCTAGCTAACAACTGCCAACATATTTCCAATTGAGATAAACACAGGACTGGCTGAAGGAAGGAAACAGAAAAAAGGCACATATGATTGTGCTGAAGTGGAGTCACAGAAGGTCCAAGTTCAAGGCCCCTCAGAAATCGTTGTCTTGAAAAATACATAAGAACTATAATGGCGTGTGTGTGTGTGTGGTGTATGTGTGTATGAACGTGTACAGGACAGAGAAGGAGGCACAGTGTCCTGCTCAGTCACTCTGATTTCTTTACTTTTTTTTGACTTATTTCTTTCACTAAACCCGGAGCTGGTCTGGTACCAAGTAAACCCAAGCACCTGTCCTGTGTCCGTCTCTACTGCATTGTAGTTACAGGCCTATGCATGGCTACACCAAGCCTTGTTTTTTACTGTGTGTGTGTGTGTGTGTGTGTGTGTGTGTGTGTGTGTGTGTGTGTGTGTGTGTTTGAGAGAGGGAGAGACAGAGAATATATGTAAGGGCCTAAAGAGACCAGAAGAGGGCCTCAGATCTCCCTGAATGCTGGGAACCAACCCTGGTTCCTGTAAAGAAGCATTAAGTGTTCTTTACTGCTGAGCTATTCCTCCAGACCCAACGCCAGCATTTTCACCTGGGTGCTGGTGATTTGAACCCAGCTACTCATGCTTGCAAAGCGAATATTCTCACCCCTTGAGCCTGTTCTCCAGCCACAATACTCTTCAATCCTGCCTGACTGTCTGTCTGTCTCAGGTTCTTCCCTGGGTTAATACCCTTCACAAGGTTCCTGTTCACTCTTACCAGCATCCCCCTGCCCCCAAGATAAAACTGTCACCTAACATCACACACCCTAGGTTCATGGGAAGTGGAATTTCTAAATACAGAGGTCACAATTTTATAGGAAGATTTCTTGAGGCACCAAGAAAATAAAACCCAAACTTGTAGGAAATGACATTCAAAACCTAAAGTTACCTTCAGCACGTCTGCCAAAAATGATTTTTCCAGACCTGAGAAGACAGAGGCCTGACACAGCAGGTGACACCTCTTTATCAGCTCCAAGAACTACAGGGCACATAATTAGCACCCAATTAGTTATTAATAACTTAATATTCACACATCTGCTGAAACTCTCTAGGTGCACAGAGTAATTTCAATGTGATTACGATCATCTCTGTTAGGGTAGGTGCTGTATAAATAATGAATTTGTTTCTAGAGCCTGGGGAAAGGAAAAGTGAAAACCAGACAGCTCATCTGTTCCACCCTGCAAAATACTAAGGGTCATGTCAGGGAGGGGGCAAACCCTAACATACTTTCAGGACTTAAATTTAATTTAAATGTAACGGTATATATCAATCTGACCATTCAATAGTATTTGTTGGCTGTCAGCTATATGGAAGTATTGTGTTGGATGTAATACTTCAACATGCTAGTAAAGAAGCAAGGATGTCAGCCAGGCACTGTGGGAGGGTCAGTCACCCTAGCAATGGAGAGGCTGAGGTTCAAAACCAGCCAAACTACATATAAATCAAAGGCTGGCGTTGGGTTTGGCAGTAGATGTGCAAAGCCCTAGGTTCTATTCCCCCAGCACCACAATCAAATTTAAAAATTTAAAAAGCTAGTATAGCAAGTATCATCATTTATAATGATGCTTTCACATGCCACTTGAGCTTCTAGTCATTCTAAAATGTATGTACGCCTTACTCTATTGCTTTATTTGGGGAAATACTCTCACTGTAAGGTTGCCATTATCAGTAACTTAGACATGGAGAAACCCAGGCAGGTAATCTGCCAACGATGAAAACACTTTGTGAGGCACAGCCTGGACCCAGACTGTGTTCTCTCTGCACTGCTGCCTTTGCCCCCAAGCACCATGGGCATGCTAATCTCCTCCCTCCAAGGACTCATGCAGTATGTCCACATGGCGGGCTGGAGCGATGGCTCAGAGCTAAGAGTACTTACTGCTCTTGCAGAGGCCCTGAACTCAGTTCCCAACCCCACAGTGAGCAACTCCCAAACACCTAGAACTCCAGCTTCAGGGAGTCCAGCCTCTCCTCAGGAAACTACATTACTACATATTCACACACACAAATAAAAATTTAAAGGGGGCTCCCTTGTGGGTGGGTTTGCAGGACAGTGACAGTCCTGAATGCTCTGTCCATTTGGCCAGGCCTGAGCAAAACATCTTGCTTTCACTGTTGACATGGTAATCTTAGACAAGTTACTTTGTCTCCATATCATGTTGGCTGCCTCCCATTTTCACAATAAAACTTCTGAATTGGAGTTTAAGTGCGGTCTCTCCATCCCGGCTATCTGCTTTCCAAACTTGCTACTGTGTTGGCACTGGCTAAGCAGCCCTTATCTGAAAGGGCTGGGTGAGAAGAGCTACTTGCTGAATGTGGACCTTTTCAGATCATGAGACATTTGCATGTACACAATGAGATGTGTGTGGGAAGGGACCCAAGTCTAAACTTGACACGTTTCAGGTACACCTCACACACAGAGCCTGTTTCGTTTCATACTGTCCTTCCAGTGCACCTGCATTTCAGCTGTGACCCGTGGCAAGGGGCAGGTGCAGAGTTTTCCACTCAGTGTCAAGCCAGCTAGCTCATAAAGTTTCAGATTACAGATTTTCAGATTTGAGAGGCTCCACTTTTAACAAACATCCCTTATCCACACAGGGAGCCTGACTTTGGGGCACATGGAAACACAAAGCAATGACACTCCATGTCCATCTCTCAAGGATGGGGCCATCTCATAGTGTGGAGAAGAAAGACAAAACACAGAACTGCCCTGTCGTGTTCAACACCAAACACATTTCTGTGACAGATCTAAATTATACCACAGCCGGCTACACTCAAGCTGCCCAAATCAAACAGCGGTAATGACTCCTATTAAATTCCTTCTTGGGCTGGAAAAAAGGCTAAGAGAAGTGCTGGCCTCCCAAGCAGGAAGACCTGAACTCAGATCCCCAGAACCAAGGTGAAAAGTGAGGTGCTGTTTGGACACCCATTGTCCCACAGAGAGCTCAATGGTTCTCGACCTACATGGTAAGGTTCCAGCCAACCAGGGAGCTTGTCTCAAACAAAGGATGGAAGAGCCCTGAAGACCAACACAGGAAGTGGTCCTCTGCCCTCCAAACACAGCATGGTGCAAGGCACACTTGTAGCCACATGTATAGACATGCTCTTGCATGCTCACACACATGCACAGCTCCTTCTTTAAAGTTGCACAAACTGCACAGGCACCACCTACCAGTTCATGTGCAGCACTTCACGTTTACGAAGAAAAATGTCCTTCTCACTAGTAAACGGCAGAGCCTAAGTGGGGGATCATTATTTTGGTGTGATGAGAACAAAGAACGCCCACCGTAGCTTCCAGATGTAGCTTAAACAGGCTAGAAAGGAACACTTAAGAACAGCAAGGTCTTGGCTGCCCATGTCTCCTAAGAATACTTCCTGGACGATTTCTGGCATCAAAGACAACCGTATGAGTATTTGTGAACTTCTGGACAATTTCAGGAAGAATAAGCAGTAACTGAAAATGGGGTTTGGAGCATTATCTCAGAAGTTAAGAGCATATACTGCTCTTCCAAAGAACCTTGGTTTGGCTCCCAGCACCTAGTCAGTGGCTCACAACTGCCTCCAACGCTAGTTCTAAAGGAGCCAATGCCTCTGCAGGCCTCCACATGCACCTCCACTCACATGCACAAACAGATAGATTCTCTCTCTCTCTCACCATTAAAAATAAAGTAAAATAATTTTATAAAAATAATTTTTATTCAAGAACCCTCAAGAAGCTTATTCAAGAAGTAAATGAAATCCTTACAAAAGGAGGTACGTGCAGGTCCTAAGTGAAGCATGAACAAGTGCTGTCTGAAACACTGTATAAATAGCAACTTAGCACTTCCAAGGAATTTATTTTAAGGGAAGAAGGATATGAGTTGAGATTTAGTTAGAAAGATTTCATCACAGAACTCATTATCACATCCAAAATTGTAAGCACCATTTACTTACCAATAAGGGAACAGCTAAGTAAAATCAGGGCACAAGCATTAAATCAACATTTCTCCACAGTTGATTCTAAAAATTTCAGAAGAGTATTTAATGGCCTAGGACAGCTTTCAAAGTAAAGAGATCAGTGCAACAACAGGCAGATGACAAAAGCATAAATTCACTTCCATCTTAAAATGGATGATATGTATGCATACACACATTCAGCAAAATACTCAAAGCATTTACTTTAGCTGTATTTATTACAGAGAACATATGTGGCTTTATATTAGAAAAGCAATAAAGGCTTTGCTGCCACTAAGCCATATTTCCCTCCTTTAGTTTTCAATTACAGAAAACTTCTCGCATGTCTTATGAAGCCCAAGCTGTGTCCTCATGACTTGCCTCAGAAGAGAAACTCGTGCTAATCCTGCTTCCCAACAGCCACCCTCATTCTCCTTCTATGATGTCTGAAACCAACCTGATACAATCATTCGTAAACATGCACACCTATAAAAAACGTCGAGTCATTCTAATTAGGGTTCAGACCTCCAAATGCAGTCTTTGCTCCCTTATTAGATCAGGATGCCAATGAGGGCCAGACTGGTTCGTTGACTAATGTTGATGGTCCATCTGACAGGATCTAGATTCACCTAGGAGATAAGCCCTGGTGGGCATGGCTGGGGAACTACAGCATTACCATAACCGAGGCGGAACTTTCCACCTTAAGCGCAGCAGCATCTTGGGGGTCCTGGCTAGAAAACAGGAGAATGTGAGCTGTGAGAATGTGAGTGCAACATCCGTATCCGTTTCCTGATGACGGGACTCAGTGTGACCAACAGCCTCATGTTCCTGCGGCCCTGGCTTCCTGACAGACATCCCTTCAGCCTGTTCGCAAGGCCTGCCTCACCTGTCAGTTACTACAGGGCAAGTGACAAAAACAACTGGTCTGTCTCTCCAGTCCTTCCACCAACATGTTTTCTCTCCAGCTCCTTTTCTCCTTTGCAATTTACAATTTGTAGAACAGTTGCACACTCCCCAGGTGGTGTGGACTCACCACTCACTTCCCTGTGTGGTTGTTTGAGGTGGTTCACTGCCTAGGTAGCATATCTGACCAATGCAACTGGTTGGGTCGTTTCCGTAAGGCAACGTCTTTGGAAACAACCCTCGATGTTCACCACTTTGACCTTCTAGTTAATGGTTTTACTGGGGGAGACCTGCCTTTGTCTTGGCTACCCGGGCCGTGTATTTATTTTTATTTTTTAGGGAGGTTGGGTGACGATGGAATCCACGCCTCACATATACTACAAGGGAGCCACACCCCATGAATGCTATTATTACATTTCTCTGGGGTGTATTCATCTATACAGAATGGCCTTGAACTCAGACTCTCCTGCCTCAGCTTTCTAATCACTCTCCTTTTAAGATGTCATACTTTGATGTGCTCATTTTGTGCGTGTATGTGTGAAGGTGTGTGGGGATGCGTACTCCAAGGTCAGAGGACAACTTGCAGGATTCCAGTCTCTCCATCCAGCCTGTGAGTTCTGAGAATAGAACTCAGATCTTCAAGCTTGATGCCGGGTGCCTTTAATCCTGAGCCATCTCATCAGTCCAATTATTCTTTGTTCTTCACACACACAGATTTTACACATCAGAATTCCCAGTACATAAAGTGTGGCTAGAAGTCACATCCAAAAACCTCATTATTTTCAATAGAGTGTGGGTTCAAGAAGATTTCCCCAAAGGATCCAATGCCCTCTTCTGGTCTCCACATGCACCCAAATTCACATGTACAGACAGACAGACAGACAGACAAGCCATACCCAACCAATTCTGTTGTCTTATTCAGGGCAAAGAGGTGACAAGTTGTTTTAGGCTGGTCTCTCTCCAGCTGGGGCTTCTGCTCTGGTGTGTGTGTGTGGGTGTGTGTGTGTGTGTGAGAGAGAGAGAGAGAGAGAGAGAGAGAGAGAACATAATGCAAAACCCCCCTTCAGCAGATGGTGGCTGGTAAAACATGTTTGCCCCTTAATTTCTTTCCAGAATGTCAGAGGGACCCAGAGATAATCCCCAAGACTCAATCAGGTGTCTGCGACCTGAGCCCAAGGTGAGGAGTGAGCTGGGAAAGCTCCTCACATGGGTGCAGCAAAGCAGTGCACATGGATAAACTGTATGGGAAAAATGAAACCCCCAGCCTGAACTCCACCGAATGATGCCTTTACAAATTGGAAGGAGGAAGGACCCAAGGCGGAGAAGCCACGCGCCCCAGCTAAGGGTCAGAGCCTGTGGCTGAGAAAGATAGCTAAAGTGCCCAGCTAATAACTCGGGGTCGGCGCTTGGGCTTCTGCCTCAGTGCTTTGATTTTTATAAGCCAGTAAGGCAGCAGAATGAGAAGCACAGAAACAAGTCGACAGTCAGCCTGCCAGAGAGAAGGACGGTACATGGATGCCTGTGAACCCACAGATGGGAAGGCCATACAGACCCTCCCTCTCTTGCCATCCAGGTCTCCTCAGAAAGCATTCATTAGCTGAATGTGCACCAGCCCACAGGAAAGGGGCCCCAGCCATTAAATATAAATGCAAAACAAAATTAGAGCCATCCATTCTAAATCTCAGGCTTATGTAGCCAGCAAGGTTCATGTTCTGCCCTATAGATTCGGCAGACCCCTCCCAAACCACACTAAGAATTAGTGGGCTTTGTTTTAAGGTTTTAATCACTACCAGATTTCATAAGGGCATCTGCTGTCACTCTTAAACCTGGATTAAATCTATCTGAGTACCGATGGCCCATCTTCTGTCTAAACAGAACCACAAGTCCATCTGCAGTGAGACAAAACACCACAAAGCTGTTAAGCCTTAAAGGAATTGGAAATGGCTACGCAAATGACAGAAGAACCATCTTGGAGATTTCTGTATAAAAAAAAAAAAAATTATGAAAAGGGTGGCAAAAAAAAAAGACAGAGACAAACATGCATGTGGAATTTTTCTCTCTCCCCTAGATGAGTGAAGTGATGATAATTGCTACATAAATATCTCGCACTGTAATGGCAGTTCATGGAATGACCATACGCTGGGTTTTTTGCCTTCCTGAGATTTGAATTCTGTATTCAGGACCACGGCCATCCAGAACGACGGCTGTGGTCCACAGCAGCAGCCCGAGCAGCGAGGGCACGCTCTTTGAAAGAGAGGAATTGCATCCATCCGTAGAACTGCTGTGGCTCCCAAGCTACCAGGACCTCCCAGGAGACCAGCGGAGAGGTGAGGCTAGGGAGACGCTCATAGGTCAGAACACATGCTGTAAATGCACTAGGTTGAAGGCCCAGCAACGTGCAAAGCAGCAAGGCCTGGGTGATCTCTAGCATAAACAATGACTTGAGTTTAGTGAGGGGCTGTCTCAAGGGCAAGGAATGGGGCAGCAGAGAGACTACACCCTCCTCTGGACTCCACATGCAGACACGCTAGTGTAAACAACTACAAGCACATGTGCATTTGCACATATGTATGTATACACACACACATACACACACATATCAAGCTGCAGGCTTTTTCCCTGTAAACACACCTCCAGTTTCAATGTAATAAGGAAACAACCAGCATGAACTTTCTCTAGCCAAAGCTGGGAAAAAAAAAAATCTTTCCCACTGTTCACAAGAGAACCTCAAACAGCAAAGGGCGCTCACTGTGCAACCGGTCCTTTTCTCTCCAGATAAACAAAAACCATCTCATTTAGAACAAAAGTGGAGACAAAAGGAACTCTAGAGCCAGAGCCCTGTTTGGCAGAGACCCATCATATTCTGTAGGTGATCCAAGAAGAAATCAGAAGTCAGAGCATAAAGTACCCCAACACAGGTGGTTCTAAAGTCAATGCCGTGGGTGTGACCTGAGGACCTGCCTGTTGGATGACAAGGCAGAAGGGTCACATAGTTCATCCTTGGACTCTGGAATGACAGTGTAGACTCTTGCTAGCTACGTGATGGTAGCAGATGATTTCTTTTCCCCAAGGCATTTGCCTCATCTGTGCAATGGAAGGGAAATGGTAGCTCCTTTGGGTTGTATTAGGATTAAACACAAGTGCTTGGTACAGAACCTGCCTCTTGGTTTACACTTGACAAGTTGTGCCAATGAGAGGAAGAAGAGGAGGAAGGTCATCATCAACTGCACACTGGGAGCAACTAGGCTAACGCCCCACAGCCTTCTCTGATTTCTCCTGAGAGCAGTGTTTATTTGTGGGAAAGACAAGACAGTGACGGCTGTCCTCTACCCGTAAACCGCAACAGCGGTAGTCCTCCCTTAAGGCCGTTATGAATTTTCATGCTCACATGAAGTGTTCAACCAAGAAACGGGGCTGTCAATCATGGGCCACAGGCAGAACTGTGAGGAAGCAGATGGGGAGAACACAGGAAATGCCTAGCCAGTAGAGACTGGTCAGAGTTCAAGGTTAAGAAACGATACCCCAAGATTCTCCAAGGAAAGAGACACAGTGGTGGGAATGTTTAGGGGTAGCCCTGCTTCAAGGTGAAGCCTGCTCTACTAGTTTGTTTCTCTTACTGTGATAAATACCATGACCAAGAGCAATGTAGGGAAGAAACAGTTCATGTCAGCTGATAATTTACAGTCCATCATCAAGGGAAGCCAAGACGGGGATCTCAAAAATTTATTTCAGCCTTTATATTGTAATCCATCACTAAGGAAAGCCAGGGCAGGAGTTCAAGAAGAGCCCTGAAGGCAGGAAATATGGAGAGGTACAGTTAATTGGCTTTCTCTCTGTGGCTTGCACAGCCTGCTTTCTTATATAACCCAAGACCACCTGCCCAAGGCAGTACCACCCACTATGATCTGGGCACTCCCATATCAATCATTAATCAAAAGAATGTCCCCACAGGCTTGCTGACAGGGCAATTTGGTGGAAGGGATTCTTCAACCGAGGTCCTTTTCCCCAGGAGACTAGCTTGTGTCAGGTTCACAGAAAACTGGCCAACATAACTGCTTTGTGCTGGAAAGCTCTGGAAAGACAGCCACCTTCTGTCCAGCAGCTAGCATTCAGGATTGCTGCTTCTGCTGGCTACCAGCAATCTGGTGGTTTAGATCATGTCAGTGCTACCCATCCCCATGCAGATGATAAATCCATATCCTAATGGCTACAATCTATGAGCACCCCAAAGCATCTCAGAGTGGATTCCAGATTACTCCCATGGGACTTAAAACCCATAACATGTATACTCACTAGTGTGTAACTGAGAAAGACAAACCAGCAAAATACAAGGAGGCAATGGAACTATGGAAACAGAGAAGGCACCTCAAGTCAAGGTATGCCAACAGCTACCAAAAGCTAGAGCAGGGACGTAGTCTCGGGGAAACACAGGCTCACTGATTGCTGGCTTTGGATCTTTGGGGCTGTGATAGAATCACTTTGTACAGGTTAAAGTGCTGAGATTGTATAGCTCTAGGAAACTACTATAGTGATAGCACCTTGCACCAAGCCCACATCCAGCTCACAAAGCTGAGATACACCCCCTTCTTACAAGATCCAGGAACCACCGATACAACAGGCTTGCGCCAGGACAAGTCAGAATGAGACAAAATGGCAGTAAGTTCAAGGCAACTGGAGCAAGAAGAAAAGGCAGGAACAAGAAGGCACAACCGACTAGTGTCTGAGGAACCATGCTGTCAGTTATCGTTAGAGCAATACTGATAAGCCAAAGAGGTCTTTGAAACACACACGCACAAGTTGTTTCCATATCAGTTCTGGACAAAATTAGCACTGAGACCTTCACTTCTCAGCCTGTCTGTTATTTTAAAGACCACTTTCAATTACCCAAAACATACATGATGTATTTCTTGCTGTCATTGTCCTGGTTAGTTTCTTTATTTAGACATCATCTTACTCTGCATCAAGACTGGCCTGAAACTCACTCACTATGTAGCCTACACTATCCTTGGACTCATGGTAATCCACTTGCCTTGGCTTTCCAGGTGCTCAGATTACAGGTGTGAGGGACCTCAGGCCCTAGTGTTAAATTGTTGCTTCTAATCCTAAAATTCCTCTTCCTCCTCTTCCTCTTCTTTTTTTTTTTTTTTTTTTTGAGACAGGGTTTCTCTGTGTAGCCTTGGCTGTCCTGGACTCACTTTGTAGACAAGGATGGCCTCCAACTCACAAAGATCCACCTCCTTCTACCTCTGGGAAAGCTGGGATTAAAGGTGTGCACCACTACACCTGGCTTAAAATTCCAAATTTAAAGTGCTCCAAACCCTAAAACATTCTGAGCAATGATAAAACCATGGGGAAGCTGTCACTCGGAGCAGCTAAGGGTTGGAACTTTCAGATCAGGGATGCCAAACCAGTAAGTAGTCTATGCAAATATTCCAAAATAATGCCAGTCCAAAACCTCCGAACCCTGTTCTTGAGGGTGAGGAGTTCTGAACCCTTAATATCTTCATAGCACAATTCTGGAAAAAAAAACAAAAAACAATTTCCAGTTCAACAAACCCATGGCTAACAAAGCTCCAAAAGTCAGTCAAGAGTGTTTTTATTGCATCCTAAAGTCTTCCAAGACTGAGTCCCAGTTTTGTTGTCAAGATTACTAAGGAATGGCCAGACCTGGTCAGCTGCTAGGAAGGCTAAGGGCTCATAGTTTGGGCCCTGCCTCACAGGCATCTTGGATTCCTGGGAACGGAAGTCTCATGGGAACAAGGCAGCATGGGAAGTCTTCTTCTGGGTTCATGTAGTTCTCACTTTCCCTCTGAGGAAGTCTCATGTAATTCTCTGGACAACATGTCCTTCCTGGAAATATAGCTCTAAGCAACATGCCTAGCACATGCGTGCACACATAGACGCTGATATGGAGTCCTCTCAATAGCTCTGTAAGGTGACTCTTACCACTGTTCTCATTTGCAGATGAGAAAATTAACTAAGCTGGGCTTTAAGGAGCTTACCTAAAGCAGCTATAACAATGAGTGGTAACCAGGCCAGAATTTATGTGATAGATGCTTCACACCAATATAAAGAAAGTATGAGTCCTCCCATTACACGCAAACCAATGCCTAGGGAGAGAGCCCTGTCCCTCTCCACAGAAACAAGCGGGGAGGCCACCCTCTATCTGCAGAGCATTCCAGTCTGAGTCAGACTATGACAGAGAATGACACTGTCACCTGTTGGCAGAAGACACATGCTTGAAATGAATGGCTCCCACACACAGCTGATCAGAATTTCATACTTTCCGCCAATGGACCTACTACTCACTGGTAAGTAAATAGTGTTCCACAGGAAGGAACAGAACAAATGTCACATCACAAGGTCAGCTCAGCATTAATGTCAGCGAAACCGCCTTCATGTGTAGGGGTGCATAGCGTTAATGCCAGCCAGAGCTTAGAGGCTGCGGCACAAGGATCATGAGTTCAAGGCAAACCTGCACTAAGTAATAAGGCCCCATCTCAAAATCAAACCAAGAGAGAAAAGAATGAACATTTTTTAAAATGGGTGAATTATGTACTATATGAATCCTCTCTCTATATAAAGTTAGCACAAACGAAAGCAGCAAGGGCATTTAACTGTAAGTTTTCAGCTAGCCAAGCCAGCTTATAATTACTAGGAATGTTAAGGGCTCCATTTTTATCTATATTTCATGTGTCTTTTAGTCTCCTGATTGACAGGTTTGTCTTTCTCCAACTCATTTTGCTGAATTAACATCAAGAATAGAAGCTCTTAGGGTCAGGAAATATGGTGGGGGTACAGAGATACATTCAAGTAGGAGTGGGAAAGTCTGGGGTACCTGGCACACTACGATGACTAGATAGACAGTGATTGCATACTATATAACCCAAAAAAGCTACAGGAAAGGATTCTGACTGTTGTCATCACAAAGAAATGATACATATGTTAGGAAATAAATATGTTCAATCTGATTTTAAACATTACATAATATATACATACATCAAAACATCATATGGGCATATTAATTACATATAATTAATATGCACAATTTTATGTTCTCATATATCAATTTGAAAATAAATTTAAAGGCTAGGGGTATAGCTCTGTTGGGAGAGTGCCTGCCTTGTTTAGCACCATATAAAACCAAGTATGGCTTAGACACCTTGTGAAACTAAGGCTCAAGATGGAAATAGGACTGAGTTCAAGGACATCCTTAGCTACCTAAAACCGTGTTTCAAAAAATTGTGTATTTAAAAAAAAGTGTTCTATACAACAAAATCATGTCTGCGATGTAGCTGCTTGACAGGCATTGAGGAGAAGAGTTAAGTCTGTATTCTCTGCTCAGGAGGTCCGTGCCTGTATTTCACACGGTCTCAACTCTCCTTTGAACCGTGTCTATTATAAACACAGGCTTTAGATATATTCTCACTTTGAGATCACTTACACACCGTTGACTATTTGCAGGGCGAACGAACGCAATCAAACACTAAAGCTTCAAGATTAGACAACTGCCAAGGTCTGAACTACATCAACAGCTTGAAATCGGCTCACTCAACAGCGCAGTGACAGCCTTATGTCTGCAAAACAAACACAGGTAAGGTCTAGTTGGATGTGGCATCACTTTCCTGAAGTGTGTTGAGTCTTGTGGAGAGGCACTGTTCCCAGAGACGTTAACCCTGAGACTGATGCTGGTCAGGGTAGGTAGTGAGCTCCGCTGGCTAAGTGAGGGTACAAATGAAAATTGTCACCTGCAGTCTGTGTTTCAAAAAGAAAGATGCTATTCTATCTATTTATTTATTCATTTGAAACACTCGTGCTCAACAAAATTCAACGTTGTTTCACAGATTTTTAAAAGACAAAAACCACTGAACAAACTAGGCATGAAACGGGTTTACTCAACCCGGTAAAGGCCACTGTTAAAATCCCACGGTTGGGATGCACCAGACTTTCCTTGTTCTTACACTCCGTGAGCAATAATTTAAAAAATCCCTTAAAAAAAAAAAAGAAAAAGAAAAATCCCGTATACATCTCTCATACTATATTAAGATATATGTGTATTCATGTGCTTACCTAATGCACTGTTGTGCGAAGTTCGTTCATTTACTCTGTACTATAAGTGATCTAAAGATAACGTAAAAGAAACAGCAGGGTGTGTTCCAGTTCGATGCAAATACTACGGTCCTGTGGATGTGAAGGGTGTGAACACTTGTGGCCTTGCCTGGCCAGACTACATTATTTCCCAGCCAGTGTTCTAAGCACTGCCTGCATTCTGTCATTTCTCAAGACTACAGATTCTTGCTCAAATGCCACCTCTGCAGAGCTGATTGTGCTCTTTAACTACCTCCACCCCAGACAGTTGAGGCAGCTGCACTCTGTATCATAGCCGATGACATTCTGCCTTTGTATACACTGAGTATACTTGCACGGAAGTTCCGTACATCACTCACGTCTGCTCCTCCTGTGCCCATGTCCCCATCAAGGTGCATGTAACCTGCTTGCAATGTCCTTCCTAGCTGACCAAGGAGCAAAATAAACATGAAGTGGGTTTGTTCGTGCGTGTGTGTGTGTGTGTGTGTGTGTGCGCATTTGTTTTTCAAGACAGGGTATTTCTGTGAAACAGAGCCCTGGCTGTCCTGGACTTTGCTTTGTAGGCCAGGCTGGCCTTGAACTCAGAGATCCACCTGCCTCTGCCTCTCAAGTGCTGGGATTAAAGGAATGTGCCACCACGTCAGGTTAACACGAAGTGTTCTTACCATTACTGAAAAGTCTTAAAAACTTGCCCATATGGATTTGGATATAACAATATAATAATTTTTAAAAGCACATCTACACTTAAAAGTTGCTCCTGGAAAGAAGTTGGCACCCTATTTTTACATTTTTATATAATTTTTAGGAAGTAAAGAAAGCCAGTTGCCTTTAGTCTTTAGATTTGGATTCTATTCTTTAAGTAGCTCACAGATATTATAACACTATGAAGAGGGTGTGTTAATATTGCTTTTACCCTGGTTGTCAAAGAGATTTGAAAAGATAAATATTTTGAAACATGCTCAACCACAAAAACACTGCAAAGACTATCAGGTGAACAGAAAATTTCCTTTGGCTGTGCCAATCTTTTAAAAGATGCCCTCCAGGCAAGGCTAGCAGTTCCAGGGTAAAACCTGTATCCAGAAAAGTCATGAGATCTGGGTTCCATCACAGCTTTGAAGAAAAGAAAAAGGAAAGTAAGAAAAATGCTAAGGGAAGGAACACCCAACAACCTCTTTACAGACAGTGAATACCTTTATTAAGTAGTAGAGGTTAGTAGAAAAACAGTATCTTTGATTTGGAAGAATACTAAAGCAGCTACCAAACTGTTTACGACTTGCTATTTCAAACAGAAAACCCTAAGCAAGCCATTCCTGTGAGGGTCCTGTGACGTGAGCATGCTCAAGACAAATTCTTAAGGGTTAAGTTTATGACAAATGAATGCTTATCTCAATTTCTGCTCTGGCCAATACCATGGCTAAAAGGGCCTGGAAAGCCAAGCTTAGTGGCTCACACTTATAATACCATTACGTGGGAGACTGGTACAAAAGCTTATTGATTTCATGATCGTCTTGTGCTGCAAAGTTTGACCCTGTCTAGAAAAAGGAAAAACAACAAAACCAGAGAAACCCAACAACACATGCGCACAAAGCACCAGGAATAAAATGCAGGAAGGAAGAAGAGCATAACGTTCTCCACCCCACTTTATCCCTACCTTATCCACTTAAATAAAACACAGGCAGCTAGCCAATTCCTACACCTGTAGCCAAGAACACCACTTACGAGCTCAGCTCAGTCATCAGCCTGAGTGTGGTGCCTCTGGCTACATCGCCCCAGTCTGCCTCACTGCTCCAATTGATTTATTATTGTCCATTGCTCCAAGGCAGCATACATCATTTAACATCAGACAGCATAGTCTAATGGTCAGAGGAGCCCTTGCACAATACAGGCCCATTCAGCAAGACAGTGATGGGAAGGCCTCTCTGGGTGGCCATGTGAACAGCGTCCAGAGGACATAGAAAACCTTCTTCTTTCCATTGCCTTCTTACCCACGCCCTAAGTAGTAAGAAGCCTACAGACACAGTGCACTCCTGTGGCTTGCAAGGTGCTTCGGTTTCACCAAGATCCCTGTATATCCCATTAGGAGCCCGATATGATGGAATGTAACTTTAATCCCAGCACTCAGTAGGCAGAAGCAGCTGGATCTTTATAAATCTGAGACCAGCCTGGGGTCTACAAAATGAGTTCCAGGACAGCCAGGGCTACACAAAGAAAGCCTGTGTTGAAAGGAAAGAGAGAGAAAGAGAAAGAAAAGAAAGAGAAAGAGAGACAGACAGACAGACAGACAATTTCAGTTATAAATTTTATGTACAAACCCTAGCATTCATATAGGTGCCTATAATTCTATCAGTGATTGTAGTACCTTGAATGTAATTGGTCCTCATAGGCCCATAGGGAGTGACACTTGTTGGAGTGGCCTTGTTGGAGGAAATGTGTCACTGTGGGGGTGGGCTTTGAGGTTTTCTATACTCAAGCTATGTCCAGGGTGGCACACAGTCTCCTTCTGCTGCCTGAGGATCCAGATGTAGAACTCTCAGCTCCTTCTATAGCACCATGTCCGCATGCATGCTGCTAGGCTTCCCACCGTGGTGATGATGGACTAAACCTCTGAAACTGTAAGCCAGCCCCAGTTGAATGTTTTCTTTTTAAAGAGTTGCCTGGGTCATGGTGTCTCCTCACAGGAAAAACAAAACAAAAACAAAAACGAAGACAATGAGACAAACGCCCGCGCATGGCTATACCTAAGTGTGCCATGATGGGCTCAATGGAAGGTGCACCATGATGTCAACAGAGGGCAGGTTTTTCATTGAAAGTAGCCTAGGTGACTAGCACATACAGGTTCCTGGGTTTAAGCCCTAGCACCTTGGTGGGGGGAGGGGGTGAGGGGAGATTAGCTGAGCCTGGTAATTCACACCTGTTATCACATCACTTAGGAGAGAGCACCATCAGGATCAGGAGTTCAAGGCCAGCTTGAGATACATGCCTCATTATGAATAATAAAGATCTAAAAGAAAAGAGAAAACAACCCCATTACCCATCATCCTGGATATACATTGCACTGGTTATAAACACAACTAAACCTTAACCCAGTCTTTACTGACAAAAAGTTTTTTTTATGAGCCATGATCTTTAGCTGGGTTTCCTTTTTCTCTTGCAAATTGGGAGTCTTCTGTATCATTTTTAAAGAAATAAATTAAACTTTCTTCGTGCAGTCCATGGCGCAGGGTTACGAACTGCCTAAAAGGCAGCTGCTCACACCCCATCCCCAGACCCTGAACTGAACCACAGCTTTTCCCCAGATGTGAATACCTGAGCATGGCCACGGCCACTGCACCATCAGAAGCTGACAGGGCTAAGTAGCTAGAAAAAGTAAGGTAACAAGATAGGACAAGGTGAGTTAGACAGAGAAGCAAAGTCCATACAATTGTGTGCCTGGCTAACAGATGAACACAGCACACACTCTCCATGATAAACTGACAGTGAGAAAGAAGGTGCAAAGAAAACTCAGGGGCATTTTAAAATGGTAATGATAAATCAAACTATGAAGCTTGTACGAAAATGGATAAAACTGAAAAATATGATAGCGCAGTAGCCCAGGCTCAGAAAAACAAACATCACACGTTCTTTATCAAATGCTGTCCTCACTTCTAACTTTTACATATACATTGTATGTGGGAATGAGAGTGAGGAAAGGTCACAAAACTAGAGAGAGAGAGGGGAGACTTAAGCAAGGAGCCCAGAGAGGGCAGTGGAAAGGAGAACAGTGGATATCATACGTGAGAGGGGATGAGGAGAAGGAGGAGAGTGGATGGTAGATGCAACACAACAAATCCTGTATGAAAGCTTGATGACAAGGCTGCAATGTGCCTCAGCAGTAAAGAGGGTACACACTGCTCTTGCAGAGGACAGAGTGTGGTTCCCGGGACCCACAAAGGACGGCTCACAGCCACCTATAGCTCCAGCTGCGTGGATCCAAAGCCTCTGGCCTCTGAGAGCCCCTGCACTCATGCACACATACCAGTGCATGCACACACCATTAAAATAAATCATTAACAGGAAGTAATTGTGTTAAGGAAAGCTCTCCCATTGTGTACTGATTTTAAAGTTCAAAAATGGAAATAACAGCCTAACATAACGACAGGGCATAAAGTTATCCATAACCCAGGGTTATGACAACTATCAACCTACCCATCTAATGTGACCCCCAAAACCCTGGCAGGGTTCCATTGCCAGCTGCTGTTCTCTTGGCTCAGGAATGTCTGACCAAAGGCTTTGGCTCAGTCTATAACTAAGCTGTAAAACACAGATCCACACCTCACCTTGCTCGACCTCAGTGAACCCGGTTCAGCACACTAAAGGACAGACTTCATAACCCCCAAGTTCTCCACTTAATTCTTTCATATTTTAAACTTCTTTAGTGGCTTTCCATTGCATTCAGCAAATAAAGAATCCTCCCATTGATAATTAAACACCTGCTAATTCCTACAAAGCATTCTAAAATTAAAAAATAAGAATAATCAGTAAAGAGTCTGATGAATAAAACATCCCCTCTATTCCACAGGGCTGGGCTCAAATAAAGGAAAGTGGGTCATTAAATGCCCATTAATTCTGCAAGACTTGGTTGGTAGACTTAGTGAAGATATTTATACTTAAGAGTTCTTTGAGGTATAAGATTCTAGCTTTAAATATTCATTATACAAAGAATACTTACAAGAAAGACATGTAAAGTCAGTGGTCACAAGGAAGAACAGGACACAGGCTTATTATTTTATTTTTGTAGCTGTACTATAAATTTTTCAACATTCAGAAAGAGGGATGCCCACACATGCATTCCCTTCTGCTGACCATGTTCCATGTATGTCAACTCTTATTTCTTTGGACATCAACTCATTGTCTATGGAAAATGAATTTTTGGTTTGTTTAGTTTTTTGGGTTTTTTTGGGGGGTGGGGGAGATTGGAGACATGACCTCATGTAGCCCAAGCTGACCTTCAACTCCTAATCTGCCTGCCTCCTGTCCCAAGTGCTGGGATTCAAGGAGTATACCACCACACCAGCCAAACTACATCAAAATCTCCCCCATAATTTCAGTATCTGTCACTAAAAGATAAGGTATCCTGTGTGTATGTTTATGTGTGCACATGCACACACAAAGTAGGAGTCAAGTCAGTGTACCTTCCTCCATAGCTGCCCACAGGGGTTACACAAACACACCTTGGCATCTGGCTTTTGCACAGACACTGGAAGTCAAACTCATGTCCTTCTGCTGGCACACTGGGCACTTTATCAAAGACCAAGCCATCCCAACACAGCTCTCTGCCTAGACCTGCAGACTAGCAATAATGCCACACATCAGACAGCATCCAGTACCCACGTTTCTCTCCTGAGAACTGTGTTTTTATTATCGATCCATGCAAATCAGGACCCAGTTCCTCACAGTGACTGGCTGACGTCAGTCCTAAAGTCTGCTTTAGTCCAAAGGGTTTTGTCTGCCTCTATAAACTCACATGAGTTGAAGAACCAGGCGATCTGCATGAACTTCCCTCATTATGTTTTGTTAACAGCATTCAAAAGTTCTGCTATTTTGCACTATGATGTACTCTGGCATTGGATTCAGAGGCTTGAACTCAATTACTACTCTGTTTCTCAAAACATACTGTAGGTGAAACTGGGAGGCAAAGTACAATATCTATACTGTTTTACCTCCCAGCAACCAGCTCCCTCCTGCCGGCCTGCACTCCTCATGTTAGTGTTATACCCGCTGCCCACCGCTGGCACCTAGCCGCAGCACTGACCTCCCTTACTTACCTCTCTGACTTACGGAGGTGGTAAATAAATCGCTAGGACAGACAGAAAGAATCAGCAAACCCTCTTTCTAGTTTATTAAACATTGTCAATTTCTTGGCTTATGTGGGTTTTGAATGTCTACATGTTAATGATAAAAGAAAATGTTTAAGTCTTCTACACCTACTTTCTGATAATACAGAAACTGTCAATTCCTTACATCTTATGTTAAATAAAAATGGAATTCAGGACACCAAATTCCTTTTAAATGGCACACAAGATTTGCAAGGCAAATCAGAAGGCAAGCACAGATTTCCAAGCAACAGGAAATTTCTACAATCACTGCTAAGAGAGAGAAGAAAATGTCTGTCCGTCTGTCTCTGTCAGGATGGACAGGAAGAATGATGATGGTTAAGGAAAATGCTCGTCTGTTTTTGTAAAAAGCGTTATCAGGAAATACGCACCATAAAGTAATTATCTATGAAGCAGTGAGGGATACCATCATTTCACCTTAAACTTGAACTGCACTCTTGATTCCTATTCAGCCATATTTCAATTAGGCTTTTTATTTGAAGACAAGCCCCTGCAAACATATAATGTCACCTAAGGATGATCCTTAAAAAAATCCTGTTGGGACAGGAATGTGATTTACTTAATACATGAGCAATGAGCTTCATTCCGGAGACTTAATGGTCTTGATGCTTAAAAGGTTTGCAAAGAAGAAAAAGGCAGCAAGAAGACATGTGAAAGCAGCTCAGCGTTTAATGAGGGTTAGCAACATCCTGTATGGGTGGGAACTTAATGCTTGTGCCTGGAATATGAAGTAAAGGAGCCCCACCTTCCAGAGCTCTCAAGGGAAGCAGAAAAGTCTCACTATATTCCCAAGTATCCTGAGACAGCCTACCTTGGGCATCTGTGACACTCTATAGCACCCATGGCAGATGAAGCCACCAGGAACACCTGCTGCCCCTTTACAGTATGCACACACTCCGTTGTGTCGATATGTTCCTAAAGAGCACTAAAGAGCGTGGCCTAACACGGAGAAGTGCCCATCAGCCATGGGAGTGAAAGGAGGCACAAGGGGTACCCAAACCCAAAGGCGTCATAAGAAACAATGCTTTCTACCCTAAAGTTACAACCTGAAGTGACAGGGGTATCAGTAGGCCCCGAGAACCTGAAATCTTTATACATACACTGAAAAATCATTTATCTAGAAACGTTCTTTAAAGGCGAGGGCAATTTTTCATGAAAACATTTCTGTCTTTTAACAATTAAAACGGGAGAGAGAATAAAGCTTCACTGGTCACATATTACCTGAGAAGAAGAAAATAAGAACCATACGTGTGCTGGACAGTCTTATGCCAACTTGACTAGAGTCATCTGAAGGAGGGACCCTCGGTTGAGAAAATGCCTCCATAAGTTCCAGCTATAAGGCATTTTCTTAATTAGTGATCAATGGTGGAGGGCCCAGGCTGCTGTGGGTGGTACCATCCTTGGGCTGGTGGTCCTGGGTTCTATAAGAAAGCAGGCTCAACAAGCCATGGGAATCAAGCCAGTAAGCAACACTCTTCCATGGCCTCTGCATCAGCTCCTGCCTCCAGGTTCCTGCCCTGCTTAGAGTTCCTGTCCTAACTCCCTTCAGTGATGGACTGTGATATGGAAGTGTAAGCCAAACAAGCTTTCCTCCCAATCTGGTTTATGGTTAAAGTGTTTCAACATAGCAAGAGTAACCCTAACTAAAACGATATGAAAGTCCTAAGCCCCAGGACCTCAGACTGTGACCTTTTGTGGAAAGTGATTTTTATAGAAATAATCAGGTTACAAAGAGATCCTAGAATGGACCGTATACCAACAGGACTTTTGTCTTTGTAAAACAAACAAATAAAAAAACAAAAAAACCAAGAGGCAACTTAGACCCTCAGCATACACATAGGAAAGAGGGAAGGAAACAGCACCTTGCTCTCAGCCCTCAAAAACAAGCCAGAACTACCAACACATGACACTGGCCTTCTAGTCTACTGCCAATCAATAAGCCACTAAGAGCAAAGTGCTGCTGCAGAATCCTCACAGACTCACACCTCACCATGCCATAACAGTCTGTCACAGTAGGAAGCAGTACTGTCACACTGGCATGGAGTCCTCAGAACAATCTCACAAGGTGAGTAAGTCCCAGGCTGCTTTTCCAAGTAGAAAAGCTGACATTTAACAAGCTGTGTGCTCCTGATACTGCTACTTCCAGCACGGACCCATTATAGAGGCTTAAAACGTAAGGGTTGCTTTCTTTCCTGTAACAAGGTTTTTCAGAATGGGGTGCAGCCATTTCCAAATACAAAGATTGCATCAGAAGGAAGGAGAGACTAGATCTTGATTGGATAACTTAGCCAGAGGCCCAAAGAAATTCAGTGGAAGAGTCAGGATTCAAATCCGGGGTTCATTTTCAGCGGAACCCAAAGCTAGCAGCGCCACGCTGTAAAGCACCCTCAAAATGACCCAGAACCTTGGCCAAAGAGGAAGGGTGAGGAAGGGGTTGCCCTGTCATGAGCCACTCCTGCACTTAGCAGATTCTACTGTGGTTGGCTAAATGGGAATGGCCCTCTTAGGCTCCTATGCTTAGGTATGCCCAGTTAGTGA
This sequence comes from Pachyuromys duprasi, assembly GCA_028658305.1. Taxonomy (NCBI): domain Eukaryota; kingdom Metazoa; phylum Chordata; class Mammalia; order Rodentia; family Muridae; genus Pachyuromys; species Pachyuromys duprasi. Next base: position 7,560,292 of record CM053753.1, read on the forward strand.
AGCTGTTTGGGAAGGATTCAGGGGTGTGTCCCTGTTGGAGGAGGACCATCACTGGAGAGGTGGGCTTTGAGGTTTAAAAAACCTGCACCAGGCCCAATCAATCAGTCACACTCTCTTTCTTTCTCTCTCTATGTGTATATGTGTCTGTTTGTCTCGCTTTGTGTCTATGTCTGTCTCTCTATCTCAATATATCTCAGTGTGTATGCACGCACACACATACACACACACATACACACACTACCTGTAGATCAGGACATAACCCTCAGTTAGTACACTGACATAATGTTTGCCTTCCTTCACACCAGATCCCCTGCTATGATGATGATGGACTAGACTTCTAAAGCTATAAGAAAGCCCCAGTTAAATGCTGTGTTCTCTGAGTAGCCTTGGTCATGGAGTTTCTTCTCAGCAATAGAACAGTAACTAAGCAGGTGCCAGTGTAAGCTAAGAACCAAGAAAGCCAGTAGGCTTGCTTTTGGTTTGCCCCCACCCTCATGACCCAGGGCATTTTCAAAACACACCCCACATACTGTGTTTGGTGTTTGACCACAAACTGGGTAAATTGCCTTAGCTGCCTGCTGCTGTGTCTTACAGTTTGTTTTGATCAAAGATTCTTAAAAGCCTTACAGAGGTGAAGAGCCATGCAGCTCTTCCACTGGCTTCTAACAGCAACTGCAAGCCTTCTCTTTCCTCTTTAATGGATCCTTTTCCAATCACACACCTTATCTCCACTATGAGAGATTTGCTTTCCCAATCTGAAGTATCAGGGCTTAGGAACTGACTCAGCAGTGTGGTGCAAAGGCCTGAGATCTACCTGCAGCACTGGCTGTGAGTCCTAAAAATAGTTGCTTCCTCATGAGGGCTGGAGTGGGGTCACTAGGGCCTCTGCTGGCTCCACTGTACAACTGAAGCTATGGACAGAGAAACCTTTAAGAAAGCTAATTCAGCAGGAGAACTTTACAAACCAATCTTGCGTTATTCCATGAGGTAAAGAAATGTCATAGTCTCTAATATTGCTCAGTTATCCATACAGGTACCCTGTCCACTATAAGGAGAGAGCTGAATGTTCAGTGTCCTCCATCAAAACAGAATCTGGCAGAGACTAGTCTCTTCTCCCTAGTGGGCATGGCTAATCTTCACTGTCAACTACATCTAAAACACAGCACAGGTGGGCACAGGTGTGGGAATTTTTCTGGGCCAGATTATTTGATGTGTGAAGACCCACCTGAAATCTGGATCATCTAAGGTCCGAAAGGCCACCCAGAATCAAGGCTAGACCTTCTGCTGGCAGCTCACATAAAAGGAAGAAGCCTTTGCTTTTTGCCTGCTTATTCTTATACTTGTTGGCAAGTTCATCTATCCAGCAGCTGGAACATTCCTTCACCAGTGTGTTTTAGAACATATTTTTTCAGGATTCAAATATAAAGACAAGCTGAGACATGCAGCCTCATAGACTGAACAACTACCAGACTCCTGGTCTTTCTGTTGGGAGACAGCCACTGGACTAGCTGGACCACAGCGGTAAGCCACTCTAATGAATCCCCTCTGGAGAACCCTGACTAATACAGTAGCCATCAGTTCCTGCACTGTGCTGGTTCCCACCCTCACCATGGTTTGATTAGCACTTTCCTTTATCCTATAGCAAACTTAAAGAGTCCTTCGAAAGCCATGGTCCACTCTGTTGCTTGAACCCAGGAAACCCTACTCCTGAATATGCCTGTGAAATTTTCCCTGCTATTAGCATGCACAGTACAAAGTTCATCTGTCCTTCAGCTTCGGGGACTGGCTCCATAATGTCAGAATAGGGAAAAAGAGAATACTGTACTACCTTCAAGAGAGCAAGGAGAGGGGAAAAGTAGCAGAGGCATTGCATTTCCTGATTCAGTAAGAGGCAGCTGCTAACAATAAAGTGCCAAAATATACTGCCCTTCATGTTTGCTCAGCAACACACACAACTTATACTTCTTGTTTATTAAGGTAAAGCTATTAAAGATGATGCTAAACCAGAAAATGGATTTCAAAGACATGAAAAGTTTTACTTTGCTCTATTATATGATTTAGTTATCTGTCTAATAAATCAGAGAGAAACACTTTCAGTTGCAGAAGCAACATAATTTATAAGATCCTGAAGTCCGTTATTTAGCAAAATTAGGTCTTTACCTGCAGTATCTAAACATTCCGACAACATAATCTTTCAAATCAAAGTGGGTGGCAGGTCCTAAAATACACACTGCAATCTGTCACCTAAAAATAATAGCAAAAGAAATGAAACTATCCAAAGTGAGTGAGTGAAATGCAGCAACTTCTGTTCAGCACGGATTGCAGCAAACAATTTTCCTGCTACCCCTCAGGGTCCTTCTTCTCTGGAACTTTTTGGAAACAAAAGAAAGTCTTCTGGTTAAGGCCAAAGCCAAGATTTAAGGAACTTAAAACAAGGAGTGCCTTCCCATTTGATTACTAAGAACTAGACTGTGCTCTAAGACAGTGGTACAGAAGAGGCCAAAACAGCTAGCCATGAAAGCGAGCTGAGGCTTAAAGCCTCCTTCACTGAGGAAACTCACAGTCTGTGCCAAGAACATACGGTCCCATCGCTCAGTCTGTATGTAGATCTTTCTGTGGCAGAATGAAGATTTTCAAAACGCGATCTCAACGGACACTCAGGGTGTCACTCACCGGTGATCACAGTGCAGGAGGCAGAAGGATGAAGAAAGTTTAAGGCAAGCTGGGCTACTGAAAACCAGTCTCTGAAGACCAAAACAGGAGACAGGGCACAGACAGAGGAGCAGAGACAGAGACTGACACTGTGAGGGCTTCCAAGGACAGAAACTGTTGAGGGAACCGTTAAGCCAAAATTAAATGGACATTTCTGTAATGTGAGCCCTGTGCCGGGGCTTAACATGTTTCCTTAATCCTCCAGAGAATCACATGAGTTACCACAGCCTACAGAGAAGGGAAGGCAGAGATTTGCCACCTGGCTCACCAAGGTCGCCTGGCCAACACGACAAAAGAGACAGTGGTGCTGACTTCTTTCACTCATTCAAATGCTGGGTCTATCTTGACTGGTCTATGCTCTTAATCCACAGACGCTGAACCAGAGAAGGCTTGCTTGCACACATACAGACTGTGCCTCGCCTCCTCACAAGGGAGCCATGGCAAACATGGGAAAGACGGGAGGAGAAATGAGTGAGATGGACGGGGCAGGACGTACCTAAGGCGCGGCGTCTGGGTAGGACATGAGGGGTGTGTGGGCTCCAGGTGACTTAAGAACTTCCGAAGCTTTAGTGTTACGCAGCTCCCACTATAAACTACACTAAAGGTTCAATGTTAAATCACTTATTCTATTGGGAACGGGGGCCACGTGTCCAAAAGTGTGGGTACACATAGAGGCTGGATGCTGGCATATGTCTTTCTCTTGCACTCTCTGCCTTGTTTTTCTGAGGGAAGGTCTCTCCCTTACCTAGACTAGGGCCATTCAGCATGTCTAGCTGGCCCGTAACCCCAGGAACACTCCTGTTTCTGCCTCCCAGCACTGAGATCACACATACACATCTACCTTCTATATGGCCAACTGAGATCCCCGTGCCTGCAGAGCAAGCTACTCACAGGGGTGGAACCATCTGCCCCATCCTGGTAAGCCATGAGAGAGAGAGAACGAGAGAGAGTGTGTGTGTCGGTGCTTTCCCAGGCCAGAGGCATCAGATCCCCTTGGAGGTAGAATTACAAGAGCTGTAAGTCACCTGATATGAATACTAGCAACCCAACTCAGGTATTCTGCAAGAACAGCACAGGGTGAGCCATCTCCTGAGCCAAAGTCACCTATTTTAAGAAGATGTTGGAGCTCAATGTTCTCCAGGATCTGGCAGTTGCCCCCAAAGCTGTCATTTCCTTCTTATAACATGGTAATGGGAATAGATAGACAGACAGACAGATAGATGATAGATAGAGATAACAGATATACATGTGTGTATGTATGTTTAAATTTTTTTACGTTATCTGCAGAAATGGCTTAGTACATAAAGCACCTGCTATAAAAAGCATGAGGGCAGGAGTTCAGATACCCAGCATCCACATTAATTCTGTGTAAGTATTGAGGCCCAGCTGTAATTCTAGCACTTGGAGGGAAGAAACAGAAAATTCACAACAAGCTCATTACTTGGCATAGCCATATTACTGTGCTGGGAGTTCAACTGAGACACCCTGCTACAATGAACAAGGTACAGAAACTCAATCTCAGGCTTCTATGCGTGTGTGTACACACGCACATGCACACACATGCACGCACGCACGCCTCATACCCGTACACACATATAGGAAGAATATGAACACATTACTGAAAAACAAATACATACTTGCTAAGGGCACAGATAAAATTTCCTCACTGATAAGACAAAGTGATCAATGAAGCTCTCTGATCCATACTTCAGTTCAAGGATGTTTTACTTCAAGAACCCTCAACAACTGAAGGAAGAATGCTGCTGACATCACTAGAAGCACTCCAGTCACTGGTCCTTGAAGTCTCTGCTCAGTTGCCCCTCAAGGGGTATTCCATTTGTAGCTGGTGCCGCAGGCAAACCATGGCTGACCATTACACATCTGTGGGGCCTCATTGAGAGCTGATACCGCAACCGAATTCCATTTCTCCCTGCAGATTCGATTCGCATCAATAGCCCCATCTAGCACTGGCCACTACTGCTGGCTGCCTGACTTCAAAACATAAAAAAAATATTTTTGAAAGATTACTGTCAACATATATTAGGCAAATTGCAATTTCAATTCCCTACACATGTGCTTAACGAATGGGCACATACAACCACAAAGTGTACATGAGCCCTGACATCCTCCTCACTCCTTTCTCCATTCACAAAGAGCAGAATAAACATCAAAGAACAGAGAGAGAGAGCTCGGTGGGGAAAGGTACCTGCAGCCAAGCCTCATGACCTGAGTTCAGTCCCTAGAACCCACAAGGAGAAAGGAAAAAGACCAACTCTAGCAAGTTGTCCTCTGATGTCCACGCATGCACCATGGTACAGAATGCACACAGACAGGCAGACAATAGAATAAAAGCATTACGTATCACTGCTCAGCAATGTCCTTTTGTTGTTCCATTCATTCCTAGTTCTCAGCATATTCTTCCTTTTCTCCCTTGTGCCAGAAAAGGAAGGCACAGACTGCAACAGAGTTAGGCATGGTGGCTGTGCACCTCCAGGCTTCAGCAGGCAGAATTCACAAGGAAAAAGAACGACTGTGTGACGTTGTTCATTCAGATATTTCTATCGGCACCTTTCAAAGAAGTTGTCACTCAGGAGAACAAATACTGGCGAGGAGAAATGCTCTACAAGAGCAGACGACATTCCCCAAAGTCTCATAAGCAACTCAGTAGCTGGTAGCAACAGGTTCAGTCTAAGATGCAGTTTGCACAGCTCAAGGCTGATGCATGCATGGTTCACGTTTGACTTTCTTTTTACTTTTTCTTTTTGGCAAGATGATGGCTGGCAGGCAGGGAAGTACCATGGGTCAAACTCAGAGCCTTCCTGCCAACTAGCCATGCACTCTAGTACTGAGCTGTGCCTGCAGCCAAGAAAGACTTAATTTAACACGCAACCCCAAAACTGTAGTAAGAATCAGAGTACAGCGATCCACAGAGGACACATGACCATCACAGTGGGAGACCAAATGAGATGCTGGCTCTGTGTTCCTCAGCAGCTGCCCTGTGACACTGAAGAGCTTCTGTATGCTTTACACTGCGTTCCGAGCCTGACCTGACAAATACCAAGAACACCAACACCAAATTAAAGGCTAGGACCAGGGAGGTGGTACCTACTGCCATGCCTGGTGACCTGGCTTTGACCTCCACAACCCACATGGTGGAAGGACAGAACCAACTCCTGATAACTGTCCTCTGGCCTCCATAGTAACACTGAGGCAGCCTTGTACATGTACACATACACATGTGTACAATGAAATACATGTAGCTTTGAATTAAGGAAGGAAGAAGAAGGAAAGAAGCCATGTATTGCCAAATATCCCCTTAGAGGAAGAAAAAGCCTTAAGTTGTGATTGTGGGCCCTGGACAAGCAGGTCTATTAACAGAAAGAACCTGGATGCATCTGATTTCTATGCACAGGGAAGTCCACATAGAAGCCATTCGGCTAATGTCCAGCCACACCCATAATCCTTTCTGGAATCCTGAAAAAAGTCAAATTTGCCTTCTAAACAGACGGCAGCTAAGCTAAGATGCAATGACCACTGAGGCTCGTACGTTTTTATAATGAAAGAGAACATGGCTGCTTTGATTCAGTAACCCTCCAAAGACATCTGGAGAACATTTGTCATGAAGGGGGCCAAAAAATATGCTTAATCCATTATGAAAAAGTCCTAGGCAAAAGTGTTTTCAGACGAAAATGCCATAAAGAAGATAGATGCATTGTGAATGGAGAGGGGGAGCTGAAAGATAGTTTTCCCTAAACAACTGCTAAACTTCTGCAAACCAATACTAAAAAAGACAATTTTTATGTAACAGTTTAAGAAAACAGCTTCCAAAAGCTCAATTACCATCTGCAATTATAATCAGGCCTAATTTAGAATACCCCACCATGTTGCAGTCTTCGTTAAAAATAATACATACTTGCATGGGGATGCAATTTGAATTCACAGCTTAAAGGTTAGCAGGGCACACCCTCACACTACACCACAAACACTTTCACAACACACACACTCGTAACCCTATAGTATATGCTCAGATGCATAGACCATTTCAGCAATTCCCTAATGGATGAAGCTCTCCACAAACTTTACTTAACTTTCATATTCTAAATTGGAAAGGCATGTGGATTATATTAAGACAATTTGCCAGAAATACAAATGGATTTTTTAAGCCCGCCATCTTTCACACAGCACATGGCTAATCCTGTATTCTAACCGCTATTATCTTTACTGTGCATAAAAGGCACAACGCATAATATTTCCAGGGCTGCAAAAATAGTTTTTCTACCACCCTAAATAATCAGATTTACCAAGTACCACTTGGCCTCTTTGTAAGCTTCATAATTAGTTAGAATAATGTGTTCCTGCACATTTATAATTCAGCATAATTTTTACATTATAATTCCTTAATATGGTCTCCTGCACTCACCAGGCCTTTGCCTACAGGGCATTAATGCAGACATTGTCTGAAAAAGACTGCACAAACTTCCTGCTGTCAGTCAAAGCCATTTAAAATATGACAAATGCAAAGATGGTGTATAATGGATTCCCGAGAACCACACTGGGCACACCTTTAGCTTGGAGTATGTTCCGTAACTGTCTGTACATGGCAACTCCTTCCATAGACACAAGTCTTCCAAATCTCTCTAGCGTTCAATTCAGGTTCCCCTGCTGAACACAGCCTCTGGCAAGGAAGGCAGGGGGAGGTGAAAAGCTGTAAACAGCAAGCCTGCCTCCTCTATATGCCTGTAAAATGAAGCCTTTCTCAGTTGGACAATTAGCTTTATAGAGCTAATCAGGGAGAGAGAAATGAAGGCCATCTGGTTCCTAGAATATCTGCATGTGACTGACACCATCTTGTTGAACTAAACTTCTATGGAAGAGAAGGCAGGAGAAAGCAGACATGGGCCCTTATAGAACACTACACACCATCAGGAACACGAACATGCTCAAGCCTTCACTCCCTCATCTGGAAGCTGGAAGACAGATTCAATGCCAACACCCCATCTGGATGGCTCACCTTTGACTGCCACCTCGTCTCCTGTGTCAGGCTGTGGTGAGCATCCTGCTCCATCTAGCAGACCGGCTAACTGTATCCATGACCCTTGCCAGACCACTATGCAGTTCCTCCCAGGGTCTCCTTGGGGCCCGGCTTACATGGGCTACTTGACCTGAAGAGTGAAAGGGTCACACTAATACGGAGTTGTCCTTCAATTGTCAAGCACAGGGTTGCACTGAGTCTCAGACACAACCAAAGGCCAGGTACTCAGTCCTTCTCCCAAGCCTTCAGTGCGCCTTTTGCCGGTCCTTGTCTTCTCCTCTATTCCATTCCCATCCCGGAGCTGCCAGCAACACTGTCGCGCCAGTCTTCTCAAACCCAAGAAGCAGATCCGCCGCCAGGCCTCAGCTGCCCAAGAAACAGTAGCTGATGACATGGAGTCACTATCAGGGCTGTTACATCAAATGGTGCATTTATGTACAACCCAAGGTGAAGGCTGAACTGAGGTAAATGAGTTCCAGACAGCCCTTCTCCTCACCAAGATGAATAAAACTTCTCCTGGGGCTGCACTCTACCTGGAGAGAAGGCAGGCGGTTTTAATATCCAATGGGCATCTGTCCAAAACGGTGACCACTACGAGAAGGAGGTACCTATACCTATGAAGAGAAGGTGCAGAATCCTAGTATCCAGAAAAGATGAAGAAGACACATCTGCACGGAAGGATAGCCAGAACTGTGATAAAGGGAAACATTCCACACAAGCAAGAGCCCAGCTTCTCCCAGAGTTACTGGTGTACACAGGAGAAAACTAAAATGAACCCTGCCATGTGAGATGGAGACAGCAGTGTGAGCCTGTGACTAGCGACATAATGCTTCAGCAATGGCTGCACCCTGTTAACTACTCACGGGGTCTGGGAGCAGCGTGCACATATATGTCTAGATCCTGACTTCTATACATCATTCTTTTCTGAGGGGGTCAGAAGCCCACTGGCTACTCCGTTTCCTGGGCCAAAAATCCCAGAGCTGGATCTAGCAAAACAAAATGTGCCTACAATTTCTTGTTCCACAGAGTAAGGACCTATTCAAATGAAATCATTCAGATAGTTCTAAAAGGACCTGAAGGCTACTATCTAAATGTGAGGTGATCTGTATACTAAACAACAATGAAGAATTATACCCCATGAAATGGAATTCCCTAAATGCTCAATCATATGATAAATGAACAGGCTGAAAGCGGGAGGGCCACTGTATCAAAATACTGCCTATATGGTGCTTACTACAAAGGAGGCAAAAATGGGTGACTTCACAGGGGGGAAGCCCTGCAGGTGCCATTTTCTCAAGTGACCAAAGTCAAACAGATGAGCATAAAAGCAAATAAACATCATGTACCACCTAACAGAAGGAACAGAAAAGAACCAACACCATAACTGTGTTTCTTCTGCCCTAATGCAAAGCCCGAATCCAGGTGATTGGCAAACAGCAGACAAAACAGAACTAATGGATAGTCTACAAACTGAGTGGTATGTTACCTACAAATGAATCAAGGCCAGAAAAGCCAAGGATAGCCTTAGAAAGTATGCCCGAGCTAAAAGAGGCTAACAGAGGATTCTAAATACCTTCCCTTGTGGTTCTAAATTTGAATAGGGTCCGAAAACCACATTATAAAGGTTGACTTCACAATTTCAATTGTGATCACTTACAAGAATATCCTTTGGTTCTTGAATACACGCACCCAAGCATCCAGAGGAAGATAATGAAGCAGGTTAGGGATGGACCTGACTCCAGTAGTGTGAAATATTTTATGGAGTTGTTACTGTTTCAGTTTTTTCCCTTACTCTCCAAAGCAGGGTGCATATAGAGTTTGGAGGCAGCAGGCCCTTTCAGGCCATAGAAACAGAAAGGTTACTGAGGGGGGGAAAAGTACTTAGGATATTATCTACAAGAGACAGAATGGCTATACAACTCCAAGGTGCCGTGATGATATATATGAAGTATATTTCACAGCAAGCCAGTATCAGCAGGGCTGGAGAGAGGGCCTAATGACTTAAGCATTTATCATGCAAGTATGATTTTGCACCCACATAAAGCTGGCATACGAGCACACATCTGGAATCCCAGTTCTCCCATGGCAAGATGGCAGACAGAGGATAACTCCTAGACGTATATTGGCCAGCCAGCCTGGCACTCGGGGAAGCAAGTAGAGACCTTGTCTCAATCAAGGCAAAGGCAAGGACTAAAACCCCTGAAGCTGGCCTCTGACCTACACACGCACATGATTTGGTTTTTTAAGCACCATCATCTATATAGAGCTCACTAAGTAGAAATCAATGGACTAAATTCTTTCCATGCTGAGTCATTTTTTTCCTCAATAAAAATCTCAGGGGAATTAGTATTACTCAAGTAAAGCTATATATAAAACCAACTAAAAGAGAGAGAAACCAAGATGCAGAAAGTTTTCAGCTACTCACACAAGTTGGTGAGTGGCACAGCCAGGATTTGAACCTCCCAGGCTGGCTCCAGGGCCTACTAGACCGCTGTGCCATCCTGGCAACCCCACACAGTTAATCAGGAAGGAAGGTGAGACGGAATAGAGCTAGCCCCACAGGACACCCCAGCCAGGGGTGAGCAAAGGGGCGAGGGACCGAGGCAGAAAAGGATATTTCCGGATGCTAGCATCCTATCAAGGGCATGTCCCCAGTGCTCAGAAAGTGGGGAAACTACTTAGAGGCCTGTCAACAGAGGCACAAGTGGAGAGCATAAGCCAGAGCCTCTGATTTCTTTCTATTAAAGAGAAGGCCAATCAGGCTTGGAATGATTCTAGAGAGCCAGGCTGTGAGAGCTTGTTTCCAGCACAACCACTTCCCAATCCGGATCCCAGTATCTGCTGGTGTTCTGGGGTTCTGACCACCTTGTGTCCTTCTCCTCTTAAGGAGCATAATCAGTGTTTTGTCAGCTTTCTGCTCTGTGAATACTTGAGATAACTTAAGGGTGTTTTTTTTGTTTGTTTGTTTGTTTTTTTTTTTTGGCTCCCAGTTTCAAACAGTCCCCTCAGTGGCTACCTGCTTTGGGGCCTGAGTCAAGGCAGTTAGTCCATCATGGCAGAAATATGCTGCAGACTCATTTGCTCTCCACATGGCAGCCTGGAAGCAGGAAAGCACAGGAAGGGCCAGGGTCCCAGAATCCCCCTCAAGAACTTTCCCCACAGTGACCCAACCATGTCTCACCCTTGAAGTACACAGCCCCTCCCAAAAGCACCACCAGCAAGGACCCATCCTTCAACACAGCCTTTGGGAGACGGCTAAGGTCCAAACTGCTCCAAATGAAGAAGAAAGCCACCATTCTGATCTTCCATTACAACACCTTAGTAACCCAATAATGGCTGGTGTTTTATTGAGGCGACGCCGTGTTCATTTATGTAACTATTTTCCCTTGATAATAAACAACGTCCAGTTCATTCTGATTTCATAGCTTCCCTTCCCATGGAGAATTTCTCTCCCACAGATTAAGTCATTTGTTCTCCCTGCATCTCATCAAAGATTGTACCTGGCACAGTAATTGGGAGGGTTTTAAATAGATAACTTAACCTTGAAAGGATGTTCACTTGACTCAACACAGCCTTTCAATCTGAGAAACACACAAATTCCCGTTCACCTCAGCATGTCTGTCTTTAATTATGACAGCAGTGCCGAGAAATTCATGTTCAAAGAGCTGATTGCGCCACAAGGGAATATTAATACCTAAATATTGAAGCAATGCTTTTGCTTTGAGGAAAGGGAAGCTGGCTTTGCTAGATGAAAAGGCTTCAAAAATGTCTCTGGTCTAGGCCTTAAAAAAAAAAAACATTTTTAGCTTATTTTTAGCTCTCTGCATTAAATCAGAAAGTGTAAGGTACTTTTTATTCTCTTAAAAATGCTTTTTATTACCATCAAGTACCTCTACTGGGATGCTGCTAGGATAAAGGGTATCAGCTTCGTTTTTGCTTCCGGAGGAGAAGATGCTCTTCTCTGTCTTTGACGGCCAAGCAGAAGCCACTCCACAGTGCCCTCTGAGGCTGTGAGGAAAGCATTTCCCATTGCAGGTGAACAAACATGGAGGAAGTGGGGAGGACAAAGCTGACCAGTGCTTCGTTATGGAAGGCTGGTTCACAGCAGCTGACTTTCCACTAGATGATTCCAAGTTTAAAAAACAGTTCCAGGAACCGGAGAATTCAGAACCTGAATGGATCGAGGCTCCTATTCCATCCCTGAAGCTGACATCATCAAAGCTCTGCAGTGATTTACAACCTGGCGAGCCTTCTCCCCACTGACTATGCGCTATTACGGGACAGCACTGCTCTCTGTTCATTCTAAGAACTCTTAAAGGGTCGCACTGAGAATACATTAAGGAACCTTTAATGCAGAGAAGACGGGAGAGGGAAAGCAGAGGGTCAAAACAGTCAGGAGAAGGCATGAGACCAACCTCCTTTCAACAGACGTAGAGACAGGAGACCTGGGCTCACACACACCTGGAACTGAATCAGAGGAAGGACATGTGTGTCTGACTTTGGGCAGAGGCCATCCAAAACAGCACTTCAGATCACACCAGAGTCTCCAGACGCCCTCCAGAATGATGCTCCACAAAGGCATGGCCACAGTACCAGCTCTTGGAGGCAGAGGCAGGAGGATCTCTGTGAGTTCAAGGTGAGCCTGGTGGTTCTACCAGTAATGAGTTCCAGGAGAGCCAGAAGTAGTTTGACACTTTGGCCCCCCTCCCCCCCAAAAAAATTGTGGCCAGACAAACTCCTTCAGGGAAGCCTCTTACTGCATGGATTCTAATAGTTTATTAACCACTTTATTAAACCCAGGAGGGCAGGAAACTCTTCCCACTCCCATATTTCTGTAGTCTCAAGGAAAGTGGTAGGAAAAATAAAATGTATTTTTAAGTGGTTGAAAAAAAATATATATATATTATTTCAGGACACATTAAAAGTACATGAAATTCAAATGAAGTTTTATTAGTTGGGGACCAGACGTGTGCTGTGAAGTACTGCCTGTTGCCACATCAGCAATTTAATTAGGCAGTGAGCTGCAGGTACAAATGGGAAGGTGTGGTTGAACAAGATGGCACACAGAGGCAGAGTGTTAACTCTTCATAGAAAAAACCTGCCAAACCCTTACTTTAATTCAGCTACAATTTCTAGGAAAAACACTAAGAACTCACGAGAAGAATGCAGCGACTCAGACGGCTGTGGTGGCATGTACCCACGGTGCTGACCACTCACAGCAGGCTGAGGCAGGGGGATTTCTCAGGCCATGAGTTTGAGGGCAGCCTGGGCAGCATGAAAAGGTTCCATCGCTGCTGGGCATGGTGGTGCTCAGGACACAGAGGCAGGAGGAGCTCTGTGAGTTAGAGGCCACTCTGTTATACAAAGAGAGTTCTAGGACAGTCAAGGCTGTTACACAGAGAAACCCAGTCTCAAGAGAGAAAGGAGAAAAGAAATAAAAGATTCCATCTTAAAACAGAAAGTACAAAAAAACAACTTCAGTTATTTATGAAAGTAAAATAAGCACTCATTTCCTGGTTAATGCTCTACCACAGACAACTCATATAGAATTATAGTTCAAGCTTTCTGACCCAAAACCAACATGCAGGTTACAAATAGACGGAAGAAGAGAGCAAAACAAGACAAAGAAGGCTCTGTCTGTGCTGGTCAATTCAGGAGCCCATGTGCTCACAGGGAACCTCTGAAAGATCAGTATTCGCACCCTACACACGAAGACCTAGTGTCCAAGAAGGGTGAATGTGGTCTTAACGAGGCCGCAACCACATCACCCCAGGATCACAGCCTTAAAGTGTCACCACACCATCTCAGTGACCTTATCGGATAGCCTTATAGGATGACACCATGTCCTCATGGGGGTTACAGCCCTGAAGAACGTCACCGTTCCAGGACCACAGCCTTACGTGATATTACTGTGTCCCCATGAAGTCATAGCTCTCTACATGATGTCACGGAGTCCGCACAGGGCTATAGCTCTATGGGTATCACCATGGCTTGGCAAAATAAGAATCCTACAAGGTATCTTCAAAGGTCAACAGGTCTTATTTCTTAAATTTCATATTGTTAACTATCAGAAAACAATTGAGATTCCTGTTTATAAACTGGCATCACTCTTGCCATTCAGAAAAAGAGAACTAGGGAGTGAAAGAACAAATGGTAAGAAATAAAAGGAAAGACTGCCTACCTTTGAAAGAAATGATCACTTAACAGAGAAATGCTTGTGCTATTAAATAACACATGCTTTAGTGTTCCTTAGACAGCTAGCCTAGGCTAACCCTGCATACAGCCACATCCAGCCAGGCAAACACACTATATATTCTCTTTATTCCCCATGATGCCTGCTGGCTGGAAGCCAATGCCTCCCTGGCCCATAGAGACTCTCTCCCACAAGCTCACCTCCCATTTCTATATCCAGCAATAAATCACTTGTAATCTAAGAGACAGTGACAATACATCTACCAATTGATTAAGGTCTTCTAAAATATCTAACGAAGACTGATGATACAGCCAGCAGTGAGCTGCAGATTTCATTAGTTATTTGGACTATGCAGAACAACAAACATGGATGGCACTTAGAGTGTGCAAGGTACCTTTCCAAGTGCCATCAGTGAATGCAGCAATGCACCTCCAAGGCCACTGTCATCATTGCTTTCATTTCACAGATTAGGAAACCGAGCTACAAAAAGAATAAGTTATTTGCTAAGGTCCAGGAACCAGAAAATCCCACTGGTGGCTTGGCTTCAAACCCAACTGGAGTGACATCAGAATCCACACACCTTCCCAGATGCCTCTCCACGTGGCCCAACAGTAAAAGTGATAGTTACAAGCAGAGAGCAGGTGTGTGTGACCAAAACTTAATGTGTGCTATTCACACACATGCAGGCTCTTCATTCTTCACTAGCTGGGGAAAGGGTGGAAACAGTAACCTACATAAATTGAGAGGCATTAGGAAAACATTTCTTGCTCTAAATTACAAAGCCATTACTTATTTTGAAAGGAGGGCCTGGGGACATGGCTCAATCCTCAAAATGCTTGCCACATAAGCATCAAGACCTGGATTCTGTACCCAAAATTCACATTAAAAAAACAAACAAACAAAAAAAAAAGCCAGGTGTGAAAGCACGTGTTTGTTACGCTAGTGCTGGGGAAAAGATACGTGGATCCCCAGAGCCTGCTGGCCACTTGTCCAGCCTACCCAGCAAGCTACAATCCAGGGAGAGACCTTGCCTCAAAAAACAAGGTGAATGAATCCTGAAGAACAGCACTGTAATTGACCCCCACCCCCTTTAGCACACATGTCCATGTGTGCATGCATGAGCACTCTCTCCCTCTTCTCTCTGTCTCTCTTCTCTCACACACACACACACACACACCCTCACAGGGGGCGCGTGGACAAAAATACCTACAGTGCTTAGTTTTGTAGGGTGCTTCAAGTAGGCTTTCTTTCAGAGCCCATAGGCCAGGGAGGAACTGCTTTCTTTTTTGTACTTTTTAAAATATATAAACTATTTGGATTACACAAAAATTCAAGTCCGCCTGGCCTTGAAGGGTGAGGCTCTTCCCAGTGTGAAGGTACCTCATCCTGAAGAGTAATTACATAAATGGAAAAGTCATGGTCTAGTGTAATTCCTATCTGATCTGCAGAGCCCAAATCTGGCTCCCCTGCCCAGGGGGTGACTTCCTTCTCTGTAGAAAGATGGAACTTTGCTTGGATAATTCTCCAAAAGGTCAACACCAAGGAAGAGGTACAAAGATGTAAGATGCAGTCCTTCTGCCCTATAGTTAGGATTAGTGGCAGCCAGGGCTAGCAGCAAAAAGGCTTTCATCATTGCCAACTGTTCCCATGGGCTAGAACTGAGCGGAAGCCTCTCCCTGGTCTGTGTAGAGGCCAATCCAAGTACTTTTAGCAGGAAAGAAACAAACAAAAAAAACCAACTCTGTTATCTTATACAAACAGAGGTCCCAGGAAGGACAAACTTAACAGCTATTTGTTCCCAGCTGAAAGCTACTGCTAAGAGAACAGGCTCTTCCCTTCCCTTGGGGTCAGCCCTTCTCAAATCTGGCTTCATCCACAAGGCTGCAAGGACACAGCTATGGCCATTATGGGTGGCATGCAGGGACACAGCAGCTTCTCAGAGACAAGTAAAGCTCTCCCAGTGAGATGTTAGCAGCACACCTTCCCACTCCATTGCCCAGTCAGACCACGTGTTGAGTGCTGAACCAATCTCAAAGAAGGAATTTAAGTGAACCAAACAAGTCCAACTTAGGGCTGGGGTTTGGCTCCTCCCCCAGCTAAAAGGCTTCAAGAAGGAGGCTGTACTTCTATGCAAAATTGAGGCTTTGTGTGGAAGAAGGAAGATGGAGGAGATGTTGCTTCAAGACAAAAAGCATCTCCAACAAGCCTTCTGACCAGGCAAAGGCAGACCATAGGGGCACACCTAGCCCAAAGGCAATGAACGACTTCATCCTTCAGATCGTACAAGACCCAAATTCACTAGCAAGTTTTAAAAGTTGCAGCTAACCAAGTGAAACGTTGGCCCTCTGGTTTCTCCTGAAATATAGAAATGACTTCACAGCACTGGCTCAAATTCCTGCAAGGCAATAACCAACTCAAGCCAGACCAAGCCGGCCCTGGACAAGAGGCAAGCTGTGTCCAGCTCACTGCAGTCCAGTCACTCCCTGCTGCTCTCCTCCCTCAGTCCTTCAGCTTCTTGGGCCAGATGGCATTTATTTGGTTTGTAACCCCAGTATCTGCCTGTTGTAGACACCTGATGGAGAAAATAGGTCATCTAAATGCTAAAGCCCCACAATGCAACTGCTGCCTCCATACCTCCACCCAGACAAAACGTACTTCTAAGGAAAAGCAGGAGGCAAGAGCCAGTCTAAATCAGATTCCATCCACATCCTGGGTCTTTGCTCAGACCCATCCTTTAAAACAAAAATAATAAATAAAGCAATGTAAAGTTTAAAAACTTTGTGGTGAAGAAAAATCCCATGAAATGGCAGCAAAGGGGCCCATGTTTTTGACATCTGGCTAGCAGGCACTTCAGGGTTAACAAATCCTAGGAATACATCAGGATCTGACTTCTGCTACCCTGTGATATAATATTGAACATAGTATTCCTAACTTGTTAAATGCCCATGTCGAGAACATTTGTCCAACCCCCATAGAAAATCTAGCAACCAAGGGCACCAAACAGCCAGCTTATACCTCACAGGAGGCTGGATCTATTCCAGCTGTACCATGGAGGTGCAGAGGCATGGAATACCAATGGAAACACCTGGAAGTACATTAAGTTGATCTGTACAGCATGCACTGATCACATTAGGTTCCCAAGTGGTCACTTGCCAAGGATCCCTCCTTTTTCTCTTGCCAGAGACCTCTGCTTCCTAAGAAAAGGCCATTCCGTAAGAAGCCGGGACCGGAGTAAAAGGCCCTGCTTTAATCACACAGATGAGTCAGCATCCTGGACCAAGTCAGTCAGAGGAAAGCAGGTACCTAGCCTGGGGAAGCGTTTTACACTTTACAAATAAGAAACTATGTATATCACTGTAGAACAGTGGTCTTCAACCTTCCTAACAATGAAACCCTTTAATATAGTTCCTCATGTTGTGGTGACCTTCTACCATAAAATTATTTTGTTGCTACCTCACTTTAATTTTGCTACTATTATGAGCTCTAATATAAATATCTGATAAGCAGGATGTTTGATATGTGACCCCAAAGGAGTCACGACCCACAGGTTGAGAACTACTGTTCTAGGGGCTTCGGGGAGAGGGTAGCCACCCTTTCTTTATCAACATCACAGCAGCTTTCAAAACAGAACAGTCAGCATGAAAATGCCATTGACACAGACAGGGCTGGTAAAGTGCTGCTCTCTAAACACAGGGGTAAAATCCGTGTCCCAGCCTCCACATAAAAAAGGCCAACACATACCTGTACCCCTAGCACTGGAGAGAGGGCGGACACCAGTGGCTCCCTCAAACTTATTGGCTGAGCAGCCCACTCCCAGGTGACGAGCACCAGGCTCAGTGAAAACAGAGAAAGACAATGACATCAGTTTCTGGCCTCCAAATGTACACACACAGATGTGTACAGGTGTGCACAGACCCACATACACAAATAACAATAAATTACATTACCAAAAAAACGTACTGACATATGGTTTGAGAGACTGGATCAAGCCGTCCCTGAACCCATCAAAATTCAATGCACTACTGTCTTAACTTTGAAATGAAGAATATTTGAATGGTAACAGGAGGGAGGGGCTTATGAGCCCTACCCCTAGCTGAGGAGCTAATGACAAGTGATGGTTAGCAGGGAAGAAGACTCAGTCTTCCTTTAAAGTATGACCCTTGATCGGTTGCCCATGCTCTAGTGGGTAGCCCCATGCCCATGCACCAAAAGACTGGGGGGGGGGGGGGGGAGAGGACATGAATTTGGAAGGGGGTGTTGTGGGGGAGGGCCTAGGAGCTGGAGTGGGGAACAGGGGGTAGATATGACCTACCCATACTCCATCTGTGTATGAAAGACTCAAATCTAAACTTTAAAAATAACTAAAGGGAAAACAGAGTCACCTCTGAGAATAAAGCCAGAAAACCGGTACTCTATGCAAAAATTCTGAGGAGCCATATGGATCAAGCAAGACAAGGACTGACAACTCAGAGGCTCTTCCCGGAAAGCCCATCATTCTATTTCCCATGCCCTGACTTGTACATGAACCCCACGCGCATGTCTGGCTAAGGCAGTCAGGGAACGATGGAGAATAGCCTGAGTCAGAACCCAGGGGTGGAGCAGAGAGAAGATCCAGATGTGGTGACGACACTCTAACACAGCCCCTCATCAGCACCTCTTCTTGACTTCCCAGCTTTTATTGAGATATAGCTGACAAATAAAACTGTGTGAATTGAAGGTGTAAAACAAACATGAGATACATGTGTACATTAAGAAACGATTACCACTATTTATGAACACATCCACCACCTCACAGAACTGCTGCGTGTGCATGTGTGTGAACTGGTAAGATGAGCTCACTCAGCAAACTCAAAGTCCAAAGGGTAGAGCTAGCAACTGCAATTCCCCACACAGTGTGCCCCGTTCTGTGTGCCCCCAGAATTCACCCCTGCTATACATGGAGGTTTCTACAACATCTGCCCAAGCCATCCTACAGCCAGTCCCTGATCTCTTCCCTGCATTCACCTTTTGGAGGTTCTACATCTACATGCAGTCTTTCTCTTCCTCCAACATAATGCCGCTACCTCCCTTCACGTCCCTATCCTGAACTGGGACAGAACCTGTGCTTCACTTCTGGCCATTACTAATGGCAAAGGTGAAGAAGGGATTTTACCAATATCCTTAAGTCCCTGATCAGCTTACTCATTTACTGGAAAGAGAATTGACCCACAGTGGGACAGTGACCGAACCAAGACACCAGAAACAGCAGGGACCAGACCTTTAAAGAGCCAACAAGCCCATGTGGTAGAGACATTCTTGATTGCAAAAAATGTTTGGCTTTCAGAGATGACACCTCAGCCCTGTATGCACAGAACACTAAGTGCCACCAACATCCCCCAAGGTTCATATGTGCCCACAGGGTGGCTGACACTTTGCCCTCAGCCTGAGAAAGAACCCAGCTCATGCCTAATTTATGACCCTACACCATGCTGTCACTGAGTTTCTAGTCATGTTATGCTAAAAAGAAAGAAAGAAAGAAAGAAAGAAAGAAAGAAAGAAAGAAAGAAAGAAAGAAAGAAAGAAAGAAAGAAAGAAAGAAAGAAAGAAAGAAAGAAAGAAAAGAAAAGAAAAGAAAAACAGAAAATAACTTAGGGCTGCCACCCACCAGGAAAATACCAGGAACAGAGTTGGCCCCTGTCCTAGTCAGGAGGTGTGGCTAGGGAAAACCTAACCCCTTCTAGTTGTCGGGCAAGACACAGTGCCATCACTTACCAGTCACAGCCCATACTTGAGGCGCCATCAGTGTCTTCTCAGCATTTACCAACTTAATGAAAAACATAAAGTCCTGGAAATAAATCTTCTACAGGGAGAGGGGTCAGCAATGGGAGTTGCCTGTGATATGGCATTTGCTTGGTCAGACTATGGCAAAACCTAAGAAATAAGGTTGTGGGGGCCAATGTCCCTTTTATCAGCTCCATACTCCTGGCCCAGGAACAAACTCCTCTACCCATCCCTTCTCTGGAACTAGAACTAGAACTTCAAAATGTTGTCCTGAGAAGTAAATTAGGGAATGCTTTTCAAAGTGCTAAGCTCCACTTGAATATGCGCGTTTCATAAGAAAGAAACATATGCAGTAAAAACAGATGGAATTGGTGATCACTATGTTAAATGAAATAAGCCAGTTTCAGACAAATCCTAAGTATTTTCTGATAAGTGAGGCAGAGATTTAAGTACGCACACATGCACAACAAATGAGAAAGGGACTGAAGAGGGAGCTTAACAATTTTAGAGCTTGTTGTTCTTGGAGATAAGTGGGGTTTGATTTCCACATGATTTCACAAGCACCCTAACTCCAGTTCTAGGGCATCCAATGTCCTCTTCTGACCTCCATAGGCCCCAGGCACCACACGAGACACATGAATGCACAAAGGCCAAGCATTCACTCATATAAACTTATAGAAAAAAATTAACGTAGCAAAAAATAATACATTTTTAAAACTGGAAATAGTGGTAAATACAACACTGGGTGGCTGAGAGAATTATGAGAGAACACATGCAAGAGAATGTGCCAAACAGCTGGGCATGGTGGTGCACACTATTGATTCCAGCACTCGGAAGGAAGAGGCAGGCGGACCTCTATGAGTTCAAGGCCAACATGGTCTACAAAGATAGTTCCAGGACAGCCAGAGTTGTAACACAGAGAAGCCCTGACTCCAAAAAATAAAAAGGGGGGAGGGGAGGGAATTGCCGGAACTGAAAGTACTATATACATAGGCACTAATGTTTATTCTTATTATGTGAATTGTTCTCATCCAAGAAAAAGCCTGAAAGCACTAAATACTGTTAAGAATTGAGTGTGTCCTCCCTGACAAAGATATGTAAACTCTGTTACGCCAGCATCTCAGAATATGACATGGTTTAAAACCAGGGGGGTTGCAGATACAATTACTCAAAACAAAGAGGACCTGGAGCAGACTGGCCCTGCCAGGGGCTAAGCACAAACTCCCTCTTTAGGCTTGTATTCTGAATACTTGGTCACCAGCACATGGGTTTATTTTGGTAGTTTGCTGAAGCTTTAAAAGAGGAAAAATTAGCTAAAGGAAACAGACCAGTGAGGGAGGGTCCTTCATGCATGGGACCAGAGAGGCCATTGTCTCCTGTCTCTGCTTCCTGGCCAGCCATGAGGCTGTAGCTCTCCTCTGCATGTGCTCCTCTGTGACAGTATCCTGCTCAAGTGAAGAGTGGCCAATGGCCACCTCCCAAAATCATGAGTCCAAATACATCTCTCCCCAGATTGTCTGTGCTGGGTATTTTGGTCTCAGTAACACATAAAAGGTAGAGTGTATGTGCCCTTAACTCTGTACTTGACTCGCCAGTATTGAGAGGGAGAGCATCTAAGGGAAGATACAGATAAAAGGAGCGTGCCAAGAGAAGGCGGAGTCATGACAGTGTGTGGCCCACAGCCTGCAGTCCCAATACCTCTAAAGCCCTGGAGGATGACCTTAAAACCCAGCCCTGTGCAGAACAGGGACCATGTCCACTACCCCTCGGTAGAAGACAGACAGTGTTTATCTCCTCCTAGCCCTGAAATGGCCTTCCAACCTAGCTCTGTGCAGAAGCGGATCGCACCAGCTGTCCTACAGTGACAGACAGTGCTCAGTTAATTAAAGCAGTTTTACTGCAGCTGAAACCATGGGCCTACCTTCCCCAGATCCCATAAAGCATCCGTGGCAGTTAGGATTTTTTACCAATATGGGAGTAATTTGAAATCAATTTCCCTGTCTTGGATGAACAAGATACCGTTTAGTGTGACCCACAGAGAAAATGAGAAGCCTGTTTGCACGAGACAGCTTGTGCTTGCCTGGCCTTAGCATGAGAAGAATGGGGGTGGCTGACAGGCACCTTAAGAAAGTGGGTCTTCTGCTCCTAAGGGCTGTTTTCAACTGTTTCTTGGGTGTCTGAGCTTCTCTATAATTACAAATGTGGGAGGTTATTTTATCCTCCTTATGCAACCAACACGTGTTCAGTGAGTTCGGCATGCCTGTGAGCTCGGCACCCTGAAGACCCAAGTGAGCAAGACACACACAGCTCTCATCCTTTCGGCAGGCAGTCTGGCCAGGCCAGAAAGTGTCCAAGAAAGCCGCCTACAAAGAGCCCAGCACCACAAATTAGCCAGCTACATCCCAAAGCCAGAAGAGCCTCCCATTCCACCGCTACTTCCTAGGAACCTAGCCTCAATCATTTATGTGTGCACACATGCGAGCAAGAGGGGGCACATACATGTGTGCACAGGCGGATGTCTACCTTCTTGTCTGCGACAGCCCCTCACTAACCGGCAACTCGAGAAGGCTGGGCTGGCCAGCAGGTGAGCCCCAGCGATCTGCCTCTCTGGCCCCGCAGCATTTGGATTAGAGGAGCACGGCAGGATGGTCATGTTGCTCAGTCCACATGCTCTGTAATAACGTACTGCATGTTCTGCTGTAATTGCCAGCGCAGGGCTTGATTGAAATCATAGTCTTCTTGCTTGTGACTGGAGGTGATACTTATTATGTGTTGGGGACTCAAAAGAAGATGAGTAGAAGGTTCTGCAGTGTGTCTGCTCATCTCCAGGGTTTGTTTGCTTCTATTCTAGTAAGGGAAACCCTGCAGCTTTTAGAAACCACAAATGCATCTGTTTGCAGTGGTAAAGAATGCAAGGTTATGTGAAAACACTGAGAAAATGCCTAGCACAGCAGGTGCTCACTAGTTCTGAATGTAGGTAGCCTGACTGGGGCCAATCTTACTGAGAGTCTAGAGACACAGAGCTAGTAGTGTATACCCACTGTGGGTTGAACGTGTCTCCAAAACTCCCTGAGGCCTCCACGTCAGAGGCTCAGTGTCTGGCCTCAAACAACTACAGGCATACTCAATTACAAATGAAGCCATTAGGGATGACCTAAAGCCAATATGATTGGTATTCTTATAAAATGTAGAAATGAGGACCACACAAGGCCATGAAGGCAGACATGTAGGGGTTTCTTCTAGCAGCCAAAGGCAGCCTATAACATCCTGGAAGCTAAGGCAAGCATTTGGCACGAGCAAGATAATGCATTCGTGATATCGAGATAATACATTTGTGTTGTTTCAGACAGTGGGATAATTTTTGTTGTTTCCGCCCTGGCACACTAATCCACAAAGCTAGCTTACATTGTTGTGCATGCCCTCGTTATCTATGGCTGTCACACCCAAGTCCCTGGGCAACAGTCTTGTGACTTACGCTGTCAACCTGTGGGACACTACCCCTTTGGAGGTCAAATGAACTTTCCATAGGGGTCACATATCAGATAATCCTTCATATCAGTTAGTTATATTATGATGCATAACAATAGCAAAAATTTACAGTTATGAAGTAGCAACAAAAATAATTTTGTGGCAGGAGTTACCACAACATGAGGAGCTGTATTAAAGGGTCACAGCAATAGGAATGCTGAGAGCCACTACAAGGGAACTTAACCCGGATCAGTGTGCTTTCATCCCCATATTACCAGACAGTCAGATGTATTTCAAAAGAAAATATGAAATAAAAATGGAGAAAGGAAAATGCATGCATGTATAGTCTAGCCAACTTGCCCGCCTATGGCAGTTACACATTTAACAGGGAACCATGAGACACAAAGGCCAGGTGATGTGTCCACTGAGCTGTGAGACAACGTCTTTGGTCCTTTCTTGAAGGAAGGCTACTCACCTGGGCTCCCTAAAGTCTCAAGATGGAGGGTTTGTTTTGACTTTATTTTGAGACATAGCCCATGCTAGCCTTGAACTCACTATGTAGCTGGAGATGACCTTGATCTCATCAGACTCCTGGTTCTACATCTCACACGAGTGTGAGCCACATCTGGATTATGGTACTGGAACCCTGGGTAGTAGGACTGCTAGCTGAACATCCCTAGCTGCTCTATTTTTATAAGTAATGCTTTACAGAGACCATTTCTTATTCAAGAAACTGGTGCTATTCTATCCCACAGACTCACTACTTTTGAAAACTGTCTCAGGAGGATTATGAGACAGTAGGTAGAAGATGTCTACTGTACCCAGTCTAGTCACACCCTTTCTTTTGAGGGTCAGCTTCAAGCCCTAACTGCTTCATTCCTATTAAACATTAATTTTGGAGAAGAAGAGGTTATAACAGTCTGCTAGATGAAGGGAACACACACCATCTCTCTCTAGGATTTACAATTTCTCGTGTATCCATCATGGGATCTGTTACATGTTTACTCTTTTAGCAATAAATGAAAAAAAATAAAGTAAGAAGAAAGGATGGATGGGTCACGATATCACTTGTGTCAATCACACACACAGGGTTCTGATTCGGATGTGTCCCCCACAGCTCACGTGTTACAAATGTGAACCCAGCAGAAGGGATGTGTTCAAGCTTCCTCGAGTGTAGCCCTCCCGCTCGCTGCCACCTCGGAGCTTCCCCACTTGAAGCATGAAGCTGGCTCTTGCTGGATGTCAGCCCCTTCATTGGGCTTCACATCTCCAAAAACATGAACAGACAGACACTCTCTGCTCATTACAAATGACCCATCTTATGTACTTTTTTACAGCAGAGAAAGTGACAAAAAATAAGGCTTGGGGCTAGAGGGATGGCTCAAAGGTTAAGCGTGCTTCCTGCTCTAGAGGCCCCAGGTTCAATTCCCAGTACCTGTGTCAGATGGCTCACAACCACCTGTAACTCCAACTTCAGGGGATTAGACAACTTCTTTTTGTCTCCATAGACACACATGACATATACATTTACAAATACATAAAAATCAAAATGAATCTAAAGAGGAAAAAAGAGCTACATGGAATGAAGGCTAAAAAACCTTGAGAAAATGAGAGGCAGTCAGAGCTGCGCTGACCTCCGGCAACAATTCTCCCCTTTGTTTTTCTGTCAGAGAGCAAACCATCAGAAAGTAGCAGCTGAAAGCCTTGTGTTTCAAATGCAAGGTTCCTGTGACCTTTAATGGACCTCAGACTTTTCTGACCTCAGTTTTCTCTTCAGGAACAAGAAAAACGTTCATTAGACCAAAAGCAAGTCTTGTTTTAAAGCCTAAAACGGTAAGCATTGGCCCTGCTGCTGTTTGTCAATTTAGCCCCGCTAAATGTATGCTGTTTCAACAACCAAAATAAATTCAGATTAGGAAAAGAGAAGTGAGTTCTGTGCTTATTTAAAAAAAAAATTAAACTAACAAAATATGGTCTTGGTGTTTTGTTTGTAAAAAAACAAAGATTCTGGTTCTTATTTAAACAGATACATCTGTTGTCTCATACAGAGGAAACGTAACACTTATCTTATGTAATACAAAGCCCTATGTAAGTTTAAGCTACATGTGTGTATTCACAGCAGTTTTAATTGGTCTCATGAACCAGCAGGGAGATAGCGATGACTCATTTCTATAATCCCAATACATGGGAGGCTGAGGCAGGAGGATCACTACAACTCAAGGCCAGCCTATGCAACAGAGTGAGGCATGTTTCAAAACAAAACAGGTAAGTGTCGCCTTTCTCTGTCTGTTGTGTGACTGCAGTGCACACTCAGCTTCAGGCTGCTAGATTCAGTTCCCAGCATCAGAAAACAGAAAAGAAAACACGGGATAGGGGTAAGTTTTAAAGAGCGCTCTGCCCTGAAATATCTACGAGCCAGAGTTACAGAAAATAAAATTATTAGTTGTTGGGGTGACCTTTTTATGCACTGTGAATAGATTGTCTTTGGTTTCTTTTTGTTTTTGTTTTTGTTTATCAAGCCAGGGTTTCTCTGTGTGAGATCTGCCTGCCTCTGCCTCCCGGAGTGCTGGGATTACAGTCGGGCACTGCCTCTGCTGGCTCCTCCTTGCATTATTCAAATGCTGATTTCTGCACCCAGAGAGCTGAGTAGGCTGGACTTTGATATTGTTAAGCATCACCACACCTCAAACACCTTCTCACTGGTTGGATAAAGAGCTGACAGGCAAAGGCAGGGGCGACTAGACAGGAACTCTGAGAAAGAATCAGGAACAGGAGGATTCACCTGTGAGGCCAGGAGGAAAGACGAGGAGGTTTACAAAACTGAGGAGAGGTAACAAGCCACAAAGCAAAACATAGATTAATGTAAATGGGTTAATGAAGGTCATAAGAGCTAGTTGGGAACAAGAGTAAGCTAATGCCAAAGCTATTGCAAATACAAAAGCTATTATAAATATAAGTCCCCGTGTTATTATCCAGAGCTAGGGCAGGCATAGAAAGTCCGTATGGTTTATACACATGCAAACCAGATTTATATGTTTTATTTTGCGTGTACACCCTTTGTGCGCCTTATGCCTGCAGTGGTCAGAAGAGGGTGTCAGATATCCTGGAACTATAGTTGCAGAAGTGCCACTTGTTGGAAGCCAAACCCTAGTCTTCCGCAAGAACAGCAAGTGCTCTTACCTCTCAGCCATCTATCTCTTCTGCCCCAGAAAATCAACTTTTAACGTACACAGTTTCTAATTTTTTAACATATTTTATTGACTCTCAGGGAAGTTCACACCATGCATTCCAATCACAGTCATTTTCCAGTCCTTCCATGTCAGTGTACATTGTCCATTTCTAAAACCAAATACTAACTGTCTCTGAAATGACTGACCTGTCTTCCTGCCCAGGGTGTCTTGTCTCCAGAGCAGGGGAGAGATTAAGTGAGTACTGCAGAACATTCCTTTGACAGTACCCTTGGGGGCTGAGGAGAAAAACGCAATAGTTAAGAGCAAGCTTTCCTGCTGAGGACCCACATTTGGTTCCCAGCAGCCACAACCATCTGGCACTCCAGCTGCAAGAATCTGGTGCCCTCTCCTGGTCTCCTCAGGTCCTGCATGAACATGATGCACACAGACAAGAATACACAGTAAATAAAAATAAATCTTTAAGGAAAACAAATAGATAAAATAAAGGTATTTTCCATGTCTTGGTTAAAAACAGCAATGCTAATTTTATTAATGTGTAGCTTCTTCAAACTTCATTTGCTGAGAAGAAAAGACAAAGAAATCCTGAATATATGTTATCTAAGCTTTGACTGTGATGTAAATGTTAGTAAATTTCTTATCTATTATACAGACTAGTTATACAAAAGTGTAAAACTACACACAAAATCACTCATGTACAGAAATGTTAATATATGCCATGGCAGACACACACACACACACCTATAAATTAAACGTAAAAAAAATTTTTAAATGTTGAAGCACACCTTAATCTTAGCCCACCACTCAGAAGACAGAAGCAAGCAGATCTCTATGAGTTCACAGCCAGACTAGTCTACATATTCTAGTTCCAGGCCAACCAAGGCTACACAATAAGACCCTGTAGAAAGGGAGAGAGGGAGGGAGGGAGGAAGGGAGAAAATAGAGGAAGGGAGGGAGGGAGGGAGAAAATAGAGGAAGGGAGGGAGGGAGGGAGGAACGGAGGAAGGGAGGAAAGGAAGGAAGGGAGGGAGGAAGGGAAGGAAAGAAGGAAGGAAGACAGGTTAGAAAAAAGAGATGTGTGTGAGTGTGTGTGTGTGTGTGTGTTGTTTTTGTTTACTGTGCATTCAAATTCGGATTTCTGTACCTGTAGATCTGGTTGCAGTCCAGACTTTGATACTGCCATTATTATGAAGTAGCTCCTAACTCAGTATTTTGTAAAGCACTGTTCTCTATCACCTTCTGTTTGGTCCAGCCTACAGCTGGCCAAGAGAGAAAAATTCAGCACTTCCCAGTCAAGACAGACAGGTTCTCAGGTGGGGACCATAGGAGATGGCATTGGGACATGGAGGGAAGAGGAGGCACATAACGGGCCACGTGGCTGTGAAGTCGGACAGGCCATTACTGAGCAGGTTAGAGTAACTGAGTATCTACCCAGCTCTTGTGTCAAGCTTTTAATAAATATAAATGTCTGTATCATTATTCAGAGAAAAGACGAGTATAGGAAAACTACTTTTATAAGAGATAAAGAGAGGGAGAGAAAGAAAGGAAAGAAGAAAGGAAGGGAAAAGAGAAAAAAAGGAAAAGAGATTAAGAATCTCTACCACCATTTCTTCAGGTAGCCAAAAAATTTCTCCTTTGCTCAAGTTCTAGCATCCAATTCCTTAGTATCAGGTCGCTGTTGCCATCTGTCTTGCACAATGTCTAAACTTGGAGAACAATAGCCTAACTGTAAGAAAATGCACTGGGAAATCCCACAGTATTACTTTAGGTAACTTAAAAAAACAAAATAAAACAAAAAAACTTTATCATTGCACTGGCTAGCCTTATGTCAACTTGACACAAATTAGCGTCATCAGAGAGGACAGAGCCTCAATTGAGAAAATGCTTCCATAAATAAGATCGGGCTGTAGGTGAGCTTGTATGTCATTTTCTTAATTAACAATTGATAGGGGAAGGCCCAGCCCATTGTAGTGGGGACATCCCTGGGCTGGTCCTGAGACCTATAAGATAGCAGGCTAGTTAGCAGCACTCCTCCAGGCCCCTGAATCAGCTCCTGCCTTCAGGATCCT
Organism: Pachyuromys duprasi; assembly: GCA_028658305.1. NCBI lineage: Eukaryota > Metazoa > Chordata > Mammalia > Rodentia > Muridae > Pachyuromys > Pachyuromys duprasi. The sequence goes on from CM053753.1 coordinate 7,588,714, forward strand.
GCCCTGTTTTTAGTTCCTGTGTTGACTCCCTTTGATGATGAACTGTGATATGGAAGCTTAAGCCAAATAAGCTTTTTCCTCCTGAAGTTTCTTTGGTCGTGTTGTTTCAGCACAATAGTAACCCTAACCAAGACAATTATTAGAAAAGAAAACTTGCAAATAAATAAAAACATCACACAGAGAAACTAACCTGAGCTGAAGTCTATACAACTCAAAAAGCTGCCAGTCACAATTGGCACTTGAAGCTGGGTGCAGTGGTGTACAACTCTAATCTCAGCACTCAGGGAGGCAGATGAAGGTGGATCTCTATGAGTTCAAGGCTAGCCTGGTCTACAAAGAGAGTCCAGGACAACCAAGGCTACACAGAGAAACCCTGACTCAAGAAACCAAAACCAGAACCAAAAAAACAAACAAACAAATAAATAAATAGATGGAAGGAATTGGCTCTTGAAAAAGACATTATGGAGCTTCATATTAAACATCATATTTTCAGGATTGGATACATTTTATGCACTTACCCATCAACAAAACCAAATTCATGACAAAATTAGAACCAGTTAAACAATTCGCTTTCTGTCCGCTTTCACAACTTGTGTCCATTACCTTGGTCTACTTCTTCATCGTCTTATCTCTCATCATGCTATCTTCCCTCGCTGACGTACACTTTGTGCTATATTCATGTGTAGGTAACGTCTTTGCAGTTTTTTATGATCACCTTTCCCCTTCTGCTGAAGGCAGGGAGGTAAGGAAGGAAGCTCTTTAAATGTTTCAAGGACCCTGCTGCCCAGGGAGGATACAAATTCCTCAGCATCAGGTGACTCCGGCATACACAACACAAAAACAATCCTGTCCACAGAGGGGACATTACTGTTGCCCTCTGCATACAGGTGTGTAGCAGGTCCAGAAGCAAACCAAAGAGTAGAGTCATCTGTGTTTTCAGCAAATGACGAGCATCTGTACAGTCAGGCTCTCTCCCTTTTCACCTGGATTAAGAAAACTGCCTTCATTTTCCCACAACAGACTACAGATGGCTTTTCTTTGGAAAGATGAGCTAACTGTAACCATTCCCTGTGGATTTCAGACCGGGCTCTGCTTAGATCAGCCATTTTGTTTCAACACTGTATCTCTTCCTGTAAACTATTTCCCTAAGCACATTGGCAGGCTGCCCTGCCATGCTTTAGTGATAAGAACCAGCTTGAAAGCAAGACATCCCGATCATTGGCAGAGTGTAAATCACAGCCAACACACCACAACCCAACCAGCCCAGTCCCATGGCAAAGAGTAAGTGGCACGGAGCCCACATTTATTCATGCAACCACCACTACCCAACAGCAGCACCACTGGTGGGCATACTTTGGCCAACCTGTGAACTCTGAGCCTCTGAAGAACATACCCAAAGTCAAACTCGGACCTGTGAGTAGACACACATGCACTCGCGTGCACTCGCGTGCGCGCGCGCGCGCACAGAGGAAACATGGCAGCTTTGAAATGGCTCTTTTAAAAGTAACTCTAACAATCAATAGACACCCCACGCCACAGTGCACACCTGGGGATGTGGTTAGTTTTTAAACACAGCTGTCCATCTTCTGTCTACATTGCTGACAAAGCTCTAAATACTTAAGGGAAAAAGAGAATCTGTCTGCCACGATAATACGCGAGACTGTGAATCTTTCCTATTGCCTTCCAGGTTGAAAGAAATGAGGTCCTGATGAGGACAGCCAGCTATTAATTTACGCAGCTTGACAGTGCTTCTGTCTGTTGTCTACAGTTCCCCTGACCACTACTCCCCCTTCCTAATCCCCTCTTCATTAAAAATGCCTCCATCAGAACGGAAATGAAGAGAACAGAGGTGCTGAGTAAAGGCAAGTGATTATGAAGAAAACTTCATTCATCTCCAATTCTGAAATCTCAATCTCTAAATCCGCCCCCACACACACACAAGTTGACAAACAAAGGACAGGTTGATCCCTGGGCTGACACAGGCTGTGGGGAAGGGGGGAGGGGCTAGCATGCATGTGGGAAAAGCTTCAAAGAGGCACATTTGCCCTGATTTCTCCCGACTCTGCATCTCACCCTTTCTGTCAGCCCATCACCAGAGGAGGGACACACACCCTGCAGGGTTACACAGTATGTGAGATGTATTTGGGGACCTGCAGAATAGGCTTATCACAAGCCCTCTCCACCCACACAGAGAGATGAGGCGACTTCGATGCAGCTCAGTGGCAGAGTGCTGGCCTAAGAACAGGCCCTCTTCCCACCCGCAAGCCAGGCACCAACCACAATGAAAACAATGAGATTGAAAGGATGGGAGGGGAAGAAAGAAGCCAGAACAATGACTCCCAAAGTCAGGTGACCCCACGAGATCTCACTCACAGCCTAAATTACCCAAGATCTAGGTAAAGCCAAGGCCCTCTTCTACTTTCAAAAATACTGGCAAATGTGCACCCAAGAAGAGGCACATAAAAACTTCCGTGACTAGAAGCGGGAGATAATCAAATTACCTCTACAGTGTATTTTTCACAATGGAATACTACACAGCTAATAAAAGGACCGTGCTAATATATGAGTAAACTATGCTTTTTGTTATGGTTTAACTTCCCGGTGAATAAAAAAGCAAACAATACAATGATGAACACACTATGATTCGTATGAAATCATCTATGTGTTCCTATATTTATAGATGTAGACCTGCTGAAATAGCTTCCTGTCATTGAGGAGCAGTGAAAAGCATGAAGATGTAACAGAAATGATCTGAAAAAAAAAACATATTCATAAAGTAGGAACAGAATTCTAAATCAAGAAAAAACGAATACCCGTGGGGGAGATACTCACTTGCTCCCAGCTACTCCCATCAATCTGAAACCAAAAGGCAGAGCAATGGATCCAGAGACAAGAACCCACAGAGACGAGAGGCCTTCCTGCTCTCCACGGGGCGGCACATGCCAGGCAACCATTTCTGATGCCCCTTGACTCCCAGCCTCGTCTCCTGTCCCGTGCCTTCAGTCTCTTAAAGCCTCTTGCCCAGGCCTAGCTTGAGGAGGCTTTTTCAGTAACTCAAACCCAGCAGCGGACTCTGCCCACACTGGGCTGAGAAATCATCTGAGCAACAGAGCCACCCTCCGCTTGCTTACTCTTCAGAGGGAACACATACACTCAAAGGATCACGGACAAAGCAATGGACACAGAGCCCAGCCCAGTGTCCTAAGCTCCTTATACTAACATCACCAGCCCTGCCTGAATGATTAAAATTCAAGACGACCTTGAGTCACCAGGAGCTAAAATGAAAAAGCATGAAACAGCTAACGTAGGTTTATCACAGTGCAGTCTTGAGAGGGATGGGGATAAGGACAGGGGGTAAGAGGTGTTTCGGGTGCCCATTAGAGCTGTGTGCAAATTTTTCTCTGCTCGGTAACAGAATCAAAGACCGGAATTAGCACAAGCACTTTTCAGAACCAGGAAACACAGTGTTAACAACCAGAATCAAATCACAAGGAGACAGCGCCAAAAACCAAAGGGAGAGTTTCTAACGGGCTTTTGCCTGTTTGTATCAGTCAGTTTGTTTATTTTTGAGACAGGCCTTAACTGTGAAGCTCTGGCTGGCCTAGAACTCACAAACACCCACCTGCCTCTACCTACATGTGCCACCAAACAAGCCTCAAATTTATCTCTCAATATTATACTATTTATTGTTGGGGTATGTGTGCCTGTGTGCACAGGTCCACACTGGATGTACCCCTCCGTCACTCTCCACTTATGTTTTGAGATAGGCAGCTTGTTCTCTCACTTAATATGGAGCTCACTGATTGGCTAGCCTGACTGGAGAGCTTGAGGCATCTACCTCCCCTCAGTGTGGTTACAGGCAGACCACCACATCCAACATGTGTTTTCTTACAATGAGAACTAGTGTACTAACCCAGTAAATACGGAACCTATCAACTTGATAGCACAATCATGGCATACTGTGTTTCCATCATATTCCAATAAAGTATGCTTTGAAGTATTTAAGGGCAAAGAAGCATCCTGTCCAAATTCTTAAACTATACCAAAGTGTGTGTGTGTGTGTGTAACAGAGGGAGAGAGACTGTGTATGTGTAAGAGAAAAAGAACAGTGTGTATGAGTGTGCATATTTGTGCAGATAAGAGAAACTGTGAGAAAGAAAATCTGTATGAGTTTGTGTGTAAGAGAAAGAGAAAAAAATGTGATTATATGTATGTGTGTGTACATGTATCTGAGAGAGAGTGTGTGTGTGTGTGTGTGTGTGTATGTGTCTTAAGAAAAATGCAGAACATGATGGACTCACTATTGGGGAACCCTGACAGGGGGATGCTTATCCTAAGTGTTATACGTTCTCTAGAAAGCTGAAAAAATTTCAGGGTGCAAAAACTTAGGGAGAGGAAGACTAGTAACACTGACGAGCTCACCATAGAAGCCCAATTGCTTTCTATGTTTCTGTTCTATAACCGTGTGTCACTGAGCTTTCAGGGCTGCAAAAAGCTTAGCATCAAGGCTGTGCTTGACGAGAGCTTCGGTAAGAGAGTCAGGAAGTGCACGAAAGGCCGCCTGAATCAGATCCTAAGAACCACTATGGAAATGCCAGGTGTGCTGGGGACGCACGCCCCCAATCCCTTACACAAAACCAATCCACACTAGACTACCTAGTGAACTCAGCTGTGCTAACAGCTGTGGCCAGAGCACACCCCTGGGTGACACATGGTCCCACGAAGATAAAGAATAAGCACAGAGGGAAGCCGTGGCCTGAGTGTGGTGATACCCTCCCCCTTCTTACCACAGCAGTTCCTGAGGCAAGGGAAGGGAGCCCATCCTAGACAAGGGGGCATCGAGAACAGTGTGGTGATACCCTCCCCCTTCTTACCACAGCAGTTCCTGAGGCAAGGGAAGGGAGCCCATCCTAGACAAGGGGGCATCGAGAACAAACGACGCCTCCAGGCCTTGCTTGCCCCAAGACCCTCCCAGCCCCACAAGCCCAGCTCTCAGAGCACTGCCACTACGGCCCATCATTGCAGCCTGGGCCTCTCCGAAGCACTCCCAGCCCTGTGAGCACAACATCTTTGAAGCCATGCTTTTTACCAACTGACCAAGAAGGCAATAGGACGCAAGGCCACCCCAACTCCCCAGAGACTAGCATCTCTCTCATGTTCCTTGTCATCCCATCTCACCCACCACAGTCCAGCCCGCAACGCCTACCAAGCATGACCTGGTACTTGTGTCCCTGATGGCTCTGTCATAAATATAGCCAGGGCTGTAATTAACAAGCTTCCACTGCCAAGACAACCGCCTTCCTGGTCTTTCTCTCTTTAAACTTCTCCACCAAAGCACTTGGCCTTCCAGACTCTAAGTTTCAAATGCTGGATGTTTGGGGATAGAAAAGGTCTATTCAATCAGAAGAATCTATCACCTAATGAAAGCAATTAAAACAGCAATTAGTTCTGAATTCATACTTGCAAAACAAGGAAAGAATTAAATAATAGGAGGAAAATTAAGCAGAGAGAAAACCATATGCATGATTTTATCTGAAGTGCTCAGCAGTTTCACCAAAGTGTTAATGAGTGTGGTGAGTGCAAGGGCAGGTGGATCTCTGTGAGTGTGCGGCCAGCCTGGCTTACACAACCCCCCCCCAAAAGTGTCAAAACTCCCCCACACTGACCAGTGCCTTAAAATTCATTTTTTCTTATTGGCAACTAGATAGTTTCAGGAGAGAGGGAGATGTTAGTAGCCTACACATAGTAGGCCCACAGCAGATGACATAGGTATGATGTAGGAGGCCCCTTTTCCAAGAATCTCCTACCATTGGTCAAAGAAGAATTTCAAACTTCATCTTTTCTTCTCCTAAGAATCAAGCTTTATACCGAAAATATGCTTCAAAGTCTGTAATGTGATTCTCTTTTACAGAGCCGTTTTTATATGTATGTGTGTAAGCCTTCAGGAGTTTGTGTATCACATGCATACAGGAGCCCTCAGAGGCAAACCCCTGGAGCTGAGGTAATGGGTGGTTGTGAGTCACCATATGAGTGCTAAGACTGGGCCTAGATCCTCTGCAAGAGAAGCAAGTACTCAAATGCTGAGCCATCTCTCTAGCTCCTGTTTATGGGGATGGGGGGTGCGCCGGTGGTGCAAGAAGGGAATGTTGGATCCCTTGGAGTTAGAGCTAAAGGCAACCATGAGCTGCCTGACACAGGTGGTAGAAACCCAACTCTGGTCCTCTGCAAAAGCAGCCCATGCTCTTAACCTCTGAGCATCTCTCCAGTCCCTCTACAAAGACTTGCTTAGAAATTTGCTGCTTACCAAAATGTGACAGACCAAATGGTAAGCCATTAGTTACAACTGGGTGCTGACCTTACAAATGGTCTCTATTTTCTCCACGCAACTACATAAATCTCTCTAATTTTCTAGCATGAAGCTACCACATTTCAACAATCAGTTAAGGAAGGAAGCTGGCGTGACATTCCCATTGGAACATAGTCAGTGTCAAACTCCAAAGTACACTACCTGGGGAGCTGACTGCCACATGGGGTTACGGTGGGGTGCATCTGCTTCTCTACAGAGAAATACAAAGATACCATGATTGCTAGAGGTCTATAAACACACAAACACAATTCCACTGCCAACAGTCTAAGCTTTAAAGACACGATGATGAACAAGGCTTTCCATCAGAGCAGGGCTTGCTCTAAAATATAATCGCATTTGGAAGCACCAACCAGGAGGAATTATTTTTAAAACAGAAAGGCAGAAACAACAAAACCAAACTTTACTCAAAAGTACAATGTTCTGCTGGAAGCACTTGTCTTCATGGTTAAACACAAATGAAATTGCTTTTTATTGATTGTAATTTAGGTTTGGAACACTTGCTGTCCAATAATGCCGAGAAAGGAAAGTGCACAGGACAGATATGGTTGGGAGCAAAGCTCTGAAGATGGTCTGACACCCTGCTGACCGCCAGTCCACGCAGAAGTTAAAACAAGGATCAGATGTGATGCAAGCCCTGCTTCAGTCTCACACCCTAGGGGCCTCCTACCATCCTGGACTCTATTATTATTTTAATTCAAGCTGTAAATGTTGACCAATTAAGTTTTCCTGGTTTCATTGCCAGTTCTTAGGATTCTCGTGCACAAATGAAATCAAGAGAAGCATTTAAAGTGAAGTCTCATCAGTGTATTTCCCCAGAGAGGATGTCTGTCCCTGTCATCAAGGAAAAAAAAATATCCTTGGCTTCTTTAAAATCTAACAATGGATGAACTTGGGGCTCAAAGCTTAGGAACAAAAGCTGTAGGATAAGGACTTCATTAGGCTGGAGACAGCTGCAACCCCCTACAGATCTACCTGCCCTCTCGAGGCCTTCCGGCCAATGCCAGTGCTCTTTGGCTGGTAAGGGCCTAAGTCAACCCTGGGTTCGGTGGGCTGGGAAAGAGGCAGTGGCAGGTGGATGGCCACCTCCAATCAACTGTCAACCTAGCTTTAAGTGGGGTGAGGATCAGAACAGCTTTGAGGGTTCCCAGCTGGGAGAGACGATAGAATCCCACGTCATCCGGATCAAGCGGAGCCTAGAGATAAAACGGGTGACACAGCATCTCCTGGTCTTTATACTGTCCTCGTTCAGGAGTGGCGAGGGCCCCTTGGTCAACAGAGGGGCCTATGCAAACCCTGAAAGAAGGATCTATACTCAGAGAATAGCAAAATACTGTCAGCAAAAGATAACTATGTATGTAGTCACTGGACTGATAGGTATATCAGATTTTATATATATCTCAGATGATACATAAATCAAATGATATAGATCAGATATATATCTCAGTGACTATACATATAGTTTATATATTTCATATACACACACATATATGTCAATGACTATATAGTTTGCATTGCCTGCTAGGCACCAGTGCTTGTTTACAATGCTACTAATTACTAATGTTACTAACGCTACAAGTAAGGCTACTAGTGTAACTCTGCCAGGCACACTAACTGACATAGAGACTGGACTCTAACCCAATCTTATCAGTGTAGAAATCAAGAACAAAAGATACAATCCTAGTCCATAACAGTTGGCAGCTACCGAAGTCTCCTTCTGAAGATCACTGGGACAGTTACGGAGCCTTTTTCTCAAGGTGTTACTTCCTGATCTCCACAGCCAAGACTTGGGTACAAATGCCTGAGCCCGGCATTTGAGATCCGGTCAATGCAGCAAGCACCAGTTGCAAGGCAGCTCAATCTCTGCAGTGAACATGTGCAAAGGGCCAGGCAATGCTAAGTAGTCACTGCACTACATGAGGAAGCAGCTAAGAAACAAGGCAGGCAAGGGCCCACATCTGGAAGTGCTGTGGCCTGGCCCTAGGAATGAGCCTAGGACCTCCCAGGATGCTCACCAGCTCCCTACTTCCTGTGCACAAAGGACATCGCAGCCACTCTCTCCCAGGAAGGTAGGCATCTGTGATAGTGACTATTGATTGTCCACTTGACAGAACCTTGAATCACAGAGTGATGAGGCCATCTGTGAGGGAGTTTCCAGGATCACTTAACTGGCAGCACTCCCTGCGCTGGCCTCTGGGCTGCTAGAACATCAGCATGTCTCAGCTTCCTCACTGTAATACATGACTGGCTCCCTCACGCTCCTGCCAATATGATGCCCTTGCCATGATGAGTGACCATGAGCTATGAGTTAAGCCTTGCCTCCCTTAGCTGCTTTTGTCAAATAGTTTAATCACTGGACCAAGAAATGACACTAATACTCTATCCTATTGCATTTCTCTCCAGTTGCTGGACAGTTGGGATAGAAATCAGGATTTCAGCATTTTGTTATCTCCTTTTTTTGATTGTTGTTTTTGTTTGTTTTGTTTTGATTTTGGAGACAGAGTTTCTCGGTGTAGCCTTAGCTGTCCTCGAACTCACAGATATCCTATCCACCTGCCTCTTTGTCTCTGAGTGTCAGGACCACAGGTATATGCAACCATACCCAGTTTGTTATCTCCACCTTTAACACAGCTACATAATAAACTATTTTAGCAATCTTCATCTGACTTCTCTAATTCGCAGTTTTAAAACCTCCTTAAAGGTCCTCCCCTGTTTGTGGACTTGGAGGGGGCGGGGAGTAGATGAGGAAGGGTTGGGGAGGGTTGGAGGGAATGAAGGAGGGGGCTACGCTTGGGATGCAAAGTACCTAACCTGTGATTGATAACAAAAAAATAAATTAATAAAATAAAATTTAAAAAAAAACCTCCTTAAGACTAAACAAAGTGCAACCAAATAGTTCCCACTGGTTGCTCACTTAAACCTATTACTTTCTCTGAAATAATGTGCAAAAGGATACTTCCTGGTAATAGTAGACAGCAGACATTCATTTCTTTATTGAAGGACAGAAACAGAAAGACTCAAAAGTCAACAGCTGTCATGTTCTCTGCCCAGAATTTCCACAGTAATCCACAACGGGGTGTTGTTGTCAGATATGGACCAAAATGGCATGGAGGCGAAGGATAGGAGCACCGAGCTACACTCATCTCCTAAGATAAACTGCTCACTCTCACACCCAAAAGAGACAGTTTCAGAATCAGGCACGGTAACACACATCTTTAACCCCAGCACCTGGGAGGAAGAGGCAGGAGGATCTCTCAGTTCAAGGCTAGCATGGTCTACAGAGAGAGTTCTAGGACAGTCAGGGCTATACTAAGGAACTGTCCTGAAAAACAAACAAACAAACAAAAGAAACATTTTAAAAAGTGAAAAGAAAGGAAAAGAAACAGCTTCAGAGCTATGCCAGGATAGTGATAAATCACATATGGGATTCTCTGACCTCTGTGGCCACATCGAGTAGACACCCTTGCAATTGTTATTACTTGTACACAGGGTAAGCACCCAACCAAAGAACTGAAGATTCAAAAATGCTCCAAAATCTAAAACTTTTCAACAACAACAGGACAAACAAGTTCCACATATGACATCATGAGCCAAAACCAAGGTACAAGGTTCACTGGTAAAGAGGCCTGCTGCCTGATGACCTGAGTTTAAACCCTTGGTACCCATACCGTGGAAGTAATAACTGACTCTTACAAGTTGTCACCTGAAGTCTATACACGCGCAGATAGGCACAAGTCCAACCAACACACACACACACACAGAGAAACAAATAAAACACAATTATAAATCTAAGAAATTATATGTGCACTAGAAATGCTGCATTAAGCTTACCTCCAGGCTTTGCATATAAGGTGCATGAGCAACATCAACAAATCCAATATCGAAACTTGATTCCCAACTCTCTCTAATGTTTTATAATTTCCTGCTGTCGCAAGCACTGTTTGTAAGGCATTCATGTATATATATGTACATGGTTGTCCTTGTGTGAGAGTATACATATATTCATATATGTGAAGACTCAAGGATAACAAAGAGTGTCATCCTTAAAGCATGTTCACCTCCAATGGACACGATCTCTTATTGCCCTTGAAACTCACCAATGAAGCTACACTAACTGGCCAGCCACTCCTGGAAATTCTCAGCATTGGGATTTACAAGCATACTACCCCAACAGTACTTTGAAGGTATTATTTTATTATTTTGTGTGTACATGCGCATTGCCAGCTTGTATATCTGTGCACCATGTGTGCATTGTGCCCTCACAGGCCAGAAGGGCACGCCGGACACCCTGGACTTGGAGTTCCAGAGTTGTGAGCCTCCACATAGGTGCTGGGGATCAAACCTAGAGCCTCAGTGCTGAGCAAGTGCTCCATGCCCCCTATCAGCATTTTCAGGTAAGATGTGAGGATTGACGTCAAGTCCTTACCCTTGGGTAAGAAGCACTTTCTTAACTAAGCATTTCCTTCTTAGAACCCACACCACACAATGGACACTTGTCCACCCCACCAAACTCGTGGTGTGGAGGTGTTACAAGCTGAAAAATTCGAAGAAATAAAAGATCCCAGCTACCCCTGCTACCCTCACCAGGCCCAGCCACCCTGCCCATAATATTGGCCTCCTGCTGTACACCAAGGAGCAGAGCAAATATGAGCAAATCTAACAGCTTTCAGGTCGGAGGGCATTTGTCTGTTTCTCCTATTCTCATTTTCCATTCCAAATGAAGTACAGCAGGCCCTAGCGCCCCCAGCTCCTCATGAGGCATACCCTTACCCAAAGGTTTGTCACCACACAGCAGAACTCTTCTGGCTGGGAATGAAGCTCAGTTGGCAGGACGCTGCCCAGCAAGTACAAGGCCTCGGGCTCAACAGCCAGCTGTGTAAGGGGTAGCTGCACCTGTCATCCAGCACTTGAGAGGGAAAAGCAGGTGGATAAGAAGTTCAAGGTCATCCCTGGCTACTTTAAGCCAGCCTCAAACATAAGAACCTGTCTTGAAACAAAAGTGTGTGTGTGTGTGTGTGTGTGTGTGTGTGTGTGTGACAGAGAGAGAAAGAGAGCGAGAGCACGCACGTGCTCAAAATTTTATCTACAGTAAAAATACACAGACATTTTCTCTTGTTGTTATTTCTTAAAAACAACCACGTGACGTTAAGCTTTTAGTCTCACCACTAGGGAGAAAGAAACAGGTAGATCTCTGTGAGTTTGAGGCCAGAGGTCTATATAGCAAGTTCCAAGCCATCCAGGAAAACACAGTAAGACACAGTTTTTGAGAAAACAAAACAATACGCCATTTGCATTGCATTTACACACTGGAGAAAATAACCTAGACAAAATGTTACATATATGCAGAGGACGTACGTGGAGACTATATGCAAATAGTGTCGCACTTTCCTTAAGATACTTCAACATGTGTGCATTCTGATGTCCTGTGAGTACAGGACCCAGTCTCCCATAGGCCCAGAGCAGAGCATCACAAGCAGGACGGAGTGCACAGAACACATACTGTTTGAAAGAGCCACTGAGTTGGCATGTCTTGGAGACAGAAGCCAAATATCCTATGCTCAGAGCTGAGGTATTTCCACAGTGTTCCCCAAAGGTTCATGGATTTGAATCTGGGCGTCGGTGGGTGGCACTGTTTGGGAGGTTATGGAACTTTTCTGGTGATGGAGGAAAGCCACCTCTGAAGTGGGCTGTGAGGGTTCACAGCTTAGTCCCACTTCCAGTGTGCACTCTGCTTCCTGTGTGCAGCCAAGATGTGATGGGCCAGCCTCTTCTTGCTCTCTGTTTCTTTCCATGCTTTCCTCACCACTATGGACTTTCCCTCTGGAATCGTAAGACAAACAAACTTTCTTCTCTAAGCTGTTTTTCTTCCTGGTCTTTTAGCAACAGAGAAGTGGCTGATAGACTCTGCACAGATGGAGAGTGACCAAATGAGTACACCGTGCACTTTGAGTTGGTACCACGGGAGTCACTGGAGGTCAAAATGTCCATCCTGCCTGGCAGTGTGTGCGCTGAAAATGGGAACCTAGCCTTTGACCAAACAGAATTCTCAGGAAAAGCAACCACAAGTACGCAGTGCTGCTGGAGGAAAGCCAGCCAAGGCCTGTGGTGTGCTACCACCACCAGAGACAAGCTTCCGGGGCTATCTGCACTCTCTCTGAAGACCTGCTAGGCCCCTGCAATGCCAATCACTGAGCTGAGCTCTCTGATGTCTCCAGCTTTCCTCGGGGACCCGGCATCCCAGGAACCAGAGAGGAAACCACCACCAGAACAGAACAGGGTAGGTACTTTCCACAAGCAGTAACAATATGGCCCTGACTTTCAAGTGCTTGCAGAGGTCAAGCCTGTGATTCCTATGGCTCATTCCATTCCTCAAGCAACCTCACAGAGCAGGGACCACTGCCCCATCTCATGAAGGACAGACCAGCTTACAGGGCAAAAGGACCCCAATGCACTAAAATGACACTGCACACCTATGCCTTTCTTGTTTGTATGTGTGTTTGCTCGAGACAGGATTTCACTGTGTAGCCCTGGCTGGCCTTGAACTCAGAGATCCGCCTGCCTCTGCCTCCTGAGTGCTGGGGTTAGAGGCGTGTGCCATCATGGCTCGGTTTCACACCTCTGCGTTTAGGGTCGCCACCGGAATGACCAGTTTTGTAATGACCTAAGTCATTTTGAAATTGGAAAGAGGAGGGAGCCAGCATCATATAGGAGGGTACCAGCAGATCTGCCATGGGGAGGGGGGGGCGAGACAGACTTCAAGTGCCCCCCAGATAAGAGATATGACATACACATTTCATGCAAGTCACATGAGGAATTTTAAATTTTATGGTATTGTGTTATACAGTAAAAAGCGGTACATAACATTAATTTAATAGCATTTTCTTTTAAATATATGTAAATATAAATGCTTGGATATAGGTTCATGTGTGGACGGATGCATACATGTGGGCTTATGTATGAGGAAGTCAGAGGACAACTTGGGGTGTTATTTCTTAGGAGCCGTCCACCTTTTAAACAATGTGGTCTCTCACTGGCCTTGAACTTGACAAGGAGGCCAGACTGGCTGGCCAGCAATCCAGGAGATCCTCAGTCTCCACCTCCCAGAACTAGAATTAAAAGCTGTTTTCACTCAGGTTCTAGGAACTGAACACAGATCCTCATGCTATGTGGCAAGCCCTTACCCCCTGAGCTATGTCCTCAGCCCCATAATATAACACTTTAACAAGATGTTGTATACACTTTTTTCCTGTGTTTTTGAAATCAACATGTATTTCATACTAAAGTACATCTCAGACAAGGCGTATATCCCCAGCGGGCATGTGTGATCAGTGGCCACCACACCAAAAAGAGCAGCTCAAATGGACTCACAGGAAATAATCCAAGGACACCAGAAGGCACCTTCAGGAAGACAAAGCCACTTAAGGAAACGAGCCCAGAATTGTTTGATGGCATCTAAGAAATTGGTATGTGCCAAACACCAAGAATGTGTACCGTATCTGTTACAGAAAGGAATTCCTCACGCTCCAATCTCTCCTCTCCAATTTCCTCTTATAAAAATAACACTCACCAGAGGACCAATCAAACTCTGAGAGACAGGCTACCATAAAGGTACCGACGAATGTATTCAGAGTAAACATGAGATACTTCACAGGCATAAACAGAGCGGAATCCATTAAGTCACTCACAGTTTTAAAAACTGCTGTCACTAAGCCCATACTTAACACTTACTTAAATAGCTAAGAATTCAAAAAGGTGTCACTTCAAAATACAAACAGTCCTACAAGAACCATAATCTGATGCAAAACCTCTGGGCTTTGAAGAAAGGAAAAATAGGTGAGTAATTTTAGATCCTTAAGCCTCTATCAGCAGATCTCACCAATTAGAATATGATGAAACCACCATCAAGAGATTGGATTCTTTGCTCCTGAATAAACAAACCTGAGTCAAATATAAAACCAAGTCAATCTCATGAACCAAGAAATCTTAAAAATTGTCCCCCCACATAGATAGATGGATGGATGGATGGATGGATGGATGGATGGACAGACAGAGAAACAGACAGACGGATGGACGGACGGACGGACGGATGGATAAATAGGTAGATATATATATAAATAAATAGACAGATAGATGATAGATAGATGGATGGATGGATAGATGGATGGACAGACGGACTGCCGGATGGACAAACAAACAGATAGATGTAGATATTTACAAGGATATAAAAGCCCATTGGATATGCTTGTCATTATTCTGCTGTTTTTGAAGGTTTGCTGTGTGTTGGTATAGCACAAGGATGGCACAAAAGTCCTCTCCTGTGCCATCTCTAAGCCCTCATTCAGGCTTCAGGAGCAAAGAGCTCTATGATTGATTAGCATGGTCTGCCACTACTACAGGAACAGGGACCCCGAGCTGAAATACCAGCGTCTGGGCCCTAGGCGGAAAGCGTAGGAAGAAACCGTAAGATGCTGGGTTTCTTTGAATGTTTCTGTCCCTACACACCCTGAGGACATGCTGGGCCTCATATTACCACAGAGCTAGCTTACAAGGTCTAAGCATCCTACGCACAGTGATAATTTCAGTCACAGATTGGCATAGTATACCAAGAATATTATATTAAGCAGAAAGAAAACCTGTTCCTACAAACCTGTCCTTCAAGCTGACGAGTAAACTGAGCAACTCAAACCTTAGCAGATAAACAGAGAAAGCCTAAGCAGCTGCTACCGTTAACAACTAAAATTCCCTCCAAAGTCCCAAGTGGTAAAGGTTTGGGCACGCCTCCATGGCACTCTTGTGAACTCTACAAGAAGGCCATGTCCTAGGGTAGAAGCATGCCCTTGATGGGAATACTAACACCCCACTACATTCTAGTCTTTTGCTTCTCAGCCACCACACTATGAACAGACCTGTCTCATCACACGTTCCCACGATGACATGCCATCTGCATACTGGTTCAAAGTGACAAAGCAAGCAACCGTGGACTGAAACCCATTAACCCTTTCACAAGCCAAAATAAAATCTTTTAAGGTGACTGAGGTGCTTGGGCACAGCAACAGATATCTTGACTAAATTTCTGGCCAAGAGAAACATGTCCTTTTGTCTAGCACCCACTCCACGGGGGAAGCAGAAAGCCCAGCAGCCCCTGGAGAGGCTGCTCTTCAGCTGCTGTCAGCCCTGGGGTCCCCACTCTCCCAGAACTTCCCAGCTCCACAAGAAGGCACAACACTTACGAAAGCATTTGTTTGACAAACGTGATGGCTGACGGTGAGTGTGGACCTGATGAGAAACACCTGGGAGATTAAGAAAGCACAGCTGTGGGTGTGTCTGTATGGACTCTGACCTAATCACTAGATTTACCCATTGATGGGTTCACAATGTGATGGCATCTCTGGGAGGTGGGACCAGCTGAAACAACAGGGCGACTACAAATATGTCAGAGTGGCTGTGTGCCCTTTGCTCTGCCTCCTGGACTATCGAAGTTCAAGCTGTTCTCTTCAGCCCACACCATGCATTCACCATGGGCTGGACATCTGAAACTGTGAGCCAAAATAAGCCAAATTCTCCCAGAAGCTGTTTATTGTCAGGTACTTTGGTCATGGTGAAGAACTGATACAGTAAATACCTAGCAGCATGTATTATATGCAGGGCTCTTTACAATATTCTACATACGTAGCTCTTTTCTGGTGATTTGCAGCCATATCTCACTTGATTCTTCCGAGAAAGAGAGGAGGACAGAACGCATTGTTTCCAGGGTATTTTTTTTTAAGATTTATTTATTTTATATATATGAGTGTTCTATCTGCATGTGCACCTGCATGCCATGCCGGAAGAGGGCACCAGAGCTCATTATAGATGGTTGGGAGCCACCAAGTGGTTGCTAGGAATTGAACTCAGGACCTGTGGAAGAGCAGCCAGTGCTCTTAACTGCTGAGCCATCTCTCCAGCCCCTCACTGTAACCATTTTAATGGCAAGAAAAACCAGTAAAGGTAAGTTACTGGGCAAAGACAGTGAAGGATGAAGCTGAACACATGCATTTGCCACTGCTCTCTTGCCCCCTCAGAACCTTGCTTAAGGTTATCAAGCATTTAAGAAGTATTTCTTCATTTATGTGCTGAGAGCACCAGTATATTAGCTAGGAGTTTCTAGGAATCAGTTTTTCCTCCATGTTGTATCAAGAGCAAAGGCAGCCATTGCAAGACCTACTTCCTAGCAAGAAAGGAACTTTACTAACTGAAAAGTTTAACTTCCATAAATCAAATAAAACATGTGCAGAAAGACTTCAAATGCCAACCTACCCACCTCTATTACGTTAAATAATTTCAGTGGATTCTTCCAAATTGGCCAATTGAGAAAATGAGGGGCTGATGCCTAGAACTCAAAAGAGTTTGTACACTCTCCACTAATGGACTTTATCCACATGTAAGTAAAAGGAAATAGCTAGCTCTAAGGGAGAAAAAAAGGAGGTTGCTGCAAAATAAAATAGGGCAAGCATCTGGTGTGTTCTAGAAACCTTGGTCTCTGCCCACACACATGTGCCATCACCAAGATAAACTGATCAGTGCACAGCATAGCCAAGGCACTAACCAAGATGGTCAGCTAACAGCTGTCACTGAGGAAAAAGTCAGCTGTGGCAAGCCCTTCTCCAGGACAGCCTGGCCAAAGCCATTTGGAGACAACAGATGAACACCAGCTCTGTGTTCCACCAACAGCTTCAGCTCACCCTGCTACCCTCTTCAGAGCCCACGTCCCTGTTTCAAAGGTAATCAAAGCAGCAAGTTCTGCCAAGTTCTGACTAAGCCTAAAATCAAGCTCATTCTTAACACACTGACCACTAGTTGGATAGAATTTATTTCACAAGAAAGAAGGGGAGAGAAGGACTAGTATCACCACATACTCCATCACATAACCCTACTGTTCAGAACACAGCTGCTCTGTAATCAGAATATGTCTGGCTTAGACACCTTGGGGGCCAGCAACACATTCAATCTCTGTCTCTCTCTGCCTCTCTGTCTCTCTCTCTCCATCCCTCCCTCCCTCCAAACCTGGACTGGCAGTGGTCCATCATCACATCCAGCTAGTATTCCCTATTAAAGATGGACTGCAGCTACCATGACGTTTACCCTCAGATTTCTATTAAGAAATGTTAGCTAACCTTGGATAACAGAACTCCTAAGATAATAAACAAGCATGAGGTTCCTATCCATACAAAGCTAACGGAGCTCAGTAAATGTCCTAGGATACCATCTCTTCATTCTACTGGTCCTTGGCGACAACTACTGCCCCTCTGCACTGAAGACACAGCAGAGAGAAAGAGGGGTTTGGGCCTCAGGAGCACCTCAGCAGGCTGCTCCCAGCCCCTTCCATCTGTCAGTCAAAAGCAGCCTTCGACCTCAATACAAAGCTCAGGCTTCCACATGTTGCTGTGGCGCTCAGGCTAGAGAGCACTTGATGCGCAAGCAAGACAGCCTTCATTCAATGGCAGCACCCTACCTGTGTGGACAGGAAAAAAGATCTGGGAGCATGCCCATTACCCCAGCGCTGTTTGGGGAGGGTGGGGAGTCACTGCGCTTTGCTGAAATTTGTCTCTCCAGATTCCAGAGAGACTCTGTCTCATGGGAATAAGGCAGACAGTGATAAAGGACATCTGACGTCCTCCTCTGGCCTCCTCATGTACACACACGCATGCATAGACACATAGACACACAGGAAGACACACACATGCACACATGCATACAGACACATACAAACACACACATATAGACATACACAAATACAAACATGCATACACATACACCTATATGAATACAAAGCAAAGTATGTGATTGATATCAATTATCATATATCCATTTATTACGAACTGGATACTGTAAAAAGTGACAAGCAGTCACTGATGTGGCCCCTCTAGTGTCACTAATCTACTCAGATCCTAAACGCTAACCACGGCCTTCACCCCAGCACCCCACCCCAAATCATGCCAGTATTAGGTAGTTGATTGAAACAGGAAAGTGACAAAGGGGCTAATTTGAAAATCTAATGAGATTTTCTCAGATCCCCGGTTTCAGTTGATCAAGCCCACAGTTACCTCAAATCACCAATAGAAGTCACCACACTGCTGTGGGATATTCAAACAGGAGGACATTAGTGAAGCCGAAAAGGGGCAGGGCAACTGTGACAGCTGAGCCCAGACTTCACAAGCAAGACTGGCAGGAATGAAGTCCTGTCAGCATTCACGACATGCACTGTGTGTGTGTGTGTGTGTGTGTGTGTGCGCGCGCGTGCGTGTGTGTGCGTGCGTGTGTGTGTGTGCGTGTGTGTGTGCATGTGTGTGTGTGCGTGTGTGTGTGTGTGTGTGTGTGTGTGCGTGTGTGTGTGTGTGTGCGCGTGCGTGTGTGTGTGTGTGCACCCAGACTTCACAAGCAAGACTGGCAGGAATGAAGTCACCATTCACGACATGCACTGTGTGTGTGCGTGTGTGCGTGTGTGTGTGCGTGTGTGCGTGTGTGCGTGTGTGTGTGTGTGTGTGCGTGTGTGTGCGCACCCAGACTTCACAAGCAAGACTGGCAGGAATGAAGTCACCATTCACGACATGCACTGTGTGCGTGTGTGCGTGTGCGTGTGTGCGCAAGAGCACACAACCAGTCCAAGTAATACAAAACCCTACAGGGTTTTAAAGAAAGACAGATAGAGAGAGAGAGAAAGAGAGGGAGAGAGAAAAGAAAACTGTCCCTCAGTGAGAAATCTCCTATACCAAAGTAGCAAAGGCCTCCTGAGACCAGCCTAGTCTTGTAAATAACCACTGAGGGCCAGGTGTGTGCCTCGTCCCCAGGGAGCTACCTCCATGTACTTCCAGCCTGCAGGTGTTGCCAAGGAAGGAGAGACTCTAGGACTCTGCTTTTACCTCCCAGTGTCTGAGGAGTAACCCTTTCATGTAAAGCTGCTGTGTGGGCAGGAACCTGCAGCTGATGTGACCACCTCTGTCTCCAAGGTGGCCCCAAAAACTGTCAGGAAGCTGTGGATTCTCAGAAAGCATTCACTCACTGTATGAATATAAAATGGCATTTTTGTTTTTAGCTTTGATTTTGTGTTGCTTTGTAATCATTAGTTTGTGTGTAAGGGTGTTTTGGCTGCATGTAAGTCTGTACACTGCATGCATGCCCGGTGCCCTTGGAGGTCAAAAGATGACATCAGATCCCCTGGAACTAAAGTTCCAGACATTATTAGATGCCCTGTAGGTGCTAGGAATCAAACCCAGGTCCTCTGGAGGAGCAGCCAGCACTCTGACACGCCCTCTTCTGGCCTCCTCAGGCACTGCACAGTTGTACTGAACAGACATGCATGCAGGCAACATATCACTATAAATAAGATAAAATTTAAAAAATAAAATAAAAAACAAATAAATAAGACAAAATTTAAAGGCCTCAAAAAACTGTGTTGACATGTACAAACTTACCTCTTTTGTACTGTATTTCAGGATCAGTAAGGTTGGCTGTTTAGTCAAAAAGTAAAAAGCAAGGCAGGGACAGTACTATTTACCTGTAGTCTAGAACCTATGAGGCAAAGAAGCTAGCTGAGGGATCCTGATTTCTAGGCTAGCCTTAGCCACACAGTGAGACCCTACCTCCAAAGAAAATTAGGAGCAGGATGTAGCACAGTTGGATGAATGCTTACCCAGCATGCACAGGCCCTAGATTCAATCCCCAGAACCACGTAAATAGGGCATATTCTTGTAATCCCAGCTCTTAGAGGTGGGGGCAGGAGGATCAGAAGTTCAAGCCCATCCCTGGCTATGGAGTAGGGTCAAGGCAAGTTTGGAATATGTAAGACTCTATCTAAAATATTTTTTAATTTGGTGAAATTAATAAATAGCCAAGGACAGACAGCAATACTCAGCTTTTACAATCCTGTTCAATCAATTAGTACGAACTGAATACAAAAAGTGAATAAACAGGTCAAGAAGAAGCCAGAAATGTTAGAACTGCCTGTAGGATTAAGTAGCACTCAGGATTCCAACTCCGGCTGCCCTTCTGTACTTCTGCTGACACTTTGGGAACGCTGGTGTCTCCTCTTCTTGCCAACATAACTAGTTTTCCCTTCACATGGTGTTGGTCCACCTACAGTGGCTCCTTCAGTCCCACAGCAGAAAAGCCATGGGACCCCCTCAAGCCACCAACCTCACCCATTTCTGCCAATCCTCAAGGATGGAGGTCAGGTAGACAGTGTTCCCATCTAGTACAGGTCAGGATCCTGTTCTGATCTATGTCATGATGTCATGCTCTGGAACGGCTTGGCCCTGCACACCTCACTCACAGGTGAGTAACTCAAGTGCCAATACAAACAGGAATCAGGGACAATGGCCCTGTTGTTCACCACTGTACCACAAGACCTGTCCCCCAGGTGCTCAATTATCTGGGTTTTGGTTTTGGCTTTTGGTATGCTTGCTGTGTGTGTGTGTTTTACGTGTGCTTGTGTGTGCCTGAGAATATGCATGTACACCACATGCATGAAGGAGCCCACAGAGGTCAGAAAGGGTTTGGAACTCCAGTTAGAGTTGGATGTGAGCTACAGCATAAGTACTTGGAACTGAATCCAGGTCCTCTGCAAAAGCAGTAAGTGCTTGTAATCACTGAGCCAACTTTCCAGTCCCAGAATTAGGGTTCTAAAAAGAAAGAAAAAAAACAAAAGATGTGAAGGTGCAGATCAGCAATAGAACACTTACCTACCACACACAGGCCCTGCATTCAATTCCCAGTACTGGGAAGAAAAAAATTTATAAGCATCCTGATATCCAGTCTCTACTCACCACATCGCTTACTAGGAGAAAAAGAGCAAGAATGAGACCAGAAAAAAAATATTCCTTTTTTTTTAAAGATTGATTTTTAATATTTGTAATACTGCGCGAGGGGTTAATACACAGGAGTGCAGGTGCTGACAGAGACGTGAAGCCTTGGATCCCCCGGAGCTGAAGACCAAACTCTACTCCTCCGCAGAAGCAGTGTGGGTTTTAACCCTTGAACCATCTCTCCACCCGCAGGGAGAATGTTTTTTTATATCTTTCCAGTACTAGGATGAACCCAGGACTTCCAGCACGCTGGGTAATAGTTTTACAACTGAACAATACCTCCATCACTTTTTTTTATCTTTCAGGGAAGAGTCTCACTACATTTCCCATGCTCCTGCCTCAGCCTTGCCAGTAACTGGAATGACAGGCCTCTACTACCAGGCCAGTCCCCTGCCCCATAGATCACCTGACCCAGAAAGACCCTATAGCAAGAAAGCAAACTCTGGAAAAAGTTGCCAGGCACCATGTCCCACAGAGCACAGGCTGCTCCAGACATGTGACTTGCACAGTACACAAAGGTCACAAATCCTCCCAATGACCCACTGAACCTTAAAACTCCAAACGAATCTTGGAAATGATTTAGTTAAAGATGAGGAAAATAAATCCCAAAAAAATCAAAGCATGGGCTGGAGGTGTGGTTCAGCTGATAGAGTTCCCGCTTGAAGAGGGCCCTGGATCCAAGCCTATCACCACTCACATGCCTAGGAGGTAGCATGAGCAGTTCAAGGTCATCTTCACCCATACTGCAAGTTCAAGGCCAACCAGGGCTGCAAGAGACCCCACCTACCCCACACTCCCACAAAAGGAAAGAAGGAAGAAAAAGAAAGTAAATAAAGGTCTTGAGTAAGACCCCACAGCTGGGAGTAGGCTCCTTAAAGCTAGTTTTACACTCCAGAAGAAAATATCCAGAACCCACATGATTTCCCACTGAGGCTAGCTAACGCCCTCAGCCCGGTTCCTCCAGGGCTGGGTGATTCAGAACCTGCAGCCCACACCATGTGATATATAGGATAGCGAGGCACAACAGCCAAAGCCCAAACTGGTTCTCACGTTACAAAGAGAGCTGGCTGGGGTGGTACATGCCAACAGTGCCAGCTCTCACTCAAGACGAGGCAGGAGCAGGAGGATCACAGGCTTGGGGCCAGCCTAGGCTACTAGCGAAGAGCCAATCTCAGAAACAAAACAGCTCTCAAATTACAAACTGCGATGGTTTCAATAAAAATGGTCCCCAAAGGCCTGCTGCCTGCAGGTCTAGATATAGAACTCTCAGCTCCTTCTGTAGCACCATGTCTGCCTGCACACTGCCCTGCTTCCCACCATGGTAATGGACTGTACCTTTGAACTATAAGCCAGCACCAACTAAATGCTTTCCTTTATAAGAGCAACAGTAACCCTAAGACACAAACCAAATCAATTTAAGTTGTTTACATTAGTTACACAGCTTACATAATTTACATTGCTCACCCACAACGAACTAAGACTTTACCAACAGTCTCAATCCACATAACCAAACAAAGGCCTAGGGTGATTAAATCGCATCCTTTCAACCATGCCTAAAGCAGGAAGCCAAGTGGGTTCCTCTGCAGTAAACTCTTGACTGCTGGGCCCTCTCTAGCCACTCTCTTGACAATTCTTAAACAGCTTTAAAAGCCTACCTGGAGGGACTAGGGGCAGGACTCAGGTAGGGACGTGCTTGCCTTGCCCGACTGAAGATATCAGGCTGACCTCCAAAATTCAACTAGATGTGCGTGGTGTCACAAGCTTGTGACCTCGATGGTAGGCAGGTGGGGACAAAGCGCTCCCCAGGGCCAGCTGCAGGCTAGGGGGAGACCTTAGCAACACAGATTGACCTCTGACCTCTACTTGTACTTGCAGACCGGTGGGCACACACCACTCACAAATACACAGGAACAAAGTAATTTGTTTTTTTAAACGTAGAAAAGATCTTGAAAGACAAATAAATTTCCTCACTCATCTGACTCTGCTTGAATGCCTAGTAAAATGCTAATGGCTGTGTCCTGTATACAAATTCAGCCAGAGAAACGTACTTATCTGATTTAAATGTGCTGTAGACTCTCTGAGGCAGTTCACTTGAGAAGCCAGACAGCTCTTAGATTCACACAGTAACTGATAGGAATTCCTCAAAAGTATATACCCACTGCCTGATGCAGCAACTTGCCTCCCTGCTCGTCAGAAACATAGTATCACAGGCCCAAAATAAGAGCACTTGTCCTATTTTCTCTGAGGGAGTGTTACATATTCCATGAACTGTGCTTTCATTTCTTCTTTTTTAGTTGTTAGATTTCAGCAGCCAACTGTGTCACTTTGCTACTCCCCCAAAATAGCTCAACTGAGTAGTTTAAAATCACATCTTGTCGTCTGGCCAGAAAACCACCGTGCTCTGCTGACTTCGGCCTTCAGAAGGAAGACAACAGGGCAGGAGCTGTGGCTGCCGCGGTGTCTCCTGCAAGCCCAAGTCTGTAGAACTGAGATGGGCATGTTGAAGTGCAACACAGATGCAAAAGGGGGGCAAATACCCCGATACCACTGCTGGCTGTCCCTCAGACCATCCCACTAAAACACAAAAAAGATAGTTACAGAACAAGAAACACACGTTAGGGGCTCTCGGCGGAGGCTGGAGCCATGGTTCGGGGCGTAATGTGTCTGACACATAAGCTTGAAACCTATGTTTGGATCCCCAGCATCTACAAGAAAAGCCTGCCACAGCCGCACAAATCTGTAATCCCATTTCTGTTGAGGCCAAATCAGGACGCTCACTGGGGCTTGCCAGCCAGCCATTCTAGCCAAACAGATGAGCCCTGGGTTCACCAAGAGACCCTGTTTTAAATTACAAGGTAGAGTATAATTGAGGATGACACCCAACGTTTGTCCTCAGCATGCTCACTCACTCCTCAGGGTGCCAGACCAAACCACTCCTGGTACCCAGGGATCAGGAAGATTGGTATGTTCCCACAGGAAGTTGAAGAAGCAGAGTGTGGAGAAGGACCATCTTAGATTTCAACAGATGGAGTGTGCGCCTCTCACACTGCCTGGCCTCCTCATCCTCTGCAGCAAAGCCAAACAGAAACCGTGCTAAATATTTTCCTATCACAGAAAGCAGGGGACTAAACACCCATCCTTTTCTGGTCCCATGTCCCCTTTCCAAACTCTCCTATCCAAACTCCTCACATACACAAAAGACAAATGGTTCCTATATTAAGAGTTATCGTTTATCCATGCACAGTGCTAAATCCCTGAGAGTATTTCCCCTCACAGTTCAGAAAGACCTTAGGGGATAGGATAGCAGCACTATTCCTTTTCCCGAATAGAGAGAACTGAGGCACAGAAAAGAAAATAACTTGTCTATCACACCACAGCTAGCCACGGCAAAGGCAGATTGGCTCTAGAGGACAAATTCCTACTTACTTCTCTATATTCTTATCTAACTCTCAATGGCAACCTAGTTTAGGGAATAACAATGATAATAACAACAATAACAAATCATTAACAAGTTCCAGGCTTCTAAAAGATCTCTCCCCTTCTATGTGCTGTTAAATAGTACAGTAGCTCTCACTAAACGATTGACAGGAAAAAAGGTCTCAAGCAACGTGAGTTGCCTCCTACACCTAACCCCAAGAACAGCAGTCATGCCCCAGTTCCAAGAGAAGCCAGGCACACACACCATGCGATCAACAGGCTTCCTCCTCATCCCTCAAAGAAGCATTGTCTGAAAAGTGTTTTTAGTATTAGTCCTATCTAGTGCAATTGTCATAAAACCCTCAAGCTTGCACAGGCCTGGAGATATCTTACATCAGAATCTTTTTTTTTTTTTTTCATTTGTAGCAAATGAAATGAGAAGCAACCCTCCGGCTACTTAAAACTGCACTGCACAACCCATCAGTGAAAATCCTTCTCACAGCTCGGCATTGCAGTGCAGAGGCAGGTGAATCTTTACGAGTTTATTGTCAGCCTGGTCTACATACACGTTCTAGGCCAGCTAGAGTTAATTAAAAAAAAAAAAAAAGTCCTTTCCATGGTATGAGTAAATGATAAGTCTGTTACACTACACACACACACACACACACACACACACACACGCACGCACGCACGCACGCACGCACGCACACCAGGGTCTATTTAGTTTAAGGGAGCTTCCACATTGCCGTGTAACTGTGAATGACCTTAAATTTCTGACACACACACCCACTTACCTGAACCTCCCAAATGCCACCACACCCAGCTTATCTACGCTGGGGTCCAACCCAGAGCTTCAGGCATGCCCTCTACCAACTGGGCTACATTCCCAGCCCACCTAGGTCTTTTCTCAAAGTGTAATTCATCTACTCTTGCTACAAGATACTTATCTTCTAAAGAGATTAATACTTGTCTAGTCCTGAGAATTTGAAACCAAAGAATTCAAAAAAACAGGGGAAGGGTTGTAATGAACACAGGATTTTTGAAAAGCACTTAGCTTTTTTAGATCTCTTTTTGCAGTGCTGGGGATCAAACCCAAAGCCACCGTGAAATGCCTTTTTATTTACAGCGGGTCATCTTTTTTATGACCACCACCACGTCAATGTAATAGCAAGAATAACTGAAAATGAAATTAATAACAGGTACTTTTTCACACAGGGACACTTAATTCTGAGGGCACAGAAAACTTCCTGCTTCCCATAAATTCCACATCAGGCATCAGAGTTGCTGCCATTTCTGAGACTGGGAACAGATCTGTTTTGTGTTATTTTGTTTTGTCTTGTCTTTTTTGTTTTGTTTTGAGACAAGGTTTCTCTGTGTAGCCCTGGCTGTCTAGAACTCACTTTGGAGACCAGGCTGGCCTAAAACCCATAGGGGACCTGCCTCTGCCTCCCAAGTGTTGAAGGCCTGTGATCTTTAATCCTACCAATACCTCCTGTAGGTCTACAGTAGCCAATACTGGTATAAGACCTTCCCACCTACTGTAGGCCAAACCCAGCAGCCAATGCCAAACTCCAAGTCTTGTGAGAACCCACTCTCCTGAGAACAAGTTTCACTGTGAGCCCCCCCTCCAACTGCACATGGCTACTATATTGATCTAGAGCAAGCGCACAGGGAGAATTAAGAGCAGAGAACTTCTTCCTTGACTTTGTTGTATGACTAGAAAAATAGGCCTTTTTAGACTCTGCATGGGAAGAGACGGAATTCAAGGGCCAGTGATAACCACTCAGCACCCACGAGTGGTCAACCTGAAGTCAAGGCAGACCACAGGCTCACAGGACATCACCACTGCTGACAGAACTTTGTTACCCTTAGGTCTTCATATAAAGCTTCAAGTTATAAACGTAAGAGCTATGGCCCATGCGCCCCTGTCATCTGTACCTGGCATTACAGTGCCCACAGGCTACCATTATAACACTGGACAGAGACACACAATGAAAGCTGCCAGGAGTAAAAGCATGCCTTCTTCTTACCAGACAAAGCATGTGGTACAGGCCACCTGCTTGGCTTCATGACCTTTCCTGCCCAGACAAGGCTCAGGTAGGAGCCAGACTGCTTGTGTGACTAAAAGATGGCAGCAGGATAATGAGAGCACGGAGAAGAGGCAGTCCTTTCGACAAGTGCATGTGAACTCAGGAGCAACAGAAACGGTAAATCTGAAGTGTGGCTTGGGTGTTTTGGTTTTGTGGTTTTTCTTTTCTTTCTGGTTTGTATTTACTTTTTCTCACGGCATTAAATCATCACTACTCTCTGGATGGCTTCATGTCAGAAACATCGTCTCTTCTTCAGTATAAACAGTGTGACTCAAAGCCCTACTACTCAATCTGCCCTTCTTCTGGTCAACCAACCTTTCTTCTTTCTAAGAGATTTCCTTTTCTTTGGAAAGATCCAGGTTTTCCTTCTTGTCTTTATGCCTGTTTGTATCTGAGTTCAGCAATCCTCACAAAAAGGCAATGTCTGGAAGGGGCCATGAAAGGTTTGATTCTCTAATCATGTCAAAAGGTAAAGAAGTCCTCTTTCTCACAAGAAACACTTGGGGAGGAGAGAGAAGCCTTTCAGATCTCACCCAGCTTCTGAGAGGAAGAAGAGGACGACTGAAGTCTACTCCTGCCTCTGCCTAAGGAGGTGCCAGGGATGGCCACTGAGTTAGATAACCAAGACGCATACGTAATAACTAGAGAAGCCTGCTGCGCCACCAGCCAGCAGCGTTGGCTGGACAGCAGACGTGGATCACCCAGTTCTGACACATCCAGGCCAAAAGCAGTCAGGCTCCTGCTTCTGAAGTATTCCAACAGCAACCTGCTGGCTGTGATGTCAGCACTACACAGAACATCAGAATCGATGCGAATTACTCTTAGGGCCAAAAGAAGAAAATTAATTGGTTTTTACTGTCCTGTATGAACAGCTAAACAATGCAAAATAGATGG
Source organism: Pachyuromys duprasi (assembly GCA_028658305.1). Classification (NCBI taxonomy): domain Eukaryota; kingdom Metazoa; phylum Chordata; class Mammalia; order Rodentia; family Muridae; genus Pachyuromys; species Pachyuromys duprasi. The sequence continues at coordinate 7,616,319 of CM053753.1, forward strand.
TGTAGGGGACAAAAGTTAACCCTTTGAAGTAATATACTTTACATCCTATCATAGGTGACTCAATTCTCAATGTCTGTGGAGAACGACCAAATATTTAAATCAACCACACTCAAAATTTTATTTAAAAGCATATGCTGACACTGGGCTTGCAAACCCAGCACTCTTGAAGGCAGGAGGTTCAGAGGTTCAAGTTCTACCTCAGCCCAGCTCAGGTTAGAGGTCAGCCTGAGCTAGATAAGACTTGTGCCCTCCTCATCCCACCTTCTTCCCCCCCCCCAAAAAAACGTTATAGAGGTTGAGGGTAGAGACGAAAACACTGACAACTGTTGAGACTTCGGAGGAAATACCTAAGAATCCACTATGTTGTGTCATGTTTCTCCCATATTAATGTTTTAGATTTGGAAGAATGCAAAGTGCCCACTGTCATGTTCCGCAATACTTCCCCTCAGCACTCCGAAGACATTATTTGTAGCACCCCACTGTGGCAGGGATCCCACACTCGCCGCACTGTTCGGAGCAATAACCCTGCTTCCGACCGCTGGAAAACACCCAAACCCTGGCTGCTTCCAAAGGCCTCCCTAAACCACAGCAAGTGAGCTCCGAACAGGAGCTGGGGGCTCTCAAGCAGCTGAGAAGTTGGTAGGAGTCTAAAAACAAACAAAAAATAACCAACATGAGATTTCGGTTAAGAACTCACAAGGAGGACCCTGATTGAAATCCGAAAGCTAAAATCCTTAGCTTTAAAAAAAATAAAAAATAAATCGTTTCTGGAGCTACGGCAGCAAGATGTGCCGGGTCCCAAAGGGAACAGCGGTCCCCAAGGGTTTTCCAGCCAACCACGGGCGGCAGCATCGAGCTGCGGGCACCGCCTAGCGCCAGATGTCGCAGACCCCCAGCCTGGACACCTGGGCGCGTGCGCCTCTCACCCCACCCACCACCCCGACCCCTTGGTGTGCAGGTGGTTGAGTCTAGCGGAGGCAAGAGTTTGACAGGTGGCTCTGGGGCGCCCCCTGAGGTCCAGCAGCACCTCATCACGCTCGGCAAAAACCTGAAGGCAGCATCTCCCAGGGCTGTGACATTTTAACTTTGCCTGACTCCAAAGCTGTCTTCCCTGTGGCTCCCTTGAGGGTAAGGGCTAGTTACCTCGAAGCCTGCGCAGAGAAAATGAGAAAAACTGGTACTGACCGAGCCACGACAAGGAGGCATTCCTAGTAGTCCCATACTGTGTTCCAAGCCTCCTCAGACACCAGAGGAAAGAAAATCACTGTGGAATCACTGGCTACAGCCCGGAGAGGTCAGCCAGAAAAAAACTGGAAATTTCTGTTTTGCAAGGCTGCCTCCCACCGCCTCTATTAAAAAGTGACCCTTACTGGGCTCGACCCCGATGCGCCCGAGCGCACTCAGCTGGCAAGTCCCCGACAAAGGGGGAGGGGGTTGGAAGCTAGGCAAAGGCAGTGATAAAAACAAATGCTGGTCAATGGTCTCTAGGGGAGAGGAGTAGAGATTCTCAGGAGATTTACCTCAGCATCTACTTCCATAGAGGCAGGACCCTAGTGGGCGAACGCCAGGCCTCCTAGTGAGTAGGCACGCACACCCTAGCCGAGCTCTGCTGACAGCTCTGGGGACAGGAAAGACCCGCAGTGTTTCGCCCTCTGCCTCTCACGACCACCCTCAAACCCTCAAAGGGACCACCCACTGCCGGTCCCCTTAGAGCGGGTCCCCTGGGGCAGCGAGGGTCCTTGCGCCTGGCTCCTGGATGCATAACGGGGTTGGGGGTACCCGCTGCACCAAAACCCCGCGCTCTGGCAGCCAGAGCACAAGCAGCTATTAACCAGGGAAAGCGGAAACACTGTGGCACGTTTCTTTTTCTTGATTAGAAAAACCGCCGCCTCCAAATATCCCAGAACAGGCGGATGAGAAAGCAGAAAGAAAAAAAAAATCGGGTGTTCTGTCCTTAGGAGATCGAGGAAAGAAAAGCAAATCGCGCCCTCTCCCACCCCTTTCCCTGAGCCAAGACAGAGGACGTGGCCTTCACCCACGGAGAAGAAGCTGGGCAGCCTGAGCGAGGCTTGGAGCTGCAGCCCTCCGACTCCAGACGAGAAGAGGAAGGCGGCTGGCCTCTGCCCTCACCAAGGCAGGAGGGTGTGGGCTTAGGGCTCGGAGTGGAGGGTCGCAGAGCTGCACACGCTACGTGCAGTGATTTAGGATTGTCGTCAGTGGCCAATATTGTTCCAGTCTTAACCTGGCTAGAAAACGGGCCAGTTTGGGTCTGGCTCTAGCAGGCACACTCAGCCTGCAAAAGGGCAAAGATGAAGGTAGAAGAGGGCGCGCCAGACAGAAAAAAAAAAAAAAAATCTACCTGGACGCCAAAAGCAACCCAGCTGCCGACCGGTGCCCTGCACTTGGATCCCAGCAGCCTAGCTCAGGAGAGTGGGACAGAAGGGGGCTGAGAACCCAGAGAGGCACCGATCTAGCCAAAACTCCCTGCTCACTGTCCTCCGGCAGCTCCCAGGCCCCACGTCCAGGGAGCTTCCTCGGCGCCGGCACTGAGGCGTAGCCCGCACCTCAGCCCCTAGCAAGGCTTAAGCCAGGCGGCCCTGGCCCCCAGCGACCAGAACGCGGGCTGCTCCGCAGATCCTGACTCCTCTGCAGCCAGCCTCTGCCTTCCATCCCCAAGCATCTCTCACCCCACCCCTGCCCCGGCCCCCAAGGGTCGAAGGGATGCAAACTGAGCCCCCCGTTATGAGCTCCTTCAATCCTCGCCAGAGCAACGGGAGCATCCCGACTACTCAAACCAAGAGCATCCTTCCCACAGTCAGTCTCCCCAGACATCCTGAAACTCTAGCTCTCCGGATCGGCAGAGCAAGTCGCCTTTCCCTCGCCGACTCCAGCTGCCCTAAGCTTCCCAAGCCACAGCCAGAGCAGATCTGGTCCCCAATCCTCCTTCCCAGCCCGCCACGGCTTCTGCCCTCCCCGACCACCAGCCTCCTAGAACACTGCCCGGGCCAATGAAGCAGAGCCCTCTTTCCTTCCCGGTTGCCCGACCCCCCCTTTGCCCTCTCCGCGATCCCTAGACTGGCGCCGAAGCTACGCGCCCGGGCGACAACTCCGCAGACCCCGCGCGCGGGCTGGAGCCGCGTCCCATCGGCGGCCCGACTCACCCGGGAAGCACACCACATAATGGAGCACAGAACTGGTGATTTTCAGGAACAAAATCCACCAACACGGTTCCAGTAACCTCCGCATGTCCGAAAACGCACATCGAAAAGAGAAACGCAGGGGGGGTAAACTTGTTGAATAAGTTCTTGCTTCCGAGCAAGGCTCCGCTAAGCCCGGAGGCTTTCTCGGCTTGCCCGCCACACGGGCCCCCACGCTCGGCGACCGGTCCCGCAGGAATCCGGGAAGCTGCCAAGCGCTCCCGGGAAAGCCTCAAAAAGTGACCGGGAATGCAAAGCCACGCTAGGGACGATCCTGTCGGAGAAAGGCTGCTTTCCGCTCAGGCACGATCCAGACGATAGTGCAGGGCGAGGAGAATGCGCACGGCGGCAGCGCCCGGGGCCCGGGGCAGGCAGGGACCGCGGGTGGCGGCGGCGAGCAGCGGAAGAGCCCCAAGTTGAGTCGGCGGCGCAGCGCAGCCCGACAAGCGGCGGGCGACGGCGGGGCTGTGCGCGGCGCGGCAGCTCCGGGCTTCAGGCGGGCAGCTCCTTCCAGGGCCCCGGCAAGGAAGGAGGCATGTCTGCGAGCGGGGAAAGGGAGGGAAGCGGCGGGGCGGAGCGCAGAGCCCCCCAGAACAGAAACGGCCGGAGGAGCGCAGGGAAACACAAAGGATCTCAGAGGGGCGCCGGGGCGAGGGCGCCTTCAGTCCATGCTCCTGAAAGTTGTGGCTCCGGTGCAGGCTGGGGAGGAACCGAGAGCGCGGGTCTGGAAACTGGCCATGCCTCCATACAGGAAGTAACATGTGAGCATGGATCCTGGCAGAGACTTTAAAGCCGGCGAGCGGGCGAGCGAGCGAGCTGGGGGCGCGCGCGGCGGCGGGGGCGCGCGGGCACGGGCGCGCGGGGACGCGCGCTGCGCTCTCTTAAAGAGGCCGTGCTGTGCTCTCCGGCATGCAAGGACTTGCAGTACTAGCCTCTCCAGGCGTGCCCAGGACTATCGGTGTCGGTTTAGGGGAGCTGGTCACCCTGGTTCCGTTAGGACAAGGAAGAGACCGGCTGTCTTCTAGGGTCAGCGTGGCTTTGCTCCATTTTCGAGTTCTGCGTGGATTCGGAGAGATCCCTGGCCTGGCTGTAGCTCTTGGATCCGGGACTTGGGAGGGGGAAAGGGTGGCCCGGTTGGAATCTGGGGGGGAAAGGAGAGGCCTGCAACTACCTTTTTCATGGAGAGGGGACTTCCGTACGGCCTCACCACCTTGACTGTGCCCCGGCGGGGTGCACGTCCTGCGTCCCCCTCCTGCTGCATTCCCGGGCTAGGAGACAAAAGCCTGGCGGCCTTTGCACTCAGGTTTCATTGAGAATGGGTTTTTGTGTGGTTTTTTTCTTCCCCTTTTCCAAGCTTCTATTGGCCGAGTCTAAGACTGGAAGATGGGGTGAGGGAGACGGGTCTCACGCTTGCAAAATCCAGCCTCGGTCCCATACCCTCTGTCCCCAAGCCAAGAAGGTCTGTCGCGGAGTTTTCCCAACTCTCGGATCCTGGGGGTAGGTGGCTGCACCTTGGCCTGGTTAGGCAGAGGGCGAATGAAGTGCGCCTCTCACCCCTGGGCAGGACTCGTTTCCCGGCAGCCACCCTACGACGAACGGAGCGGCTTAAGTAACCTACAACGAGAGGCATCCGGGGGAAATGCAAGGACTAGGCTTATCTGTAATGAGTTCTGTCCCTTGGCTCTCACTGAGATCTTTATCGCTTGGACTTCTCAGCAACCTATTTTTTTCCTCCTACGTCGGTGCTAAAAGTGGGAGAGGCGGGTTTTTCTTTTAATCAAATTTGTAATTGAGCCAACGTAATTAGCTATTTGTGATTCTTTTCATATTTTTCCCTCCCTTTCTTTGAAACGATGTGGACATGTTTTTAAAGTGTCTCCTTGCTGTTTCATCCCACCGCAGCATGGTCCCACACCCAAACTACCCAACCGGATGTTCTTTCGCTTTTCAAATAATATACAGATGTTCTGAGAGCCTGCGGCATGGTGTGAATAGGAAAGCAGTTTCGCACCCACACTTCCAAAGAAAAACCTCTGAAAAGTTACGTTTGGGGTGCAAAACTAGTAAATGCCAGGAAGTTCCTGGGGAGGGCTTCCAGCTCTATATTTAGCGGAACCCAGAGAACACCCTCCCTGGGCTAGGCAATGAGACCCGGCGACTGTTTGCCTTGGAATTTGATTCTTCCTGATTTTGTGGCACTCAAGGGTCGCTCCTGAATGCTTATGATGACCAGTTCTTTTGAAAGTTGTTGGGTGCCAATGAGATAGGTTAAAATGACCCTAGCTTGAATGACTGCCTCCTAGGTGGCTCCGATTTTAACACTTAGTTGATTGAATTTGAATCAGCGACCTCCGCTGAGCTTTATCTGTGGAACAGACGTTCTAAGAGCAGCCCTGTGGACAATGCTGAATTCTTTCTATACACTGCTCTTTCCACGTATGGACTGCACACCCACTCGGAGCTGGTATTCTGAGAACAGGACATGCCAACCTGTTTCCCTCACCTGGGGAAAGTCAAAAGAGGAATAGTTTGAGAAGACATTAGGTGTGAAATGCAAAGAAGGGGCTTCAGCACCCCAGCTTGTTCATCTTGGAGATGTGGGCCCCCTGTGTTAACATTTTTACATGATTTTTAGTCTGTCTGGACTGGTGTCTGTGCTGGAATCCCAGGCTGAAGTTTACCAAAAATTGATATTGAAAGCACACTTCAAGATCCATCCGTCCCCACCCTCCAATCTAAATGTTTTAGCAGACACATTAACACAAGCCTGTAATTCCAGCACTCAGGAAGCTGAGGCAGGAGAATCATAATGTCAAGGCTAGCCTAGCAAGACCTTATCTCAAAATAATTTTTTTTAATTTAACTTTACAACAAAAATTCGCTAGCCTATTACACAAATGTGTCTTCATTGTCATTCTACAATCAAATGCAAAGTAAACACACAAACCGGTTTCAAGTTGCAGTGGCACAAAAAGGCCCTAAAGACACAGCTGCTAGGTTTCCTCCAAGTGATTGGTACTATCCCTTTCAGGTGATGAGGGGGGCCGGGGCAGGGGGGTGAGCAGAGCTAGAGGAAGGAGCTTGACACTATGCTGACTAGTTAAAAACTATGAAGAAAAGCCACTGCCACTGATGACGGGTTCCCCTCAGATAAGCAACAGAAGCTTACACATTTATTTTCTCACAGTGTTGGGGGGAAGAGGCGGTGGCTGAGCTGAGGTGTTTCCTGGGGCTGGACCAAAGGAGCAACCTAGGATGACAGTGGAGCTAGAGGGCTCTCTTCAGTCTCCTCACCACCACAGAGCTCAGCTCCCAGGGTTGGAGGACTGCAATCTTGAGTCTTACTGGCCAAAGGTACATTCACAGCCCCTCTGAATCGCAGGAACGTCCTTCTTCAAAGCCAGTAAAAGAATCAATCCTCGGTTTTGTCCAGAAGTCTTGAGAGTGATTATCCTAGTGATTATTGTAGAACAGTTTTGAACTACAATACAGTCGGATCAACGGGGTAACTCTCCAGTCACATGGAAAGTCTCTGTCACTCTCATGAACAGGGTATAGCATATCAGAGGGTGGGCATCTTGGAGACCACATTAGAATCCTGCCTACCATAGTTGTATGACCTTGAGGGCGTATCAATGTCCCTTGCCATCTGATGTCTTACAGCCCAATAAAACCATCATAAATGAAAAAAAACAACAACAAAAAAAGGCTGATTTGCCATGTCCGTACCTGACATCACAGTACCTAAGGCAAGAGGGTCACAAATTCAAGACTGGCCTGGGCCACAGAGTGAACCCCTGCCTCAGTGTGGTCTGTGTTGCTGTGAAAAATCACTGTCCAAAACTAAATGGTTTCTCTAGCTTACAAACCACAGTCCATCGGTTCTAGAGGTGGGACACCAAGACAGCAGCCTGGAGGCAGGAACTGAAGCCGAGTCCACGGAGGAGTGCTGCTCACTGGCTTGCTCCTCACAGCCTGCTCAGCTCCTTTTCTTTTTCTTTCTTTTCTTTTTTAAGGTGTAGTTTCTCGGAGTAGCCCTGGCTGTGCTGAAACTAGCTCTTTAGACCTCAGACTCACAGAGATCTGCCTAACTATGCCTCCTGAGTGCTGGGATCAAAGACATGTGTCACAGTGCCCATCTCATCTACTTTTTTGTTTGTTTTGTTTGTTTTTGTAGACAGGGTTTCTCTGTGTAGCCTTGGCTGTCCTGGACTTGCTTTGTAGACCAGGCTGGCCTCGAACTCAGAGATCGGCCTGCCTCTGCCTCCCCAGGTGCTAATGCTACAGGATGTGCCACTGTGCCCAGCTCATCTACATTTTTGTGTGTGTGTACAATCCAGGACCACCAGTCCAGGGGTGGCCCTTCCCCAGGTCAGCTGTGTCCTATAACACCAATCATTAATCAAGAAAATACCCTCACAGATTTGCCTACAGGCCAATCTTATGGCGGCACTTCCCCAGTTAGTTTCCCTCTTCCCAGATGATCTTAGCTTGTGTCAACATTTTGTCTCACCAAATGAAAGAAGTAGGAGAAAGAAAGACTATGAAGACAGGGGAGCAAAAGAAAGTACTGTGAGGCACAGAAGAAACACGGACTACGATTTAGTAGCAGCACACTGTTTCTCCTTGTGACCTGCTGGCCACCTAAGTCCTCTGGTGCCCACCATGTTCACTGTGTATCACACAGACACATCACTACTCAGGGAAAAGATCACAATTCAAAGTTCAAAATTTGAAGTATGGTTTCTACTTACTGCTGGTTGCTCTCCTATCATAGTCAATATGTCACAAATCAAACCGTCCTAACTCAGGGGCCATTTATCTATGCAAACTAGTATCAGGGGCAATAGCTGTCAAGCCGGCTTAGCTGGGCTCTCCTGGTGTTTATATTTGCATGACTATAGACAGAGTAGCCACTTCAAGCCTTGGCTTCCTCCTGTATAACATAGGAAAATAACTGCATCTACTCCTAAATTGAGAGGATTAAGAGAAATTAATATACATAAAGTACTTAGAGCAGTGCCAGATACCTAATAAGCATTTAATAAATGTAAGCTATTACTGTTATCTGTTCACCCAGCAATGCGATAGAGAGTGAACATCTGTTATTTTCGAGCTGCTCAGCTTCCATTTCGTGTAGAAATACCATCCCAGTTTTCCTTTGTGCAAAACTCCCCAGATGGTTGCAGTGAGGCCTCCCGCCCCTCCCCCACTACACCCACAATGTCCATTTACCAGGTCAGCACCGACAGGTGCCTAACCTTACCCAGGGAGCACTTCATGCTTCTGGCCTGACTGCCTGTGTTTCCAGTTTGCTGGTCCAATTATGCTCAGAATTCTTGTTGGGACCCAGGTGTGGCTGCACATACCTCTAACTCCAGCATTTGGGAGAGAGCAGGAGAATAACAACTTCCAGGCTCCTCTCGACTACATAGCAACTTTAAAGCTAGCCTGAAATACATGATACCCTATATCAAAAAGGAAAAAAAAACCAAAAAAACAAACCTTCTTGAGGCTGTTAAGATAGCTAAGCTGAGAAAGTGCTGGCCACACATGCATAAAGACCTGCAAGCGATCCCCAGCACCCGCTTAAAAAGCCAGGCACAGGAAGCTGGAGAGAAGGTCAGTGGCTAATTGAGAACACCTGCTGCTCTTCCAGAGCACCTGGGTTTAATTCCCAGTGGCAGCTCACTCCTGACTCTAGCCCCAGGAGATCCAATGTCCTTCCTCTGGCCTCCATGGGCACCAAGCATACCTATGGTACACAGACATACATGCAGGCAAAACATAATATATACATTTTTTTAAAAAGCCAGACATGGTAGCACAATCCTTATAATCCTAGGGCTGCAGGAGTGGAGACGTGGAGCTCAGAGGCTTCCTACACAGCCAGTCTAGACAAATTAGGAAACCCAGAGGTCCCAATGAGAGCCTGCTTCCAAAAAGTAGGTGGATTGAGCATTTTAACCAGAGTCTTCCCTCTTGATTAGTTTCTTTAGGTGTACAGATTTTAGTAGGTTTATCCTATATTATATGTCTATATGAATGAGTATAGACCATGTGTGTCTTTTTGCTTCTGGGATAGCTCACTCAGGATGATCCCTTCCAGTTCCCACCATTTACCTGCAAATTTCATGATTTCCTTGTTTTCCATTGTGTAGATGTACTACAATTTCTGAATCCATTCCTCAGTTGAGGGGCATCTGGGTTGTTTCCAGCTTCTGGCTATTATAAATAAAGCTGCTACAAACATAGTTGAGCAAATGTCCTTATTGTGTACTTGAGCCTCTTTTGGATATATGCCTAGGATTGGTATAGCTAGATCTTGAGGAAGCGCTATTCCTAGTTGTCTGAGAAAGTGCCAGATTGATTTCCAGAGTGGTTGTACAAGTTTACATTCCCACCAGCAGTGGAGGAGGGTTCCCTTTCTCTGCAACCTCTCCAGCATGTGTTGTCACTTAAGTTTTTGATCTTGGCCATTTTGATGGGTGTAAGGTGAAATCTCAGGGTCATTTTGATTTGCATTTTCCTGATGGCTAATGATGTTGAGCATTTCTTTAAGTGTTTCTCTGCCATTCAATATTCCTCTAGGCAAAGAGGACGGATATCAGAAGAAGGAGAAAACAGGGAACTAGTTAGGAGCCTGTCACAGAGGGCCTCTGAAAGGCTCTGCCCTGCAGACTGTCAAAGCATATCCTGAGACTTATGGCCAAACTTTCGTAAGAATTCAGGGAATCTTATGAAAGAAGTGGGAAATAGTAAGATCTGGAGAGGACAGGAGCTCCACAAGGAGAGTAACAAAACCAAAAAATCTGAGCACAGGGGTCTTTCCTGAGACTGATACTCCAACCAAGTATCATGCATGGAGATAACCTAGAACCCCTGCACAGATGTAGCCCATGGCAGTTCAGTGTCCATGTGGGTTCCATAGTAATGGGAACAGGGACTCCCTCTGACATGAACTGATTGGCCTGCTCTTTGATCACCTCCCCCTAAGGGGGGGAACAGCCTTACCAGGCCACAGAGAAAGACAATACAGCCACTCCTGATGAGACCTAATAGACTAAGATCAGAAGGAAGGAAAAGAAGATCTCCCCTATCAGTGGACTTGGGGAGGGGCATACGTGGAAAACGGGAAAGAGGGGAGGGAATGGGAGGGGAGGGAGGAGGGAGCTACAGGGGAATAAAGTGTATAAAGTGTAATTAGTGATAAAATAATAATAAAAAAACAACGAGGTGGATGATTTTGCGGGACTAAAACCCAGTGCTGAACTCTGGCTTCTATACCCATGCACATACACATGAACATACCACATAAACATGAACACATATCCAACATCTTGGGTTTGCCAAACTGAATGAACTTGAACTTTGAGTTTCAGGGCAGACCTCAGGATTGAAGTTGCCTAACAACAAAGCTGACATACAAGAGGAAGCAGAAAAAAGAGGCGGGGGACCAAGAGACAACTGATATTTTCATCTGAGTCCTTGAATTAAGTTATACTGGGCATACCAAACTCTAGGCTCCTCAATCGCTGAAGCTGATCAATTTCTCCACATATGGCTCGTTGTATTTTAACTTTCAGTCATTTGTTGTATAGGTTTGTGTGTATTTACCTGTTTGCATGAGTCCATGGAGGACAGAGAGACTGTTGGATCCCCTGGAACTAGACTTACAAACCGTTGGTTGTAAGCCTTCTGCTGTGGGTGCATAAACCCAGATCCTGTGCAAGAGCTGCAGGTGCCCATAACCACCTCTCTAGACACTTAATTGGATTTCTACCAACGAAATTAGGTTTTCATAGTGCCGCAGAAGTAAAATTATACACATTTTATAGGAACCGTTGGATTAAGTGATCTTGTTTAGGTCACTGAGATGTAAACAACAGCCTTAAGCTTCTATCGCCAGACCATCATTATGGGCAGAAGATCACTCTAAAGTTAAGTAACTGAAACAACATCCATTTTATTTGTTTTTGATGCTGCTGACCAGCTGTCTGGACTGGGCATGGCTGGACAGTTCTGCTAGCCTAGTCTGAGGCCACTTCTCCAGCTTCAGGTCCACTCTCATGCTTTCGAGCAGATGCCCAGCCATGCATATCCCTTTGCCGCCATAGGAGTCTTAGACTTGCTCAGAGAAAGATCACTGGGTAATGAAAGAATGAGTGAGTGAAAGCCACAAGGCATCTTGAAACCTTGACTAAGCCTTATAAGCAGTTATACAGATAACTCAAGTGCATGTTTTGATCAAAGCCAGTCACATCACCAGGCCAGGTCCACAGGAATGGGAGAAGACCAGACCACAGTTCCCATGGAAGAGGTAGCAAGGATGTATCTCTAAGGATGGGATCTGAATATAAGGATGGGAAGAAGTGACTGGCCCTCTTCCCAAAGAATCTGCTTCATCTACTCTAAAGCTACTTAGCGCCTGATAGGAATTGAACTGTTGAATATATGTTGAAGCAGACATGATACAACTCAGACCCTTGGTATTTCAGAATTAGACCTTATTTGCAGACAGGCTCTTTACAGAGGAAATCAATCAAAAGTGAGGACACAGTTGCAGTGGGACCTAGCCAATATGACAGGGAACCCTTATAAAAAGAGGAAATGTGGACAGAGAGATGGAAAAGCACCCAGGGAAAACAGCGTGAAGGAATACAGCTGTGTGGGCAGCATGGCCAGCAAGAGCCAGTGGACGGGGATTGTGGGCAAAGAACTCTCCTGCAGGTTTGAGGAGGAGCAAAGCTCTTGCTCTTGGACTCTGCCTGAAAAACTCTGAGACAGTGTGCCACTGTCAGCCATCCACTTTGTGATCCGGTCCTAGGGCCTAACACAAAGCACATTAACCCTCTTTACTCCTCAGGCTTGCCTAGCTTGTGACTCCTGGCACAAATGTGCCTCAGGGAAGCTATGAATGCCACCCAAGATGAAATCACAAAGTTACATAAAAAAATCTGTAATTTTTTTTTTTTTTTTAGAAACAGGGTTTCTCTGTGTAGCCTTGGCTGTCCCAGACTTGTTTTGTAGACCAGGCTAGCCTGGAACTCACAGTGATCTGTCTGCCTCTGCCTTCCTGAGTGCTGGAATTAAAGGTTTGATTTTGTGGCCACAGTATCAAAAGGTTAGACAAGCTGTATTCTTTCCATGCTTTCATCCCCATAAATGAGTGTGAAACAACAGCAAATCCAATTGTAGGTCTTCCAGCTTTAGGTTTGGGGCCAATGCGTTCCTTAGCACAGAAAAAAAATCCCTGTGCTAGTGAGGGATCTCTAGAGAAAAAGACCTGTAGGCATAAGGTTATAGTGTAATTTCAATGCTGATTTCTGTATCACCCATATCTGGTTACAAGCCTTGTTGTGAGAATCTCCTGTCTTAACGTTGTATAAACTCTGCTCCCCAATGGTCCTCTGATATGTCAATAAAGCAGCTTACATCCAATCACTGAGCAGGGAAAGAATAAGGCTGGACTTCCTGCCAGCAAGGGGAGGAGGAGTTAGATGAGGAAGTAGGGGATGCAGCCAGAGTGTTCAGCGGTGGGCTGATGTCCAAGAAGAACCAGGAGAGAAGAGGTGGGGCAAGAAAGCACAAAGTACAAGTATCTGTGGGATGTACATTTGGAGGAAACCAGATTAGTTTAGAAGGTTAAGAATACAGTAATAACTGCTCAGTTCTTGTGTTGTGAAGCTTATTAAAAATTATAGAGTCTCAATTATTTGTATGATAGCCTGGTGGAGAAACTGAGAAACACAGTTATATCAAAATAACTAACAAAGAACAATACTATGAATATATATTGAACGAGGGTTTGTGAGTTGGCTTGGCTGGTAAAGGTGCTTGCGGCCAAGCTCAACCACCCGAGTTCAATGCCCAGGACCCACATGGTGGAAGGAAGAAAAGATCCACTTCCCACAAGCTGTCTTTTAACCTACACACACACACACACACACACAGACAGAGAGAGGTTGGAGGGGGGAGAATTAGGAGAGAGGTTTTATTAGATTGTTGTACATGTTACTTTCTACATCTGTGATAAGACACCAAGACTAAGGCAGGTTACGTAAGCAGAGTGGTGTTGGGACTTAGTTCCAGAGGGTCAGAGTCTGTGAGAGTGGGTGGAGCTAGCAAGCAGCAGACGTTGGAGCAACAGCTGAGGGCTTGGCAACAAGCCAAGAGAACACCCCGGGCATGGTACCCGAGGTACGTCTCCTCAGACAAGACTGCTCTACTCCCCGGGGATGGAGTATTCAAACAAATAAGCTATGGACAGCACTGTCATTCAGACCATCACAGTTGCCTTACACGATGTAGCCTGGGCAGTCTGCAGAACGGCTGAGAATCTGGTAGCCACTCAGTCTGTGACACAGGGTGCCTTATCAGCATTCCCAACTTCAGACTGAAGGCCTGAGAGTTGCTGGGGAGCCATTGCTTTCCAAGTCCTGGTGGAAGCCAGAGGCTAGCTGGGTTCTAGTCGGGGATAGTGGTGCACGCCTTCAATTCCAGCACTCAGGAGGCAGAGGCAGGTAGATCTCTGAGAGTCTGAGGCCAGCCTGGTCTACAGAGCTTAAGGCTACACAGAGAAACCCTGTCTTGAAAAAAAAATCTGGGTCCTAATATCAGAAAATAGGTAGTGACAGCAGACAGAAACCGCACAATATGTCTAGCAACAGGATAATAAACATGCCAGTGAAATGCCAAAGGAGCGAGCAAAAGATAGCTTTCTCGTGGACTTTCTTTGATGTCTGCAGTTGCTTAGAGTGCATTTTTCGCTTCAAATAACCCAATCAAAAAAATCCCTGATGGATGTATCCAGCAGTTTATTTTCACTGAGTCCACATGTGGTAAAATTGACAACCGAAATTAACCATTAGAGGTGATTCACACCTGTAACCTTTGTAATACAAGCCCTGTCCCAAAAAATTAAAAAAAGAAAACAATAGAAAAAGAAAAGAAAATCCTAAAATTTAGTAAAGTGTGTTTAAATATATGTATGTATGTATGTATGTGTATATATGAAAAGAAAATGGCAGCTCACAATTGTTTGGAACCCCAGTTCCAAGAGATCTGATGCTGTCTTCTGACCTCCTCAGGCACCAGCCAACACATGTGGCACACAGACTTATATGTGTGCAAAACACCTTAACACATAAAATGCATCTTTAAAACTGTATATAAAAAAAAAGTATGGGACACACTTTAGTTCCAGCCTTCAGGAGGCAGATCTCTGTGTGTTTGAAATCCAGGACAGCTTGGGCTACAATAAAACCTTGTGTTCAAAAACAAATAAACAGGGTGAGCACCTTGGCTCATACCTTTAATCCTACACTCAAAGGCAGAGGCAGGCAGAGCTCTGTGAGTTAGAGGCCAGCATGGGCTACGTAGCAAGCTCCAGGACAGCCAGGACTGCACACTGTCTCAAAAATCAAAAACAAAAAAGTAGGACTAAATAATTATATGAACACGGCATATAAGGCTCTTCTGGTACCCATAACAAAAGACTAAAATGAAACAAATTGGGCCAAGAAAGGAAGTGGGACTGTGAGCATGAGGTGCGTTTAAGATTGGATCCAAGGCCTCCCAAGGGCTCCAGACTCTCTCTGCCTTCCGTGGCTTTCCCTGGTTTCATTCTCCTCGCTGGCTGTTGGTGGCTGGAGAGGACACGGTGGTTAAAAGCACCAGCTGTTCTCACACCCAAGTTCAGTTCCCATCACACAGCAGCTCACAACCATCTGTGCTCCAAAGGCTCTGAAACCCTTTTTTGGCCTCTGTGGCCACCAGGCAGGAATACTTAATGTTTATTTAACTCTATTTGGAAATTCTTTATTTACAAATATATATATATATATATATAAGCGTATATTTAAAAAAAATTGAAAGTGGTGCTGGAGAGATGACCCAGAGGTTAAGAGAACCAACTGCTCCTCCAGGGGACCTGGGCCTGGTCTCCAGTCACGTGACGGCTGACAGTAATCTGTGACTCTGGTTCCGGGGCTCAGCAGAACCTCTTCCGGTCTCCACCGGCACTGCATGCAGGTGCTGCACACACCCATGGGCATGCAGAACACCCTTACACGTAAAATAAAAGTAAATAAATCTTAAAAGTTAATAAGTTAGAGCTGTGTTCCAAGCCAGGAGCAGTCTGACCGGTTGGCAGCCACCCCGCCATGTGCCATGGAGCTGGCAGTCAAGATGAATGATAACCCAGATTTGTCAGAAGTGGAGAAGTTTGACAAATCGAAATTTGACAAAACAAAATCAAAAGAAAACTAATGTGGGAGGGAAAACAAAAACAAAAGCTTTGACCCTCAAGGGAAACTACCCAGCAGGACAGTGTGTTAAAAGATTGTAAAGTGAGAATCTCTTCAAAGAGCAGACTTGCACATTGTCTGGCAGCCATGGTTTTATGGTTCTTTTCGTGAATCTATGTCTTAGGAGAAATTTAAGGCAATGGCTGATGACTTCTCATGTATACCTGATGGTTAAGTGCTAATCAGGACCCAGGGATCCCCTTACTTGTTTTTAAACGTCCTCACTGTGTAGCCCTGGCTGCCTAGCTCTGTAGACCAGGCTGGCCTTGAACTCAGGGATCCATGTGCCTCTGCCTCCCAAGTGCTGGCAACAAAGGTGTGAGCCACCATCTGGCCCCTTTGCTTGTTTTTAAACTTCCTCAGGAAGGAACTACACTAAAATGTTTAAATGGTCACCTAAAGATAGCAAAACTGCCAGTCAGCTTTATTTTCTCCTTTAGATTTTTTAGAATGTTAAGCTTTTCTACCCTGAAAAACAAGTCTGAGATTTTTTTTTAATGTGTGTGTATATGCACGTGGGTGTAAGTGCCTATGGAGGCCAGAAGAGGGTGTCCATCTATAATAGGATTGTTCTTGGACTACCAGCACATGGAATAATGACAGACTTATTGTTTATTATAGCGTAGGCCTTAGCTGGCTGCCTCTCCAGTGGTTCACATAACTTAATTGACCCATATATTCTAGCCATGTTTTTCATGTGGCCTACCAGCTCTGCAAAGTCTTGGTAAGTCCACCTTCCTCCATTCTTCCCACAATTCCTATCTCTGCCTGGAAGTCCCGCCCTTCCTCTCCTGCCTAACTATAGGTTGTCATCTCTTTCACCAACTCAGAAAGTGAGATAAGTGTGTTTACAAAATACTGAGACAGGTGATGCTTCACAAAAATAACAATAACCCAAAATTACAATACCAATGTCTGGCCTGTACTCAACTCTGTGCTGGTCCAGGAGTCATCATTTGAATAATGCAAAGACAGCCTTTACACAGTGCACAGGAAGAGGCCCAACATGGGTCTTCTGAAGCTGGACCGACATGGGACTGTGTCCTTCGGGAGCCACCCTTGCTCCTGTCATGACAATTTTAAGCTAAAACAGTCACTTGAAAAAAACATTCTACAGCCTTGCTGCCTTGATGAAATGTCATGAACTGGCTTAAACAGGGAAAAGTTAGTCAGAAAGTCAAATGATAGCTTCCTCAACTTTACCACGACAAACCCAACTAATTCTTATTCTTACGTGACACTGTGAGGCTCATTGCTCAGCCAGCACTCATTAGAAGATTTTCAAAGGCCCTAGGAACATATTCCTTCCAGCACATCAAACAGGGGGATGTCAGAAAAACTAAGAGCTCATTTTAGAGAAGCAAGTCGTTTTAAGAAAAAAGACAAGAAACGTGACAATGTCTCTTTGAAAAGGTTACTAGCCCCACAGTACACACAATATCAAAGTGGACTGGTTTAATTCAAAGTCATGTGACCAGTAACTGTTAACCTTAGTCATTGTCGTACTGTCTAATTGTCATCTACAAGCTTACTTATGCCAATACTTCACTGGCCAGCAAGATGGCCCAGCTACTAAAGGCACCATTTGCAGAGCCTGAGGTAGAGTTCAACCACTGAGACCCACATGGTGGAAAGAGAGAATCCGCTCCCACACGCCCTATGACTTCCACACATGTGCAGAGCTATGCATGCACAAGCACACATACACAGATAATTAAATGTAATTCAAAAATACACGTTAAAGAATGCTATGCCTTGCTTTCCTCACAGATTTTCATTACACATGTGGCACACAGTGTTCACTGTCTATGTGGCTCCTCAGGCCCTTCCTCCTTGCTTAGAGAACACTGCCTTTCTGTGTAGCAGTACTGAGTCCGGTCCTAGCCCTGCTCGTTTTATATGTGTGATTTTCCATCCTCCTTTGAAATTAGGGATAGTCACATGATTGCCTACTGACCAATAAGGCCGAAGCAGACGCAGAGAGATAGAGGCTGAGCATTTAGGTGATGCTTATTTTTAAAGGGTGACCATCTATTTGCCTCCTCAGAGAAGAACGCCATAACAACAGGTAATCTAAAACACTGACTGGCTCAGTGGGGGCAGTGCATGCTGGCAAGCCTGACTTCTTGGGTTGGGATCCCTAGAAGCCAGGTAATGCCTGATGTGGTGGCACGCATGTATAATTCCAGTGCTCATACTGGGAGGTGGGAGATGGGAGGCAAATCAGGGAAGACATCTAGATTGGAGGAAGCCGATGGGGACAAAGAATCACTAAACTGGCCATTATCTGAACATGCCTGAAGTTCTATGATGGATGCCTGACGTTCGTTGCATTTATTTATGTATTTATTGCTGTGTCCTGGGGTATAGAACCCAGGATTTTGCACGTTCTAGGTTAGCACTCTCCTACTGAGCTAAATCCCAGCCTATTTGCTTGTTTGTTTATTTGTATGGTGCCTGGGATGAAATGCAGGGACTAGGGCAAATTGGGCAGGCACTTGTTTGTTTACCTTTTGGTATATTGTTAAAAATTGCCATAGTAAAATGTTTTCAAAGTGTGTGGCTGGGGATACAGTGGACATTTCTTTTCTTTCCCCATGCTGCCTCACTTGGAAGTGGACAGATACAGTCCTAGATCTGTGGCAGCATTCTTGCTTCTCGGAGGCCTAAAAGACCAACACTAAGACTTGCAGAGCAGATGTAGGAAAAAAAAAATCTTGGATCTGGGATGTTCCATGTCCATGGAATCTGGAGAGTTCTCACAAGGACAATCTGTTCACACTGCTGTTGGAAATGTTCGCTGCCACTCATTGCAATATATCTATCTATCTATCTATCTATCTATCTATCTATCTATCTATCTATCTATCTATCTATCTATCTATCTATATCTATCTATCTCTGACACAACTGCTACACAATAAACACAACTTTCAAAACTGAAGTCTTCATCTTCCTCTGTTACATGCAACACACACATGTGTCTATGATACCATGTATTCTAGGTGCATAGAATGTATTGCCATCCAGAGCAATCGAGGTGTATGGAGTAGACATAACACCCCTTAGGTTTTGGAAGATTGAGGTAGAAGGAGAAGTGCTGGTGTGGGAAGCAGTCAGAATGGCACAGTCCAGTGTGGTAGCAACGATAAGGACAGTAGTGTGGAAGGCAGAGCATCAGAGCAGAGCACCAGGCCCTGGGCTCAATCCACAGTTCCACAAAGAGAGAAAAGAAATCCATCAGAAGGCTCAGCTTCAGGCCCCAGCTGGCTTCTGCCGGCTCTGCAGTTTCCAGGAGCTTGCCAGCTTAGTCACGAGCACATTCTATTTGGAAGTGTAAGTCAGATTATCCCTGTGGTCATGACACAGCTGCAAACCGAGTTACCAGTGGATGAACTGAGCGAAGGACCCCTGAGATCCTGCTGAGACACAATTTATGTACGATGAAGTTTAAGGTTGACAAAAGCACAGTTCATTGACTTTTAACATATATGTACAAGGCTGTGCTGTCACCGCCCATACTCTGTTTAGTTTAAAAGAAAAAAAAAGTATTATTGGGGCTGGATAGATGTCTCTGTGGTTAAGAGCACTTGCTGATCTTCTAGAAGTCCTAGGTTCAGTTCCCAGCTCCCCCGTGGAGGCCCACAACCATCTGTAACTCCAGTTCCAGGGTATTTGATGCCCTCTTCTGACCTCTTTGTGATGTGGAGACATACATGCAGGTAAAAATACCTACGTGTATAAAATAAAATAATAAAAATTTAAAATTTAAAGATTATTGAGTGTAGCCAGGCATGGGCTCAAGCCTTTAATCCTAGCACTTGAGAGGCAGGCAGATCTCTGAATTCAAGGCTAGCCTTGTATATAAAGCAAGTTCCAGGACAGCCAGGGCTGTTACACAGAGAAATCCTGTCTTAAAAAAATCAAATATGAGCAGATGCTGCGGGAGCTGCTGTTTACCATGCAGACATGGCCAAGTCCAAGAACCACACCAAACACAACCAGTCCCACAAATGGCACAGAAATGGCATCAAGAAACCCCCGTCACAAAGATAGGAATCTCTTAAGGGGGTGGACCCCAAATTCCTGAGGAACATGGGCTTTGCCATGAGGCACAGTAAGAAAGGCCTGAAGAAGATGCAGGCAAACAATGCAAAGGCAATGAGTGCGCGAGCTGAGGCCATCAAAGCCCTTGTAAAGCCTATGGACATCAAGCCCAAGATGCCAAAGTTTGCCCCCAGCTGCAAACTCAGCCATCTGGCTTTCATCGCTCACCCCAAGCTTGGGAAGAGGATTCAGTCGTAGGTCTGTGAACCAAAGCCAAAGGTTCACACCAAGACAGAGGCTGCAGCTCCAGCTAAGGCCAAGGCTTCAGCTCCAACTCAGGCTCCCAAAGGTGCCCAGACCCCTGTGAAGGCCCCATGGGAAAGGCTTCTGCCAATGTGAGGACAGACTGGTGTTACACACTCACCTACACATTATTTACAGATGATCAGTGTCCTATGCTATGCTGTTTTTTTACAAATAAACCTGAGGCCAAGATCTGTTAAAAAAAAAAAGAAAAGCAAACAATCAAATATGTATGTATGTATGTATGTATGTATGTATGTGTGTATGTATGTGTGGTGTGCTAGGAGCATGTGTGCCACTGTGTGCCTGTCACGTCAAAGGACAGCTTTTTGCATTCAGTTCTCAACTTCTACCTTGATTGTTGTTGGCTTTGGGGATAGAACTTAGGATGGCTGTTATCTTACTGGGCCACCTATTTAAATTTTTTTTAATTTTACCGTTGTGATAAAAGGCATAGGATTCTATTAGAACAAATACAGGAAAGTGTGATAGTTTACTCTTATCATGTACTTTTTGTTTGCTGATGGTGAAATAAGAGAGCTTAGCCAGACAGTGGTGGCACCTTTGATCCCAGTACTTGGAAGGCAGAGGCAAGTGAATCTCTGAGTTCAAGGTCAGCCTGCTGTACAGAAAAAGTTCCAGGTCAACCAGGGCTACACAGAGAAAACCTGTTTTGAAAAGCAAAGTAACAAACAAACAAAAAGCTTAATCTTGAGATCACCTACGGCATTAGTGAGCCTCACATTAGTGAGAGGTCTTCCAGAGAGGATGAACTGAGGGTGGAAGACCCGCCCTGACGGTGAGCACCCCACCCCACGGGTAGGGGCTCAGCCCCAGTAACAAGGCCATAAGGGCACGTCATTCTCTGTTCTCTACTCTCTGATCTACCCGGAAGTGAGCAGGATCTTACTGCCACCATGCCTTCCCATGACCGCACAGCGCACCCTCAAGTCATGAGCCAAAGCAACTCTTCCTCCCTTAAGTTGCTTCTTTTCAGGCATCTGTTTGCAGCAGTGAGAAATGTAGCTAATATTACAACTCTTCTGTATAAGCTTCCCTGATGACGACATTTAGAAATTACTGTACTTTCTTTTGATTTTTCACTCCACTTTATATCTGTAGTTACCGAAGAAACCCAGTTCAAACTTGCTTTAATGAAAGGATGATAAGAAAATCATGAACAAACTATTAGTAAATTAAAACTTTCAATACATAACAAGACAATGCACCATTATCCAATATACTTTACCCACAAGCCTGGGCTGGTTCAATATTTCAAATTGGTCAATATATCCTATTATAGTCACAGAAAACCACAAAACCGTATCATCACATGACAATATCAACTAAGACAGCAAAAGTGGCAAAATTCAATATTCCCTCATGATTAAGCAAAACAGGTCCAGTGTAGTGTTATAAACACTTAATCTCACATTTGGGAGGCAGAGGCAAGTGAATCTCTGTGAGTTTGAAGCTAGCCTGGTCTATATAGTGAGTTCATGGACAGCCAGGGCTACATAGTGAGACCCTGTCTCAAAAACAAACAAACAAAAGAAGGCAAAACAAAGAAACAAAAAAGTCACCCAGCCAACTATGAAATGTGGCTTAATATTTTAAAAACTAAAATAATTAAGTTTTAATGTTTTAATACACATGCCCATACATTCATATACACACGTACATACATACATACATCCTCTCACACCTGCTTGGGAAAGATTGTAGGCTTCCCAAACTGGCAGCATGGCAAGGTTATCATTTTCTCCAGCTTTTATGCAGCATTATTTTGGAAGTCCTGGCCAACGCAACAAGATAAGCCAAAAAAAAAAAAAAAAAGAAAGAAAGAAAGAAAGAAAAAAAAGAAAAGTCATATACTGGAAAGCCGAAAATATAGCCCTTCCTATATAAACATGTGCTTTTTAAAGATGACATGTCTATCTACCTAGAAGACCAAGGAATCCATCAGTTTAAAAAAAATGAATTCAAGGCCACCCTGATCTACAGAGCTCCAAAACAGGCAGGGATGCACAGAGAAACCGTGTCTTAAAACAAAACAAAACAACAATAACAAAAGCCCAGGGAGTTTAGCAAGAGTGTTGACTACAAAGTCCACTTACACATGATGCTTTTATGTCCATATAGAAGCAGAGAGCCGGTCAGTGGTGGCACACACCCTTAATCCCAGCACTGGGGAGGCAGAAGCAGGCAGATCTCAATGAGTTCAAGGCCATCATGGTCTACAGAACGAGTTCCAGGAAAGCCAGGGCTATACAGAGAAACCCTGTCTTGAAAAGCAAGAAATATGTGGAAACAATTATTTAAGGTTTATCTTATTACTTTTAAGTATGTGCACATGTATGAACATATGCACATGAGTAAACGTGCTAATAGAAGCCAGAAGTGTCAGATCCTCTGAACCACATCATGTGATTGCTGGAACCAAACCTGGGTCCCCTGCAAGAGCACTGTGCCATTCTAACTGCTGAGCCATCTCTCCAGCCTGAATTTTTAAAATTTCATTTGAAGTAAACTCCCCATATTAAGCACATCAGCTGAAAACGAAAAAGCACTGATTAAAATGTCAAACACTAAAATGACAGCTACCATGTTCATGAAGCAGAAGATGTATCGAAATCTCAGAGTTCTGACGGCACTTCTCATGGGTGGGGACACTGCTTGCCACATGAGCATAAGCACCCAAGTTTGAATTCCAATCCGGTGGGGCGGTAAACACCTGTAATCCCAGGGCTGGACAGCCCCGGATAGGAGCTTCTCTGGGGCTGATCATAAGCCATGCTAAAAATCCATGACTCAGGTTGGCTGGCTCTCAGGTTGTCCTCTGACCTCCACGGTAGAACCATGATATGTACAGGAGCACAGGCTCACACATGCTCTCATACACTCACATAAACACGTACATACATACTCTCACATATACACAAATGATAAGGAAAATTTAAAAACCAAAACTTTCTGAACAACAGCACCCCCCCCCCAAAGAAAACCCCACCAGAATCCCTCACCACTACAACAAAAGCCCGTCCAAGCCGCTTGAATTGAGAGTGTGACCTCTCCGGAGAGAAAAGCCGCTTTCTATCCTCTTGCTAGAGCAGAGCACAGGCAGGTCAGAAGCTGCAGGCGACTCCAGCTTCCGCTCGGCGTTTCTTTAATCCTGGGTTAGGCTGTACTTCCTGCACTATGTGACACCTTGCCAGCAGCTGTAAATTCTTTAGAACCAACAATTCCCCTTACTCTCTTTCCCCCTTACTTTCCCTTTTAGCTGGTGGCACCGTGCACATTTTTCTGCATGAAATTGTAGTAGCTCAGGGGTATTATAGCATGCATGACAGAGTGAGTGATAACTAAGGGTTGTGAATACGTTTATCGACTGTACATTTGCATGAGCATCAGATAGTCTCCCAAAGCTCCCTCCTTCATGATTCTCCCCGACCATGTTCATCTTGCTTCTCTCTGCTGTGGGTTTGACATGTGTGGCTCAGTCTTCCACCGACGGCAAATCAATCATTGCTTCACCATCCATCACATCTGAGTCCTTGGTAATGAAGGTGTCTTTCTTCCCACATTAGCAATTTAGGTAGGCGAAAGAGCCATAGAGATGTATGACAGAAGACCGGAGAATTGGATTAAACAAGGTTAAACAAGATTCCATTTTCCAGGACCCTCTTTGTTGCAGCAATTTTGTTGATTCTCTGAATGAAGGGCCTGATTGTTTGGAAGTTCTTTTCTTCAAAAGAAAATTGTACTGAAATCATTTTTCCTCTGTTATTGGAAAAGCAGAAAGCTGGGAATAGCTGCCTGCATACAACGACTTATTTATTTTAAAGTTATTAAAGGAAATGCCTTATTCACCTAAAATCCTAAAATGCAGAAACCGTGGGGTCCAGGTTAATTGTTCCAGAGGCTCATAAACGAGGCACACCCACTGCCACCCTCAAGGAAGCCCCCGAAAGATTCTGGGCTGACCTCTGCATCTTCCCCTCACCTTCCACTCCTTACAGGGTTTCTAACGGCACTGCCCATCCTTTAGACTTAGTAATTCTCACCTCAAGGTCTCAGCAGTTGCCCGTCTCCCTGGATCAGTGTTTCTTGGCCTAGAGACAATCGACTGTTGGGTCGAAAAATTCTTTTGTTTGTGGGGTGTTTGTGAGTGTGTGTGCCCCCATATGTATGTGTGTACATTTGTTCATGAACTCGTTTGTGTCTGTGGGATGTTTGTGTGTGAGTGTGTGTTTGTGTGTGTGCATTTGTTCATACAGTCATTTGTATGGGAGGTGTGTGTGTGCACGCACACGCTTGTGGGTCTACATGCTCATGGAGAGGTCAGAGATTGTTGTCGGGTCTTCATCACTCATCTCACTTATTTGTTTTTATTTTATATGTATAAATGTTCACCTAAACCAGCAGTTCTCAACCTTTCTAATGCTGTGACTCTTAACACAGTTCCTCATGTTGGGGTGACCACAACTACAAAATTGTTGCTACTTCATAACTGTAGTTTTCTTACTCTTATGAATCGTAACATAAATATCTGATATGTAGCTAGTCTAAGCGACCCCTATGAAAGGAGTCATGACCCACTGGTTGAGAACCACTGCCCTCAGCTCTGTGTGCCTGGTGCCCATGGAGGCCAGAAGCGGCTGGACCTGCAGCCATACTTGGACGGATGTGAGCCACCACGTGGGTGCTGGGAACTGAATCCAGGTCCTTTGAGCCAGCGCTCTTAACAGCTAGCCATATCTACACTACCCACATTTTTAAGTTTTGTATATGTGAGTGTACCTATGTGGAGGTGTACTATGTGTGGGAGTATGCACAGAGGCCAGAAATGAATATCAGTTATGTTTCCTCATAATGCTCTTCATAATTCCTTTGAGACAGGTGCCTGTACTGGGGAAAGGTATCGAGCCATGTGGCAGAACGTAAATTAATATAAACAGGTTAATTTAAGTTAGAAGAGCTAGTTGGGAATAAGCCTAAGCTAAGTCCAAGCTTTCATAAATAATAGAAGGTCTCTTGTTATTATTCAGGAGCTGGCAGTCCAAGAAAGTCCCCAAAATTGTCTCCCACATTTACAAATGTGGCTGGGTGCGTGTGTGCCCCCCTGTGCATGTGGAGTTGACTGGTTCTCTTCTCTTACCACATGGGTCCTAGGAAGCAAAGTGAGGTTAGCAAATCCAATAAAGTGTTGTTACACAGT
This sequence comes from Pachyuromys duprasi, assembly GCA_028658305.1. NCBI lineage: Eukaryota > Metazoa > Chordata > Mammalia > Rodentia > Muridae > Pachyuromys > Pachyuromys duprasi. Next base: position 7,641,392 of record CM053753.1, read on the forward strand.
AAGCCCTCTCATAGAACATTTTTTAAAGTATTTTATTTTCTTGTGTGGGTGTGTATGTGTGTGTATGTATATGTGTGTTTGTATGTTTATGTGTGTGTATGTGTGTGTGTGTATGTCTGTATGTGCAAATAGAGTCTAGAGGTTGATGTTGGGTATCTTGCTTGTTTGCTCTTCACTCCATTTTAAAAACTGCATTTACTTCTTTGTGTGGGTGGAGGGAGCAAATGGAGGTCACCTTCTCCCTTCCTCACTCAGAGAACCATCATTTGGGTCCCAGAGGTCAAGCTCAGGGCATCAGAGCAGCTCAGCCATCCCTCTGCTCTCCTTGTAGTTGCTTCAGCGGAGAGTCCTCTTGTTAGTCCAGCTTCTTTCAGGTACCCTGAGGGGCTGGGATTCTAGGTGCGCTGCTGCATTCATCTGGACTGTGGGGATTCAAACTCTGGTCCTCACAGTTTTGAGCCAACTCCATAACCTGTACTTTTATTACTATGTAATGCACGCTGGCCTGAATTCCTGACCCTCCTGCTTCAGTCTCTCAAGTAGAAGATTGAAAGAAAGTACAGGCTACCACACCCACTCTCAAACCTTCCTCTTTCTGCCCTCCCTCCCCCACCCCCACTGTTTTGCCTAAGGTCTCAGTGTGAAGCCCTCCTGGCTTGGGAACTCTAGGCTGGCCTCAGGTTTGCTCCCATCCTTCTGCCTCCCAAATGCTGGGATTACAGGTCTGCAGTACACAAACCATTCTCATACCAGCTGCTATGGGTGTTTAAAAAGCACTTCCAGAGGGATTACATGTGGGTCTACATATAGTCTCACGTGTCATGTGTCTCCATAGCATCTGGGTGTGCACTTTAGAGTTATAAAGTGAGCCGCAGGTATGTCCCTAACTCTCCAGAGTGCGTCTGTACCTGTAGGTGCTCCAGCCAGTAGAACTCCAGCCTACAGGGACCCCCCTGGGGTGATGAGGGGAGCTGCCCTCTCCTTTGCAATAGCTCACTTGCTAATTTGTAAGGCTTTGCTCTCCAGACCTCCGTTTGATCTCCCATCTCAGTTTTGTCAGGAACTTTTCCTCAGGGTAGCTCCTATCAGGCCAAGGAGAGGTCTGACTAAATCACACCTTCCTCAGCAGGCCCCAATGCCTGGCTGGCACCATTTTCTGTCCTTACAGTCCCCTCCCTCAAAGTTTGGCCTCTTTCTCCCTCCTCCGGCCCCACCTTCCTCTCCCTTCTCCCTCCCACCGCTCATCGGCATCCATTGTGTTCCAGACTTTGGAGAGATATTCAGATAAGGTTTCTGGCTTCACAGGTCTTAGCCCTCCCTAGGGGACTGATTGGAGTCAGGACACAATGAGCCCTATTGTGCTGTGTCCAGGAAAGTTCCCAGAGGACCCAAGAAGGCTGTGAGAAAGGCCTTTGTCATTGTGTGCCTACCAAGGTGCTCATGTGTGTGGATTTCCTTCCCTTCCAGATTTTCCAGCCCCTGGGACAGAGACTTAAAGTTTTTACCTCTAAATTCCTCCTTCAGCACAGTCCAGAATCATGTTTCACAACTCAGTGGTAGACACACTACTTGCTCACTGAATCAACTGACAGTCTCTCTTTTCATGTTTTTTTCAATGTGTGTGTGTATGTCTGTGTTCACAAAGTTGACATCAAGGATCTTCCTTAACTGGTCTTCCACATCATCCATTGGGGAGGGGATTGTCAGTAAAATCGAGAGGCCCAATGCTCTGGGGATCCCTTGTCTCTGCCTCTGAGGCTGGATGCACTCTCCAGCTGTCTGTCACACCACCTGGTGCTTGTGTTAAGCACTGAGCCATTTCTCCATCCCCAACAGTTCCTTTTAACACACTGACATGGAAACGTTGTGTAATTCCTTCCTCTTGTAATTTGAATCAAAAACATATTTTCAGCCACTTAGCATAAGGACATCTCTGTAGGGAAACAAACAAAAAGTTTTTTAATTTATTTGTTCCCTCAGAAGACAACAAGAATTTGAAATTAAGAGTTAGACACTTGAATAGGGAACACTGGGAAGAAACAAACCTAAAAAGTAACTTAGATATGAGACCTCTATTGAAATGAAAAAGTACTAACAGTGTGATAAGTTTCCCCTGGGAGCTGTTAACTTTCCGAACACCACTGACAAGCACTGTTAGGCACTGCAAATTTTCTTGTTTTTTTTTTCTTTTTTCTTTCTTTCTTTCTTTCTTTCTTTCTTTCTTTCTTTCTTTCTTTCTTTCTTTCTTTCCTTCCTTCCAGACAGGTCTTATGTAGCCCAGGCTAGACCAAACTCTTTAGGGAGACGAGATTAGCTTTGGCTTCATGATCTTCCTGTCTCTACTTCCCAAGGGCTGGGATTGCAGATGTTGAGATCAGGAAATAGACTAATTTCAAGCTACTCCGAATTGTGTTAGACAGTAATTATATGTTTGGATTTTAGTACACAGACATGCCTGTCCTGAAAGATTTTACTTTAAAAGCAACTTAAAAGAAATAAATCTATTAATGGTGCATGTGTGTGTATATACACATGTGCCATGGTACATATGTGGAAGTCAGAAGACAACTTGGTAGAGTCAGAGATCTCCTTCGACCTTTAGATTCTTGGGTTGAACTCAGATTACAGACTGTACAAGTACCTTTACCCACAGAGCCATTTGTTGCAGGATATTTGTGAACCCCAGAATTGTGAACTGTAAACCCTGTTTATTGTTTGGTTTGGTTGAGCCCTAACACACACCTTTAATCCAAGAGCTTTCTGTACACAGGATTTAATAAAGTTAGCCCTAGGTCAAGAGACAGAGCAAGAAACCAGCTGACAAGAAGTAAAGACTAGGAGAGACTTTGAGTGGAGAAGAAGGAGCTTTTTAGCTTTGGCTCTTTGGGCCTTTTGGGCTTTGAGCTAGCAAGCATTAGGCCTGGAGTTTTTTTGGCTTTTTGCTCCTGGGCTGTCACCTGAGCTAATGAGCCTTTTGGGTTTTTTCCATCCGGACCTGAGCTGAGAAGGAAAATCAGCTGGGTATTTTTTCTGCTAAACTAGCAGGTTTTCACCCCAGCATCTGGCTCCTGAGACTATCGGTAAATAGAACAGTTGGGATCTATTTTTCTTTTTCTTTCTTTCTTTCTTTCTTTCTTTCTTTCTTTCTTTCTTTCTTTCTTTCTTTCTTTCTTCCTTCCTTCCTTCCTTCCTTCTTTCTTTTTTTTAAACAACAGCCATCTTGCCTACACAGGAGCAGCCTCTGACTCTATTTTGAAGACAGAAAACATTTTTGCACCTTGGTGGATATAAGAGTGAAGTCATCTGTTTGGCACCCCGCTTGGAGAACAAACTCATAAATGACTTACTACTAAACATAGAAAAGTTGCCAGCCTATACATGTACCAAGTATGTGGGACTGCAGGAACGCATAGCATATTAAAATCACGTCAGGAAAACCAGGGTGACACAAACCTTTAATCCCAGCACTTAGAAGGCAGAGTCAGGCAGATCTCTGATTCTGAGTACTGATGGCAAAGAACTCCCAAACACCGTAGGAATTTCAGCTTGACTGCTGATGTCATCTCTCTGGACCTGTCATCTATCAGTCTATTCCTTCATTTGCCTGGTCCTGGTCCTACCCTTAGCCTCCACAGTCTGTGGTTCTGCACCTCACTTACAAGACTGGGCTCAGCTCTGTAGCTCTGTTCAAAAGTGTGATCCAGTCCGACTCTGCACCCACTTCTGCAACGGACCTCCAGCCCATCCAGCTCAGCTTCCACCTCTCCGCAGGGCCTGCTTGGAATTCCCTGAACTCTGCTTTGACTCCTCTGCAGCCATTCTTTAGCCTAGGTATGTACATATATAGGTCCATTTGCCTTGTTCTGTATAAGGTGTGTTCTGAGACTTACTGTTGGCACGGAAGACTGGAATGGAAGAGCCTGTTTTTGCTTTGGCCAGGGCTATTAGAGAAAGCTGGAGTAATTTGCTAAGTTGTTGCCACTGAAATCACCGTACCTTCTGGACTTGTGCAATAGTTCACCCTGATGTTGTGTGAAGACACAAGTGTGTTCATCTGTTTCTGATGTGGCACACTCACAACAGCCATGCACCACAATGCGAACATTTTTTTCCAACTTAAGAAAGTAAGTATAAAACTTTTTCTTATACGGAAAGGTTTTGTTTTAATGACATTTATAGTCATGTGATATTCAAACTTCCAGGAGTCATATATGGTTAAAAATAAAAGATTTGAACGAACACGTAGTTCGAAGATATGGATACGTTTTTCGTGTGTGTTCTGAGCGTTGAAGAGCTGGGGGTTGAGAACTTGCCAGGATTCAGATCTGAGGGCAAGCTATGCAGATGATGAGAAAGGAGAGGCTTTATTTCAAAGCAGTCACAGAAACACGAGGTGCTTGCTGTGATTTATGACGACATAAAGGCCATTAATCCAGAGCGCCGGGGAGAGGCAAAGTGGGTGGGATAGCGATCAGAGGTAATGAGGATGAGAAGTGGAGAGACAGCGCAGGTCACGGATAACCTCCAATTCTGCTTTGCTAAGCAGACTCTGACAGCCGCAGAGCGATCGGGATGTTGGGCCCAGAATACTTATCGAAATGCCCTGAACTCCTGGTTACAGCAAGGATCAGCGAGAAGGCCAAACAGACTTCTTGGAAATGATCTGACATCAATGGGAAACGACTTCAAGAGACTCAGCCTCCAACTCAGCTACCCAGGCTGCTCACATCTGCCGACACTATTTACTGAACACTGGGCATGGGGCGTGGCTAAAGCGGGGTGTTGTTATTCTTCCTGTTTCAGGGATGAGGAAAAGGTTCAGAGGACAGAAGTGGCTCGTGAAAGCCACGGGGCTGGAAAGTTGCAGAAGCAGAATTCCAAGTAGCTCTCTAGAGCCAGTCACCATTCACACTCTTGCTACCCAACTAGTGTTCCCTGCAGGCTGCAGAACCTGGGTCTGTCCCGACCTGCCAGTTCGGAAGCTGCATCTTAACACCCTCCGTGGACGATGCATCTGCTCATGGTTGCGAGGCACTTCTGTGGGCGCTGCCTCTTGCTATGCATTGACTCACCAGGGAAAGCTAAAACCTAGAACCCCAGGACACACCCCAAGAAATCATATCAGCTTCCCTGGAGGAGGAACAGGACTGGGTTTATTCGTTTGTTTGCTTGCTTGCTCCCCACCCCCACCCCAAATATTCCTAAGTGACTAATTCTCAGCAAGGTGCTATGCATGAGAAATTCTAAGAGAAAAAAAAATTCTTTTGCAAGCAAAACTTGTAAGCTTTTAGGTTTTACCCTGGACTGGAAGTATAAAATGGGCAGAATGACCAGGACATCACGAAGGCTGGTCTTGGGTTCTGAGGAAACATTTGCCCATTACAAGTCATGGCTTGTCCTGATCAGCTCTTCTCTACCCTTGCTGCTGACCTGAACCTCCCAGAAGCTTTTAATATTTGCGATTGCTGAGTATACCCCGTGCTAAGACACTCTAAAGTTCAGGAAGAACTAGGCATGTGATTCTCAATGTTCAGACTTGTTGTGGAGCCCGGGTTGAAGAGTTGAAAGCCCCCTTCCTAATTAGAGTTTCTGGGATTGTGAATCTTGTCATTTCTCTAGCAAGAAATGCCAGTTTGCAGGAAATCCAAGGTATGTAAGAGTGAGTGAAACAGTCAGCCAAATATACAAAGAGGCACGAACAGCCCAAGCAAACCCATCTCTCTAGGAAACACAGCAGTGGCATAAGGGAAAAGGAAGAGACTTGGTATTCCTCTCTATATTTTTGTACAGAGTTGTCTTTTTTGTTTGTTAGAGACAGGCTATCCTGTGGCCCAGGCTGGCCTCAAACTCCTGAGTACTGAGATTATAAGAGGTTACCACCTAGCCAACAAACACACAAACACACGCACATCATGCATACACATACAAACACACACCATACACACATATTCACATCATGGACTTACACAAGCATATTCATAACACACACACATACAAACACAAACACTCATTTGTTTTTCTTTTCCTTTGTTGTATGAAACAAGCTCTGACACTGACCTAGGTTGGCCTTACTCAGAACTCACTACAGAGTTGAGGTTGCCCTCGAACTCATGGTAATCCTTCTGCATCAGACTCCCATGTACTGTGAGCTCATACATGTACTGTGGGAATGTGTGTACATGGTTTATACCAAAGTATGTGTCCAGGTGTTCATGTTCATACATGGGCCAAGGCCAAAGGGGACACCAGGTAGTCTGCTCTGTCATTCTGCCACATTCTCATATAGATATACATATTGGCTCAACAGTTGAGAGTACTGACTGTTCTGCCACGAGACTCAAACTTGATTCTCAGCACCGACATGATAGATTATACTGTCTATAACTCCAATTGCAGGGGATCCAATGCCCTCTTCCAGCTTCCAAGGGCATTGCACAAATGCACAAAACATGCACACAGGGAAAACACCCACACATATAAAGTAAAATAATTAAAGAATAATTTTCTTGGAACAGTCTCGCATTGAGCCAGGAGCGAGGCCTGTGGCCAGCAAACCCTGAGGACCCTCCTGCCACTGTCTCTCACGGAGCTGTGAGTTTGAACTCAGCTCCCTCACCCTGTGCAACTGTGCTCTTAGCTGCTGAGTCATTTTTCCAGTCTGTGGGAGGCACAGAGGCCCTTGTGTTCACAGATAAGCTCTAGGGGAACCAGACGGGGTTGTCCCTTCAGAGGGAGAGATGCATAACCCGTTACCTGCCCAGTGACTGTGGTTAAGAGCTGCTCACCTTTGTGCCATCTGTGCGGCTGAGACCACACTGGACCCTCCACCAGACACTTGTGAGCTTGTCAATCAATAGAACCTATCATGTTATGTCTATCATAAGTAGTCAGTCTATAGCGACTGTCACATGTACTTTACAAAAAGTTTCGATGGAGTCATGTCTCAGGTTTGATTGTGCACACAGAACTGAGTTAGTTAGCACACAAAAAAAAATTCACCAAATTGTGCTGTGTTAAATATGCAAAAAATGAGCTTCTTGAGGCCAGACTTCTGAGGTTTGCGCCAACACTAGCTATTCAGAAATTTGAACCAATACTGGCACCTCATTAGTGTTGAACCTAACTGACTTCTTGCCTCCGGTGGGTCGTTACTCGGCTGGTCATGCTGTTGCATAGACCCTCATATTTTCTTCTAATAATAAAAAGCTTAAAAAACTCTCTAGAAATGTAATCATAGCAATCTCAGTCTACCCTTGTCTACAGAGAAGCCGGGGAAATAACGAAACTCCTCACGTCCCGGGGTCTCTGTGGATCATGCCTGAGGGGTCTAGGGTTGAAGGGAACAGTTGTTCTTGGCTTGCCTACAGCTCTCTGGAGGCAGCCGCTCAAGTTCATAACCCAGTCTTCGTTTCCAGGTATTCTGAAAGAAATAAGGCACCAGAAATCTGTGAAGGACAGTGGGCTTGTCTATATGGCAGGCATGGGAAAGAAGGCCCTCAGCTATCCTCTCTCTCTTTGGTGCCTGTGCTAGTCTTGCAATATGCAGAAAGCTCCAAGACAAAGCCCAGAAGACAGGTTTGCCTGTGTGACAGGGAAGCAGGTCCTCTCCTAGAAAGTCACTGGACACCAGGCTGCCTCCCCTGTCTCAGCCTAGGAATGGAGGCACTCAAGTGTCTTTCCTTAGAATCTAGAGCAACTCTGTCCTATCAGGAGTCAGGTTGTTCTTGCTTGTCATTGCTATATCTCTAATTTTTGCTGAGGTCGTTTTGACCTGCACACTCAGTACAGAAGCCATCAGCCTCTACCACTTAGAGATGGTTGAAACTGAGAAGTTTTGTAATTGTGAAATAAATATCAGATTTCACAGATTTAGTAGAGGGGGTAAAGGGGTGGTGGTGTCAATAGTCTTACATTAATTACATAATAAATGTACAATATGTTAGGTATGCTTTTTTTTTTCTCTTTAAGTTGCTTTCAGACAGGGTTTCTTTGTGTGTAGCCCTGGCTTTCCTGGAACTCACTCTGTAGACCAGACTGGCCTCGAACTCACAGAGATCCACCTGTGTCAGCTTCTCAAGTGCTGGAATTAAAGGCATCTGCCACAACCATCTGGCTCTTAGGTATGCTTTTAAAGACTTCTTTTACTATTAGCCTTCGACTGTTTTGCCAGCATGTCATTAAATACATGGAGTTAGAGAAGAGTATCAGATCACTTAGAAACTAGACTTATAGACAGCTATGAACTGACAGGTGGGTGCTGGGAACCGAATTCATGTCCTCTAAAAGGGCAGCATGAGCTCTTAACCAGACCCTGGATATGTTGCCTTAAATAAAGTATACTACTCTTCTTCTATTCATATATATATATATATATATATATATATATATATATATATATAATATATCATATATGTACAAGAAAGACTTCAGTTATGCATGTAGCTCTCTCTCTCACTCTTTCTTTCTTCATCATTTGATACAGGATCTCATTGGGCTTCTTTCTTTATTTTTTGAGATAGGATCTTATCATGTAGCCCAGGCTGGCTAGACTGGAACTTGCTCTGTATATATCTCCTTTTTAAATGTAGGTCTAGAGCCTTCCTATACTAAAGTGGCCCACTGACAAACAGCAACAGCATCCTCTGTTGGAAATGCAGATTAAGGGCTGAAGATGTGTCTGTCTTCGCTCAGTAAAGCTCCTGCAATCACAAGCATGAGGCATTAATAATCTCTAGCACCTATATTAATAAGCTCTTGTCAATCATGATGATGTAGTCTCAGAAACAGGCAGATCTCTGAAACTCAATAGGACTGTTAATCTAGCCAATCAGTATGCCCAGAGCTCAATGAGAGAGGCAATCTCAAAAAATAAAGTTAATGGTTACTGAAGAATGTGTGTAACATTGACCTTTGGCCGCTATGTGAACATGCACATGAATACATACTGCCTTCACAAACAATGTTTACTTAAGCTCCATCTAAGTATACAAGTTAGAATTTGCATTTGAACAATGTCCTTGCATCTGTGTCAACTTTCCAGATTCTCACTCTGCACATAGAAGCAGAACTGCTCTTAGAGACTCCTTTAGTCCATACCTTTCCCCCAAGATAGTACTATATTCAAACCATTGTGGTATCATCATCACCACCATTATATCACATGAACATCATCATCACCACCACCATAACCATCACCACCATCAACTATCACTATTATTTTCATCAAAGCTATCCACCTTCTGTTCAGCACCAGCAAGCAAAAAAAAGAAGCTCTTTTTATCTCTTTCCTGAAATTTGAAACTCTGGTCTTCATCTCTGTACTCAACCATGTAATATATTTCTTTTTCCTTAATACTTTCTTTTCTAGACAAGTTACTTTTTTGGTAGTATGATAAAATAGCATGATCAAGGCACCTTATAAAATGAAAGCATTTAATTGGGAATTATAGTTTCCTGGGGTTAGAGCTCCTTGTGGTAGAGCAAAGGCATGGTGGCAGAAACATCAAAACACAGAGAGGGGCATTGGGAAGAGTGTGTTATTTGAAACCTTAAAGCCTGCCCCACCTCATACTCTCCTCAGTGACACACTATCTTCAACAATACCAAACCTAACCTTTCCCAAACAGCTCTACCATCTGGTGTAATTGTTGTTTTTATTTCCTCAGATCATGGGATGTGGTGAGAACCATTCCCAAAGCTGTTTATCTCTTTCTGACCTGTTTTGCTAGTACAACTCAGCTGTGGTAGCCTGCCCTGACCCGCGGGACCTAGTTATTCATGGGGGCGAGGAGGACCAAGACCTGAAAGAGATGGGCAAGAGAAGGAACGGACTCAAGCAAATATACACTTATCAAGAGTCAAATTTTATTGAGACGAAGCAGGCTTTTTAAGGCCAACTTTAGGTAGGGGCGGGGCGAGGGAGGAGCGAGGTTGGAAAGGCCCATAATAGAACCTTCTTACTCAGGGAGGGGTGAGGGAAGTTTCTCAGGGCTTGTCTCCAGCAGTAGCCCAAACTCCTCTCCAAGCTGACTGATTCAAACTGGTTTCTCTCACTTCTGACTGAATTGCTCTGCCTGGCCTCAAAATAATTCTGGCTATATGTTTTAATCTTCTTGTTCTTTCTCATTCTCTGGCATGTTCTGTCTTTACCTGTGCCTAGCTTGTTCTCTCAGCAACCTGTCTCTGTAAAACTGTCCCAGTTTTTATTTTATTTTTTAAAAAACCTTCTTGGTAAAACAAACAACCAAACAACTCCTCTCTGTGTCTCTCTCTGTGTGTCTCTCTCTGTGTTCTCTCTCTCTCTCTCCTGAGCTGTTCTTAAGTAACTTCTCTTTTCTGTCCTTTTCATGATAGTTTGGTATATCCTATTTCTGACTCATTCTGTCTAATCTATCTCTGATTTTTTTACTGTGTCTGCCCTTCAATTAGATATCACTTTCAAACATGGCTCCTTCCTTCTATAAACTAACCTTACCTTTATTGTTTGGGATTAAAGGTGTGTTTTAAAGGCTTGCCTGTATTTCAGCTAGATTATAATCCAGAGTGTGTCTGCATTCCAGCTGGATCACATAGACCTAGGAAGTTCTTTGGATGTGATCACTTGTCAGAGTAGGCATGTTTCTGGGTTAAAATTCCTCTACAAACTGGAGCCCAATATTAAAACAAGGGGGCCATTCTCATTCAAAACATCACACAGGCCTTCCTAAGATTTTGCTTTCCTCTCCTCAGTGATCCCATCCTTGTCATTCAGGGTCTGCATTACAGCCTTCTCATCCTCACTGGCTCCTTTATAGAAGCAACTGTCTCATTCAGACTAATCCACCAAAGTTGGATGTCACCTGTTCTTTATGTAAAGTTCCCAGTGGTAGGTGTCTGGCAGAGTTTTGGGGAGAGCACTTTGATAAATATTCCTGTCTTTGGAATGTCAGACAAAAGTAAAAACAATATAGAGAGGCTTAATCCTATAGAGACCAAACAGGAAATGGTGAACTGAGGCTGTTTGGAATAAAGTAGATTTATTGGAGCAAAGAGAGTGGGCAGGAATTTGAGAGTACTAATTTTGGCTCTTTCGTTAACTTCCATTACCAACTCAGGAAAAATCAGTCACCACACCCAAATGCTGCAGTTTCCTCACAACCATGGGATTATGTCCATCTGTTGCCCAAAGGAACTGGAGGCAAATGCTCTTCCACTGGAGAGAGCTCAGAGAAGGCAGCCCCAGGAGATCCTGGTTTCTTTGTGCTGTCCTCGCTCAAGTTTCAAGAGTCACCTCCAAAATTTTCCAAGGCTCTTAGCTATGCTACTCCTGAGCCTGCCTCTGAGAGCTAAATATCATCACCATCTAATGTTTTCCTGTAGAAAAAAAAAACACTAAAATACTTACATTCCCTCTGCTGTGTGATAAAAACCCCAACAATTTTAACATTTATGTTTCGCCCTTTATGAATGTAACCATATTTTCACATTTCTAAAACACTTTCCTGGTACTAATTAATATCACACTTGCGGAAGTGACTTTTTATTTTTATCTCTAGCCAAGCCAGCTGAGAGTTGGGTTTACAATTTTTTTTTTTGAGGGAAGAGGTCATGGTGAGAAAGCTAGGATTTGGATGTCTATCAAGCCCAAGAAAGCAAATTTTCAGGGACTAAATAAACATAGTGCCTGTCTGCCTCTGGAGAAGCCATGGGTTGGTACCTATTGTGACCTACAGAGGCGTCCCATGTACTTTAAGGGTAAGAATCCGTAGGAGGGGAAACAGCACCTTCTCCACAGCCCTGTGGAAGGCCTGTGGCCAGCTGATAACAAGGGCTGCCATTTAAAGACTATAGAGGGTGTGTAAGGAGGGATCTTATACCATTTATCTCATTATCTCTTCAGTGGTTTGATGTATGTTGTTGTTTTAGTTTGTTTTCTATTGCTGCAATAAACACCATGATCAAAAGCCACTTGGGAAGGAAAGGGTTTATTTGCTGAATAAATCCTAATCTCAGTCCATTTTTGAGGAACGCCAAGGCAGGAAATGAAGCAGAACAACTCTGCTTACTGGCTTTCTTTCAATGGCTTGCTCAGCTTTCTTTCTTTTTTCTTCTTCTTTCTTTCCTTCCTTCATTCCTTCCTTCCTTCTCTCAATGTTTTTGTGCATTGGTGGTTTGCCTGCGTATGTGTCTGTGTGAGGGTGTTGGATCTCCTGGAACTAGTGTTATAGGCAGGTGTGAGCTGCCATGTGAGTGGGAATTAAATCTGGATCCTCTGGAAGAGCAACCAGTGCTCTTAACTGGTGAGCCATGTCTCTAGCCCCTTAACCTGCTTTCTTATACCCCCAAGCCCTCCCAGCCCAGGGACTGTACCCCCCTAGTGAGCTGAACCCTCCCACATCATATATTCATCATGAAAATGCCCTATAGATTTGCCTACAGGCAATCTGATGAGTCATTTTCTCCATTGAGGTTTCTCTTCTCAGATAACTCTGGCTTCTGTCAAGTAGACAAAAAACTAACCAGGACATTTACCTAATTATCTTTATTTTACAAGTAAAATGTTTAGAAAGGTATCATAACTTGTCTAAGGCCAAAAGCTAATATTTGAATTAAGAACTCTTGAACATGCCAATATTCCTTTGGTTTAAATATCATGATTTCATCTGTGGAGGTTTTTCACCTTGTAAAGCCAAATGCCCACACCCACCGTGCCTTGTTTGCAAAATATCAGTCATAATGGGTTTCTTATTTAAATTCAAAAGGCTGGAAGATTAGATTTTTTTGACTTTAAAGTTATATTACTAAAGGAAAGCAGGCTACATCATCATTTCTATTTCCCAACTGTAAACCTTAGACTTACAACAGAATTAAAAAAAAAAATGGGGGATGAGGGACAATGGCCAGCTAAGAGTATTGATCGCTCTTAGGTTTTGTTTGTTTTTCAGTACTGAGGACTGTTGACCCTGCAGATGCCCACATGCTATGTAAGTGGTCTACCACTAAACTACTGCCCCGGCCTTTAAGGCTTATTTACTTTTGCTTTTTTGAGCTAGGTTCTCTTATAGCCCAGGCTGGCCTCAAGCTCGGTACATAACTGAGGCTACTTTGAACTCTTGATCTTCCTGTCTTTACCTCTGAAGTGCTGAGATTACAGGGATGCACCACCACAGCAAGAGAAAAAGCATGTATTTGCTTTGGTACTGGGGAACCTGGGGCCTTGCCCATGCTAGTCAGGTCCTCTCACATTGAGCCGTACCTTTCTTAGATGTCATTTTGAATCATCAGAAGTAAAAAGCTAGGTTGGATAAATGTACATAGCTCTATGTCCTCACTGATGCCTTTTTGCAAATATAATTTTTTTTAATTTATAGTATATTTAGTTATTGGTGGTTGTTGTTGTGTGTGTGTGTAGGCATGAACATGCGGCAAGGGGGGAGTGGAGGTCAGAGGACAACTTATGGGAGTCTGTTTTTTTTCCTTTATCATGCAGTCCTAGGGCTTGAACTCAGATGGTCAGACTCGGCAGCAAGTGCCCTTTCTGAGGAGCCCTCTTGCTGGCCTGCCATGTTTTTGGTTGTTGTTGTTTGTTTTGTTTTGTTCTGTTTTAAGATGGGGCCTTGCTCTGTGCCTTAGACTGGCCTCACACTTGCAAAATTCCTCTTGTCTCAGCTTCTCCAGTGCCTGGATTATAGACACAAGCTAGTCATTGGAGTTTATTGCTTGTCTTGATGATAGCAATTCTGGTTGGAATGAGCTGCGATTTCAAAGCTCCATTAATTCACATTTTCTGGGTAGTTCAGAATATTGTACACTTTTCCAACTATTTATTGGCCATTTATATATCTTTGTGTTGTTCTCTATTTTTTTATTCTTACAATTATATACATGTACAATGTTCTTTGACCAAAGTCTCCCCAGTTTCACCTGTCACCCCCCTCTCATATTTTGTGACATTTAATTATGGATGTTTGCTGGAACATAGGTGGGAGGTTGTTTGAGTGAGGGCCCTGTCCTGGTGGCTACCTCAGTGAGGAATGGGACTTCCCTTCCTGCTGCACGCTTCAGTTGCCCATAGCTTCTCTGGGAGGGGTGACGCCATATGACCCCTCTCCTACCCAGGATGGGATGTTGTTGGGTCCAGAGCTGCGCAAGCCACTGCCACTGTGAGTTCATAGGTGGAACAGCCATATCATGTCCAGAAGACAGCACTTTCCCTCATCTTCAGGTCCTTAGCATTTTCCCCTCTCACTCATCTGCAATGTTACCTGAGCCTTAGAGGACTGACGCAGATGTCCTCATTCAGGCCTGAGCACTGAAGGCACTTGTTCTCAGCACTCTGCCCAACCCGGAGTCTTTTTTAAAATGTACTTATTTTTATGTTTTAATGTAAATTGGTGTTTTACCTATACGTATGTCTGTATGAGGATGTCAGATCCCCTCGAACTGGAGTCACAGACAGTTGTGAGCTACCCTGCGGGTGCTGGGAATTGAACCCGGGTTCTTTGGAAGAACATCCTGTGGTCCAATTGCCAAGCCATCTCTCCAGCCTCCAGTTCTGAGTCTTTGCATTAACTGCTCTGGTGGTTTGAATAGGAATGGCTCCCATGGGTTCACAGATTTGAATGCTTGATCCTTACAGAGTGGCACTACTTGGCAGGGATTAAAGAGGTGTGGCCTTGTTGGAGGAAGTGTGCTTTAGTTTTCAAATGTTCAAACCAGGCCCAGTGTTTCTCTCAGCCTGCTTCCGGCTGAGATGTAGGACTCTCAGCTATCTCTGCAGCACCATGTCTGCCCACATGCCACTCTGCTTCCCCCATTATGCTAATGGACTAAACCTCCGAACTGTAAGCTAGCCCCAATTTAGATGCTTTTCTTTGTAAAAGTTGCTGTGGTCATGTTGTCTTTTCACAGCAATAGAACACTGACCAAGAAAACGTTCTCCAGCCAAGCCCAACAGCAGCACTAATCTACTGTACAACAATACATTTAGAGGGAAGTTTGTCCACTTGGTGAAACAGCAGCTGTAAGGTCTTTGTTAAGGCCATGACCTCCTCAGCTACAGGCTTTGACTCAGCTTATAATAAGTACAGAGTCCCTCCTGGATGGGGGTGAAAATCCAATCAGGATACAGTAGTTACCTCAGTAATAGTGCTGCGGTCATTGCATGTGTAGGTATATTTCGGCTGGCAGGCTTATAGCGCAGTTTCCTGGGGCAGACCATGGATGACTCTTCTCCCCAGCTTCCAGCTCAGCTCCAGCTTGACTTCTCTGTATCTTGCTAGCCAAGTGTGTGGTATTTGGTGTTGTCGCTGATGATGCCTCATCCCTCAAGTCCAGTTGGCAACCAAGAAGAGTGTTAACAGTCTGTATTGCCTCAGGGACTGTAGGGATTTCATGGACCCCAAATTCACAAGGAGGTATTTGGCCCTGGCAAGTTTGCTTAATAGCTCCTGGCTTCACACAGCAGGGGAAATCCCTTTAACTTTTTTTGGGGCTTTGTTTTGTTGGACACGGTCTCACAATGTAGCGCTAGCCGGCCTTGAACTCACAGGGGCTACCTCTGTATGCCAGTGCTGACGTAAGGTGTGTGCTGCCACACAGGCATGGCAAACTTCTTTAAATTACATTTTTAATAGTTTACAAAGTAGTAGGCTTTCATATAGTTTTGTCTATACTTGACTTACCGCCTTCCTCACCCCTAATCTCTGACCCCTTTCCTGTCCCTATATAAACCTTCCTACCCCCAGTGTCTTGTCATCTTTACCTTCTAACCACCTATGCTCAACCATGACACCTTTTAGAGCTGTCTCTTTGGTTTGTTAGCCCATTTATTGACTGGATGAGGTTTTTTTTTTTCTTTTAAGTTTTCTTTTCTTTTTTTTTTTTCTTCAATATATGAGTGTTTGACTGTATTTATATCTGTGCACTACATAATGTGTGTGTCTGGTGCTTACAGAGGCCAGAGGTTCCCCTGGATTAGAGCCAGCTGTGAGGCACTGTGTAGGTGTTAGGGTCCTCTGTAAAAGCAGCAAAGGCTCTTAATCACCAGGTCGCCTCTAGGCCCTACTCTCTGATTTTTAAACTTTGCTGTTTTTACCTCTTTGTTGTGTTTGTGAGACAAGGTGGACTTGCTCTAGAGACCAGGCTGGCCTGCCTCTGCCTTCCCCAAGTGCTGGTATACACCACTGCACCCAGTTTGCCATATATTCTTAAATTCCATGTCATTCCATTTGTCAATTCTTGAGGTTATTTCCTGTGCTATTAGAATCTTTTCCTGAATGTTTCTCATATGCCTCTCTGTTAAAGTAACTTTTATTTGCCTGAGACTTTTATTGTCTTGGATACTTACTGCCTCCATCTGCTAACCTAGCCCTATTCCTGGAAACTTCTAGGCTCCCTACAATCTAATCTAGGCCTAGAATGTTTCCAGCCTCTCAGACTTGCTGCTGAATAAGCTCATTCTTTATACTTCCCTCTGAACTCTGGCTGGCTGGTTCAACTCAGCTCTTCTGGCTCAAACTCCTCTCCAAGTTTGACTGATTCAATCTGGCTTTCTTATTTTGCTTTTTACTGAATAATTCTGCTTGGCCTCAAACAAGTGCTAGCAATCTGTTTTAACCTTCTGGCTCCTTCTGGCTCCACCTGTGGATAGTTTGTTCTCTTTTCAACCTCTCTCTATAAAACTCTCCAGGTAAAAACTGCTTCTGAATTTCATGAACTGAACTGCCATGAACTCAGCTTCATTGCCCGTCAACTCATTGACTCAACAGAGCAGACTGAACAGAACTGACTAAACCTCAGTGATCTACTTCCCTCTACCTCCTGGGATTAAAGATGTGTCTGTCTGGATCACACAGACCTAGAAGGTCTTTGGATGTGATCTCTTGCCAGAACAACCAAATTCTGAATTAAAATTCTGTACACTTTTCTCTCGAAGGCCTGTGTGTTTTTCTCAGTTTCAGAGTTTAGGTCCCACCTCAAGGTATGTAAGCCATTTGAAATTAGTATTTGTGTAAGATAAGAACTATGCATCTAGTTTCATTCTTTATATAAGTTTTCTTAGCACCATTTGTTGAGGCTTGTCATAAATAGATGCTAGACTTTTTAAGCATCTATTGAAATGACCATGTGATTTCTGCCTTTAGGACTATTGGTGGCCAGTATCATATTTGTTGATTTGCATTTATTGAGCCACCTTTTCCTCCCTGAAATAAAACCAACATAGAGAAAACATCATGAAGGCTGGGGTGAAAACTTACTAGCTCAGAGAGACAGAGAAAGCACCTAGCTGACCCTCCTACTCAGTTAATGTCCCAGAAGGAAAAAACCAAAACCAAAACCCAAAGCCAAAAGCTCCTTCTCCACGCTATCTTAAATGCCCTTCAACTCAAAGTTCCTCCTTTCTGTTTAATTCCTTCAGCTGGTTTCTTCTCTACCTTTTGACCTAGGGTTAACTTTACTTAATCCTGTTTACAGAAAGCTTTTGGATTAAAGGCATGTGTTAGGGGTGAGCCATTCCACAACCAGGAACAGCTTTTTACAGTTCATAATCTTGGAGTTCACAATGGGATCAAATATCCTGAAATACTGGGCAGTCTCCCATCCTGAGACTCCAGAGTTCATATTCTCCAGAATGCTCCCCCTACCCCCATGTGCGATGGGAAGCAAGGAATAAAACCCCACAAAAAGATGACAGGTAGACCTGTCATCACAATTTTAAAACCCACCAAGCAGGGATGTGTGTCAGGTGAGCCACAGGCCCTCCAGAGTTCCTACTGTAAAGGTAAACCCTATCTCAGGTAGGTAGCCCCAAGCTTGACCTACCTGCTGACCTCAGACGAGTTATTCTTCAAACTGTCAGGCAATGCTACCTTTGCCTACACCCTACACACTTCAGGGCCTGTGCGGAGCTGCTTGCTACCTACACCTTTTGGCTTATCTGGGTCAGGTCATCTATTTCTCAATTGTCTCCCAGGGCTGATTCTCGTGGTGTGGCAGGTTAACTCCATGCTCTTTGTTGTTTTTTTGTTTTGTTTTGTTTTTCTTCCCTGTCCCCAAGTGCCAAGGAGAGCTCAGTTTTGAAGAGTAGAGTCTCGTCCAGGGTCAGTTAGTCCAAGCTGAGGAATACTCCATTGCTGATCCATTCCGCTGGAGCAGTCCATGGCTCAGCATGACCTACAGCTGGGTTGTAGACTTGTGAAGGCTGTGGGCCTGTCCTGTGGGCGGACTGCCTGGCTTGCCTCTCTGGTGAGGTCTCTGCCCACTCCCATTCCCCAGCTGTGTTCTGCTGCCCTCTTCCTGGCTATTTCTCTGCAGTCTTACTGTTCTAACTCTCCTGTGTGGGTTTCCAAAGCCCTTCCTCCCCTTCCCTCTTCACAATCTTATCTTTACATGTCACATGAAGACAGCTTCTAGTCTGTCTTTCTGGGAAGTTCACAATTTTTTTGTTTTTAGGTTTTAAAAAAATGCACTAACATCATTTAAAAATGTCGAGTCTATCAGAATTCAAGTTCTTCCCACCACTAAGATAATAGAGCCTTCATCTGAAGTTTTATCAGTGCTTTTATTACTTTATGTGAACACTTTTGTGTCTTTTTGATATCTATGCATGGAACTCTCATCTTTCAATCTTTAACTAAATTGTTACTTTACCATTTACATCTAAGACTCACTGATACTTTTGCTGACATCATCCAGAAATCATCAAACTTTTAATCTTTTGTTCTTTTGTTTTTTTAAATTGGGATATGGCAAGAACATCACACTTGGATTAAATTAGGCCTGGTGACATATTTCTTTCTCATGATGTTTTGTAAAAGTTTGAATTAATTGCTAACATAGAAATTCAGTATTTTATAGATGTATATAAATTCCTACTTTCTTTCGAAAAATCAGGTCTGGGAATCTGGAGCCCATATTGCTTCAAGGAAATTGGTCACAAGTGCCTACTGTGGACAGGAAACTATTCAGTGCTTCTCCAAGATCACCATGGTTCCAAGTCCTCACACCTGGCACCTCCCTTTGATCACACTTGGTTTGTCCCAGCCAGGCTGGCTTCTCCATCCAAACGCCAGCAAAGCTTTGCTTTGCTCTTGGCTGTGTTCCATTACTAGGCTGCCAAGTACTGCATACTTGATGGATTTTATTGTGAGAAAATGGGAGGGATGAAACATTGACTTTAACTCACAAAGTGAAGGCCAAAAAGGTGTCTTATGGGCTTTTTGTTTGCTTGTTTGTTTGCTTTTGGTTTTTTTTTTTAAAGACAAGGATTTTATATGTAGCTGCAGCTGTCCTGAAGCTCACTCTGTAGACCAGGATGGCTTCAAACTATGGAGATCCACCAGCTTCTGCCTCCTAAGTGCTGGGATTAAAGGCATGTGCCACCACCAACTGGCTTATGGGGAGTTTTTAATTGTGTGTGTGTGTGTGTGTTTATATGTATAAGCACAAAGCCACAAGCATCATGAAATACCCATGGAGGTCAGAGGATAATTCCTGAAGTCAGTTCACTCCTTCTGTCTCGTGGGCTTTGGGGAGTAAACTCAGGTTCTTTGGCTTGGTGACAGAAACTTCACCCACCAAGCCCTCTTTGTGCCACGTTTTGTTTTTAAGTAACTTAATTAATTAGATACAGGGGCAAATGAATTCCAGGCAGGTCTTCTATTTGCAGAGTAGCTAAAGATGACTTTGAACTTCTGAATTTTCTGCCTCGGTCTCCTGAGTGCTGGGATCATAGGCATGTGCCATCACACCTGCTTTACGAAGTGATGGAGACTTAACCCAGGGCTTTGTGCATGCCAGGCAAACACTCCGCCACTGAGCTGCATCACAACCCATGGAAAAATTTCAACAGGACCACAGATTATGTGGCTTTTCTCCAAGTAAGAGGTGGGGAGCCATCTCCCACCCCTTGAATATGAGACAAACTTCCCTAGTCACTGGAACTGAATAGAGCAGGGTGGATGACAGTAGTTATGATTCTTGAGGTTCTACCATAACCAACAGAGCCCTAACCGAGCCAGGCTCAGTACGGTGAGGAGGCCCAGAGGTCCCCATGGTGAGGCTGTAAGCCCCAGATCACTGTGACCCTCACCACACCTTCGCTGCAGCCACCCAGCAAGCCACCTCTGAATTCCCAATCTTGGAAAGAGAGACAACCAGTGCTAGTATGGACAGTAAGTTCTGGGGGCTCTGTTCCAAGAAAATAACTAATACACGCCTTCAGTTTACCTAAGTTAATAAGTTTGTTCAGATTTAGATTTTTTTTTTTGATGGACAGGAGCAACACACAGACTGGAGGCAGAAATGGGAGGATCTCTGTGAATTCCAGGCCTTTCTGGTCTACACATCAAGTTCCAATTCATTCAGTGTTACATGGTGGAACCCCATCTCAAAAACAAACAAACGAACATTTGTAAAGGGTCTGGAGAGAAGTTTCAATGTAAAATATTTGGTGAACAAGCATGAGGCTCTGAGCTTGGATTCCCTGTACCTGTACAAAAGCCCAGCATGGCAGCACACGCTTGTGACTCAGCTAGTGGGCAGAGAAAGGTTGATGAGCAGGGCGTGGCAGTCAGCCGGTGCAGCTGACATGGAAACCTCCAAGTTCACTGAGAGGACTTGTCTCAAAAAGTGAAGGTGGAGAAGCATCACAAGAAGATGCCAACCAATGTTAGAACCTTAGAGAGCACCTAAACCTATGCACTATACATGTGTATACACATATGCTCAAGTCTTTGGTGCTAATTCAGGATTTACATGGGGAGGTTGAAGTCCTTGGAGAAGGAGTTCCCTGGAGTCCTGATTA
Organism: Pachyuromys duprasi; assembly: GCA_028658305.1. Classification (NCBI taxonomy): domain Eukaryota; kingdom Metazoa; phylum Chordata; class Mammalia; order Rodentia; family Muridae; genus Pachyuromys; species Pachyuromys duprasi. Next base: position 7,662,177 of record CM053753.1, read on the forward strand.
CTGGCTGTACATCTTCACTGTGCCTGTAGATTCTTGACCAGGAAGGACACTTTGAATAATAATGTTAATGGGGTTGTAGTATGTGTATGTAGTCTCTACTGATGAACCTTAAAATAACCTTTAGGGTTAGGGGTGCAGTTTTCAGTGATAGTGAGCCTGCCTCATGAATGTAGGATCCCAGGTGTAATTCCCAGTGCCACAACAACAAAAGCGAAAAAGCAAAAATAAAGTCAAACAAAGACTAAGGATAAGAGATGAGTGCATGGGGAATTACTGTGGTTGTCCCAGCAGCTCTGGAATGTGCTGCAAAGCAAGCTAGCTAACAGTTCACCTGCAGCCTGAGATGTTCACACCAGATGGAGGTGCTCAGATTATATGGTTCACTGAAGCAATCACACACAGCTGCTAATAAGGGAGGGAAAGCTGGTTACCTACCCTCTAGGGTATGGATGGTGTGAGAGGCTGTGCTATTTAAACTCATGGGACCGTTATAGCTTTTTCTTCTCTCTCCTTTCAGCCACATTAGTATCCCTGATATATTTATCAAGACCAGAGGTTTGTTCTAGTTTTGATTTGTGTTGCTCTGAATAGACAGCATGACCAATGCAACTTTTGTTTTGTTTGTTTGTTTATTTTTCAAGACAGGGTTTTTCTGTGTAGCCTTAGCTGTAGACCAAGCTGGCCTTGAACTCACAGAGCTCCACTTGCCTCTGCCTCCCAGAGTGCTGGGATCACAGATTGTGTCACTGGCTTACAGTCTAGAGGTTTGGTCCATTATCATCATGGCGGGAACTCTGGCAGGATGCAGGCAGACAGATGTTCTGGAGATGGAGACTTCTACAGCTTGATCTACAGGCACCAGAAAGAGAACTGAGACTCCCTTCCTCCAACAAGGCCACACCTTCTCCAGCAAGGCCACACCTCCTAATAGTGCCACTCCCTGTGGACCTACGGGGGCCATCTTTATTCACACTACCACAGGTATGGTTTGAGCAGGACACTTACCAGACAAGACCTCTGGGATCAGGATTCTCGCTTGATCTGTCAGAGCTACACTTACAGATACTTGGCCAATATCTATAGCTACCAAAATAAATACATAAATACACAGCCATAGTCTTTATTAGATAGAAAGGGATAGCCTGGCTAGAATGGGTATCACCATAAGAGCCAATTAAGACCTTACAGAATATTGACGGACAGCCTCCTAGCATTGCAGACAACCAGTGTATTCTGCATAACACTCCCTTTCCAAATCTTTTGAAAAGAAAAGATGTATTCATAAAAGTAAAAATGTGTAAAAAAATTAAAAAGTCTGTAAAATAAAGTAAAAAAAAGGGTGGTTTGCCTTCATGTATGTCTGTGCACCATGTGCATGAATGGTGCCTGTGGAGGGCATCACATGCCGTGAAGCTGAAGGTAGGAATGGAGGAAAGCTGCCATGTGGACGATGAGAATCAGACGGGTCCTCTAGAAGAGCGGCTGGTGCTCCAAACTGCTGAGCCATCTCTCCAGCAACCCCACTGATTTCCAAATCTTGTCTCTAAGGCAGATGTAGTGAGGTAACATGCTTGGAATTCCAGCATTTAGGCAGGGGTTGGCTCAAGGTCAGATTCAGGTACACAGTGGGTGGGAGATCAATTTGGGCTACTTGAACACCTACCTCAAAAAACAAACAAACAAACCACCCCCTCTCCCCCCCAAAAGAGAGAAAATGTTTTTTGCAGCTGGGTAGCAGGGATACATTAACCATCATCCCTTCCTAACTGAGTTTGGGAACAGTTTGCTCTGCCTGTTTTATCTGTGCTCTAATGCATCCTAAGCTACTTGCTTCTGTGTTTAGTGTCATCTCTTCTTATTTGCTTCTCTTACTGTAAACTGAAGACTAGAGTAATCTTAAATAATCCATCAAACATACATTACAAGAGATTATCATAGAATTAAGAGATTTTGAAAGAAATATTTATTTTGGAAATGATGATGGACACTGTTATATGAAAATTCATTTAGTTTATCTGTCTTTGAAAATAGCAAGGGGAAACACTATTGTTTTTAATATGGGTGGTTTGTTTACCTAGGGATTTTCCCCTTAAAATAGAGGGCTTTGAGAAAAGCAGACTGTGGAATTAAATGCCGAGTGGGTTTGTGCAAACGAAAATTGGAAACTGGCTAATTCAATTAATTCTATTCCTGCCACCAGGAGGATGGGAACTCGAAACACCAGCCCAGATGTGAGAAATCCGGTGAGGGAAGACACAGGAAGTCAACCGGCTTTCCCAGCTTTTGACTTCCTAGGAGAATAATCTTGCTTGAGTTCTGTTGCTCAGTCCCGTTCTTGGACAGCTGGTTCGCTTAGTTTTAGCACCTGCCATGGAAGATACTCCACCAGGGGGAGCCGATCTACCTAGCCCAGCCCCTGATTTCGCTTCATAAATCACGGCTGGCAATCCACCTCATTTTCTTGAAACTCAGAGCTCGTTGAGTTACCCCAGGCCGTGCTGCATGGAGCATGAAAGTAGGTCCCCTTGAATGCAATAGGATGGTAAGAGCGGGAAGCAAGCAGGTTTTACCGATGAGGAATCTGGAAAGTGGTCCTTGCTGTAAGACTCCCCTGGCCTCGGCCCAGAATTAACGAAGGAATGAAAAGTCTCAGGCCTAGGAATCCACATGTAACAAGCTGAAAAGAGGACCCTTGTGCATATTGACACACAAGGCTCACAAGGGTAGGGTGGCCATGCTTGGGTTTGTGCAGAAGTTAAAACCCTTTCCTGTAACACTGATCTTTGCAATCAGAACCACAAATAGATAGTCGAAGTGCAATCAATTTTTTCCATTGTGTGTTGGGGACAGGGTTTGTCTGTGCCTCTGTATCTTGTGCACATGGAGGAGGAAGGATGATGTCCAGTGCTCTAGTGTTGTTCCTTAGGCACAAGGCACCTTTATTTTATTATTATTGACATTGTTTCTCACTGACCTGGAGCCAACTAAGCAGGCTAGATTGGCTGCCCAATGAACCCCATCTATCTGCTAGTATCACTCTTTCTCAGGATGGGATCAAAAGCCTGAGCCACCACTCCTGGCTTTTTATTTTATTTTATTTTATTTTATTTTATTTTATTCTATTTATGTGAGTTCTGGGGATCAGCCTCAGGTTCTCACGCTTGTATGATAAGCACTTAAGTGACAGAGCCATCTTCCTATCTCTTCTTCCTACACCACTCCATCCCTTTTAAAGTTTTGAGACAGGGGCTTGCTGTATAGCCCAGGCTTGCCTGAACCTCGTGATCTTCCCGCCTCTTAAATGCTAGAATTATAAACCTGTAGTAGAGTGTAACTGTCACCTAGTGTGCTGCAGAATGTTGGAACCTCTCCCATCTGACTCAATTTGTACATGTTAACATTCCCTCTCTGCTCCCCTTTGTTATTTTTTTTATTTTTTGCTAAGGCAAGGTTTCTCTGCACAGTCCTGGCTGTCTTGGAACTCACTCTATAGACCAGGGTGGCCACATATTCAGAGATCCATCTGCTTCTGCCTCCCAAGCCCTGCGATTAAAGGCTTGGGTCACAACCTCCTAGTGTTATTTCCACATTTATGAGGTCATTTTTTTTTTCATTTCTGCATGAGTGAGAACATGTGGGTGTTGTTTTCTAGCCTGGCTTATTTCACTTAGCATAATTTTTTTACAGGCTCATGTATTGCCACAAATGATGTTATTTCATTTTTAATATTTGAGTTGTATTTTCTTGTCTCTGTACAGCACCACCTCTTCTTTGTCACTTCTCTGACTGTGGACACTTTAATTCCATACTTTAAAGTCTGATACTTTGTAAGAAGGCCTAAAATACCATTTCTTAACTGAGATTAGATTAACTCAAACGACAGGTACAGATTCCTTCCTTTCTCTTTAGCTCCCTGAGCCCCATTCACATTTGTCTCTTGCTGCAAGTTGCTCGAGTCTTTGGTCTTTGGAATCAGATTTGGGAAACAGGAGCTAACTATCCTTCACACCTAGCCTGGCTTTCAGGGGAGGGCCGTGGCAGTTCTTAAATTTTCTCTTAACACAAGATTTATGCCAGAGAAAGAAACATATGGTATATACTCACTTATATAGACCTTTAGGATAGGAAGGTCAAGCTGAAATCTACACACCTAGAGAGGATATACAGGAAGGAGGACCCAGGTTGGTATGATCAATGCTTGTTTGGATGAACAAATGGGATGGATATTGAGTGGAAGAGAAAACAAGCAACAGGACAGGAGCATGCCAAGGAGGACCTCTGGGGGGG
>CM053753.1:7666963-7733486 GCA_028658305.1 Pachyuromys duprasi
TTCACCACTGAGCCATCCTCCAGCCACCCAGGCTCTGCTGCAGCCTTCAGTGGCACAGCGGCCTCTGATCAACATCAGCAATCTCTGGAGAAAGCTTGGAGTTTTGTTTTGTTTTCCTTTGAGAGATTAATAAGGAAGAAGCTTTTGGTAGTCTCATTCAAGGAGCTAATTTAGAGTCTGAGTTTGCTTGCTTAAGTGTCTTCTGGTTCTTCAGTTCTCCAGCCTTGGAAACAGGAAGTGCCTGCAGGCATGATTTCCCAAGCTTCTTAACTCAGAAGAATCATCTAGAACATTTTTCAACAGAGGTAGAAATCCTAGATTAGAATACAAATATAACATGATACCTGATTAAGTGATCTGAAGGATCAGGCAGTTTTTTGTTTTGTTGTGTTTAAATGAGATTCCCCAGCAGAGTCCTAAGACCTACAGTGATGAAAATAGGGGTAAGGAGTCTGGGACTGTAGCACAGCGGTGGAGTGTTTGTCTGCTTTGCAGGAAGCCCTGGTTTAGATTTTCAGACCTCCGTAAACTGGTCTTGGTGGCACTTGCCTTTCATATCAGTGCTCAGGACGTGAGGGCAAGAGGACCAGCTCTGGTCAGGCTCTGCTGGTCAAACTTGTAATTAGCACTTGGGAGCCAGAAGCAGGTGAGTCCCTGAGTTCTACATCTGCCTGGTCTGAAGTTCAAGGTCATCCTTGGCTGTATAAGGGAGGGAGGTAAGACATGTGACCTGCAAATGCTGAGCAGCCCCAGCTGGTGGTTGGCATTGAATAACAGAAGTACTTGGTTATGCAATTGTCTTTGGGTTTTCTTGGAGCGTATGACCAGAGAAGACCCCTCTGTTTTTTCTTGGCCGGCGAGTCTTGTGTGCACAAGCACCTGGCACACCTGCATGAGGCTGGCAATGGGAGGGGAAGGTTCCGGGAGAGTCCCTGCCACGGCTTTTCTTTACCCCATTTGGTCAGCTCCCTGCAGATTAATCTCTGCTTGTTGGTAGGTAGCCTTCCAGAGCTTGTTTGGGACTTTTCCTGTGCCCTTTGATGCTAGCTGACCTTGGTGAAAGCACTGAAGGAGCCAGCCATGTCTCTTGCAGCTCACGGTCCAAGCCATTTGGCAGGTGGCAGCTCTGGGCACCATTCCCACCAACACTCATTCTCTAACTTTGTCTCAGTGTGTCTGTGTCACCTTCTGGGCAACCGTAAAAGCATACTGACCTTTTCCTAAGTGACGGAAGGTAGTGACAGAAAGTCCTTGGGCTTTCTTTGGAGGGTTTGTATTCTAGGGACAGTCTATGCATTTTTGTTTTGTTTTGTTTTGAAAATAGCGACAGCACTGGTGAGAGACCTCTGGTCGGGGTTTTGTTTCCATGTAATTTGGTGATTCCATTTAGAGTTCTTTCATTTATGTGTTCTCTCTCTCTCTCTGTCTCTCTCTCTCACACACACACATACATATACACATACAAACACACAGACACTTTTATTGTAGTAAGTTTCTTCTGTCTCTCTCTCTCACACACACACACATACATATACACATACAAACACACACAGACACTTTTATTGTAGTAAGTTTCTGTATGGCCCTTCAGATGGCTTTTAGTTTTAGCGCTCTCCTGTATTTTGTCCCTTATCCCCTTCCCTTCTTTTCTCCATTTGATTCTCATTCCAATCTCCCCCCTCTCCCATCTCTCCCCCTCCCCCATCTCTCCATAACTATATATTCTATTCCCCTTCCTCAGGAAATGCTTCTCTCCCCTCAAGTCCCTTACTCTACACCTAATCTCTGTGTTTATATGGGTTGTGGCATGCCTATCAAAAGCTAACATCCACATATAAGAGAATACTTACCATATTTACCTTCTTGAGTTTGGGTTGCCTCGCTCAGGATTTTTTTTCTAACTCTATTTAACCTGCAAATTTCACGATATATTTTTTAATAGCTGAGTAATATTGCATTGTGTAAATGTGCCACATTTTCATTATTCATCTGTCAATAGACAGCTAGACTGTTTCGCATTTGTAGCTGTTATGAACATGGATGAACGAATGTCTCTGCAGTAGGGTGTAGAGTCTTTTGCGTAAGTGGTCAAGAGTAGGACAGCTGGAACTTGTGGTAGATGTATTTCCAGCTTCCTGAGGAGCCGCCACACTGATTTCCACAGTAGCTGTATAAGTTGGCACTCTTACCAGCAATGAATGCGTGTTCCCCTTTCCCACACCTTCACCAGCATCTGATTCCACGTGTCTGGTGTGGATGCTCCAGGCTTTCATGTCCTTATCTGTGAAAAGAAGCTAATGCCTCCCTTTCAGGTTCTAAAAATTGCATATAAGGTGCAAAATTCCTCCAAAACACTGTCCAACGAGTTAAAAACATGACAATTTTGATTGTTTTTATTATTGCCAGCTTAGTCAATATTGAGATGTATTTCCTTTCTCTCCCCTTTCCTCCATTTTTGATACAGGGTCTTAATTTAGAGCCTTTGATGGGTTGGAACATGTTAAACAGACCCCCAGACTGGCTTTGACTTGCATTAATCTACTGCTTCTGTCTTTCAAGTATTTATAACCACCCCTGGGTTCCTGGTCTCCTCTGAGGTGAGGCTGTATTTTACGGTTAGAAGTCTGTTATATTAGCAATGATTCTGCTAAGCTTCTGTTATCAGGTAAGATACAGCCAGGGTGGGATAGCCATAGACAGCCTGTAGGATGTTAAAGGGGGTACCTTCTCCAGTTGGATGAGAAATGTCCACAGTCAGAGACCTCATACGAGTACCTGGATTTGGGTACCGTGAGGCCATATATATTCTCTGATGATCTATTTAGATCTGTGAGGATAATTTTCGTAATTGATATGCTGCTTTATATATGAACTTTGTCTCTCTTTGACTTGTCTGAGGAACGTGCAAAACAACCGAGAGCGATGGCTGTTTTAGGATGCCATCCCCCTGAAATTTTGTCCTTGAACTTCAGTGTCTTAGTGCTCCCCACTGGGATCAGGCTTCTTTTCTCCTGCGGGGACCCCAATAAAAAGCTTTTTTTCCAGGCTCAAGAATGCTGAGTGTTCCCTTGTTCCCTGAAGGCCCATGTTCCCTTCAGCAAATGGTCATCAAATGAGTGAAAACAGGAGTGTTTAGGGACTACTGTGGCAGAAGGAGGCAACAGGTAATTGGTTGTGGCATAGACCCATCTTCATACAGGGCTGCTGTTATGCTTACCTGGAAAATTAAAGTGCCCCTGAGGCCCGTGTGCTGGCTCATGTCAATTTTGTCTAGAACACACATGCCTGAGTTATCCAGGATGACATTCTTGGTCCCAGAGTCTGCCTTTATTAGGCACCAAGTCACCTCACTGTTATTGTATCACTCCATTAAGTATCTTCTCATCTCACTCAACTCTCACTAGTTCTATAGTACTGGGCTGTGTGAGAGACATTCTCCGGAGCAGTTGGAATGACCAGTGTGCAATGGTTGGTGGTGGCTGCTATTTGCCCAGCATGCATGAGGGCCTTGGCTTCAGTCTCCAGCAGATACACACACACACACACACACACACACACACACACACATCCTTACATGAGTACATGCATACATACATGTAGGACCATCACACCTACCATTAGAAGTGGAAATTGGTTGTATTTGGGGAGGTAGTATATATTTTGGGAATGTCTATTGAATTTGATGAGCACAGACAGAAATTTTACTTCTGAGAAAGGATGTTACTGGTACACTGCACTGTATACTTCAGATGTTTAATCATTTGCTGATGTGGTTTGAATATGGTTTGTCCTTTCCAAAAGTCATATTGAAGTGTGATCTGCATAGTAGGGTATTAAAAAAGTAGAGACTTAGCTTGACTGTGGGATTTGAAAGCGGAGCCTTTGGAAGGTTAGATTAGGGTTACATAAGGCCATCAAGATTAAGCCTCCAAGTCTGAAACATGACTTTTTAATAGTAAGAGAGGGCATATACATATGTGATCCTTGCCTCTTGCCATGTGATTCCCTGTGCCATATCAGAACTCTGCTAAGCAAGAAGATCATTATCACATATGTCCCCCAAACCTTGCACCAAACCATGAGCCAAAATAAATTTTCAAATTAAATTATATTACTTATTACTCTGTGTGTGTGTGCGCACGCGTGCACATCTGCACATATGTCACTGTGTGTCCACGAGGCTAGAGAAAAACACATGACGTCAGTGTTCTTCTTCCACTGGGTGCTGGCGACTAACCTAAGATCGCCAGCTGCTTTACTGGCTGAACTTTCTCACCTACTTTTTTCCTTATAACTTATTACTCATGTTGTGTTTAGGGGAACAAAACCGAGATTTCCTTATGTGACTAAAGATATATTAACAGGGATATGTTAACCAGAATGTTTATTGGACTATTGATATTGGTGTATGTACATGTGTGAGAGAGAGGTAAATGTCCACAAGAAGAGAAATAGTTAAGACAGAATGTAGACATATGCTACATGCATTCTGCTATTACAAGAATGAGACTGTCTGTCTCCTAACAGGAAGTAGCATTCATCATATGTAAATAAGAGGAAAAGAGAAACAAGCAGATGTTATAAGATCTAATAGAATTCACTTAAATGAAGGAAAAATAAAGATTAAAGTAGAATATTTGGGAGAAACTAGAAGAGGCAGAAGTGACTTTGACACATACGATTTTCTTTTTTGCTTCGTGTACATATTTTGTATGGGTTGGAAAAGGCCTCTAAAAACACTTTATAATGCTGGGTTTCAGTATGCACATAAAATACTCTATACAATTTTGGGTTGTTCATTATTGTGTGGAATAAATTTGTTGCATTAAAGGTGCACCAACAGAGTTAAATGACCTGTCACCGATGGATCCCTCCCCGGGCATCCTTTCTCTTTGGCTGTTTCCTCTGTTATGGAGACTAGCAACTTGTCAGGGAGTTCACGCTGTCACTAGAAACCTTCCAACAGCTCTGTCTTAATGTCCTCCTCAACGGAACTTCCCTGTGATCAACCTCTACGACTCCAGGGAAGTTAAAAGAATCACTTTACGGCTTTCTGACTTAGTAAATTTAGGCTAGCTTGTTTGTTTTTGTTTTTTAAACTTCTCAAGCATCATTGATACTCTAATACAGAGCCAAGTCAGAGGACTCCTGCTGGGCACGACTGGGCAATTTCTTTTCTTTCTTGGAATCAACTGTGCAGCAGGACAAGTCATTCCCTTGAGAGCCGGAATCCCCGTTCCCTGGCTCAGCAAAGGGAACCTATTCACAGTTGCCAGCAGCCTCCTGGCTTGCAAAGCCAAGGGTAATGACGGATTGTTAAGCTTTCCCAGGGGTTTGGGTGAGTGAGAAATGCCTTCTAAAATGCCTTCCAAAAGCCAACCAGAATGCAGAGCCCTGATTGGAGGAGGTGGGGCTTGCTTGGAAGAGGCCCTTCCCAGACATCTGGAAACCTTCCTGCAGCATCAGGAAGTTTAGTGGAGTGTGGTGGGGGTGTGGAGTAGAAGGGGTGGGGTGGACACCCTTGCTAATGCTTAAATTTTTCAGAGCCTTCCTTAGTGGAGATGGGCATCAGCCTTGGCAGAAACTCAAGTTTGGTCTTGAACGGAGACACCTTTTATTCTGCCCAATGGTCCCTTTATCCTGGGCCTGGCAGCAACCAAACCGTCTCTCAGAACCTACCATCGGCCTCCTGATCTGAGCTGAGACCACTTCTATTTGCCCAGGATTCCACCCCTCCTCTTTCAAGATAGTTTCTCTACATAGCCCTGGTTGTCCTGGAACTCACTGTGTAGACCAGGCAGGCCTTGAATTCAGAGATCTGTATGCTTCTCCCTCCCTAGTGTTGGAATTAAAGACATGTGCCGTCATCATCTGGCTTATCCCACACTTGAAAAAACGTGCTTTTCTTGAAAGCAGGTTTGTTTTCCGGCTCCACCTGTTTCTGCTTTTTGCCTGGACCCTTTGGACCTGCAGGGGTTCTCTGTGGCTTCTAAGCTCTTCCCGCTGTGTCTCTGCATTTCCTTGCCCTGCCAACTTGGCTGTCTCATGCCCTTCAACCCCAGAGTCAGCAATGAAGCACAGGACTCCAATCTTTGTCCTAGGCTCAGGCCTAGTAGCCCTCCAACTTTGCCTTCGGTAATCACCATTTTACTTACTAAAAAGTTTAGTTATTTGGTTGTATTTGCATAAACTATCTCTCAATGGTAACCTGGAAATGAATTATTGTTCAGGCAGTTGAGTGGCTGGGGACAGAGTGGGAGAATGCTTCACTGTGCATAAACTTTGCCTTCTTTTTGAATTTTATATACATTTATTATGTATTCCAGAGAATATAATTCAAATGTAGAAACAATAACAGACCCGAGCTGCAAAAAAAATTCCATTCTTTGCTGTTCTCAGATTAACATTTGATAGGCAGATTTCCAAATCTGCCTCTTTTTTAAAAAGTCTTTAATTTCACAAGCAATATGTAAATTTCCTCATTGTAAATGCCAATGCAAATGAGCTTTTCTGCCATGAGGCATTTCTGACATAATATTCACGCATTTTCCATTCTGGTCTTCAATGTGTTTTAAGTTGAGCATATTAAAAGAATTTTCCTGGAGTGTATAACAAACATGATGGCGAGTGGTTGTTTACCAAGTGTGGACTTGGGGTGCTTTTATTTGAATAATGCTGGGCTTTGCTGAAAGGGTAGTTAGAGTGGCCAACTGCCATGGTTTTCTGAGATCTGAGAGGAGATGCTGTAACTGCAGAAATCCTAGGAGGAAAGGGATAAATTGGTCACCTTAAACCTTTAACCAGTCAGAATAAGATGCCAAATAAGCAGAAAGGTTGCCGGCTCTGAGAGAACTCCCTGGAACAACCCACACTGGTACTGGCCTGGGCTCAGCAACAGATTACCAAGCCTGGTTTTGTAGCTCTTTGCTCAGCTTTGCAGAACCATTGTTCATCTAATACATGACATTTCCAAAAAAAAAAAAAAAAAAAGACCTTAGAGTCTACTTTAGACTTCACAATGACACAAGTGGCATGCAGAAGGAATTTCCGTGACATTTGATGCTATTATGTTCTTAACAGAAGCCGAGAGATTTATCGCCTTTAATGGCACACGCAAAGTAAATCTTATTTTTAACTTTAGACCCCCCCTCAAAAACTGCCGATCTCAAACCTTTCATTTCCTGTGAAATAGCCCAAGGTTTGCTGGACCCATTGGGTGCTGTTGTGCTAGTGTGGCTGCATATGTAATTAAAAAAAAGTAAATTAGCAGATGAAAATAATGAGTTTTTGAATGGGAGGGGTAGAAAGGCTATAAAAAGTAGTCAAGCTGAGAAAAAACTGAATACGATTAATTTCAGTTAGGAGTTGGTAGGGCACATTGCATTTTCAGTCTAGATCTGCAGTGCATGCTGGGTAAGCCGTTCTAGACTTCATTAACCAGTAATCTATGCACGTAAGAGTGGCACTGAGCAGATCAATGTGGCAGAGCAAAATAAATAAGGTTTTCAAAATGAATGTCTTTTAACAGTAGTTGGCTAATTAGTTAAAATAACACAACTGAGCCGAGGTCTGTGAAGACGCTTGCTCTTTGATGTTTCCATGCCTGTTCACAACTGGATCTCCCCCACCCCAACCCCCACCCCGTTCAGGAACTTACAAATAAAGGGAGCAATTTCACATATTCTGTGGATGTTTTTAAAAAGATGAAAGTTGAAGACTGGAGGTTTTGTTTACAGATGGGTCCGGCACATCACACTGAACACTGTCCTCCCCAGTTCTGGAAAGACAGGTTCACACCACCGTGCCTAGTTTAGACAACTCTTGGGGTCCAATCCACAGCTTTGGTCATGCCACATAGGCACTCTGCTCACCAAATTACATCTCCACCTTTGCAATGAACACTTGAAAAATATTTTTCTCATGAATTCATTTATTCACTGTATATACAGATTGCAGCACCCCCCACCTTCTCCTTCCAGTCCCCCCTCACTCACACTCCTCCCTCCCTTTTCCCCTTTCCTTCTCCTCAGAGAAGGGGGAGGCCCCCATGGGTACCAACCTGTCCTGGCACATTAAGTCACCGCAGTACTAGGTGTATCCTCTCCCACTGAGGCCAGACAAGACAGCCCAGGTAGGGGAATGGGATCCAAAGGCAGGCCTCAGAGTCAGGGAGGGTCCCCACTCCAGTTGTTGGGGATCTCACATGAAGACCAAGCTTGCATATCTGCTACGGATGTGCAGGGGGCCTAGGCCAAGTCCATGTGTGCTTTTTGGTTGGTGATTCAGTCTCTGAGAGCCCCCATGTGTTTAGGTATCCATGCCTGTTTCAATTAGTGCTTTAAATTCTCAAAGGGTACTGTCATGCCCAAAATGCTTAACGTAATGGAAACTTCAGGCAAGAACACTGCATCATGTCCATCATCACCTCTTTTCTGACATCTTTTCTTCACCCTCTGCCTCCCTCTCTTCGTCTTCCCCTGCCTGTCTTACGTTGTGGGGAAAAGGTTGGGTGGGACTGTTTGCTTTGCTCTCAAAAGGCTGAGAACCCAGCTCTGCAGTCAGGATGATGAATACTTCTGCTTTCCCCATCGTGGACAGAGATAAACACAAACTTCAGATAAGTGGGTAGCCAGATAAATACCCCCCCCCCCACGATTATTGAGAAGAACTGAGTAAACCTGTATAAAGGCTAAACATTTTTTTCAGAGAGTAAAGAATTCTAAATCCCAGTTCTTTCCTTTCCCACTTTCAATACACTGTAGTGAAAATATCCTCAGTATTAGTAGAGTCTGAGCAGAGGCTAAACTTAGAGGGAAAAAAAATCCAGACCTTGCAAACAAGGAGGTGATTTCTCTCTCTCTCTCACATATACCACACACAAGTTTCTCTATCTATCTATCTATCTATCTATCTATCTATCTATCTATCTATCTATCTATCTATCTATCTATCTATCTATCTATCTATCTATTTGAGGCAGGGTTTCTCTGTGTGGTCTCAGCTGTTCTGGACTGACTTTGTAGACCAGGCTGGCTCCAAACTCACAGAGATCCACCTGCCTCTGCCTCCCAAATGCTGGGATTACAGGTGTGCGCCACCACCAAAGGCTTGTCTTTCTTTTTTCCATCTTAGGGTAGGGTGAACTTTGTGTTGTCAGGGTCACTGCAACCCACAGGGGAAGAGGTTAGGTGAATGAATAGTTCTTTCTGACAGAATTTAACCAGGCGAGATTAGTTTCTGTGGAGTAGGACAGGCCAGTCTTAAGTGTAATTTGTAGCCCTGACATTAAAGATTGGGGTCAAATTTGTATAGCATAAGCTTACTATTAATTTATTCATTCATATAATATTTGAGATATAGATAGCTTTTAATTTGATTAGAAGCAGAAACTGGCTTTGAGCTTCTTGGTATTCCTGCCTCTACCTCCTGAGTGCTGAGATTATAGGCATGTACAATGCTGTCCAGTTTAGAAAAGAACTATTTTTTAAAAAAAGATTTTCTTTTGTTATTTATGTGTATCTCTCTGTGTGTGTGTGTGTGAGTGTCTATGCATGTGTGTATGTATGTGTGTCCCCTGGAGTTGTAGTTATAGATAGTTGTGAGCTGCCTGATGTAGGTTTTAGGAAGGAAACCTCAATCCTCTGTAAGAGCAGAAAGTGCTCTTACCCACTGAGCAATTTCTCCAGCTCCAAATAACTACCTCAAAGTGTAGAATTTAGTGACATGTTAGACATTTGGCATCTTTTGCTGTTTCTATTTCAGTTGCAAATGTTTTCATCACCACCCCAAAGTAACCCTGTATCCTAATCTCTCATATCCTACTCCCTGGCAACCACTAATCTATTTTCTGTCTTCATAGATTTGCTTACTCTGGACATTTCAATAAATGACACCAACCCTTTTGTGGCTGGCTTCTTTCATTCAGGACAATGTTTCCGAGACTTGCCTGTGTTAATTGTAGATCTGTTGGTGCTGCACTGCTGTTGTTGACTGGGTGGCACTTGGTAGTTTCTTAGTCATTCCTCTGTTGATGACATTTGGATTGTTTCTGCCTTTGCTATTCTGAATAATGGTACTATGGACAGCCAGGTATTTTTCTGAATGTCAGTTTTCAGCTCCTCTGTTGTACACCTGAGTATTTAGTGGTTCTGTGTTCGTTTTGTTTGGTTTTTGAGACAGGATTTCTCTGTGTGTCCCTGGCTGTCCTGGAACTTCTTGTGTAGACTAGGCTGGCCTCAAACTCACAGAGGTCCACCTGCCTCTGCCTCCCAAATGATGTCACTAAAGGTGTGGGCCACCACATCCAGCCTCTGTTTACTTTTTTGAGGGAATATCAAGCTCTTTTTTCATGGCAGCTATGCCATTGAACATTCCTATCAGCAATGAATGGGGGTTCCAAGTTCCCCAAATCTTTCTGAACACTTATTTTTCTTTTGAGGGGTTTATGGTCAACCTTGTATGTGTCCCCATGAGCTAGAATAAGAGGCAGTTGTTAGCTCCTCAGTGTTTGAAACGGAATTCAGGTCCTAGAACTTGAGCATCTGTCCAGCCTTCATCTTCCTTTTTTTTTTTTTTTTTTGAGATAGGATATCATAATTACCCCAGCTGACTTTCCACTAGCTCTGTAGATGAAAATGATTTGGGCCATCTGATCTCCTCTACCTCCCAAATGATGGGAGTGCTGTGGACAGTGCTTCCAACTGAAGTCAGAACTCCCAAACGCTAGGCAGGTGCTCTATCAACCGAGCAACATTCCAGCATTCCTGGCCCTGCCTTCACTTTGATTGTTTGCATATGGACTTGTCTTGGTGCCAGCTGTTGGAAGGTGTTATTCCTTCATTCAAATGCCTGTAGAGAAATAGTTTTGTTTCTGCACTTTTAATCTAATTCCCTTGATATGTCTGTCTGTCTTTATCACTGTCCCACACTGCTTTTTGGTCTGTGTAGTTTCTTAATAGGAGATGAGATCAGCAAATATGAGCCTTTCAACTTCTGCTTTTCCAAGATTATTTGGGTGACTTGGTGTCCCTTACAATTCTTGAAGAGTTTAAAGATTTTTTCCACATTTCTTCAAAACCAATCAACCAACCGACCGACCGACCGACCGACCAACCAACCAACCAACCAAGTGTTAGAATGTTGATAAAGATTGCATGGAATCTCTATCTTGCTTCAGGAAATGCCATTAATTAGTTTTGTATCTATCACAACAACCTTATACTAACATTGCCTATAAATATTTAGTGCCTCACATACTCTTTGAACTGGTTTTGACATATTTCTGGCTTCTTCATTGATGAGCTGAAACAGCTTGACACGTGCATTTTACATTTGCATAAGAATCCAGATTTTATCTTTTTGAAAGTGGGATATTTTACCAACAAGGTCACACATTATTTTAGGGAAATTATTTTCCACTTCATGAAGATTGCTCGGGGAACTTTAAATAATATTGTTGCTTGGATGGTACCTCCAGAGAATCTGATGTAATTGGTTTGGGGCATAGTCCTGATTCCCTCCCCCCCTTCCCCCCCACTCTTGGTGATTATATCTAGGGTTGAGAATTGTTGTCTCCTTAGGGAAGGTGTGGTGAAACCACTGACTCTTGGGAGCCTCACTACAAAAAGTCGCTGCAAGGAGATGTCATTAAAGAGACACAATCCTGGGAACCTGCTTTCCTGTTAGCTGTGGGATTTTCCTCAGATGAACGAAATAAATGGAAAGTGGGATTTTAGTTTTAATATCAACCTATCCCTCAGTGGCTCCTGTGTGTGTGCTCGAGCGCGCGCGCCTGTGTGTGTGTGTGTGTGTGCGTGTGTGTGCATGCTCACAGATGGATTATTTGTGTGGACACACTTATGTGTATGCACATGTATGTGGGAGTGTGTAAAGGCCAAAGATTAATGTTGGGTGTCTTTCCCAATTACTCTCCACCTTATTCATTAAAAATTTAAAAAAGAAATAGTATGTCATTTGTTTGTTTGTTTGTTTATTTTGTGAGTTTAGAGCTGTAGAAATCATAGGACCACTTGTGAGAATCAGTTTCTTTCTCTGCCAGGAGAGTATCAGGGCTGGAACTCAGGTCAGCTGGCATGTGTGGCAGGCACGTTTCCAGGCTGTCTGTCTGTCTGTGGCAAGGTTTCTCACTGAATTTGGAACCAGCCAAGTGGGCTGGACTGACTGGCCACTGAACCCCAGGAATTTGCTTCCACCTATGATAACAGGCATGTGTCATCATCATGCCTGGCTTTTACATGAGGGTTTTGGCATCCAAATCATCTCTTTGTGCTTATGTGGCAAGCATTTTCATGATCAACCTGTCTTTCCCATGTCTTCTTGTGTGATTTGAAGAAAAACGGTTCCCATATTTGAATGGTTACTTACACGGGTGTGGCACTATTTGAAAGGATTAGGAGGTGTGGAGGAAGTGTGTCACAGGGGTTCGGGCTTTGAGGTTTCAGAACCCATGCCGTGCCTAGAGTCTCTCTTGGCCTATGAATCAGGATGTAGCTCTTACTTCCTCTCCAGCACCATGTCTGCCTGTGTGTCACTGTGTTCCCTGCCATGACGATAATGGACTAAACCCCTGGGACTGTAAGCAGACCCCCAAAGAAATACTTTCTTTTATGAGAGTTGCCTTGGTGTCTCTTCACAGCAATAGAACAGTGACTAAGATACTCCTTTTTAATAAAAGAAAACTGAACTTCTATCCTTGTTCTGTGCCACTGAAAATATATAATCCATCGTCTCTAAACGGCGGCAAGTAAGACGGCTTCCTAAACCTCCAGTCACTAAGCGAACAGCCAAAGTAAGGAAGGGATGGTACAGGGAGACAGCAGGTTGAGGAGAGAGGCTGGTGGCCCTAGCCGGCCAGTGCAGGAAGCATTTGTATTTCATTGGAGCTGTCTGTGCTTTTGTAAAAAGATGGTGATGCACGGAGATTGAACTGGGAATGCTTTAGTGACTGTGGGAAACGTAAAAGTAATTTACCGTCTTTTCTATCAAAGGGTTAAATAAGACAGAGCTCTCATCTTAAGGATATTTTTAATTTCTGTGTATAGGTGTTAGGCTGACATGTCTGTCTGGGCACCATTTGCCTACCTATTGCCCACAGAGTACAGACAAAGGTGTTAAACTCCCTGGAGCTTGAGTGACAGGGGGTTGTGAGCCACCATGTGGGTGCTGGGAATTGAACATGATTCCTCTGGAAGAGTAGCAAGTGCTTTTAATCACTGACCTGCCTCTATCCCCACAAAACTTCATTAAAAAAAAATTGTAAATCTGAGCCGGGCGTGGTGGCACATGCCTTTAGTCCCAGCAGAGGCAGGTGGATCACTGTGAGTTCAAGGCCATCCTGGTCTACAAAATGAGTCCAGGACAGCCCAGGCTACACAGAGAAACCCTGTCTCAAAAAAAAAAAAAAAAAGTAAATAAGCTGCTTGGCAGAAACTCAAATTCCTCCATAGTCAGCACTTCTTGAAACCAAAATATATGCTCAAGGCTGCCCACAGTGCTGAAAATTGAATTCTACTTATCAGCTGTGTTGCTTTAAAACAGATAATCAGATAAGAATGTGAGGCCAAGTTCTGACCACTCACAGTGAGGCACAAGACCCTCTGTGTTAGGAATACAAACCCAGTGCCTCCTCCCTCCACCCTCCTCCCCCTGGGCGTTCTTGCTTGATAGGTGTGGCTACACAGCCTTCCGCAGAAGCAAAACTTTTTGTCTTACTGAAATGCTTTGGATTGTGTGGTCACTTTCTTGAGCCCCTACACCCATGTCTTACAGCGTGGGGCCCTCTCTCTGTGACCAGGCCTTGGGAACTGATTTCCTGCTTGGAAGGTGCAAGGTCACCCCTGCGACCTTGGATGTGGAGACACTTCCTGGCTTTTGAACCAATAGAAACCCCAAATCAAAAATAGACCAGCATGTGGAGATGAAGAGCCCCAGGCAGGCATGAAGCACCAGCAAAGCTGACAAGGAAAGCCAGTACTTGTCCTATATCATCCGAAATGCTTTCACTCTTTAGGTCATGCCTCTCTTCTGCCTTCTGAGAATCTGCTTCTTTCTTGTTATTATTATTTATTTATTTTTGTTTTTGAGACAGGGTTTCTCTCTGTGTAACAGCCCTGGCTGTGCTGAAATTCCCTTTGTAGACCAGGCAAGTCTCAAACTCAGATATCTACCTGCTTCTGTTTCCTGATGCTGGGATTAAAGGCATGCACACTATTGCCTTGTTCTTGTTTCTTTTAAAAACCTGACTTATGATTTTATTTATTTAATTTGTTTAGTGTGTGTGTGTGTGTGTGTGTGTGTGTGTGAGAGAGAGATGTGTGTGTAGGTACCTGCAAAGGCCAAAAGAGGGCACTGGATTCCCCTGGAAGTGGAGTCACAAGGCTATGAGTTGCCTGATGTGGATGGTGGGAACGGAACTTCAGAGCTGTAGAGCCTTGAGAACTCTTAAGGATTCCTTATTACCATACTTCAAGATTTTATCCTATCCCAATATTTGAAAGCTTAACTGTTTT
Source organism: Pachyuromys duprasi (assembly GCA_028658305.1). Taxonomy (NCBI): domain Eukaryota; kingdom Metazoa; phylum Chordata; class Mammalia; order Rodentia; family Muridae; genus Pachyuromys; species Pachyuromys duprasi. The sequence goes on from CM053753.1 coordinate 7,681,492, forward strand.
TTTTTTAGTGTACATTCATCACTTTTATGGCTATTACTTTTCAAACTTAAAATATAGTTATCATTTAACAGTATGTGACTATATGACTGTAGAAGATAATAGAACACAAAAGTGTAGAAAATAAAAAGTAGATGTAAAGCTGTCTCTTGTCCCCTTTGTCTCCCGCTCTCTATCCTGCCTGAGAGACAACTTCCTCCTGAAGTTTTTACCTGCAGAGCTCTCTATACTTCATAATTTTATCTGGGCTGTGGTGGTGCACGCCTTTGATCCTAGCACTCAGGGAGGCAGAAGTAGGTGAATCTCTGTGTTGGAGGCCAGACTGGTTTATAAAGCGAGTCTAGTCAGAGCTACACTGAGAAACCCTGTCTTGAACAAAAAAACAAACAAAAATTCATTCTTGACAGATGACTGTGCAAATAAACCCACACATATGCACATGCTCCCAGAGAGTTGTCCGCTTAAATAGTCCATTTGGGCATGGTGGCACCTGCATCGCATCTCAGTGCTTGGCAAGTAGAGGCAGGTGGGTCTCTGTGAGTTTGAGGCCAGCCTGGTCCACATGGCAAGTTCCAGGATAGCCAGGGCTACATAGAGAGACCCCATCTCAAAGAACAAACAAACAACTCACCCCCACTAAATCTTGTTAAATAACATTCCTTCTCATTTATTAATATATTCTGATCACTGTGGTACAGAATTCATTCTCCTTCATCATGCTATATTCCAAACAATCTACCTAGTGGTTGACTGTCCCACGTGATGCCTGGATTAAGTCCCCAGCACCTTACAAAAAGGAAACAACAGAAGTGTTCCCGTTCACGAACACAGTGATGGCTCTGTATGTAGTTTTCCACACAACTCCGATCAGCTTTGTTAGAACTAAAGGCTTTGGGGAAAGCAACCTGCCCCTGAATGGGTGTAATCGGAAGAGGATTCTCTCTCTGATTTTATAATGATAATGCTTTTGTTTATATATTTTAACTGTTTTTTATAAAAGACCTCATTTAAACTCTGTCTAATGATATTTTGTTCTGGAAGAGCATGGAGATTCTCCTGATAACACTATTTTTATTGTAATAAATTCATATAGCATGAGGGAAAACTAGCATGATAATGTTGTTATTGCTATCCATGCAGTCATTATTTAACAGAGATGAAAATTAATAATCTCAATATTACTCCATGCCTGGTCTTACCCAGATTTGAATATTTACTAGCTGAATCCTGCTGTTTCCTACTTCTATACTTCAAAATACATGAGGAAAAATCAACAGAATTAAAGGGAAAAAGACAATTATATGCTTATAGTACCAGGTTTTAAGACCTAATAACAATTGATAGAAAAATTAGATCCCTCCTATAATAAGAAAAGAATTAGAAAATTTGAATGGCATCATCTTCTAAGCTGACTTAGCTGATATTTATAAGATATACCAGAAACTAAAGAACAAGCCTCTTTTCCAGGACTTATTCTAAACGAACCAAAAAAAAAAAAAGTAATTATGAAAGTTAGGTTAAGAAGTGTCTATAGATTTAGAAATTTTTAATTTATTATAAAATATGTTTTTAGACATTTAAAATTAATACAATACAAGGCAAACTTGAAACATTCATAAACCAAGTAACATACTTCTAAATGATTCATGTGTCAGTTAGAAATCACCAGAGAACAGTGTTTTAAACTATACAATAAGGAACTTATGTCAAAATTTGTGGGCTCAAACTACAAGCGCATTTAGATGGAAGATAGAACTTTAAGTTCTTACATCAGTAATCAGGTGTTATACGTATGTGAAGCCAACGTAAGAAGAAAAACATCGGAGGCTGAAAGCAGGCTGAGTGGATGCACCAGAAGGAATCATGGCTGCCAGAGTGTGTGAGTCCATCGGGAAGTTCGGCCTGGCTTTAGCAGTTGCAGGAGGGGTGGTGAACTCCGCCTTATATAATGTGGATGCTGGGCACAGAGCTGTCATCTTTGACCGATTTCGTGGAGTACAGGACATCGTGGTGGGGGAAGGGACCCACTTTCTCATCCCTTGGGTACAGAAACCAGTTATCTTCGACTGCCGCTCTCGACCATGGAATGTACCGGTCATCACTGGGAGCAAAGATTTGCAGAACGTCAACATCACGCTGCGTATCCTCTTCCGGCCGGTGGCCAGCCAGCTTCCTCGCATCTACACCAGCATTGGCGAGGACTATGAGGAGCGGGTGCTGCCATCTATCACCACAGAGGTCCTCAAGTCGGTGGTGGCTCATTTCGATGCTGGAGAATTGATTACCCAACGAGAGCTGGTCTCCAGGCAGGTGAGCGATGACCTCACAGAGAGAGCGGCGACTTTTGGGCTCCTCCTGGATGACGTGTCCCTGACACATCTGACCTTCGGGAAGGAGTTCACAGAAGCGGTGGAAGCGAAACAGGTGCTTCAGCAGGAGGCGGAGAGGGCCAGATTTGTGGTGGAAAAGGCTGAGCAGCAGAAGAAGGCAGCCATCATCTCCACTGCGGGTGACGCCAAGGCAGCTGAGCTGATTGCCAACTCACTAGCCACAGCAGGTGATGGCCTGGTTGAGCTGCGCAAGCTGGAAGCTGCCGAGGACATTGCCTACCTGCTCTCTGGCTCTCCAAATGTCACCTACCTGCCACCTGGGCGGTCCGTACTCCCCCAGCTCCCCCACTGATGCCTCCTTCCCTGTTTGACTTTCTCAGGCCAACCAGGCAACTTCCTTGATCTCCTGCACCAACCTAAGAAATCAGTGTGAGCAGTGTGAGTTTTCATGGTTGACTTAAAGTGAAGAAAATAAAAGTAAAACCACTTCAGATCTCTAATTATTAAAAACAGGGAGAGAGAAAGAGGAGAAACACAGTGAACCCAAACGTAGAAGGGAGAAATAAGTACCACAAGACCAAATCAAGGAGAAAGACAAAATCCAAATAAATGAACAAAAATTACAAATTAAAAAGTTGGAGGCTGGGAAGGAGGGTCAGTGAGTTAAGCACTTGCCATCAGGTGTGGGGACCTGGGTTTGGAGGCCCAGGACAAGAGTCAAGCAGGACTCACCTCTTGACTCATGGCGGGGTGAGAGGTAGCGAGATCTCGCAATGCTGGCACACAGGTTCAGGCACAGGAGAACAACCAAGAGACCCTGTCTCAAGGTGAGGACTGATAGCTGAGGTTGCCCTCTGACCTCTGTACATGCCCCTCAGCATGCACATGCCCATCCGTATTCATCCACACACACACACATACATACATACATACACACATACATACATACAGCGAATGCACAGAAACTGAAAACTACATGGTTTGTGGAAATAACACACAAAAACCAAACCTCTACATGGCTGAGCAGGAGAAAACACCACAAGCCAGCAGTTTCAGAAAGTAAGTAGGTGTCTTGTTACAAACCCCACGAGCATTAAAGATATAACTTTACACTTTTATGCTAACTACTTTGACAACCTAGACAAAACTGATACATTTCTTAACACACACACACACAGTTTGGGCTGGGAAGTTGGCTCAGTACTGTTCCTTTTATGGAAGATCTGGGTTCAAGCCCCAGCATTCACCAAGTGCTTGTAACCATCTGTAACTCCAGTTTCAGGAGAACTGACAGCTTCTTCTGGCCTCTTCAGACACCACAGGCATGACACATACATATACATACATGCACGTACACACAAACTAATAAATCTTCAAAAAGAATACAAAAAGAGAAAACTAGAAAGTAGCATCTTTTGTAAACTTAGATATAAAAATACCTACGATAACATTAACAAATCACATACAGCAAAACATACAAATTATACACCACGTCCAGTGAGATTTATTACAGGCATGTAAGACTTAGTCAATATTTAAAAATCAATTAGATCAAACTCTCCTTTCAACAAACCAGGAAAGAAAAATCTTAGCAGGTATTTGTAATATATGTATGTGTGGTGTAAAATATAATTTAATATATGACAAATTGATTTTATGTAGAAGTCATAAGCAAGAAAATAATTGAAATTCTATTTACATAATTTCTACCAAACATAAAATATTTAAAAATCTACTAAGTTTTTTATACTGAAAATACGTCTGAGATTTTTTTAAGATGATCAAATAGAGATACAAAACTGTGTTCATTTAAAATTTTTAAATTTTAATTTACTTTTAAAAAGTCTTATTTATACTTACCTTATATACATAGCATTTTGCCTTCAGGTATGTTTGTTCACCTCAGTGTGCCTGGTGCCTGTAGATATCAGATTGGGTCTCCTGGAACAGGAGTCACTGATGGTCCTGGAAATTGAACCAGGTCCTTTCTGAGAGTGCTCTAAACCTCTGAGCCATCTTTCTAAGCCCATCATCCTGGGTGTGGATGTTTCATCTGCATATATGTCTGTGCTTGAGGTCAGAAGAGGGTGACCATTGGATCCTCTGGAATTGGAGTTATGGTGGTTGTGAGCTGCCATATGGGTGCTGGGACTAGAACCCCAAACATCCGCAGAACAGCTAGTCCTCCTACCTGCTGGGCCATCTCTCTGCATCTCTCCAGCCTGCAGAGGGACTGTTTTAATAATCTCTGCTTCCTTTAAAGCAAGTATAGGTTATTTCTTTGTCTTTGCTTTTGAGACTCCACCTCACTATGCATGGCCTGAAAGTAGAGATACTTTTAGTGAAATGTGTAGCTCTTGGGGCCTGGGAAGGTAGCTCCTTTAGTAGAATGTCTGTCATGCAGCCATAAGGACCTGAGATGAGTAGGCATGGTGACTTGCATTTAAAATACCAGCTCTAGAGAGAATGAGAGGGTGGGTTAACTATCCAGACTCAGGTCTCCAGCCTGAGAGACCCTGTCTCAAAAAACAAGGTGGATGGCTCCTGAGAGATGACGCTTGAGGTTAACCCCTGCTCTTCATGTGCACACCCAAGCACATGTGCGTCTCGCACACCGGCACACATATACACACAGGAACACGTATGGCTGCTTAAAAAGTAACATCCATCGTTTTATACTTATACATTTTTAACCTAAAAAATAGAAGGACTGGGCTTCTGAATCACTGAGCAGGTGGCCAGGGCTCTCTGGTGCGAGCATCAGAAACTCAGCCAGTTCTTCTCTTTCCAAGAGCAAGGCCCAGAGCGTTAACACATGGGAAACGTCCCCTGAGGCTCTGTAGAAGGCCGGTTTTTTTCATCAAGGAGTTACTTGGAAGCTGGCTTCTGCTAATCCTAGATTAAATTATTCATGGCAAATACTGCTTGCCAGTTGACATCTTTGTTTGTATTCAGTGTGAAGGGTCTGTTCCTGAGGTGCATGTGCTTTTACAGTAAGGAGTCACTCAGTTCTCTAAGACTCAGCGTCCCCTCTGAACTGTTAAGGTGAACTCTCAGTTCTGGACATCAGCCTGTGGAGTTTCCTCCTTGCCAGTTCTCTAGTTCTGTAAATTTTAATCCTTAACCCTTCGGACTTTCATAAATAGCTTTGCTAAATGCAAAAGCCCATCCATTTCATCTCAACTGAACTTGGTCTATGTCTGCATGCTTCCAACAATTTTTAATACCAAGGTTCCTGTTTTTAATTATTATTTCTGATGAGATAGGGTGCAGTTTAGTGTCCACGGTGATTGTCCAGTTTGCCTTTAAAAGATCATGTACCTTTCTTCTGGGTAGTTCCTCGACACTTCACAGCACATTGAGGAAGGCATCCCAGCTACAGTCTGTTTTTCCTTCTGTTCAGTCACTATGGACAGCACGAAGTTCAGTGTAAGGAAAAGACTCTTTTATCCAGAATAAAAAAGTTATTCCTGAGATTCTCATTCTCCTGTTCCTGATAAGAAGATTTAGACAATGTTGGGATGAAAAATAAAAACCTCTCTTAAGTTGCCTATGCTGTGAATGGGAGTGCGGAGCACAAGGGAAACACATGCATTGAATCATCAAATCCAGCCCCACAATCCCAAATAGTAGATTCAGTCCAACAGGTAGATGCAGATACCAGTAGTGTAGGTAGCATCCAATTAGTCAATGCTCTGCATCTATTCAGTGCCACACTAAGTTTTCTGAATATCCCTAAAATAAAGAAGACAATGTTCCCAGATAGGCATATATAAACCATGCAAAAAAGTTTAAGATAAAGGTCAATCAAGAGGTATAAATTAACCAGTTGAAATTGCCACAAAAAGAACCTTACAACTGGTGACATGTCATTGGGAAACACAGATTTGTGCCGAAGCAGAGTTAATATTGGTTCCCTTGGGAAGGAGATGCCACTTGAGGGAAATAATTTATATGAAGCCCTAGAAGCCAAAAAAGCCATCGGTTACATCCAGGTCTTCTGACCAGAAGAACTTCAGGATTCCAGCTGTTTCATTCATGATGGTGAACATATAGTGTATAGGTGTGCCAAAGAGTCAACCTCTAGCCAAAAGCCATTGGTGGGCTGTTCTTTTGAGGAAGGAGATATGTATGCCTTTCCAAATAGCATACTTAATAAGATCCAGTCCACAAGTAAAGATTTTGCTTGTACCCATGTAGCAGACAGACCTGTTCTGTCTGATGAGCAGGGTAGAGGGAGTCAGGATATAATCCTGCCTTGATCTTGATCTTAAAATGAGTCACACACAAGCAGCTCTCTCCACATGGTGTTAATACATTTTAAGTGATTGGTGATAGAATCAGAGCATTTTCGAGTTGAAGGATATCTTGGTGACACTGGGTTTTATATTTACATCTGTTCAGGAGGAAGATGAGAGCTTCAGGGTATACAGCAATGAGCCCAAGATTGGCCTGAAACATCAGAAAGAACTTGACCTTCAGATTTCTTCAGATTTCAGGCCATTCATTATCTATAATAGGGAAGAGAAGAACTTGATAAACATTACAAACTCATTTTACTTGGACATTGAAGGTGATATAAATATCACTCATATTGTTTTACATAAAAGGAAGAACCATGTTTTGGTTAGTTTCATGTCAGCTTAATACAGGCTGGAGTCATTTGGGAATAGGAATCTCAGTTAAGAAGAAGCTCCCATTAGATTGGCCTGTGGGAAAGTCTTTGGGACATTTTCTTGATTGATCAGTGATGTTAGAGGGCCCAGATCACTGAGGGCAGTCCCACCCTTGGGCAGATGGCACTTACTCTATAAGAAAGCAGGATGAGCTAGCCTTGAGGAGCAAGCCAGTAAGCAGCGCTCCTCCATGGCCTCTGTCTACAGTTTCCTCCTTCAGTTCCTGCCCTGACTTCCCTCGGATGATGGACTAGAAGCTGTGAGATAAAAGAAACCCTTTCTTCCTCAAGTGACTTATGGATAAAGCATGTTATCAGCTACAGAAACCCTAAGGCAGGTGACTTATTAAGCCTTGTTTGGTTTAAGCTAATATTAACATTTACTCTCAAATTCTGAGCATACTTTGCAGGAGTGACCAGTGGGATTGTACTGAGATGCTGCAGGCTATTTGATCCTGTTGTGAACCCCAAGACTACGAACTGTAAAAACCTGTTTATTGTTTGGTGTGGCTCAGCCCTAATACATACCTTTAATCCAAGAACTTTCTGTTTATTGTAAACAGGTGATACCTAGCACATACCTTTAAACCAAGAGCTTTCTGTACACAGGATTTTATAGAGTTAACCCTAGATCAAGAGGCAGAACAAGAAATAAGCTGACAGGGATTAAGTGGTAAGGAGGGACTTTGAGTTGAAGGGTAGTTAAGACAGTGTTGGAGAAAAAGAAAGATCTCTTAAGCACTTTGGCTTTTCACTTTGCGGTTTTTTTTTCCTCCTAGGCTGTCTGGAAAGCTAGCAGGCCTTTTCCTGCTGGCCTTTACCTGAGCTAGCAAGCTTTGGCCTTTTGGCTGTTTCCTTCTGGGACGTGAGCTGAGTAGCAAGGTCAGCTGAGTGCTTTCTCTGCCTCCTTGAGCTAGCAAGTTTTCACCCCAGCATCTAGCTCCTGAGTCTTTGTTGGTAAAATTGAATGGTTGGGATTTTCTTTTTTCAATAACACTGAGTGAAGATCAGATTTAAATATTAATGTGCAATGCAGATGAATACTTCATATAAGCAATGCCACTAATACCATCTCACTTAGTGTACTCCAAGGAAGACACTGTCAGCCCTATTTTACATTGGAGGGAATTAGTAGATGGTTAATCAAGTTGACTAAGGTCCCAGGAAGTAGAAGAACTAGGCAATGCCAAATATACACCCTCGACTGCTATACTAAGAAGGAATGATGATGGTGAAGAGTTTAACTTAGCCTGGGTGACTCCATTTTGAAATGAGGAGCCATCTTGACTGGGAGCTGAACTCAGGTACCAGGAAATATCACAGAATGTGCACTTGGCAGAAAACAAAGTTAACTCTCCTAGAAACAGCCTCCAGGAAATATCACAGAATAAATACTTGATAGAAAATAGAGACAATCTTCCTGGCAAAAATCAATGAGAATCGGTTGGGAAAATTCTCCCCAACGTTCCAGATGTAGTTTAGAAGAATGGCAATTGTGATTATGTAGAAAGTCACCTCGCCCCTATGGCTTTTATCCAGTCCTGTAACATCAAGGCGTGAATCCCCCTGCTTGCTGTCATGGAAACCCCCTGCTTGCAGTTTTTCCCTTTAAAAAACCCTGCTCACCCAGGGCTCAAGTCCCACTTCTCTACTACTGCATCAGTGAGACTTGGGTCCTGAGTTCGATTGCTCTTGTAATAAAGCTCTCTTGCTCTTACTTCGAGTCATCTCCTGGAAGTCTCTGAGGGCCTCATGATCCTGGCATAACAATGGTATGATCCAGGCAGGACAGTTTTGAGTAGATCATAAGCTCCACCATGATGTCTAGAGCATAGCAAAGTAACAGGTGATTAAAAAAAGGTTTGAAAGATGAAGTAATTTGCCTAGAGTTGTATTGATTAGGTTGACTCAAGGCATCATGCTTTTATGCTTTAACATTTGCTGCTAATTGTTTAATCTTGCTTCAGAAATCTTAACTTGTACATTTTCACAGGCCAATAAAAGTAAATTTTGACTGCCATATTAAACATCCACAAAATAAAGTAAGCATGGATGAGTTTCAGTCACCACAGTTTAAGTATTTAAAGAACAGATTCACTGGAGGCTGAACACCGAGGCACATGCCTTTAATCCCAGCACTCAGGAGGCAAAGGGAGTTAGATTTCTGTGAGTTCAAGGCCAGCCTGGTCTACAAAGTGAGTTCCAATACAGCCAAGGCTACACAGAGAAACTCTGTCTGGAAAAAACAAACAAACAAACAAAAACAAACAACTAAAAGGCTAAGTGAAACATGCCAGTCACAAAGGACAAGTACTATGTGACTGTTTACCTCAGACAGGAAATCAAATTCTCATGGACGGAAAGTAGAATGGTGGTTGGGAGGGCCTGGCTGGAGGGGAGAACTCTGGTTTCAGATTCAGAGCACGAGGGTAGTAATGGCGCCAATGATGACCCCCCGCCAAGTGATGTGAACACACTCAATGCCGCAGAGCTGTGCAACTGAGACCGTTTAAAGGCCACACAAGCCTGAGGGTACAAGTTCAGTCCTGGGGGCCCACTCACCGGCGGAGGAAGTGAACTGAGTTCAAAGCTGCCCTCTGCCCTCCAATGCCTTGACAGCCCCCCCCCCATAAAACAAAATAAATGGAAAGAACAGTTAAGATAGAAAATTCTATGTTATGTCCATTGTGCCACAGTTCAAAACACATACAGAAAATTAAAATTCTCTGTACTCAACCAAAATACAGAAGAATTTATAAAAAATAAAATACTTAGAAAAACAAGTAAAAAAAGCATTTTCCTAATAACAAATTGTGAATGCTCCGTGATAAACCATTTTGTTCAAGCACTGAAACGTTAATTGGAGCCTTCAGTATTCGGCAGTCAAATGCTGGAACTTAACAACTTTCTCATGGGTTGCCTTTTTGAGATTTTTTTTTGTTCTCTTGTTTCTCTTGGGGACATGCCCCTTCCAGCAGATGGATGTGTTTCATAATTGAAATATTCAGGAGTGGAGGCAGCCATGGGGTAGAAGGCTGAGATGCTGTTGTCTTGTTGACATCCTACCTTTCTAGAAATCAGGACAGGAACTAGTATTTTCGGAGCATCACTGGTACCCATGCTCTGACAAGCCACACCATTCTTCTAATATACTACTACATTTAATTCTTACTTAAAAAAATCATTTTAGTGTGTGTGTGTGTGCCACATGTGCAGGTGCCCCTGGGGTTCCTGAGGAGGCCAGGGAAGGTTCCTGGCTCCCCTGCAGCTTACAGGAAATTGTGAATTGCCCTATGAGGATGCAGGAATCTCAACTCAGGCCCTTTGGAAGAGTTGCCAAGTACTTTTTGTTTGTTTGTTCGTTTGATTTTGAGACAGGGTTTCTCTGTGTAGCCTTAGCTGTCCTGGGCTCACTTTGTAGACCAGGTTGAGCCTCGAACTCACAGAGATCCTCCCGCCTCTGCCTCCCCCAGTGCTGAGATTACAGGCGTGCACCGCTGCACTGGACTTACCAGGCACTCTTACCCAGTGAGCCATCCTCCACTTTCTCCTTTAATTCTTATGGCACAGATATATAAGAAAATATACTGAATTGGATGAAATAGTGTTTTTCTCCCTTTCATTTAGTTTTTAGTTTTTATGTTTCTTTAGATTCCTCTTCTTCTGCTCCTTCTTCTCCTTCTCCTCCTCCTTCTACTTCTTCTGCTTCTGTTCTTTGAGACAGGTTTCTCTGTGTTGCCCTGGCTGTCCTGGAACTCTCTCTGTTGACCAGGCTGGCCTTGAAGGAAGAGATGTGTCTGCCTCTGCCTCCCGAGAGGCGTGGGCTGGTGGTAAAGGCAGGGGCCACCATCACCAGGCTGATTCTCTTTAAATTTATGCATTGTTTGCATATGTTCGTTTTCCCAAAGGCATCAGACAGCCCTGCTGTTGGCGTTACAGGTGCTGTGAGCTGCCTGATGTGGCTGCTGGGACTAGACAGCAGGTCCTCAGCAAAGGCTCTCAACTTCTCGGCCATCTCTCCAGGCCCCGTTTCTTTCCGTTAAAACAATGTCCAGACTCTTTAGCTCAGGCTGGCCTGGAACTTACTCTGGAACCCAAGCTGTCCTTACAGTAATGGCAATCATCTGGCTTTGGTCTCCTGAGTTTTGGGGTTATGGGCATTCACCTGGACCCCAGGCTCTCCCCTCGTTACTGGGCAGGGGTGGGCTGGGTGGGGAGTGCTGTTGCTTCATTAACCAGAGAGCTATCTTTTTTTTTTTATGTTTTAAAAGAGACTTCAAAAAATTTTTTATATTAATCACAGGTTATGTACTTTGTAGCCCAGCTGTAGTCCCTTCCCTCATTCCCTCCCAATCCCCCCATCCCTCCCTCATCTCTTCCCTGCCCTTTTCCAAGTCCACTGATAGGGGAGGTCTTCCTCCCCTTCCATCTGACCCTAGCTTATCAGGTCTCTTCAGGACTGGCTGCAATGTCCTCTTCTGAGATCTAGCAAGGCTGCACCTCCCTCGGGGCGGGGGGGGGGGGGGAGGGAGTCAAAGAGCCAGCCATTGAGTTCATGTCAGAAATAGTCCCTGTTCCCCTTATTAGGGTACCCATTTGGATACTGAGCTACCATGGGCTACATCCGAGCAGGGGTTCTAGGTTATATCCACACATGGTCCTTGGTTGGAGAAACAGTCTCATAAAAGACTCCTGTGCCCTGATATATTTGGTCCTTGTGGAGCTCCCGTCCTCTCCAGATCATATTAACTCCCTCTTCTTTCACGATTCCCTGCACTTTGCCGAAGGTTTGGTTGTGAGTCTTAATATCTCCTTTGATACACTGCTAGGTAGAGTTTTTCAGAGGCCCTCTGTGGTAGGCTATCTTTGTAGAGAAAAACTCAAAGGTTGGAGAGACCCAAGGGGTCTTAATCCTGGGGACTCTGCTGTTTTGTAAAGAGTTCCCTCTTGTGGAGACTGGCCTGAGTGCCACATGATGTCTGCCCTCACTTGAGAATGCCAAGGTTGAGTGTCACATGATGTCTGCCCTCGCTTGAGAATGCCAAGGTTGCGTTTTGAAGGCTCAGCCTTCAGGGGAGCACACTAGGCGAGTGAAGCCGGAGAGGGGAGGGCGGGGCCTCTATCCTGCAGTCATCACTAAACTCCAGAGGGGGAGCGAAGTCTCAAACCGACCTCTTCGCAAGCGACCTGTCAACAGTGAATTTCCCCTTTTATGATTTTCTTGAGATTGGAGCCAAGATTTGAGTTGATCCAAATTCTGCTGTCTTATCTGATTTCCATTACAGAGAATGTGTTTTTGTCATGAAAGTGGATTCCATGGCAGGGGTGTGTACAGAGTTAACAGCCTTTTGTGTCGCTAGGTTCTCATGTTTTTAGGTCGTGCTGTGGATTCGCAGAAAGGTCCAATTGCACATTTCACCTTCTGTCTCCTTTCTCTCTTTTACTGTCACCAGCGGGCAAGTTTAGTTTTCTTGGAGATTAATCATAAAGAACACGGCTTCTTAAAATTAAAAATAAAAAAATTACATTGTGTGTAGTTATTGTGGTAGTTGGAGGCAAATTTTGGGAGTCAGTTCTCACGTGCCAAGCTTGCTGAGGCAGGGTCTCTGGTGTTTCTGCCGCTGTGCAGTGTATTTTATTCCAGGTTAGTCAGCGGGTCTGGCTAATCCTCTTATCTCTGCCTCCCATCTTCCCACAGGAGTGCTGGGGTTACAAATGCTTGCCACAGCATCCAGCTTTTCACACTGAGCACGACTCCCCACTGCCCGAGTCCCCTCCAGCCGCACCCCTCCCCCACCAGGGTTTGGGCAGCAAGTGTGTTCTTTCCAGCTCTTTCTTTTTAAAAATGATGTCGTTTACGTTATGTTTTAACATTCAGTCAGAATGGAAAATGGGATTATTATGTGATCCGGACAGGTTGATTGGCCTGGAAGTTTCTTAGCACTATTGTAACAAATTATCACACAGTCAGTGGTGTGAAGTAATACAAGCCTATCCCATGATTCTGGAAGTCCAAACTTGCTGAGATTAAATCCAGCTGTGTGGAGGGCTGCCTTCTACCTGGCAGTGCTGGAAGAGCCCTCCTAGCTTCTGGAGGCTGCCCGGGCCATGCCCCAGCCCATCCCCCAGCCCATCCCCCAGCCCCAGCTTTTCTCTTTTCCTGGTTCCCCCTTTCGCATTAACTTACTGTTTCTCTTAGTAAGAACACTTAGGATCACACTGGATGGACCAGGCTACCTCATGTTTGTCCTGTATCTGAACTCCTATATCCACATCTGCAGAGTCCCTTTCCCTTTGAGGTGACAAAGTCCCAAGTTCCAGGGATTAAGAGTTGGCTGCCTTTGGGGACTGTTATTCTGACACCTTAGCAAGGGTATGAGAACATGGGCGTGCGTGGTCTCGCTTTAATATCACACTTGGATTGATGTTTTTAATATGTTGAATTTGTAGGCATCACCAGCATTTGATTTTCAACGTTAGAAAAGTGATAAGAATTAATCAAATTTTAATAATATTGATGAAGATTCGGTTAAAATTTTTTAATAAAGATGTGTTTCTTAAAACCCCATCTTTTGGGGCTTAATTATTTGGTTTGTTGTGACAGCGTCTCACTATGTAATTCAGATTAGCTTTGAATTCACCATCATCCCCCTGCCTCCGATTCTGGCATTCTGGAACACAGGCATGCATCACCATTCCCCGATTAATCTCGTTCCTAGTGACTAATTACCAGTCTGTCCAAGAGAGTGTCTGCAGTGAATACAGTGGTCTTCCTAAATATATGACACTCTAAATAGTCAAATTTGTAAATTAAATCCCTCCTTCTTTCCTTCCTTCCTTTCTTTCTTTTTACAGTTTTTTGAGACATGGTTTCTCTGTGTAGCCTTGGCTGTCCTGGATTCACTTTGTAGACCAGGCTGGCCTCGAATTCACAAAGACCTGCCTACCTCTGCCTCCCAGAGTGCTGGAGTGCAGGCATGCATCACCATGCCTGGCTTAAATCCTCTTCCAACAGATTAAACACACACATAAAACAACAAAACCACACCAGGTTCAGTGTTTCTCACAGGGTAATATTGAATTTGGTTCAATAATTGAAAAACTGCACAATCACTCCAGGTTTTACTACTATTCAAACATATATGGGGTCAGGGTAAGGTGGGCTCGACAACTGTTTAGCCAGTTGTTACATATTTAGGTAAAGTAGGACTTCCCTGTCCTGCCCAGTGAAGGACCGGGTTGGGTGTATTACAGGCTGTTTACATCCCCTGTCCCTGTTCCTCATCATGATTATGCTGACACCAGTTTTTCTGAGGCTCCTTCACTCACTTTTGTGTTGGGCTGGGGTGATCCAAATCCTTTGCCTGGAATCACAGGATCGGAATTAAGAGCAAGGATTTGGCAGTCAGATGGCTGAACTGCTGATTCCATCCATAACACCTGCTGAGAAGATGACCAGACCCTCAGTTTCCTCACTTCAGAGGACCTTGGCAGTGGCCCCACACCATCCAGAGTGGGTTGTTGATAGCTACAGAAAACTCAACAAGAGTCTGCCCCCAAGGTGCTCTTAGAAGCTGGCAGCTAAGATATATTGTATTGAATGGTTACTTATGAACCCAGTAGGTTGAAAAACAGGCCCGTGGCACCTCCTGGTCTCCATAAATATTTTGAAGAGACTTTTGGGCAAGAACCTGCTCACACAAGAGGACGTGTGTATCTCATCATCATTTGGGAAGAGGTGGCTATAAACATCCAGAAAACAAATGGCTGTGTCACACCTACAAAACACTGGCAAGCATGATGCACACACAGACTTTTTACCTGGTTCTCTATCTTCCCCCTAGGCTGGGACTGAAGTGTGGATTGAATAGGACAACCTGCTAATGTTGTCTGGCCCTTGTGTACAGCACTTGTCTGTGACAGGAGATATGTGAAGACCAACTCTGCGTGTTCACAACATTTTGGTAACCTACGGGATTCATAGTGTTATCTGCAGGGATCATCACATGTGAGCATTATCCCCCATTTCACAGGATGAGGAAATGGAGGAGGCTCTGAGTGAGGCGGGGTGAGGCTGTGTCTCATGAAGCGTGAGCACAAGCCTGCATCTAATTGATTACTAAGTGATTGACCCTATGTGTGCTTGCTGTGTCTGTGTCCCAAGCATGTGAGTTGTGGAGAGTATGTATAGATACAAACAAAAGATACACAAAATGGGTACAAGCTGTGGGGCCCAGACAGACAATAGGAACCCAGGGAGTTCACTGCAGGGAGAGTTAGAGTACTATTCCAGGAAATGGTGTGGTCTAATTGGGTTGGGGAGCCCCCCAGGCCTCAAGCCTACACAAAGAACATCAGGCAACTAAGGAATACTGAGGGCAGGAAAAATAGTTTTCTCCAGGGAAGAGCATATCAATTGGTTATCCAATACCCCATAGTCAGCTCTGAAAACGAAAATACTAGTTATATTTTACAGACTGAGCAGGTTGCATTTAGGAATATATATGTGTGTAAAGATGTACATGCATGTAATAACAATTAATAAAAAAGAGGCCATGAATTTGAAAGAGAACAAGGAAGGGATATAATTATACTCTCAAAAATAATATAAAAGACAAAAACTAATAAAATAACAACAACAACAACAAAACAAGCAGCCATCAGACACCCCAGAAAAATGGGAGTTCTAAGCCTGAAAGATGGCTGATAGAAAACATGTGTGGGAGAAAATGAAAAGTTTAGTTTGTTTCCAGGCAGGATCTCACTGTGTACACAATTAGCCTGGAACTCATGAACATAGACTGGGCTGGCCTCCGACTCATAAAGATCTGCAGGCCTCTACCTCCTGAGTGCTGGGCTTAAAGGGATGCTCCAGCACAGCTGAAGAAAAGTTTACTTTTTGTAGGCAGTGGTGTGAGGACAGGGGCTCACAAGTCGTTACTGAGTTACAGGGAAGGCGGATCAACTGGCAGAATATACTTGGGCAGGCTGTGAGAGAGAAAGCATTATACACTGGGTTAAGAATTGCCTAGTGGCACATGACTTTAATTCCAACATGTGGGAAGCAGAGGCAGGTTGATCTCTGTGAGTTTGAGGCTACCCTGACATACAGAGTCCAGGATAGCTAGGGCTGTTACACAGAGAAACCCTGTCATGAAAAACAAAACAAAAACAAAAATCAAAACAAAACAAAAAAGAATTGCCTGACTGACCATGACCCCGAACATCTAGTCATGACAAGAACAATGGCAGAATATGGCTGTAAAGGTACTAGAATTGACCTCAGGGACTTACTTTTAGGGGATGCCTATAAAGGTGTGGAAGGAGTGATGGGAAAGGGATGTGAAACGGCGCAGCATCTTCAGCAGATTGGTGATGCCTCAATCCGACCAACAGTTACCTTGTGGGCAGTAGTTCCAGGGAGGCATACGCTCAGGAAAACTGACAGGCTCCACAAGCGGCTCAGTTGGTAGAGTGTTTGCCTCTCATGGTCTACATTGTGTTTGAACCCTAGCACGGTGTAAGCCAGGCTGTGTGGCAAACACCTGTAAGGAAGGACGATCAGAAGTTAAGGCCACCCTCAGCAACTGGGCTACCTTGGGATATATGAGACCTTATCTAAAACCAAAACCAAACTTTAAAACGAACATTAACAGCCCCCGCAGCAGCAACAACAACAAAACAAGTCCCCCCAAAACTTTTGCTCACAGCATTGTTCTTAATAGCTCAAAGAAGCAACAGAAAGATCCACCAGCTGCTGAAATAACCATCTCATACTTGTCCATGCAGTAGAAGAGTGTTCAGCTAGAAAAGTAAACAAAATGCAGACAATTGCTACAATGTAGATGGACCTTGTAACAATGGTGAGTAAAAGAAACCAGACGAAAATGTCAGGTACCACTATTTCACTTACAAGAACTGCTCATATAGGCAAAAGGTCATCAGGGCTGTCAGGGGGAGGGAAGCAAGATGAGAGTGAATGCTTACGGACAGGGTTTCCTTTGGAGGTGATGAGATGGAGGCCAGTGAATGCCTCTGAATTGCATACTTTAAAACTGTACAATAGTGAATTTAGATGTTTTGGCAAAGTTGAGAGAGAGAAAAAAAAAGAGAGAAAGAGAGAATCTGAAAGCCTTTCTGTCTTTTTTGATTTGGACAAGAGGGAGGTTAGTGGGATATGGGGATGTTTGTTAAGTGTCGGTTGGAATGTGAGTCCTTCAGGTTCTAGAAAGAGAATGCTTAAGAAGAAAATTAGAAGAGGTCAGTATATAAGCCTAGTTAGACCTTCCTGAACGTGGATTGGCTCACAGCACAGGAAACAGCCCCCAAAAACTGACAAAAGGGACCATGTGAAATTAGAAGTGTCTATACAATAAGGGTAACAATTAGTGTATTGAACAGGAAGCCCACAGAATGGGAGGAAATCTATGTCAGTTATACTTCAGGCAGGTAGTATTAAGAATGTGTAAAGGACTGTAGGGCTGGTGAAGGGGTTCAGTAGGTAAGGCTGACTGCCAAGCCTAATGTTTTGAGTTTAATCCTTGGGACCCACATTGTGGAAAGAGAGAACCAACGTTTTGAAATTGTTTCCTGGCTTCCACAACCACACCAAGCCTTGTATGTCTCTATATACATTGGAAAAAATAGGTAAATGAATTGATGAATGAATAAATGCGCTAACATTTTAAAAAGGAACTGTAAAAACAAGCAGAAATAATACAAGCAAGCCTACTAATCAGATAAAGGCTACTGAAATCAACAAACAGTTCTCAAAAGAAGAAGCCCAAATGTCCCATAAATATTTTTAAAACTGCTCAACATTCTTAGCCTTCAAGAAAATGCAAATTGAAAGCACTTTGAAATTCCATTTCACCCAGATCAGAATGGTTCCCTCAAAAGAACCAAATGACAAGAAATGCTGGCAAGGATGTGGGGAAGCTGATTCACTGCTGGTGGGTGTGTAGACTGATGCAGGCATCATGGAAATGAGTGTGGAGGGCTCTCAGAAAATTAAAGACAGAACTACCATCTGACCCAGCTGTTCTACTTCTGGCCTTGCACCCAGAGGATTATATCCTACCAGACACATACCTGAATATCCATGTGTACTGTTGCTCTATTCACTAGAGCAAGGAAGTGGAATCAACTTAAATGTCCATCAACAGATGCATGGATAATAAAAATGGGATACGTATCGCCACAGAATTCTATTCAACCACAGAGAAACGGGAAATTAGGAAACTGAATGGAAAGCAAATGGATCTGGAAATTGTTCTATCAAGTGAGGTGAGTCAGCTCAGAGACACATGTTCTCTCCTACACACAGCTCCCAGCCTTTAATATTTACATATATGTGGGTGAGTGTGGATATGGTGGTGACAGAATCCATGTCACACATGTCACATGAAACCAGGGAGGTGTCTCCTGGAGGTGGGTAAAAGGGTACAGAGTGGCAAACAGACAGGGGATAAAAGGGCAAATAAATGAGAACAAATTATCAAACCCATTTCTTCTTGTACATTGATTAAAAAATGAAAGAGCAGGAGGATTAGGAGGCTGGGTGTGGTGGTCCATACCTCTGATCTCTGAGTCTGGGAGGCTGAAGTTGGAAGATCTTGAAGTTGAGGCGAGCCTGAGCTACAGAGTGAGAGACCCTGTCCACAAATCAAAACAAAGCAAGAACAATAATAAAGAGAAGGGGATGGGCAGGTGGCTCAAAGGATCCTGGTTCTATTTCCCAGCATCCCCACGTGAGCACTCACAACGTCAGTCCCAGGAGAAACAATGCCGCTTCTGGTCTCAGTGGCTACTAGGCATGTGCATGGTGCACAGACATGCATGTGGGAAAAACACCCTGCAACATAAAAGAATCAAATGCATTTAAAAAGAAGGAAACTAGAAATTAAACCTTTCAAGACTAATTCCCTTATAGTCTCTGATTATTTTTTTAAAAGAATCTAGCCGGGTGTGGTGGAGCATGCCTTTAATCCCAGCACTTTGGAGACAGGCAGGTGGGTCTCTGTGAATTTAAGGCCAGCCTGGTTTAAAAAGCAAGTTCCAGGATAACCAGGGCTACACACAAAGAAACCCTGTCTCGAAAAACCAAAAAAAAAAAAGGAAAAAAACTCTAAACTTTTATTTATTTATATATGGTATCTGTGTGTCTGTGTGTGTATTGTGTATGTGTACTATGAAATTTTCATGTGGAGGTAAGAATACAACATGTGGGAGTTGGTTCTCTCCTGCTACAATGAGTCCCATAGATTGTAATCAGGTTTGGCAGCAAGCACCTTTCACCTGCTAAGCCATCTAGTCTCTCCCATTTATGTATATATGTACGTATGTATATATGTGTATATGTACGTATGTATTTACTCTTTATTGTCAAATATAATTAAATACATTTTAAACTATGGTGAATCTGATCTTTGCAAAGTATTTCTATTCACATATATAAAAATATATAAATATATAAAAATTCATTTAATATACAAATGTAAAAGAGAATAATTTCTAGATAAAGGAGGTTGGCTGATAAAAATGAACTTTTCTGTTTGTTGTGTTTAAAAAAACAGTAGTTTTTATGAACGCTGTTCAGTGACTTCTCTTATGTTAATCAACTTGCCTAGCAAACAGAGAAGACAGGGTCCAGGGAGCCATGGTGTAATGGCACTTGTTCTTAGAAATATGGAGGGTTGTTTTCTTCCTGTGCTTGCTTGGGTGGCTGTTTTCAGTTTCTAAAGTAGTATTTAAAAACCCATGAAACTTAGAAATAGCAAAGTTCAGAAGCTTACTCAGTAGTCACAGGACTGTTTGGGTGGGCCTGGCCAGCACTCTGTTCCAATTTGCTTCAACTCCAGAACTGGATCCTCAGCCTTGAGTTAATCTTGCCATAAGTAGGATGGCTTTGTTTTCCAAAAATTCAATCTCAATGCAATTTCCTTTGGATTCTAACTGAGGACTGAGTCCCAGATCTGTCCTTCTAAACACCAAGCTTGTAAGGAGGGCATTGTCTGTGCTTCCTCTCACAAACATGTTCCAGAGACAGGAAATTATCCGCCCACTACCAAAATGCCCAGGCATGGGGCATCTGTTGTGTTCAGGGGACAGACCGGAAGCATTGCTCAGCTCCTCTGAGTTGGAAGCAGTTGTGAATTAGGATGCCCTGAAGCTTGCACAGAGGGGCTTAGTGCTGTTCGTTTTTTCCATTTACTCTCTATTTATTGAGTTCTTGGGAACTATAAATGTTGATTCCCAATTGTCAGTAATACTCTCTTTAAGACACTTTTACTTGTAAAACACAAAACCAACTTAAGCCAAAAGGGACCTTTTCTAGTAGAAATACTGGCTGGCCTTACAGAAAGAGGCACATCTGAAACTTTAGGCAGAAGATGGCACCTGGGACGAAACTTTGGCTTTTAAGGCAAATGTCCAAAAGCCGGATGGCCTGGACTTGAAGTTTTCCTTTGCTATTTACTAAGTCTTGGCTATTTAACCAGATTGTAAGTATACTTGTCTATAGAGTGGGAGTCACAGCGGAATCTTCACAAACACTTCTGAGCACTGAGCACTCAGCAGGCAATGTACCTGCTAGTTAGTAGGCATTCAACAATGGCAGCTGAATTCTCCTAATTATCATCATGAACAACTGAATATTGATTTCTCAACTTTTCAATCCTCATATGTTAGTATGGTTACCCATTCCTATAGCTGGTATGCCCTATTCCAGCCTCAAGGGATGAATTCACTAGAGAGTCTCTAGGTTCTAGATCCAGATTTGTTGAGAAGATACTTACTGGCTTAATGGACTAGGCAACAATCCCTGTATAGCAAATAGAAACCAATAATGGACACGTGGAGTAATCATGGTGGCTGGAAAGGCAGCCTTGTGGATAAGACCAAGAGAAAGGGGACACTGGTTAGGCAAACAGACCCATGCTTTCTTGATGACATTAGAAGAGCAGTAGAAATAATGTCTTCTTGAGTGTCCCAGGAGTCTATCTATAATTTTCCATCTTTCTTCAAATCCACCAGTCATCTGAAAAACAAAGGCTGTGGGTGGTTGGCTGAATGAAGCATTTTATGATGGAAACTTTCAAAATGGCCATGGAGATGAAGGAAATTATTTCCTCTCCTACTTCCTTTTCCATGGTGAACTGTTTTAACAAAACCTGCCATCCTGCCAGCAACAATACATGCTTCTACATTAGTGTTTACGTAATGTTTGTATAGATTCAAATTCAGTAAACAGCAAGCTTTTGAGTAAGATGTCCTACTCCATCTAAGCTGGGGATCCCTAAGCTGTGTGGGTAGTTTCTGTGGTATCTGAAGTTTTAAAAGAGCATGATATATATATATATATATATATATATATATATATATATATATATATATCCAAAAAAGAAAGAAAGAAAGAAAAGAAGACAGACTCATGCTAGCTTATTTAATAGGAGGAACCTATCTGCTTATTGAATGGAGACTGTCAATGATAGGCAGGCTTGAGGTGTCAGTTGACATAGAGTTGCAACCATTCTCAGGAGCCAGTTTAGCCACACTGTTCTTTCTTCCTGTGTAATCAGTTTCATTTGAAAACTGGCATCCTTGCTGCATTTGGTGATTCACACCCTTGAAAGACCAAGGCAAGGAGGCTTACTCTTGGTGTGAGCCAGTCTGATGTGTATAATGAGTTCCAGGTCAGCATGGACTACAGACTGAAACCCTGTGTCAAACATGCGCATACATGCATTCACACATGCATGTATGCATGCATGCACAGGACTGACGTCTTTCTTGATCACCAAGGCCGGCAGCAGAGATGGAGGCAGAATGTTTCTATTGTCACAGAGAGGAGAGTTTTTCTTATGGTGGAGTCCACAGAAAACAGAGGATACTTATGATTCCTCCAAAAAGCCAGTCATTAGGAGAAAGATACCCTGGTTAGCAGTCAGTTGGAGATTACTCAAGGAGCCTCTGAGCATTCATTCCCAGCCAAAGATTATGACTGAGAACTTTGGGATCCTGTCAGATCTAGAGGGCTAGATGTTCAGAGATGAAGGTCAATGAGTGTTCTCACGAAAACTTATTTTTATTTAGCTATTTTTTGTTTATTTATTTTATTTTGTGTGTATGAATGTTTTGCCTACCTGTATTATATGTGCAATGTGTGTGTGGTGCCCTCCGGGTTAGAAGAGGGCATCAGTCGCCTGGAATTGAAATTAAGGATGGCTGAAGCCATGGACATGTAGGAGCTGAACCCTCTCCCTCTGTGAGAGCAAGAGCTCCTAACTGCGGAACAAACTTTCCAGCCCATTTTATGCATTAGTTTTATTTATTTGTTTATTTATTTGAGACAAGGTTTCGCTATGTAACCATGGCTGGCCTGAACTGTCTGTGTAGACCAGGATGGCCTCGAACTCACAGAGACCTGTCTGCCTCTGTGTCCCAGTTGCTCCATTCTTTCCCTTTTTAATGTAGTGTAAATACTACATTTTTCTTTTTTTACAGTGCCAGGGCTAAAGGCAAGGGCTGTGTGTGCCAGGCAAGCTATTCTTCCACTGAGCCCTAGCCTACCTCTAACCCCTGAGTTTCTCCTCTGTAACCCAAGCTGGCTTTGAACTTGGAATCCACCTACAGCTGTCTCCAGAGTAGCTGAAATCACAGGCTTGTGCCACCAGGGTAGCTTGCTTTCTTTTATTGTGAGTCACACCTTCTTTCTGTTCTTGGCTAAATTTCGTGGCCGTGGATTCTTCTGGCCCATTTTTGGTGAGCATGGCTAGACGTCTGACCTGAGTTAGAGATTTGCCACCCTCACCCTCAGTTCTAAACTGTCTTTAACTAAGAAGCTGAGTTCCCTCTGCCATGGAAGGCACACTTCTGAGAAGTGAAATGAGTTTGGATCTATCAGCAAAGTGCCTTGTGTTTGCTGAAATGCTAAGCAGACCTATCGTCGCCATTAGAAAGGATGGAGCATGATGAGACATCCTGATTTCAGATCTGAAATAGCTCTGGCATGACTACTGAGCCCTCTTCCCATAACAGAGCTGGCAATGATTTTTGCATTGGGAAGCAGTGGTATTATCTCATTGTCTGTTAATACTAAATATATGGTGATCTGAATTACTTGATATTATATATAGGAGAATGTCTGAAAAATTTAAAAAAATGCAGAGCAGGCAACAAGTGGGGTAGGGGAAGATCTGCTGGGATACTGTTTGGAACTGGCTGTGTAAACAATGTGCTTTGTGGACTTCCTTGGGCCCCTCAAACAAATAAAGCAAGTGGGAGCATCTGGAAGACTGAGGTTCGCTACTGAGGGAAACATTGTCGCAGCAAGATCATTGTTCCCTTTCTGCTGCTTTTGCTAGTGACCTAACTTCTTCCTTTCTTACCCTCCTTCCTTGGAAAAGCATTTGAAGTCCTTTGCAGTGTCAAATGTCTGAAGATGTCCAGAAGAAGTCTCCCTGTTGAGGCATTTATATGATGAAGCAATTGTCTGTCATTATTTTAGCACATCAACAAGGAGCCTTAGGGCACCTCCTTCCAAAGGCCTCAAAAGCTTTAATCTCACTTTTCTCATATGAAAGACAAAAAGAAAAAGGAAAGAGTTAAACAAAGAACGGAAACAAGCCAATCTTTCATCACACTGCTTTTCAAGCATTTGGCTACTGTAGGTTGCCCTAGGTGCACAGTAAAAATGTGCCAGGTATGGTGGCTTTCATAGGTAATTTTAGCTCTTGGGAGATTGAGGCAGAAGGATGGTCACAAGTTTGAGACCAATGTTTTCTTTGTAGTCTACAGCGTGCGACATTGTCTCAAAATCAACTAGCCAACCCAACTCCTGCCTCCTCAACACCCATCCCAGCAACCCTGAAACAGCTACAGTGTCTCATATTTTAATTTAAAAATTTTGTGTGTGTGGGCGTTTTGCTTCCATGCGCATGCATCACATATGCTCCGGAGCCTGTAGAGGTCAGAAGGGGGATTTGGATCCCCTGGAACCGGAGCCACAGATGCTTGTGAGACCCCTTGTGGGTGCTGGGAATTGAACCTGGGTTCTTTGGAAGACTCAGACTCTGAGCCATCTATCTGGACCCTGCTTACAGTTTCTTAATTCACAAGTGTGTGTAGAATTGATTAAAAACTTCTCATGTGTGTTTTCCTGCCTTTTCTATTTTGTCCAAAGTGGTAATTGTGCCCATGTAGTAAGGAAATTTTCTATTTTGTCCAAAGTGGTCATTGTGCCCATGAAATAAGGAAACAAAAGATTTATTTCTTTAAAAAGGCATTTCAGTGCATGAAGGGACACACTGTTACACTATCCTGTTCTACTTTATATTAAGTTTTATTCTGAAAATTTTGGGATCTTACCAGTAGAACTCAGAGGCATGTTTAATCTGCCACAGGTAGTTCCAGGATAGTGTGAACATAGCACAACACAAAAATCATTGCAAAATTACTCATGTAATAATAATAATTTCATAAGTTAATTACTAATTTCATAAGTAAAATAAGTATGGGATAATATTAACAACAAAAATAATAATAATGAAACCCCTCAAGTACATGGTTGAACAAGCTTGAACTTTATAGATGACAAAGCTGTGCTGGATGGTCAGAAGCCTGGACACAGCTACACACTAGACCAAGGAGAGGGTAGTCGAGTAATAGATGCTCCGACCATTATTACTCCCCTGCCTTTTCACAGAGCTCTGTCTGGTTGCTCTCAACGCATAGGCTCGTTTCTCCTTGCTTCTTACTTTCAGGGTCTCAGTTTTATGTGGAAATAACAAATGATCCTCTCTCTGTACCCCACCCCTTGACTGCCCACTCTGAACAGCTGTGTGTGCCAACGTTCAAGGTCCGGGTCTCAGAAGAATGTCCCCTCGCTTTACTGCTCCTGGCCTCCAGAGACGCCCTTTCTTAGCCGAGTCCAGGAAAGCACTTAAACAGACGTTTTTATGTGTTAATCCAGCCCTTTCCTTGCTTCGTTCAGCCCTGTTGTTTATCTTACCTCTGCCCTGTTGACACGGAACTGTAGAATTGCTTTCTCAAATGGCCTTTCAAAGCTTTGTTTACAAATAAAGTGACTCTTGGATCCGGGCAGCTATAGAGCCAGTAATAATTTCCAAAGCTGTACTAAATCTCTTTGTCTTCCTAATAGGACAAAAAAAAAAAAAAAAAAATCAGGTAACTGCCGTACCACTCCAAAGCTCTTGGGAAGTCTGTTCCACTGCCCCAATCCCTGCTGCAAATTCCCGAGTCTTGGGAGAAGATGGCTGGGGAGGACTGAGATGGAAGAGCAGCGCTCTTCTCTCCAGTGGCCGCCGTTGTGTGCCGGTGTTGATGGAGGAAGCAGGGGCTTCATACAGACCAGGCAAGTACTCAGTTGATGAGCTCTATACTCAGCCCAGTGATATATAAGTAGATGAGAAATTAAAAAGTAGTTATCTTGTGTTCTTACATGCGCTGTGTTCTTCCACAATCACCTCTTCAAACACTTCACTCTCCGTATGGTCCTGTATAGGGCTGTTGCACAAACCTTTCCTGGGGAAGTGTGAACAAATGTCTAATTTTCCGAGATAGGGTATTAAAAGACCAAAGTAATTCTTTGACCCAAGGCTATCGTGGTGAGCCAGTTAGATTCCTGGGCTTATTTAGAGCATGTGTAAGGGTTCCCTGTAGGTCTGTGGGTGACCCCATATGGCCATCTGACTGAAAATCTCACCTCAGTACGTGTGATAACTTTGACCCAGCTTCGTGGATGGGGACCCCCTTTCAGTTGCCCTCACACTCTATGTACTTTAGCACCTTCCCACACTACAAGCTGGGTGAGCAGCTGGGGTGAGTTGCACACAGCTGGCAAGGAGGTGCAGAAGGGAGTGGCTGATCGCTCAGGGGAGGGTCAAATGACCCCCTACACAGCCCAACCCCCTTAAAGGAGGGAACATTAATAGGCCCAGTGCTGAGGGTCTCTTGTGACTAGTCACAGCTACACCGATTAAGATGGAAATGACTGTTATGCTCAGAAGACAGCATTTAACCACAGGGGCTCAGCTCCACTCAGAGGTATTTAGTTTCTTGAGCCTGGGGACCCTCTTGATTTCTATTGTTCTGATCCCTAACATTGTAGCTAGGCTCGTATCCAGTATACTTAGTACTGTGAGTGAAATTGCTGGGTGCCTTATAAGTTGTTTTTCCTATGGAGATTTGTGTATTGCTGATTATTTCCTTGTTACTTCTCAGTTTGGGGCATAATTGGAGCCTACATTTTATCCAGTCATCAAGACATGTATTTACCTATAACCCATTCCTAGGACACAAGAGAAAGCTGATATAAATAGTAGAAGCTGCTCATAACTGGCCTGCATTACTTTCTCCCTTTCTGCCAATAGAGGTACAATGATTGTTTCCAGGTTTCATGGAGTTTCTCACTCTCTATTTGTTTTGCTTCCCTACCAGGTCTCCTCTTTCAGGTATAAGCAGTTTTTTGTTTTTTGTTTTTTCCTCTGCAAGGTCACCTGGTAGACAGAGCAGAAAGTCTAATTAAAATGTTCTTGGCATGAAGGTTGTAGTCTCCTTCTCAGCCTTTAGCTCAGAGCCTGGCATATATTAGTCATTCACAAGTTAGAGTGAGTGAAGGAGCTGGGCAGTGTGGTATATTCTTATAATACTTCAGTTCTGGGGAGACTGAGGCACAAGGACTGTGAGTGTGGGAACATCTGCTGGAGTGTGGGATGTCTGACAGCCAAGGATCATAAACTTCAACACACACACACACACGCACGCACGCACGCACGCACGCACGCACGCACGCACGCACGCGCGCACACACACACACACACAAACAAACAAAAAACCAACTCTCCTTTCTCGGAATGCCATTGATTAATAATAGTTCCTTAGCCAGGGGAAGAGCTCGTGGGCTTTTCTCTCCTCCACGCACCGTGTTGACTGACTTGATCTTGTATATGCAGTGACCACCCCTGTCGTGAATCCCTGTGTGCAGTGGGCCTTCATGTCTACAAGACACTAGTACACTCCGCCCACTCTGAATTTTACAACCTTTCTGTCCTATCTTCCTCAGTGGTCCCTGAGCCCGCGGGGAGGAGGTATCCCACTGTGGCTGAGCACTCCACAGACTTGTTCTCAGAACCTTGACCAGTTGTGAGTTTCTTCATGACATATCTTTCACTTCACAAAGAAGCTTCTCTGATGAGGTCTAAGAGATTCTTAATCTGTGGATATGGAGATACAAATTAGACAACAGTTTGATATTATGTCATTTTATGGACCAATAGGATGCTCACTGTGACCTACCCAACCATGGGTTCCTGGCCAGATTTCTAGTAGTGGGCATACATTTTCTCCTGTGGCGGTAGCTTTACATTTAAGCAGAAAGCAGTCCGTTATCCCCATACTGGTTATGCTTTTGCACTTATGGGGATATCTTGCCGTGATAGAGATCACTGTAGTTCACAGACTTCACAGATAGTATACAGTTATTGACTTGTCCCCTCCAGCAGCCTGCATAGCATCTTCTAGTACTATGAAATATATAGCTAAGGAAACTTCCTGGTCAGTATCAACTTGATTTCTTCACATAGTATGACCAAAGCATGTGGTATCTTCAGTGATAGGGTCTTATCAAGTAAGAGCAATGACAATACCTTGTATGTTTTGGGGACCTCTGGGATACTTCTGACCAAGGACACAAGGGAAGCTTGGCATGGTGGCTTATGACTTTAATCCCAGCTCTCAGGAGGCAGAGGCTGGTGATCTCTGTGAGTTCAAGGCCAGCCTGGTCTACAAATCATCCAGGACAGTCAGGGCGACACAGAGAAATTTTGTCTCAAAAAACCAAAAAACCAAAACCAAACCAAACCAAACCAAAACAAAACAAAACCCAAAACAAACAAACAAAACAAAAATAACCAAAACCCAAAACAAAATAAGACAACAACAACAAAACACAAGGGAAAGGAAGGTACCCTATATACCTGACACTGTGTGCTTTTTATTTGGCAATCAATGTCTTTTGGGAAGAACATTATCCCCTGTATAGAGTAACTTATTTTATATGAACACACACACACACACACACACACACACACACACACGAGAAAGAGAGAGACAGAGAGTTTTATTTGGCAATCAATGTCTTTTGGGAAGAACATTATCCTCTGTGTGGGGTAACTTATTTTATATGAACACACACACACACACACACACACACACGAGAAAGAGAGAGACAGAGAGACAGAGACAAAAAGAGACACACACACACAGAGAAAGAGATTATGAGGATTATTTAATAACAGGCTTTCTCAGACTTCCTTGTGTTACTAATCCTTCCACCCATCTCTCCTCAGACCTACCCTCCATTCCTCTTCTCACCTAAACCTCCCCCTCTTTATTCTCATTTTCCCCTTCATATCAGCTGTGTTGTGCTCACTCTGTCCCCACAGTGCCTCAGTTTTTACTCATATATATGTATCCTTTTGTCCTCTTAGATTCATATCCTACTGTGTATCCCAGAACCTCGAGGAGAAAACGAAGGAATGAATGCCTTCCAAGAACATTTTTTTTCAAATTCCTTGCTAAAATGTTGATCAGCATTAGCCCAAGAACGTTGGACACCTTCCTAGATTATCACTAGTCAATAGTTACAGAAAGAATAAAACTTGTAGGCAGCTCAGCCTGGAGAATAAATGAGATGTGTTAGCAGGGACTGGCTCCTCCTGCCACAGTTGAGTGAGAGAGAAGAATCCTGGTTTGTAGAGTGACTTCTCTAGAGCTGTTCAGGTCCTCTGTAAATCCTCCGAGTTCCCTCGTCTGTGAAATTATGTGCTAAAGCCGAGGCTTGACATTCTAAGACGCTGGGATTCTGATCTTCCTCCACCGTTACTGGTACTTGTAAACCATGAGAAAGTGCAACCTCTCCGATCCTCTTCACTATTGTGAGAAAAATGGAAGCTTCAATCTTCCAAGTCTGTGACTGGGGATATGATTAAATCCAGAGAGAGGTCATCAACCTAAGCAACCGAAAGAGGCCAAAGTTAAAAATCAAAATTAATGCAAACAATTCATGATGGACAAACTCACACAGACAAAATAAATAATGATGATCTGCAAGCCACAGTAGAGCCCATGGTAGAAAGGAACAGAATTAATTGAGACCATGCATATAAGGTACTTGGAACAGAGCCATGTACCTAGTAAATGTACAATAAAAACGCATCAGTATTATGAAATAATTCCCAAGGTGTCTTCTAGTTATAAAATTGTTTAGCTACCAATTGTCCCTTCAATATAGCGCCTTTTAAAACATGAAAACTACTGATTAAATTTCAGGCAAAAATTCTGTAGAATTGGCCCAATGCCCACTATGCTTTTGAACCATGCAGAATTAGTCCCACACACAAAAAAATCAAGAAATTTTATTTTAATTACTTTTATGTGCATGTAGATCCTAATAAATATACTGAAATGTTAATACAATTTCAGAACAAGGTTAAATCAAATATGGTCAGAGAATAGTCAAACTAAGCACAAATGTCTACTGGTTACTCATAATTGCCCTAGTCTCTATCCACCTTCTTAAGTGTGCATATATCATGTTAATATATACAGATATATCAAATATGTATATTGAAGGTCTATTATGTGACTTGGAACCAACTAAATGTTGGATACATAAAGGGGTATAGAATCCTACCCTTGGAGTCTCTAATTGGAGTTAAAATATGCCAGAAAACACAGAGGGTCTGTATTACATGACAAGGCTATTTTTCACGAATAATGCAGCTTAGAGCACAAGGATTTATAATGAGAAATATTTCCATAAGAATTATTGTAAAACTCTAGATATATATTAGAGCCTCACCATTCAACACTTTTCATCCATTAACACTGACCCAAAACACATTTAAAAAACACTTAAAAAGCATTATGTAAATACTGAGGAACTCATAAAGGCCATGCGTAATCATTTGCCCCTTCAGATATTGACCCTGGGCGTATGAAGAGTTACAAGGACCTTGGTTAGATGTTACACAAAAATCCACACAATCTTTCGGGAGAGGAGCGGGAGGAGGAGCAGGGAGGGTTGTGAGACCCCTCCAGAACCACTGCTTTGAACTTCACATCTGCACTGCTCTGTGTACTGAGTAGCTGGGCTGGAGACTGGGGGCAAGGAATAGCAAGCTAATGAAAGCCCATGGGTATGTCCTTACTTATATCATCTTTTTATTTGTTTTTGTTTTTTAGACAGTGTCTCACTGTAGGCCAAGTAGCTCTGAGTTCGCTCTGTAACATATACTTCCCTCAAACTTATGGCAATGCTCCTGCCCCAGACTCCCTGAGATTGTATACATGAGCTATGATGCCTGGTGTCATCTACTCCTTTTTAAAAATTAAGTATCATCACCATCATCATCATCATCGTGTGTGTATGTGTGTGTGGTCTAGTTTCATTCCTGGGGCTGTGATAAAATACCCCCCAAAAAGCAACAAAGTGCAGGCTTGAGGTGTTGAAGAGATGGCTCAGGGACTAATAGCATTGGCTACACTTCTACAGGACTGGAACTTAGTTCCTAGCACCCTCATGGGACAGCTCACAACTTGCATGTCCTCTGGCCATGTAGACCAGAAAATGGTGCTGGATCTCGTGAAGCTGAAATTATGGAAGTTGTGGGTGTCCATGTATGTTCTGGATGCTGAAACCGGGTCCTTAATTGCTTAGCCATCTCCCCAGCCCACCCATCACTAGTTTTTGAGGTAGTGTCTGTTCCGCTTTTGCTGGGCTGTGCACTCCTGCAGTGTTGGCATCTGGCTTTTTTATGTGGTTCTGGGGATTGCACTGGGGTGGGAAGGCTGGTTCATTAGGAACTTTTACCTACCACCCCTCTCTTCAGGCCATTATAGCCTTCCTAAAGACAATAAAGGAGAAACAGGCCAGTCTGTTCAAGCTACTCCTGCGTGATTCCATCTATATGACCTTGAAAATATTCTGGAATATCAGTGGAATCCAGGGAGAGACAGATGAGTGGCAGGGCCAAGAGGGTTTGTAAGTTAGTGCAACTACTCCGTATGGAGCTGTAATGTTGGACCCATGTCCTTGAGCATTCTTCTAGACCTATAGAACGTGCAGCAACCGTAATTGCTAACTCAAACCGTCAGCACTGAGAAACAATGATGAGTGTTCATCAGCTAACAGATGAACCCCTTTGGTGGGAGGTATTCATAACTAATGAAACTATGTATGGGATTGGGAATCAAGTTTATGGGAAAATCTCAGTACCCTTTGCTGAATTTTGTCATTAATTTAAATTTTCTTTGAAAAAAATAATGTTTTAGAAGGGGGCAGGGGCATAGATCTCTACCGAATTTTATCTGCAGCCACAGAATGGTGCTGGTGCTGAGGTGTTGGGAGGGAAGCTGATCTGTGGAGCAGTATCTCCTTGATTTCTGAAGAGCCAAGACTGTCCTAGGAGTCCCATAGCACACACGCACCAGAAAATTTTTTGGGGGGAGTGTGTGAATCACAGTCTCTCTTTATTACACTGTTGCCAGAGCTAATGTGATAGAGACATATGGAGTTCTACCTACTCATTTTATTGTTTGTGACCAATGTGCTTCTAAGAGCCGGGCTTAGAACTGAAAGTTTTGTGCTTCCAGATGTTACTTGAGTGAACTCATATTGCGAAGTCTGTAATTGGTTTTGTTTATTGAAAATAGACTCTTCTCTCCTACAATGCATCCTGACCACATGTTCCCCCTTGCACTCTTCCCAGATCTCCCTACACCCCCCCCGCACCCCCTCATTTCTGACTCCCTTCAGAAAAGTGCAGGCCTCCAAGGGACAACAACTTAACATGACAAAACAAAATACAGTAGGACAAGGCAAAATCCCTCACACTGAGACTGGACAAGGCAACCCATCAGGAGGAAGAGAATCCCTAGGGCAGGCAAAAGAGAGACACACTGGAAGAAGTCCTACAAAACACCAGACTAACAGCTATAACATATATCAGAGGACCTGGTCCAGACCCATGCAAGACCCTTTTGGCTTTTCAGGTCTTCATTGAGAAGTCAGGTGTCATTCTAATAGGTCTGCATTTATATGTTATTTCTTCCCTGGCAGCTTTTAATATTCTTTTGTTGTTGTTGTTCTGTATGTTTAGTGTTTTGATTATTATGTGGTAAGGGGACTTTTTTTCTGTTTCAATCTATCTATTTGATGTTCTGTATGCTTCTTGTTTGCACCTGTATAAGCATGCCTTGCTTTAAAAAATATTTATTTTATTTTATGTATATGAGTGAAGTATCTGCATGTACACCTGCATGCCAGAAGGGGATATCAGATCACATTATAGATGGTTGTCACCATCTATAATTGCTGGGAATGAAACTCAGGACTTGTAGAAGAGCAGCCTGTGCTCTTAACCACGAGCCATCTCTCTAGTCCAAGCAAGTCTTTCTTTATATTAAAAAAAAAAAACTTTTTTTTTGTTTTGTTTCTAGTTTTCAAGACAAGGTTTCTCTGTGTAGCCTTGGCTGTCCTGAACTCGATTTATAGACCAGGCTGGCCTTGAACTCACAGAGATCCACCTTCCTCTGCTGGGATTACAGGCATGGGCCACCACACCTTGCAAGAATTTTTTTTTCTATGATTTTCTTAAAAACAGTTAACAAAATCCTTCGAGCTGGGATTCTTCTTCTATTCCTATATTAGGTTTGCTCTTTTCATGTGTCCCAGATTTCCTGAATATTTTGTGTCGCAAATTTTTCTAGATTTAACGTTCTTTCCTGATGTATCTATTTCTTCTATTGTATCTTCAATGTCCCCATCTCTTGTATTCGGTTGGTGATGTTTGTGTCTGTAGTTCCTGTTCTTTTACCCAGGTTTTTCGTCTCCACAATTCCTTCTGTTTGTGTTTTCTTTATTCTTCTGTTTCCATTTTGAGGTCTGGAAAACTTTATTTCCTTCAACTATTTATTTTTCTTGGCTTTCTTTAAAAGATTTATTGATTTCTTCCAATTGTGTTTTCCAATATTTCTTTAAAAGATTTATTCATTTTCTCTTTAAGGACCTCCATCATCTTCACCTGGTTTTAAGGTCTTCTCCTTTTGCTTTAGCTGTGACGGTCTTCTGTGGCTCTAATGGAGACCTATTTTCCCATGTGTTCTTGATTTTGTTTTTACCTTGGCATATAGGTGTCTGATATTGGGTTTAGGTGCAGAGTTCTTGGAAGCTAGAAGGGCATGGTTTGTGGGATCCACAAGAGGCATGGACAAGTTTTATTTACTTAGTTATTTATTGTTTTTGGGACAAGGACTCATGTAGTCCAGTCCAGGCTGGCCTCAAGTGCACTACATAGCCAGGAATGACTTTGAACTTGTGATCTTCCTGCCTCTTCCTCCTGAGTAATGGGACTACAGGTATATACTATCACATCTAGTTTTTCTGCTGGCTTCGAGCCTCAGGACTTCATGCCTACTAGGCAAGTACTTTACCAATGAAGCCACACTCTTGCCTCCTATAATTGATTTTAAATTGTGCTTGGGAGAAGACAGAACAAGATAGCTAAACATTTGTGAATTTTAAGTCAACATGATAGTGGGAGACAGTTTATAGCGGGGAATATTCTCCTAAAATAGCTTGCATTTATTCCTAAATTTACATTTTAGATGAATTTAAACATCAGCAATATTTATCATTGACCAGTACCAAATGTCATGCTATAATGATAAATATTAAAAGAGGCTTTCTTTGGCAAAATGTTTGGTGTTCAAGATAAGTAGATAGGCTATACCGTTTAAAGATATTTCTAAATTGTTTGTAATCTCCACTGCATTCTGTAGGTGCTGGATACCCTTGTTTACCTGCTTAGATGATTCTAGTGTCCTGGTGCTGCTGGGTCTAAGGTTAGCTAGATTATCACTAAGGTATGGTTATGTCCATCTCTGCTTCAGGTATGTGGAATGAAGAGCTATGACTTAGCTGAGCATCAGCACAGCTTCTTCTGCCTTGAAGATAAGTGCTTATACAATCGTGTGTGTTTGTGAGTGAACAGGATTTGGGATTGGGTTTACTTTGACTGCATGGAGATTTGGGGCATGTAGTTTACATTGACTTGCCTCCAAGCATGGAGAAATAATCACTGAAGAGCTATACTGTGCTCTCTTTAAAGCTGCAGTTCTCCGGAAAGCCCCGTCTTTGCATTTATCTTAACGTTCCTGCATTGTTTAGTTCACACTGTCCAACTACATCCTTACCAGTCGGTGTCAGCCCAGAGGAGGTTTTGTTCAAACACTAAACCATATCATAACCCACCCCAAGCCCTAGATTTAATCAGTAGAACAATCACTTTTTAAAAAAGATATATTTTGCCAGGAGTGATGGTGCATGTCTTTAATCCCAGCACTCATGAGGTACAGGGAGACAGATCTCTATGCGGTCAAGGCCAGCCTGGTCTACATAGTGACTTCCAGGCCAGCCAAGGCCTCAAAAACAAAACAAACGAACAAAAATTATTCACATGAGTATTTTGCTTTTTTGTACGTATGTGCACCACATGCATGTGTAGTGTCCCGTGGAGATGAGAATAAGGTATCAGATCCCCTGGAACTGGCGTTATAAGTGGTGCCGGCAGGCGTGTGGTTATGGCAAATGAACTCAGGTCCTCTGCAAGAGCAACAAGTCCTCATAACTGCTGGGCCATCTCTCCAGCCCCAGGTCAGTAGAAGGATGATTTAATATCATCACAAGTACCCTTGGAGTTTCAGAACTTGATCACTCATATTTTAAGACTCAAATAAATCCACATCATAGCAGATATGGACGTTCACATTTATTTCTCCTTATTAAAAGGATCAAAGTAAATGATTTGGTAAAGTTGGTTTGGGTTTTTATTTTTAAAGAGCATTCATTATGGTCACATATAAAATTCAACGAGTGATAATTTCTATATGAATTCTGATATAAAAATCAAGGGTTTTTCTCAGCCCTTTCTGGACCGGTCTTGTCTACAGATCACATGCTTTCTTAAGCCTCCAGGTTAAGAGCTCTACCCAGCAATAAGACTTGTGATTCAGTCATTGCAAAGTGACTCCGTGAAGGAGGACAGAGGAAGGGAGTGTTCGCCAAGCACACCCCTCTAACTGCAGCTCTGCTGTGCACACTGAGAAAAGTGCAGATTCCGAGGTGGGGGTGGGTCTCTTAAGCTGAGCATGCGCAGAGGAGCAGCTTCTGCAGGAAGTGCTGTGCTATTCAGTGCAGTGATAAATACCTGGAACAGACGGTTTCAAAGGAGGAAACAGTTATTTTGGCTCATGAGTTTGGAGGTTTTAGTTCTGTTCATGGTCAGCTGCCTCCATTGCTTTGGGCCTGAGATAAGACAGGCTACCATGGTGTCGAAGGCACCAAGAGCAGAAATTGTCACTTCATGGCAGGTCAGAAACTTGAGGCTGGAGGGTGGGGCAAAATGTGATCTCCAAGGACACGCCCATTGACCTACTTCATCTAATAGTTCCTGTCTAAATAGTGGGTTAGTCTGCTGAGAAGGTCAGCCCTTTCAGTGGGGGAGTGAGACTTCAACACCTGATCCATTTCTAGGACACTTTAAATCCAGACCACAACAGATTAAGGCTCACAGGTACAGTTGTGAGTTTTTCAAAGGGACCATTGATTATGGTCACACATAAGCTACAATGAGTGCTAATTTCTCTGTGGGCCATGATCAGGAGGGAGATGTTCTCACACTTGCTAAGGCTGATGAACATACAGTTAGGCCAGAAAAAGGAATTAGACAAAGTTAGGTAAAAAAAAAAATCAATTTATGAGCAGAGAAGGCTTTTAGTTGCATATTAGCATGGCAAGATATTTTTGAGAAAACAGGATTTTCTAATAAATTAAGTAGGGTGTGAACTTAATAAAGCCTTGGCTTAAGTATTACCATTTTCTGACCATCTCTAATGAGCTTAATAAAAAAAAAAGGAGAGATCTATAAAATTCAGAGAATTGCAGAAGAAATGGAAGGAAGTAGGCTCTTTTGGCAGGATTATGGATTGTTGTAACTCCCGTTGGAGAGTCATTTGACTGTACGCCATAGTGTACGCCATAGTGGCCAACACTGCTAAATGATGGTGGCCTCAGCAAGTGTCTGTCCCTTGTTGATGCTGTGCACTTTTCGACCATAATTTGAGTCTTGCATCCATGCCCGGCAGCATCTAGGCTAATGGGGAAACTCCCTCTAGAATCAGAAACATCCTCATGGGACGAAACAGAGGAAGCTCAAAAGGTTCCCAGATGAGCAGTAAAATGGTGTTTGTGCTTACAATATATTGGTTAAAATTTTATGGCATTTCTATAGGCAAGAGACTGGGAGGTGGAGGTCTGGGAAGTCGGGAAAGTTAAAGCCTGGAAACATTGTGGAATCCTGGCAGGGTCTTAGTAAGGTGGTTCTCAACCCGTGGGTCGCGACCCCCTCGAGAGCCAAATGGCCCTTTCAGAGATGCTGAATATCAGATATTTACATTACAGTTCCCAACGGTAGCAAAGTTTCAGTTATGAGGCAGCGATGAAATAACTTCATGAATGGAGGTTACCAAAACATGGGAAACTGTATTAAATGCTTGCGACATTAGGAAGGTTGAAAACCAGTGACTTAGAAGGACCTTTTCATTAGAACAAATAAAGGACGTTTTAAATATATAAAATAGCATATATTATTAGAATAAAAATGTTTTTACAGATTGATGCAATTCCAGTTTGAGAAATTATCCTAAGAGAGTATTCCTGGAAATACCCAATCCATTATGTTCTGAGACAGCTCCTTCAGCACTGAAAGATCTGTATTAAGAACTTCAGCTATAGGCTGGAAAGGTGGCTCAGAGGTTAAGGGCACTGCTGCTCTTCCAGAGGTCCTGAGTTCAATTCCCAGCGACTACATGGAGGCTCATAACCATCTATAATGAGATCTGCCGCTCTCTTCTGGAGTGCAGGTGTACATGCAGACAGAACTTTTTTTTTTTTTTTTTTTTTTAAACAAAAGCAACTTCAAATACTGGCTAAAACATGAAGTACTAGGTGGATGGCTCAGATGTTTGCTGTGCATCATCCTGATGAGGACCTGAGTTCAAATCACCGGAATCCATGTAATGCCAGGTGTGGCGGTAGAAACCCCGGGACTTCTGTTGCATGATGGGAAACAGAATGTAGCCAGATAGTCTGGCAACTGCAATGCAGCAGCGAACACAATAGAGATTCTCAATCTAGGTGACCTGCAGCAGATTAGGACTGCTGAGACCGCCACTCGGAGCACATCCTGTAAGCCAGTGTAATAAGGAAGGAAACTCATTCCACTCTACGGTATTAAACAAGGGTTTATTTGCTGCTCTTATAACAAGAATAAAAGTCTTTGCTCTGAAAATCTGAAGTAGTGGGGAAAAGAGAGATTGTGTGAAAATCTTCAGGAGGAAAGAAGATCAAAGGTACCAGTTGTCTAGGAACCTGAGCTTCAGCAATAGAGGGAATGAAACCTGCATCAAACTATCTAAAACAAAGATGGGCAGGGAAGCCTGGTGGAGGGTGCTGGTCATGTGACTTTCCTGGGGCTGCTGTTGGAAAATGTCTGCTCTCCTCACACAGAGGTCACTGACTGTGGAGTCCAGCTCAACAAGCGGAGAATTCATCAGCATTACTTCGAGAGATCACTCACAGGTTCCTCAAAGGCCGCCAGCCCACTAGAATGCTCCACCCCAGCACATCTCATTCACCACAGCTGTAAGAACCCATCTCCATTCAAGGCATGAGCTTTCTCCTCCCAGCATGAGGGAATGTTAACAGGCTTGATCTCCGAGGGTCTCCTGCAGTTGGCTTCAGCAGCTTTCTCAAGATGGAGATGGTCATGTTCCACTAGGAGGAGAGGGCTACGGGTGTACACAGTACACCCTGGAAGGAGAGGTCTCTCTGTGAGCATGCGTCGCTCCACAAATGGCTGTGAGGGTGACGAATCTCTGAAAGCACACAGCAGGATTCAATGTGGGATGTGACAGCTCTTGCTGGAGAGATGGTTCGGCAGTTAAGAGCATTCACTGCACTTCCAGGGTGCTGGATTCCGTTCCCAGCATCCACCTCACAACCATCTGTAACTCTATTTCCAGAGAATCCAGGGGAACAGAAATCAAGGCCCATGAGCGCTACACTCACTTGGTATATTTACATAATGCAGGTAAACAATCACACACACACATACACACACACATACAAGGAATCTTTAAAAAGCACAGAATACTTAGGGTAGAGAATAAAGGAGCTTCTGCATTTGGATTTCAGTGATCCTGTCTCAAGAAGCCCTCTTATATAACATTGTCACATGGACTGGTCCTCAGGGTGTGTGTGGTTCAGACGTACAGACTGAAGATACTTGGAAGGAGCAAAGTTGCATGTGAAGGGAGAGCACCTGAGTACTGTCTGTTCTGTAGTAGGGAAGAGCTAGACACGACTGGAGGGTCACAGCACCTTACACCAGCTGCCTTTTCAGCGCTGTGACCATATGCCCAACGTGCATGAGGCCGGATTGTCTTTTCTCACTCTTTCGAAGGGATCAGCCCATCGACACTTTTTCGCATACAGTGGGCAGACCATTTTAGTGTCAGGATTTTGTAGAGGGTTATAGTCACCTCATGGCAGATAGAAAACAGAGGGGTGGGAAGGAAAATGGAGAGGGAGGAAGAGACTGAGTGGGAGAGGGAGGGGAGAAAAAAGGGAGGGGAAGAGAAGAGGGGGTAGAGAGAGAAGAGGGGAAGGAACCAGGGAAACCCTTGGAAGTCATTCTTCCAGTGACATACTTCTTCCAGGTAGATTCCATCACCTAGAGTTTCCACCATCTCTCAAAATAGTTACTCCAGGATTAAGCATTCAGTACACCAGTCTGTGGGGGACACTTTGCATTCACATCCTGATAATTGTCAATCAGATGAAAATATATTGAAACATCCACAAATGGGCTGATATGTAGCTTTTTCAATCAGAAATTAGTATCTGTTTACCACGGATCAAATCTGTTCCAAAATTTAGGAGTGATTTTCCTTGTTTTAAATGGTGAAAACATTAAATGGAGAGTAGTATTTCACAACAGGTGAAGGAAATGAGTGTTGTGAAATGAAGTTTTGCGACACAGTCTGTTCCTGCCAGCACTTGGTCACAGCCTGTTTCCGCCTGTACTGCTGCAAGTGAGTGGGCTAGGGAGGACCCAGGGGCCTGCAATGTTTGCTGTAGGAACAAATCTTTCAAGTTGTTCTGTGGCTTTCCTTGGGGAGATGAGAACAAGCATCAATTCACCCCAGATAGGGCACTACCAACAGACCAAAGGGATGGTTCCACTCAAGTCTAGCTCAGTGAATTAAAGAGTTTTAGGAGGTTACTTATAAGAGCATGTATGATGCAAAGGCAGGTGTGTCACCAAAAAGCCAACCATCACATGGGTGAGGACTCACAAAAACTGCATCCCCGGGGCGGAGCTCTATGCGCAGCTTCCAGAGGGCCCAGGCAGCTGGAACATCTCCTCCTTCCCTGCCGTCCCCAGCAATTGCTTCTGCTTATAGAACTTTGGAAAGAGGCCTGTTAGTCTTGTAAGTTTTAAGAATTCCCTGAGACTTGTGAGGCCCCTTCATTTCCTGAGACTGAAAGAGCTTCCCTTTATCCTCTATGAGGGAATGCTTCTGTCTGTAGGAAGTGTCATTGAGTAAGAAGACAGATGTTAAGAAGGACAGATGAAGCCTGAAGCGCACAGATCTTCTCTGATGACTTTTTCAGATTCCTTTGAGCTGCTTTTTGTTTGCTTGTTTGTTTACACAGTATTTTGTTATGTAGTTCAAGCTGGCTTCAAATTCACAATCTTCCTGCCTCAGCCTCCAGAGTGTTGATATTAAGGCAGATGCCACTGTGCTTGCTAATCTGGTTTATTTTTAGTTGATGTGTTTGTTCCTGTTTGTTAATGTAACTTTTATTCTCCTGATTTAATTGTCTCTGAGGCTTACTTTCTCTGTCTGTTGACCTAGGCCTCGTTCTGGAAGGTTTTAGCATCCATACAATCTAATCTAGGCCTAGAATGTTTTCAGCCTCTGAAATTTACTACTCAAACTATTCTCCAAGATGACTGATTCAATCTGGTTTCTCTCATTTCTCACTGAATTGCTCTGTTTGGCCTCGAACTAACTCTGGCAAACTTTTCTAATCTGGCTCCTTGTTCTCTGGCTCATTCTGTCTAGTGTGTTCTCTCTTCAACCTCTCTCTGTAAAACTCTCCAGGGGAAAAATGCCTCTGAATTCTATAAACTGATCTGCCACAAACTCAGCTCCACTGTGTTGCCTCTCAACTCACTGACTCGACCAAACTGCCTGAACAGACCTCACTAGAACTCAGAGATCTGCATGGCTCTGTCTTCTGGGTGCTAGGATTAAAGGCGTGTACCACCACACCTGGACCTAAGCTTTCCTGAAATGTGCTCTGCAACAAGCTGGCCTTGAACTCAGAGATCTGCTAGCTTGTGTCTCCTATGACTAAAGGCATGTCTGTATTTCAGTCATATCACACAGACCTAGCAAGTCTTTGGATGTGATCTCTTGCCAGAGCAGCCATATTCTGAATTAAAATCCCTCTACATCTGTCTTATAGTTATTATACATCGTTATTATAAAACCAAATTTATGTAACTACTATAAAACAGACCAATAATGTCTAGTCACTTAAACAAATGTGAATGCTTTATGCAAAACATTGTCAGTCTGTTACCAGAGTGAAAAGGTACTGAGGGAAGTTTGTTTTTTTGTTTTTTGTTGTTAGCTTTTTTTTTTTTTTTTTTTGTGGCTGAGCCTTGCTGTGAACCCAGACCAGCCTTGAACTCAAGATCCTTCTGTGTCAGCCTCCTGAGTATTAGGTTATACAGGCCTGAGCCACTGTGACTGGCTCAGGACCATATTCTCATTTTATGCTACCCCCCTTGGGACTTAGCATAAAAATCTGATGATTCATAGCAACCCCTCAGGACTTCTTACTGTATTACCATGT
The DNA here is from genome assembly GCA_028658305.1 of Pachyuromys duprasi. Classification (NCBI taxonomy): domain Eukaryota; kingdom Metazoa; phylum Chordata; class Mammalia; order Rodentia; family Muridae; genus Pachyuromys; species Pachyuromys duprasi. The sequence continues at coordinate 7,722,566 of CM053753.1, forward strand.
GAGAGCACATGCACAGTAATGGTACCTTTCCATGTGATGATGCCTGAGCCGCATGGAGTAAGGTTGGATGAGGGATGAGGGAGGAGGGAAAGAGTTTCACCGACAAAAATAAGCAGCCAAAGCTTGTAACTTGCCCTGTGCCAATGTCACCTCAGGCAAGTGTAGGGGATCACAGTCAGGAAGCATTTTGCTAATCCATTTTGGGGTGATACATTGGCAAGGACACGGGAAAACTGGCTTGGAACATTGCCTGGGCCTTCTTCTTTAGAAAGTTAGTTATTTTTCTGTGCTGGGTCTTGCACTCCTTTTGTCTGTCCTCCCTTTCCTTTCTCCTCTCCTCCTTCTCTGTGGCCTCATGCACTAATCTGTTGTGTGGAGAAAATTCAGTCTCCAGTTTATAAAGTACTAAATCTGACACTGTTAGTCACAACCAATCCTGCTGCCTGGACGTCTCCCTCCTGTGTCCAGCACTGTGCCTGCTGGCCAGACTCTGCCCATCCCCAACCTTGAGTCATCTCCTCCCAGCCCCAGCCTCTGACAGTCATTTTTCTCCATCTCCCCTCCTGATCCTGCTTCTGGTTTCAGAGGTGACTGGTTCGAAGGTTGCATCTTTTTGATGACCCCTACTTTTATGGAGTGAATCCTTTGTCCTGGGTGCTGGTCTGTTTTGGGAGCAACACTCCAGAGTGCTTTAGAGGGCTGCCCTATCCAGCTCCTCCTACTTCAGGGTTATGCTCTGCTATACCCACAGTCTGACTTGCCTTTGTATCTCAGGAGCTGGCACAGAACCCATGACCAGGAGCCTCTTAAAACACTGGGTTAGAAGCCAGCGTACACATCCACACCATCCCTCCTGCAGCTGCTCAGAAAGCACTTAGGAAATGACTGGGGGGTGGGTAGCCACTTGGAGAAAACTTTCCAGGAGGGCAAATGAGCAATGCTGGCCGTCTGGACAATGTTCTCACCACTGATTGACAGCAATCTGACTTCTTGGAGTCTGTCTTTGTGTGCTTTCTTTTGCCGAGGTCAACACAGTGACCAAAAAGCAACTTAGGGAGCAAATGGGTTATTTGCCTTATGCACAACACAGTTCATCACTGAAGGAAGTCCGGGCAGGAGCTTAAGCAGGAACAGAGGCAGAACCCATGGAGGAGGATGTTTAGTGGCTTGCTTCCAGGCACACATTCAGCTATCTTATATTTCAATAACAAAATCAAGAAAATGTCACACAAACATGCCTACAGGAAAATGGGATAGAGAAATTTCCTCAGTTGAGATTCCCTTCTCCCAGGTGACTCAAGTTTGTGCTGAGTTGACAAAAACTAACCAGAGCAGGCTTTCGCTCAGGAAGTAGTCACAGATGTGTATGTGAAAATGTGTATATACTGATGTTTACTGCAGCATTGTTTATAATATACAACCTGAAGAAGTGCAAATGCCCAGTGACATTTGCACTACTACATCACAAATGCATCTAGAACTTTTGGCTAAGCTGAAGAACTGATTAAATAAATTTCAGTATGTTAAAATTATCTGTCTGTCTATTTGTGTGTCTATCATGTGTGTGGTACAGAGTAGAGCCAGAGGACAACTATGGAAGTCAGTCTTCTTTTTCCACTATGTGAGTTCCAGGGACGGAACTTATGCATGGTGTCAAGCATCTTTATCCACTGATCTGTCTTAATAATCCAGGTCCAATACGTGTCTGTGACGGAACCATTCCCAATGGGGAAACATAAGTCATTCTTAACGCTCAAGTAAGGTTACCATTGGCAAAGAGAAAAATTACATTATGGAGGATATTATGTATACCCCAAAACATCTGTGATTTTATTCTCAAGCTCTTTGTTTACTACATAATTGTGTGTGTTGCATGGGATTGAATCTAGAGCCTCACATACACTGAGCAAGTGCTCTGCCACTCCCTTATCCTTTTTTTTTTCATTCTTTATACTTCTTGATATTTCTAAAATATTTATTAGCTGAGGATAGAATCTAAATGTTTATAACTTGTGGTGCCGTGAAAGAGTGATAACAAACTCTTATGTTTAAGTGAGCAGGTTGCACTGAATGTAAGGAACAGTATCACTGTGTACTTTTAAACCACTGTTTTTTAGGTTGGGGGTGCTGGAGAGATGGCTCAATGGCTAAGAGCACTTGTTGGGCTTGCAGACAACATGGGTTGGGTTCCCATATCTATGTGGCAGCTAACAGCCTTCTGTAACTCCAGTCCCAGCGGATCTAATGCCCTCTAATAGCCTCTGAGGTCACTGCACACACATGGCACATAAGCCTACATATAGGCAAAACACCCAAATATATAAAATGAAAGTAATTCTTTGAAAGGAGGAAAAATATGATCAATACATGTTGTATACAAATTTCAAAAGCAGGAAAAAAGAAACGTGATACATTTTTGCTACCTTTGTACATGGGCAGTGGTAATTTCCATTTATAAATGAACCAATCTTACGTTCATATTAAAATACTTTTGTGTTTATTGGCCTTTATCTTTGTCTATTTTCCAGCTTGACGCCTGACTTCCTAAGGAAGAGGCTCCCACAGGGCTTTCAGATAGTCGTCTTCTTTTAACTCTTGTTTCCTTCATGTTCTCAACCTCCTCCCTTTGTTGCTAGCTAGTCTCTACAAGGTTTCAGACTTTATTTCTGTCATATATCTGATGCAGCTGATCTCGGGGTTATGCACACCTCCATCCGGGGGTATTACAAAACTTCTTGTAAGTTTCCTATTAGCCCATCTGTGTTTCATTTTAAGTTCTTTGTGGACAGAGGTCAAAGGGTTTGACAATGAATTGCTTCCGAGGAGTCAAGGATGGTGATGAGCTGCAAATTGACTTTAAAACTTGGTGCTAGTGAAGCTTGTTGGGAATCTCAGTGGTCCCACCCCGTCTTACCAGAGAGGGCATTAACTATTAAGAGCCTGGAATTCCTCGCTGCATATGAGCTCTTTGGGGAGCAGACTGTGCAGACTGGAATGAATTCAGGGAGGCAACCCTGACCTATGTTCTTTCTGATTCAGTGGGATGCAGAGCATGCTCAGATCCTGGGTGTTGTGTGGGCTCATGACCTTGGCCTAGTAGAATTTCTTAAAGAAATCACAACTGGAAGAAAGACATCAAGATGGCATTTAGGGGGTAAGGGGGGGTACGGTTACTTCATAAAAATGGAAATGGTTTCCTGGAGAAGGAGAAACAGCAGAAGTCAGGTTCATTTGGAGCGTTCCAGCATATGTTCTGAATTTGAAAACATTGTGCAGAAGGAAAGTGAGGAAATGAGATTTTTCTGCACAGCTTAGGAAATGTGTGGGCAAGTGTTTGTCGTGGGAGGAAGGACTCAATTATATGAGCTTCTTGTCCCTTTCTTATGCCTAGATCTATTCATCCCCTGGACTGGAAAGAGAACAGAAAGTTCTATGTGAATTGATTAACCCCCTCATTAAATTACCTTTGTAGAAGCCAAGGTATAGCCCCCTCTGTCTGTATATCAAGGGTTTGTGGTTATAAGTAACAAAAACTCCTTAAGCCAAACCAGCAGAGGCCATATTGACTGCTGTCATTGAAAAAGCCAATGGTAGTGATACTTCAGACATGGTACTTCACATAGTGACATCAGAATATCTGGCTTCGTTAGTCTCTTGGCTTGCCCAGTACTGAGCAGGCTTGAGTCTTCCATGGCCTCTCTTTTGGTGCTAGAAGAGCTGTCTGGATCTAACAAACTTAGCAACCAGAAAGCCTCTAGCAGACACCCACTGCTCTTTCTCATGGGTCTGGTTTTGTCACATATAGGGAAATGAAATGCCCCAATAACTAAGCCTGGAGTCAGTGTTGTGAAGTAAGCAGATGATGCCAATTCATTAAGATGGCATAGAAAATGATGAGGAATTTGGGTCTCTTGAGGACATGTTGGGATGCCAACCTGGGAGGGAAAGAATAATGTACATTGGTTTATCAAAAGCCATAAAAGTCAGCTCTCTATTAGAAGTCCTGAGTTCTGAAGATCAACATGACTGTAGCTAGCAGTGCTACATAGCATCAAAGTAAATGAAATTGCCTGAGCTTGGGAAAGAGGGTCACAGCCTTTATTCTTTCCTGCTGTAATTTGTTCTACAATGACTAAGTCTTTAGCCACACGTCTGTGACCAAGGGCTTATCACCATAGAAACTTCCTTTGAAGGGACAATTAGCAGCTATTGTTATCATTGGGTGTCATCATTTCATCAGGAGCTTCTAATAATGGTGTTCCTTTGGTTTTCCAGGCCTTTCTGTAGATCTTTGTGTTGCAACCAGTTCTTTGAGGTCATGGCCACATCAACACACTACCAGGCAGCTAATTAGTGGCTTGTCAGCTGCCCACTTGGTTCTTCCAACTCTCTTCTACTCTGGACTAGCAGGGGCTCTGAGGTGCACAAGTAAAGAAAAGCCAGTGAGGGTAATTCTGGATTTGACAGCCCAAGAACAGCATTTGGGAACTAATTCAATGTCAAAAAAAAAAAAAAAAAAGCTCCATGTTACATGAAGCGATCACATGCTGGTTAAAAAGGAAGACTACATTATTATAATGGGATCCCCCTTTGCTTTTGCAAATACTTTACTACTTCCATAGAAATGAGGGCTAGTGAGAGCTAGCAGAGCTAACCTGCCCTTCCCAAGAGTGATCAAGCAGAGGACCTCTGAAAATTAATGGCCGTACTTTCCGAAGGCTGGCCCTCGGATTCTCTCAAAAAAGCTGTTCACAGCATCTTTTGAATGCAAACATCACAATGTGGCCAGCTAACTTAGGGGGAAAATAGTAGTTTGGAAAACAAATTTGAGTAAACAGGAGGAGGATCACAGGATTGAAAGGATCCTGGCAACAGTCTCTTCAAGTAAAATTGGGTTGATTTCAGGTCAGGGAATGAGCGATTGGCAATTACACGGTAAAAGTTGTCTGCCTTATATGTATGGTACTTGCTAGAAATACAAGTGCCAGGCTTAAAATCGATGTTACTGAGTCAGAAGCTCAGAGGGCAGGGGCCTTCACATCTCTGTTTTTATCCGGTTTCTCAGGGGAGACCTGTGTATACCCAAGATGGTCAAAGCGCTGGGCATGATGGGGAGGCACACTGCTTTACTCAGCTTTCCACCACTGTAACAGTGTCCCTGAGGTAATTTGGTTAAAACAAGAAAGTGTTCTTTTAGCTTACACATTTAGAGATAGTAGTCTGTGGCTAATTGTTCCTTGTCTTTTGTACCTTTTGCAAAGCAGACTATTATGATGGGAGACACGCGCTGCAGACAGCTAATTATCTCATGGTGGACAGAAGAGAAGGGGCTGCCGGTGGCAGGTGGTGGTGGTTGTGGTGTGTGTGTTCCAATATATTCTTGAAGGGCATACTACCATTCGAACAGAAGAATTTCAGCCAGGCCTCAGATTTCAAATGCCCTGCCATGTCTTAATAGAACTATAGACTGGAGCTTTGCCTTTGAAACGCTGAGACCTTTGGAAGATATTTATTCAGACATTGTAGAAGTATTAGTTACTGCCAAAATACTAACTTGAGAGAAACAGTAGAATAGAGAAGAAAAAATTGGAAGACTTAGTAAGCAATTTCTAAGTGTGTATTCTCTCCAAAATCCTCCCAGAATTTTCTCAGGAGCCTGAAGGACCACCTCTTAGTCAATACCTCAAGATTGAAGATCTTTGCATATTTCCAATACTCACAGTTACACCATGATATAGCAGGGTAGACTTCTTGAGGGTCAGGTCTGGAACAGGGGTGGTGTGTGTGTCACATTAGTGTACATTCACCATATTCGTTGCCAGTCATTTCAAAGGTTCTGAGGCTAAGAGGCTGGGCTCTTAAATCACAGAGGAGTGGATTCAGATGCCTCTTTTCTGGTTAGATTGGAGTCACAAACAAATTACTTAACTCATTGGCATATATTAATTGTATAAAATAATGGACTTGAGGCCATGCATGCAATATACTTGGTCATTTACCCCTCTCACTCTCCATTCCTTTGTTGAGCTTCTTGCCTTTCCCAACCAGTCCTTCTAGTGCCATTTCTTTAAAAAAAAATCTAGATTCTGCAAGAGAGAAAACACACGGTATTTGTGGTTTTCACTGTAACTCAATTTTCTCCTGTAAAAAATAAGACCAGTAAAACTGCTTCATGTAGCTGTTGAAAATGAGATGATGGGAGTGGAATTCTCAACACAGTGCTGACATGAGCTCTATAGTAATGAGATAATAGTTAATTATGATCAAATTAATAATATGTATTATGTTTATATAATACATATAATTCAATATAAATGTATGTTGCTTCTAGAGAGAATCCAGAGATGGGGACCTCTTTCAGAGTCTAGGAAAGGTAAAAGGTCACCAGTGCTCTTGAACAGCACCCCAAAGCAGGAGACTGGCAAACTTTCCCACTTTCTTCTTTTTTTTCCCCATTATTCAAACTTCCTGCACCCTGGCCTTGACCCTGAGCCTCTCAATGAACACTGCATCAAGCTATAGGGTGGTAGTAACAGCACCTTCTTTCTATGTGCCAAGCAAGGAGACCTTTTATTCCTTCACAGTCACCAAAGGGTAGCCTTTCAGTCCTTCACCTTGATATCACCTCTAGAGATCTATCATATCCCGCTAGAGCCTATTAGTGGTCCCACACCAGTGCAGCATTAAATAACAAAATCGTCAAAATCCAAGCACAGAGTGACGGCGGAGGAGCGGTGGCCTGGGCGTGCAGCTTCAGGCATAGGAGTACCTTCCGGAGCAATCACACATTCATCTCTCCGGTGGCGATGGCTTCGGAGATGAAGCACCAGATGTTAAAGTGAAGCAAATTGTAGGGTAGAGAGACGTTTCAGTGCTTGAAGCACATGCTGTCCAATGCTGATGACCTTGATAAATCCCCGTGATCAACTAAAGGCCAGTCACAGTAGCCTAGATGTCTGTTAACCCTGTGCTCCTGCGGGAGGAGAGGAGAGAGACAGGAGCATCTCCTCAAGTTTTAGGTCAGCTTTTTAGTCTAGCTTATGCACGAGGGAATGGCAATAAACCCTGTCCCAAACTAGGTGGAATATGGCCACTACCCAAGGTTGTCCTTAGGCCTTAACGTATACTCCACACATGTGCCTGCCCTATCATACATGAAGCACACACACACAGACCATGATGCACACAAAAGATGGAGCAAGTTGTAAATTCTGAATGTGGTTTATTTAATGTACATCAATTGCATCTCACTACAATCATCCTCTAGAACGAGTAGCACACAGAGGGCTGTGGAGCACCTTCCAGCAATGGGCTCGGATAAGAAGCTACGAGGGAAAAGCTCTGGATGTTTCTCCTGCTTGCTTTCCTGTGCTGGCCAGTTGGTCTGCTCTCTAGCATCTTACGTATGCTAGAGAGGATCTCTGTTGCTGCCATTTGCACTGACATCAGAATCCAACATCTTCAGCCTTCCGATACGAACTGAAGACCAGCGCATGCCACCCTCCCTCCAGGCCTTTAGCACAGCAGTACATCACTGAGGCATTCAGCCTTGTGGACTGAGCAGTTACGTGTCCTCAGCTTCTCCACTGTGAAGAAAGACAGGCATTGTTGAATTACCTTGACAGGCGTCATATAAGGCAGTGTAACGATCTCCTCTCCTTTAGTATTTAAATCTGTATTATTCATGTACGTTTACATATATGTAATTCCACATATACATAATAGTCTTTGGAGGAAATGGTTCAGCCAGGAAAGCACTTTACAAGCATGAGGATCTAAGTTCTGATTCCCATGTAACAGTTGTCATGGTGTTTGTCTTTAATCCTAAGAGGAGGCTCCTTGGTGCTCACTGCGTTGGTACTCTAGCTGAATCAGCAGGCTTCAGGTTCAGTGGGAAACCCCGACCCCCAAATAAGGTGGAAAGTGATAGAGGAAGACATCCAATATCAAGCTCTGATTTATATATATACATATGTACATACATACATACATACATATGTACATTCATAATTACATACTTTTACACCCCCTCCTCCACACTGGATTAGCTATAAGACAAGGATGCCAAGCTTAACTACTCTATATACTCAGCTAGGTCCTTGGATGAGTCTTTGACTACTTGAGACCTCCATTCTTTCATTTTTAAAATGGAAGAGGTAGACTGGTTTAACCAAAGGTCTCATCTAGTTGAAAATTTTGGTTATATAATGGCTTTTTGGCCCATAGGTAAATTTGTCAGGTATCAGTTTCTTCAATTGATCTCCTAACTCTGTGGTAATTCTTCCTGGTGTTTAATCGATCTGCTGAATTCCTAGACCTCCAACACAACAGACCAATGGAACGAACTTTTTCATGCTCTGAGAAGAGATCAATATAAGCCTAAGGTCTTCGTGTTAAGCCTGTTATCAGCACCTGCAGACTCATAAGCAGCCCTCTGATGAAGGATGTAAGCTAACAATGCTTCTTGAAGGTAAGGCTTACAAAGAAATATGCTCACGTTTCCTTACAGAGGCTTAACCAACTGTACAGCAGCTTAATGGACTCCCCCACAGTCTCCACTGCGAGACCTCCTGGCCTGGCTTTGAGGGGCTCTGCTCTCTCTCCTCTGCCTCCTTACTGTTCAAGTATGATTTTGGGAATGTAAGACCTCTCATGGTCCTTTTTAGTTTACTGATTTTTTTTAGATAGGATCTCACTATCTACCCTTGGACTCTCAGGATTTATTCCCTGTGCTGGAATAACAGGCATGTGGCACCAAGCTGGTTCATGTTTCTGATCTGTGACATGGGTGTAATAATACAATTTTGAAATAATACCATTAGTTTGAAGATTGATAAGGAAGCTATTCCATGCTTACTATTTAAGACTGTTTCTGGAATATGTCTTTAAATAAATGTTAATAGCAACAATTCTCTCTCTTCCCCTGTGTGTGTGTATGTGTGTGTGTGTAGGTGCCTATGGAAGTCAGAGGTTAACTGAAGTTATAAATCCCCAAATACCTTGTATTTTGAGTCAGGACCTCTCAATGTGACAGGGGTTCCTGAATTAGGCTGGTCTGGCTGGCCAGCAAGACCCAGGGACCTGCCTGTCTCAACACCCTCAGTGCTAGGATTACAGGCAGGTGCTTTTTAAGTTTGCTAGGGGTCAAAGTCAGGTCCTCATGCTTGTTCAGCAAATGCTTCACTGACTGGCTATCTCCTCGTTCCCATTTTAGCTATCAATGGCAGCAGGCAATATAGTTATTTTGGTGCATGTATCATGCCTCTGAGAGAGTGGAGGCTGCTTTGTGTATCTTTGTGTATGAGGGGGCTGAGCACCCAGTAGGTGTTCAGTGAATATATATATTTATATATAATTTTTAATATATAAATATATAATTTTTTTATAAAGTTGCAAATGATGACTAATGGCAAATGCAGGGACTCAGGATGTTAATTTCTTCATTGGACACACAGCCTCTGTACGAATCTGGCTGACTACAAAGGAAATGTCACCAACTGTCAGAGATATAGCAACACATTGCTCAAACATATGTGCCAGGGAAACCAGAAACTTGTTATTGTATGTGTGAGGGAGCCGCAACCAACACAGTCAGAGAAATGCTCCATGCTCTTCGCTGGACTCCAACAGTGTGTTTATATGTGCATTTTATCTCCCCGAGAGCTTAGGAGGACTGTGTATCGGCGTGACGATTGGAGAGAGGTCACAGGCATGGTGCAGTTTTACTTCTCTCTCTCAGGAATGAGTCATTCACCCTGAAACATCAACGACGGCTTGGAGACTGGAGTGGAGGAAGTGTCAGATGCATTGGCATGGGATATCCATCCTTCCCGGAATGATGAAAGCCTCTGGCTTGGGCAGAGGACAGAGGAGCTGGGGCATTACTCAAACTGTATGCTGACTCAGGCCCAATGTCAGTTTTGGTCACTGTGCGGGGAGAGACACTCACTGCCTGTGTTTAGGTCTTCTGCCACTGTGTCCAGCCTGGATTTGTCATTAGATGTGCATTAGAAACTCTGGCTGGCCCTACTTATAGGCCAATAAAACCCGTGTCTGTGAACATGGTGAACTCCTGTCTGAGTGTTTGTGTGCCAGATGACCATTTAGCCCTCCCAGATAAGGAGTGGGAAGCATGGATGCTCTGGAGCTGGTAGTGACTCAATAATTAAGTTTTGATTCAAGTGAGTTAGCATAGAACCTGCTGGAATTTACCTGGCACTTGGTAAATTCTCTGTCAGTAATGAGGAAAATTCTGTAATTAGACTTGCTGGGTTCTAACCCAAATGGTGCTGTCTCCTAGCTGTATGAGCTTGTTTTTCAAATGAGCTTGTCATCTTTTCAGTGACAATTGATTTGTTAAGCTGTGGTAGAAATTGGCTCTCCCTTAAGTAAGGAGGGTTTATTCGAAGGCTGTTATGACCTTGAGCATTGAAGGCAGCATGGGATGTAAGGCAAGTGCATGCCCCAGGAGGTCTCCTGAGTGAAGGAATCTGGCTTACTTTAGGTCCTGACACTGAGTGCAACAGCAGCTACTTCACACTCCCAACTGTCCCTCTGCCCAGAAGTCAGATTCCAGAGAGGGAGAAATCGCAGAGCCTCATCAGCTACATCCTGGCACTTGGATGGGAGGGAGGCTAGAACTTTGTTAGCTAGTGCTCACAATCAGTATTGTGTGGAAAGAATAGTGTATAGCAGGAGACAATAACTTTTAAGAATTGGAGATCCTTGTTTTAATTGCTGAGTAGTATTCCATTGTGTAAAAGTACCACAATTTCTGTATCCATTCCTCAACTGAGGGACATCTGGGTTGTTTCCAGATTCTGGCTGTTACAAATAAAGCTGCTACGAACACGGTTGAGCAAATGTCCTTGTTGTGTACTTGAGCATCTTTTGGATATATGCCTAGGAGTGGTATAGCTGG
>CM053753.1:7741489-7762824 GCA_028658305.1 Pachyuromys duprasi
CCAGGCTGTTACTCCCTGGCATGTATGGGGGAGGGTCGAAGAGTCAGCCATCAAGCTCAAGACAGAAACAGCCCCTGTTTCCCTTACTAGGGTCTTCAGTTCACCAATGAGTTATCATGGGCCACATCTGAGCAGGGGTTCTAGGCCATATCCCTACATGGTCCCTGGTTGGAGAAACTGTCCCATATAAGACCCCTGTGCCCTGCTCTTTGCTTGACTCATTCAAAGACTCTGTTCTGCCTAGATGCCATATTCATTGATGCAATATAGTCCTATCTTTGTCAAAAGTCACCATAACCCCAAACAAAGCCAAAGGTAGCTTCCGAGAGCAGCCATCCATCAGCTGCTAAAGTCCACTTCTGTAGCAGAAGATGCCAAACTTAAAATTTCATGGCCTTTAAGTGGTATTAATTTTGTTTTTAGATATTTTTAAATTTTTTTATTTTATTAATTACAGTTTATTCACTTTGTATCCCATCTGTAGCCCCTCCCCTATCCTCTCCCTATCCCACCCTTCCTCCCTCTTCTTCTCCTATGCCCCTCCCCCAGTCCAATGATAGGGTAGGCCCTCCCCTTCCATCTGACCATAGTCTATCAGGTCTCATCATGACTGGCTTCTTTGTCTTTCTCTGTGGCCTGGTAAGGCTGCTCTCCACTCAGGTGGATGTGATTAAAGAGCTCATGTCAGAGATGGTCCCTGGTACTATTATTGGGGAAAACTCTTGGATATTTTTATTTCTTCGATTTTTATTATTGGGAGTGACTGAAATAAAGAAAATTTAAGTGAGTCCCGTTATTATTGTCACTATGGAAATGGCTTTAGGAGAAAACTGGTCAGGTGACTGTTATTGCTTCCCACTTTTCAAATGGTCATAACTTGCCACTGATAAAACAGACAGGCTCAGAGAATCTGTCCAGAACGCTCTAGATATGGTATATTATACAACATGCCTGATCTCAGGGAGAACGCCTGGGACAGAATTATGTGTACTTCTTGATCTCATCATACAAGACAAGCACAAAGATACCACCCACACCTCTGAGAATGTTGGACCATGTGCCGTTAAAAAAAGCCTTGCCTCCTTCATCATGAGCAATCATACACCAGCAGTGGAGTATGCTGGCAGACATGATATCTGTTCCTTTATGTCCTGACTGAATCAAAAGGACAGGAAGTCAGGCCAGCAACAACAGCGACAGACTGCGCAATCATCCAGCTGATGAAGACGTGAGTATTCTTGGCATATGGAAGCATTCCCTTTACAGTGTCATAGATACCAAAGTAGGCAGCTCGGTAGATGGTAATGCCCTGTACTGACTGACACATTAAAGCCTTGGTACAGGTCCTTAATTCCATCACATGTATAGATCTTAAACCAGGCAGTCACCAAGGCCTTTGAAGTTCCTTTCAGCTCCAGCTTTGCTCACATCAGCAGCTAGACAGGCACAGGCAAAATCAAGAGGGTACACAAAAAACAAGGATGTGGCCTCAGCGGCACTGCCTGATGCCAGGTTTCATGTACAGTAGTGCCAAAATTGGGTCCTCTTGTCCACACCACCCAGAAAGATCTGCTTGTATTTATCTTTGAAGGCAAAGTTGAGAGCTTGGGTGGGAAGTTTCTGATGACATTGGCCAGGTTACCACTCCAGAAGGACAGGACTCCCTGGTCCTTGGGGATATGAGCCACACAGTCTATAATGCCCTTGTGTTGCTTATCTGCTGTGATTTGCTTGCTGGCATGCTGTACCCTCAGCAGCAGCTCTACTGGCTCGATGGGTGCTACTTCGGTCTCAGAGATGGCCGCTACCACTGTCTTGGAGGCAGGGGACTGTGGGACAGGACTGGGTTGATACCTGGCTCTGAATCTTCAGCTCCGGGGGAGTGGTATTTTGCTCTTTAATCATTTTCATTGCAGAGTGTTTAGGCCTTGTTTGAATTTGGGGACTGGTAATTAGGAGATGACCTGTGCCACTGTGGAATGCTTAGCAACATTCTCGTCTTCCACACCTCAGATGCCAGTCGCTTCTTCCCAGTTTGACCATCAAAATGTCCCCTGCAGGAAAAGTTGTTCCTGGTGGAAATCACTACTGTGGCATATATCTGCTGATCAGGAAAAATTTGGAACTTATTTATTCAATGATTATAAAGACACAGTGTACATGACTTAAGGAAAATTCTTAAGTTTAATAATTAATATAGTAATATAATATTAAATGAAATGTTTATAAATAACCAGCATGTGATTTTCAAGTTGTTAGTATAGAGTTAAGTTGGACTTAACTCTGGTAAGAAGGTGGCTTGCCATGGGTGGTTTTTAAAGTCGGGAGTTGACAATACTCAATTCTTGCTTTAGAATAGTGTCTCTGATGGTCCTAGTGAGAACTGACTGATTGAAGAAAGTGAACTTGGCAGTAGCAAGGCCACTCAGAGTTTAGCAAGAGAGCTCCAGCCCACATGGGAGAGGCGGAGCTGGACATATGTCAGTGCGCTGCTTGGAGCCGAGATAATTAGTTGCAATCAAGGCATCATTCAGACAACCCTATCTAGAATGACTGGAGAGACAATGGCTGAAACTGCAGCCAACATTCCCTTCCCAGGCCATTGTAGCACAAAAGAGTTTACCGGAAAGAACCCTTTCATTTTCAGCCGTGGCAGGTGGACCATGCTCCAGTCACAGGCGCTTTAGGATGAGTTAATATGGCAACCATCTATTTCTTGAAGATGCGTTCTGCTGACACAGAAACATCATCCACAATGCACAAAGTCAACTCTTTGTTAGCTTGGAGTAACTTATTGCCAAAAATCAGCACAGGGAAATGATGGATTGAGTTTTAGTACTGCTGTCCTGTTCTAGCTCACAATTTACCTGCATTACCAGAAGACGTGGTTCCTAAGCGTTGGGAAGCACAGCTCTGTTTTGTCATCTTAGACATTTTGTATAGTTTGCATTCCATTGGTTGTTGCAGAAATTAGAACTTGGAACTCGGGTGGATCAGTCAGCAGTCTGTCTTGAAGCAGGGAAGCAGCGTGCAGCTGAGTTCAACTGCAGTGCCATCTGACCCATTTCGAGACAGAACCTGTGTGCGCCTTTGTTTCTGTTTCGAACTGTAAGCTTTGAAGGCTCCCTGCTTATCAGCCGTAAGGTATTCAACGGGTACAACATACTTTGTAGCTTTTGCAGGTGCAGATTTTAGCTGAAGACATTTTTATATTCCTCTTCCTCCACTTCCTCTTCTTCTTTTGTGTGGAAATTAGAGATTTTTTTGTTCTACCATGTCTCTCTCTAACTGGAAATCTTATTTATTCTCCATTCAGTCATTAGACAAGTGTGTGTGTGTGTATCCACTTGCCCATGCATGTGCACTTGGAGGCCTATGATTGATGCTGAATTTTGAGACAGGATCTCTTACACAGACAGGATCTCTCACTGAGCCTGCAGCCTGACTGGCTGGCCATCAAGCCCTTGAGATCTGCCACTCCATGCTCCTGTCCCTGGAGTTTCGGGAGCACAGTTTTGCCTCTGGCTTTCGTGTGGATGCTGAGGGTGCTTTTGCAGCAAGCTATTTACTCACTGAGCTATTTCTCTAGCCCAGAAAAACATTATTTTTTTAAATGATAGATTTCCTCCTAAAATATCTTGATGAATGGTTCTATCCAGATTGTAATGTTAAATGTCTTTTCCCAAACAAATTAAGTCTACATAAGTCAGTGTACCAAAAAACAAAACAAAAACAAAAACAAAAAGCAAAGCAAAGCACCCTTCCCCCCAGTATTTTCTGGAGTGTGATTTCTACAGAAACCAGCTCTTTATTCTGTATAATACCCCATTTTCTCCTCTCAGGTTTTGCTCACATTACACCGGTGTACCGCTTTCAATATTTTTCTTCAAACTCAAACTAGCCGCTGCCAGCCTGCCATATCTTGTGTCCTTAGTCTGGTTTCAAGCCAGGCAGGCCCTCTCCTTAGAAAGCCTTGTGTGTAATCTACTCTCAGGCAATCCAAAGCGGTCTTTGACATTTTGGGGTTGCCTGATTGGACAGTTCCAATTCCTGGCTTCATGAAACACAAGCTTCATGTCTACTGCAATTGCAAAGACCGTTTTCCTGTCATGCTAGGCTAAGATGGTCTGGAATATTTTGCTTTTTGCAAAATATCTGGTGCTCTTTCTTCAGTTCTCATTCCTGACTGTCTTCCCTATGGTATTGCCAGATGAGGAATGTTTATGAATCTAGACAATAGTAGAACAACCTTTCTCTCAAGGAGAAAATACAAGCCTTATTTAAACATTAAGAAAGAAGGATGATGATGACGATGATGATGATGATAGTAGAGATGGTGGTGATGATGACATCAGTGGTGGTGACAATGGTGGTAATGGTAGTGCTAGCGGTAAGAGCGGTGATGGTGCTGATGTTGGTGGTGATGTTTATGCTATGGATAATGGTACCATCTACCATGATTTCAGTTTATTGAGTGCCATACTTGGCATAAGGTGCTCTTCATGTACTACTGTGAGTATAGCCATTGCACTGAGTGTAGAGATGAGTAAACCAAAAGCGGTTATGAATTTCTGGTGATTATAAATGAAGAAAACAAATAAAAGTTATCTTGGTTGTTAACAATATTGATAATATCTGATGGTTTCGATTGATTCATTTACCAGTAAAATTTTAATTTTACTCTGTATACCAGGCACTCACAAAGGGGATCCTTAATGTGCTTGGAGTGACGAGTATTTTAGATATCCATAGAATATCTGACGTATATAGGACATCTCTGCTGCCCCCTAAATGGAAATTTACCCTGTTGAAACCTTGGTTATTGGAAAGTCTAAAAAACACAAGTCCCTTGTAGACCATTGAATCAACTGGAAAAGAAATTTAATCCTTTCATTATTAGCATTTAATCTATTTTTTAAAAATTAAAATTACCTGCCAGTTATAATAAAATATCAGACATATTTAACATAAAAATGGAAAATCCTGAATCCCATCTATTAATTTTTATGAAGTTGGGATTGAATCTTCATTTCTAAAAGTAGCAAAATTAAAAAACAATGAGCTCTGTTTTGCATATAAGTACGTCTCTGTGAGTTTGTAAGTTTTATGTCTACTTTGGATTGCTGCGGGTGAATCTGTCAGCTTGGGAGATGACTTGGTAGGAAGAGAACTTGCTTTCCGAGAATAATAACCTGTATTTCAACTCCAGGCACCCACATACAAGCTTAACCAGTACAGCATGAGTCTGTAATTTCAGTGCAGGGAAATGGGAGGGCAGGGGCAGGAGAACTTCAGGAAGCTCATGGGCAAGCTACCCAGCTGTGTGCACCAGTGAGAAAGAAAGACCCTATCTTAAACAAGGTAGAAGGCGAGGATTGACATCTGAGGCTGTCTTCTGACCACCACATGCCTGATACCCACACACACACACACCATCCACAACCATTATTTATCTAATTCTGAAATAGGATGAACACCGATGAAACTGCGAGTTGAAAGTTTTTCATATGTGCACTACACAGTGAAACTTGCAATCTATGGGATGATAAAATGCACACTCACATCCCCCTCCCCTTTTTTGTTAAAAGATTTATTTACTTCATTTTCATGGGTGTTTTGCTTGCATGTATGTCTGTGAAGGCACCAGATTTCCTGGAATTGAAACTGCAGGCAGTTATGAGCTGCCATGTGGTTGCTGAGAATTGAACTCAGGACCTTTGGAAGAACAACCAGTGTTCTTATCCTCTGAGCCATCTTTCCAGCCCCACTTATATCCCTTTTTTAAAAGCTATGTTGAGTATCATAAATGACAGCTAAAAAAATGGGCCTTTTGATGTTGGTACAAGGAAGGTCATACCCTCTGGTACTATCAGCCTCCATCATTAGTTGACCAAGTAGTAGGTTGGCACTATGCTACACACTACCTGAAACTTTATGTATACTTTTATTCAGTCTCTGTAGTCAGTGTTTGCTCTGAAATTGTGCAGCCATGCAGATTACAGATCATTTCTCCTTGTCTTTGATATAACATGAAATGAAGAAAGATACATTGCAGATAGCAATATAAGAGTGTTTGTTGAAGTGTTTCTTCAAAGGGCTGAGGTATGAGATAGAACCCCAAAGCCCAACAATAGGGACTTTGTTAAACAGATAACAGATTGTATCCATTAAAATGTCAATGTAGAAAACTAATGACGGCATGGGGAAGCATACCCATGATGGCCCAACAGTGAGCCCCAGGAGATTTCATTTTTAAAAGTTTTTATGTGCATAGAAAACTGATTAGGAAAGGCACTCTAAATGTTAAAAATGACAAAATTAATGTTAACTGTAGTTACTGCTGGGTGATAAAAAATGGTTTCATGCTAATGAATTTCCTTACCTTCGCTTGAAAAATATTCTCCAATAAACATGTATGGTCTGGGTAATTTATAAAAGTGCTAACAGTGAGAAGGGCCAGGGCTGAAGAGAAACAAGGAACCCAGGCCACATTAAGACCTAACGCAACAGGGGTAGGTGGCTACTTTGAAGAGTGGACAATGACATTATCTCTTATGACTTAACTCGTACTCCGTTTTGTGTTTCTTAGCTTCGTATTTTGCAAATGAATGTTATAGGCAGACATTTAGGTTTGACTGATTCTCTTTCCAGGTTCTATGCAAGCACTTTAGATATGTGTTCCTTTCTGTACCATCAGAGTACAGATGCTACTCTAACATGCACCATCTTTGAAATCTTGCTCCCAATTTATGAACTTACTAATTCTATGCATTCTGCTGCACTTCTCCCAGAGCACAAGTGAAATACAAAATAAATGAAAAACAATTATGATGATGAGAATAATCAAATCATATGAAAAAATAAAATTATAGCTATCTTACTTGAACCTTAGACAAAGTTAATTTTGTTATAAAGGTGGGAAAATGTGTGCTTCTGACTATAAATCATGTTGGAATTAAAGCTTGGAAGCTGCTGTAATATCAGTTTCTCTAATATTATTGTGGTAGCATGACTGAAATTATAATGAAGTGGAATGTGATTAGTAAAGGGCAGGCTTGGTAGGGTCAGGCAGGCTGCACAGGCAGGCCCTGAACCAGCTACATGATTTGCAGGGCTCAGTGAAAAATGAAAAATCAGGGCTTGTTCAGAAATGATTAAGAATTTTAAGATTGTGATAGTAAGCACACTGAGCCAAGCACAGAGTCCTTTGACATTCACAGCCTCCTGTGGGTGTGCGTTCATGAAGCTAGTCTATGGGAGATCAGGGCACAGGGCCTGTTCTGCTGTCACCTAAGCTCTCAAGCCAGGTATACATTCCCTCTAAACTTCATGTTCCTTATCCTTAAAACCAAGATGGGTCAGGTAAGGTGGCACATGCCTGTGATCCCAGCACTCAGGGAGGCAGAGAAAGGTGGATCTCTGTGAGTTTGAGTCCAGCCTGGTCTACAAAGTGAGTTCATGACAGCCAGGGCTGTCTTGAAAAACCAAAAATCAACCAACAAAAACCCAAGAAGGTATTTTTTTAGAAAACGCTTTGTTGAAAGTGACAGGGATTCAAGCCCAGTGGTATGAGCAATATATATATATATATATATATATATATTTTTTTTTTTTTTCTGGCTCACATACAGTTCACCATGGTAATGGCCTAACCCTACACCGTTTCTGAATAGCCAGACAGTAAGTATTTTCAACCTTATGAGCCATATGGCCTCTGTCATAACCGTTCTCTCAGATCTCAAAAGTTACCAGAAGAAAATGTCTGTGGGTACACGGTTGTCTTCCTGTCAGACTTAATTTGTGGGTTTTAGATCATTTCATGAATCAGAAAATGTTCTTTGTTGTTTCTCCCCCTACTGTATGAGAATGTAAAAACCGTCCTTAGTCATCAGGCATTACAGTAGCAGATGGAGTTTTACCTGCCGATGTTTGTTAGGTGGATGGTCTGGGTTTGAAGAGAGAGGTATCATTTGGCATTGATGTGTCTATATGTTGCCATCTCCTGTGGCTCTATTATCTTCTGCTGGGAAGAGAAAAGTCCAACCTTAGGGCTACAGGTTGGCCGTCTTAGAGTAACGAGATCCTCTTCTGTCTTCTAGTGTCTGTACGTACTGTCCTCCTTGAGTGGGTTCATTTCACTTATCACAGATCAATTGCTGTGGGTATGTAGGAGGAATATTTTTTTGGTTATTGTGTTTGACTTTTTATTGCTAAAATAAAATAAAAAAACTGAGTGAACATGGAAAGGAAGAAAAATTTATTTTGACTGACAGTTCTGGTTTTTGCTTGGCTGATTTCATTGTTTTGTATCCAAGGTGAGGCTGAGCATCATGGAGGGAAGTATGGATTTAAGCAATGCAGCTTACCTCAGGACATATAGAAAGCTGAAAGGAGAGACATTCAGGATGAAGCCAGGACAAGATACTAGTGACCCACTTTCTCTAGCTAGACCTTGTCTCCTAACATTACTGGTACTTCCCAAAAGTGTCAGCAGCCAAGGATCAAGGTTTCAACACACAAGCTGAGATGAGACAATTCATATTCAAATCATATCAACCAGACCAAGGATTTCTTTCAGTCACACATCCACTAACATGGTGGTAGAGGACAAAGTCCATAGTTCTGCTATCCTCATTAGAACCATACAGCTTAGGAGAGACATCACTTTGTACAAGTGTGAGGCAAGACATGTAGAGTAGGGGGAAATTTTCAAAGACTGCTCCTAGGAAGATAGTGAAAATATTCTTGAAGATTCTCATAGTGAGATGCTGTCTTACAAAAATAAGATGTACTTGACATTGACTTCTGGTTCTGCATGTTCATACGTGAGTATGTATACACACCATCCTTATGGTAGCATACTTTGAAGGAACAACTTTCAGAACATATGAATACTATCTCAATGTCCTGCCTTTAAAAGAGCCTCACAGCGAGAAATGTATGCCACACTGACTTTTGGTTTTGGATTTGCAACCATTGTTGTGGGAGGGGGATAACTTTCCCATGCTCCTATTTTCTTTCCCATTCGCCTCTCACAAATAGTTGAAAGAGTTCACCATTGTCTCTGCTTGACTCCCTTATTTCAGCCACTCTTCAGCAAGTGGCAATTTTACTTCCACTTTTTCTGGGCTACTAAGAGGCCTCTTCGGTCAATAGAAATCTCTAGATTGCCATGCATTTGTTTAAATTCTTTAAAAATGGTCCAGATTTTTAATAGCTGACTATTTTACTCTGCTTCATGTCTTGTAACTTGGATTTCTTAATTTTTCCCCAGTGTAGTTTATGAAAAGTTTGTGACTACCCTTAACCTCTCTAACTCTTAAAGTAAATGGAAAGGACAGATCCTGATGTCCCTACCTTAGAGATGGAACTTCTGACACACAGAAATATTTACTGACTTGTTCCTGACTCCTCCTTTGGTTTCTGGGTAATATGGAACTAGAATACATCCATATGACAGCCTTCTTTTGGCCAAGGTACACATCAGTATCTTACCAGTAATCACTAACCTCTTTCTTTACCCTGCTCTGGTCTTGATCTTCCTTTTCTATGGAACTGATACTTGTTTTCTCCTAGTCTTTCTTCTTGAACAATAATTCCTACTTGAGATGACTGTTGGAGGGCTTTCCAGGTCTCTGTTCTTTATGGGAGCCATCACTTCTTCTGGCCTCTGAACCCAGCCTGTTCAATGCCTCTGTATGGCTTTAATCAAACTGGGCCTTGTGATAAGCTTCACTCTGATGTGAACCCCTCCCCCCTTATCTCTCTCTCTCACACACCATTTGCTGTGCACACAAATGACATCCATTAAAATGTATTTAAGTTGAAAACTTCTGCCCCAGTGACCACAGCCTGGACACCTAAAGACAGTGCAAGCAAGACCTTCCATAGGCTTCCTGACTACACACCCAAATCTTTCTCTAACCTTTGGTGGACCAGAATGTATTCAAAGCAAAACAATAGACCTGTAGAGTCACAGCAGATCCTTTGAGAGTGTCTGTCTGGGCAGACAGTAGTAGCCTCTAAAAAGACTAGGATTAGAACCTCTAGCCCTCAATACAAGTTCCACAAAAGGAAATATGATCTTAATCCTTTTATAACATAATCTTCTCCCGAATGTTGTACATATAAACAAGAAGGAAAGGTGATCCAAGCACAAAGAAAAGAAATGCACAAATAAATGATAGATTCTCAAGTCCCAGTGCAGATACAAAAGCAACACAAAGCCCAAGACTTGTCCTTCCTTAATTACTGATCCCACAGTAATGAACTAAAATAAGAAGGACCTTCCAGAGAAAAAGATGATTATAACTTGGTTTAAACAGCCGTAAGACAACAAAAACAAAGAGCTGAATGACATAACAAAACCAATCCAAGATATGAAAATTAAATTCAATAAAGAGATAGAATTGCTGAAGAAAAGCCAAACTGAAATGATGCTGGAAATAAAAATTCAATAAGTAAAATTAAAACCTTAGTGGAAAACCTTATCAGCAAAATGGATCATGTGGAAAACAGAGTCAGGGCTGGAAGACAAGGCAGAAGAATTGGAATGCTCCGTGAATCTATGAGAAATAAAAGAACAATTACAACAACAAAAACCCAAAGAACAGAACACGGGAGAGCTTTGGGACATCATAAAAAGATCTAATCTCTGAATTATAGGCAACTGAAGAACAGGAGGTTGAGGAGGAGGAGGTGCAGATCACCATAGTGAAGCCGTAATGGATAGTCTCAATAAAACCATAGAAGAATAATTCCTAAACCCAAAGAAAAAGATTCCCATTTAGATACAAGAGGCTTACGGAACAACAAATAGGAACGGAAAAGAAACTCCCCACAGTAAATTATAGTTAAAACATTAGAAATACAGAATAAAAAAAAGGAACTTTGGTATTAGACCTAATTTTCTTATTGTGACAGAGAAGAAAGTTGGGTACATATTTCAACTCACAGGCACAGAAAAGAATTTTCTGAACAGGATCCCAGAAGTATAGGCAGGAAGAGCTACAGTTGATGTCCATGAAATGAAAAAACTTTAGTGCGGCAAAAAACAAACAAACAATCAAAAACAAACAAAAAACCAACTATCATTGGAGTGAAGAGGCAGTCTATAGGGTGGGAAAAATATTTAGTGTTTATATACCTGAAAGAGAGTTAGTGTCTAGAATATACAATGAACAAAACCAAACCAAAACTAAACACCAAGAAAACAACACAATTAAAAATTGAGGCGTGAAACTAAACATAGAGTTTTAAAAAAGATGAAATACAAATGGCCGTTCTTACATCAGGGTAAAGAAAATTAAGACTGATTTGAGATTTCAAATTAGCCAAGTCAGAATGGCTAAAATAAAAAGAAAATGGCAACAAATCCTTTTGTGGATGTGGAGAAAAGGGAATACTTAATCACTGTTGGTGGGAGTGCACACTGAAGCATCAGCTATGGAAACCAGTGTGCTAGTCCCTCAAAAGGCTAGATATCTATGTTTAACATAATCGTTTCTTCTACCATGTGATCCAGCGATTCCACACCTATGCATACTCCCAAAGGACTCTATATCCTACTCAGAGACTCTTGCTCATCCATGTGCGTTGCTGCCCTATACACAATAATCAGGAAGTGGGAACAGTCTCGATGTCCATTAGCTAAAGAAGAAAATAATGAAACAGTGGTTCATACATAGGAGACTGTTATTCAGCTATAAAAAAATCATTAAATTTTCCTGTAAATGCATGGAGCTGAAAATAATCATTCTGAGTAAGGTAAGTCAGACTCAGAGAGACAAATCCTGTATGTTCTCTCTCACATTGTGGATGCTAGCTTTGAATCTTGAGATATGTATGTTAGAGTGTCCACAGAAAGTAGGAAACTAGGAAGTCACCATTGGTGAAAAACTTTAAGGTAAGAGGTAGAATGCAAGTACTATAAAGAGAGAGTAGTAAATAATGAAACTAGAGGGTTTAAGTTGAGTGCGATTTGAGGGCAGGGTAGGTGAGGGAACGTGGGGTAGGATAACTAACCACATACCATATAGAAAACCACTAATGTAGCAACTCCCTAAAATTCACACACATAAACATATAAGGGACTTTAAACGGAGTTATTCTATAAAAGGAGGAATGGTCGCTCCTGTAGATGCCTACCAAAGTGTCTGTTGCCAGCTTTGGGTTATCTCATTTTGAACTGGGAACTATTGGGGTCCATAGATCCCGTAAACATTACACACTATTGCCATTGTTGTTGTCTACCTTCTAAAACTTCAGAACGAGACCCTATTGTTGAAGACACCACATAGTGGAGTCACAATACATGGAGAAATACCGACGTGGAGTCTTCAGCCCTTCTAGCTAACCTTTATGGTGTTGGAAGGTTCTATGCACACTATTGAGGTGGGAAAAACCATGAATATCTTACACAGCTGCAGACCCTGTGTGCTAAAATCTTATTGTGCAAGATATACCCAATGGAGCAACACTGGCACAAAAGTTACAGAGTAAAGATTGGCTTAAAATTTATTCTACATGATACATATTCTTGGTTCTGCTGACTGGACCAAAAACCTATAGCTATTTATAGCCTCTGGGAGAGAACCTAGTACTTTTATTCTGTTAACTGGTCATTGTAATAATCTGGCCCTTAAGTTCTGTAATTTACTACCCACAATTTATTAAGTATCCACAATTTAATGCATTTCTACAACCTCATCAGATAAGCTTCTTTTTTTTCTTTTTTGGAGAAGATGACAACTAATACAGAGATCTACAGTTAACTTGAAGATAATAAGAGACTGTGGCATGCTCAGCTCCCCTCCCACTGAGTCTCAGAGATTATCACAGAAGAGGATCAGAAAGATTGTAAAACCCAGAGTGGGTGGACATCTGTAGACCAACAGTATTTTCCATGTGTGACAGTGCAGTAGTACACATGAACTCCTATCAGCTAGTACTTTATGGACAAGACCTGTACAACATCAAGTCAATCAAGATACCAGTATGAATAAGGAAGGGGCTCATGAAGTCTCACTCCTATTTTAGGAGCTATTGGCAATTGATAGCTACTAGGGCTAGAAGAGTGTGGTGGTTGTGTAAAAAAGTCTCCCATCAACTCATATATTTGAATGTTTAATTACCAGGGAGTGGCACTATTTGAAAGGATTAAAAAGATTAGGAGGTATGGCCCTGTTGGAGGAAATGTATCATTCAGGGTGGGCTTTGAGGTTTCAAAAACCCATGCCAAGCCCAGAGTCTGTCTTTCTCTCTGCCTATGGATCGTGATGTAGCTCCCTGTGCCTTCCTAAATGCCTCCATGCTCCTCACCATGATGATAATGTGCTAAACCTCTGAATCTCTAAGCAAGACCCCAATTCAATGCTTTCTTTTATAAGGGTTGTCTTGGTCATGGTATCTCTTCACAGCAGTAGAATAATTAAGATAGAAGTTGGTACCAGGGACTGGGATATTGCTGTAATAGGCCTGCCCATGCTGTTTGATGAAGGAATATGGCAGACTTTGGGACTTTGCACTAGAAAAATGGTTGGATGCTTTAAACAGAGCTTAATGGGCCATTCTAGTAAGGGCGTGAAAGACAGTGCTGAAGGTGATTTACACTGTAGAAGCCCAACTCAAAAGCTTGAGAGGTAAAGGCTATCAGTAAGTGGTTTAGAGACCATTCTTGTCCTATTTTGGCAAGTAATGTAGCTGCCCTTTTTTGCCCTTGTTTTAAAAATCTGCCTCAAGCTAAATGGGAAAGTTTTGGGTTAATGGCATTGGCAGAGGAGATTTCATGAGAGCATAGTATTAACTGTTTTGCTTGGTTATTAGCGGTTACTCTTAGGCAGACCTTTAATGAAAAGGAGCAAGATGAGCAAGGAAAAGTACAAAATGCACAGTTTGAGAAGAAAAGGAGCCCCAGTAAGTGTAATGTTGGAGCTAAGCACAGTGCTCAAGAAGATAAAATGTTCAAACAAAAGGCAGATGCTGCATGGCGTCACGAGAGTGTTGACCTTAAAGCAAGACTGCACCTTGCTAAGCTTCCAGCTATGAAAATGAGTCAAAGAAAAGCTGAAGCAACGAAGAAAACCATCAAAACTAAAAAGCTGATGTAAATGTATTTGAATGAAGGCGGCAAGTTCCTCAAGCAAGCAGAACACAGCAGCTTTGGCCATGTGGTTCTGGTTTTAGTGTCAAGAATTCCAGAAAGGGGTTGTGGAATCTCCCTCCATGGCAAAGGAAAGCCACTGAGGCCAGATTTGTTTCAGGGGCGTTTCTGTTTGGAGGCCCAGAGAAACCGTGTGTGAAGTTGTGAGGGTGAAGCCTGGATTGTGTTGGAGACCCCAAGATGTTGGAGATTTCAGAGCTGTGGGATACCCGGCCAGCAAAGCTGCAGGCTGGGTGTGGAAGGAGTCCAAAAGACAGAGAGAGAGAGAGGAGAGAGAGAAGTGTGTTGCAGTCAACAAAGCAGAAAGGAGTTGGAGTTCTGAAGGACTTTTTTACATCAGACATGAAAATGTAGAATTTGGAATTTGTCCTGTTGGTTTTCAGTCCTGCTTTGGTGTAGTATTTCCTTACTATGTTCTCTTTCTTCCCTTTGGGAACGGTAATGTATATTCTGTGCCGTTCTGTGTTATAAATATGTGATCTGCTTTTTTTTTTTTTTAGAATTAATTTTATTTCTTCTCCCCCTTCTTATTTTAATTCACTTTACAGCATGATTGAAGACCCCCTCTCTTCTCTCCTCCCAGTCCCTCCCCCATTCTCCAATCCCTTTATCTTCAGAGAAAGGGAGCTCCCCAACCCCCATGGGTATGAACCCATCCTGCTACTTCAAGTCACAGCAGGGCTAGGCATATCCTCTCCCACTGAGACCAGACAAGGCAGCTGAAGTGGGGAAAAGTTATCCAAAGGCAGAGACAGAGTTAGAGACAGCCCCTACTCTAATTTTTAGGGGACCCACATGAAGAACAAGCTGTACATCTGCTATATATGTGTAGGGGGTCTCGATCTCGTCCATAAATGCTCTTTGGTTGGTGGCTCAGTCTCTGTGAGCCCCATGGGCCCAGGTTAATTTACTCTGTAGGGCTTCTTGTGGTGTCCTTCACCCTTCTAGCTCCCTCAATCCTTTCTCTCACTCTTCCATAAGACTTCCTAAGCTCGGCCTATTGTTTGGCTGTGAGACTCTGCATCTGTTTCCATCAGCTGCTGGATGGAGACTCTCAGAAGACAGTTATGCTAGGCTCCTGTCTGTAAGCATGGCAGAGTGCCATAAATAGTCTCAGGGGTTGGCTCTCTCCGATGGCGTGGGTCTCAGGTTGGGCCAGTCATTGGTTAGCCATTCCCTCAATCTCTGCTCCATCTTTATCGCTACACTTCTTGTAGGCAGGACAAATTTTGGGTCAAAGGTTTTGTGTGTGTGTTGGTGTTGCCCTCCCTCCACTGGAAGTTACTCCTGACTACAGGAGGTGACCTCTTCAGGCTTAATATCTCCTGCTGGTAGAAGACTCAGCTAGGGTGTAAGGTTATGGGACAAACTAAATAATGATGATTAGAAGTACAACAGATCTTACATATAAACAGGTTTATTAGGTGGATATGAAGAGGGGGAGACAAGGGAGAGCAGGACATGATGGGGAGAAAGAGAGAGAGAGAGAGGGGAAAGAGAGAGGGGGAAAGAGAGAGGGGGGCGCCCTGATAGAGAAAGGGGAGAAGGCTAAGAGAAGAGAGACAAAGATAGGCCAAGAGAGAAAGAACCAAGAGAGAGACCACGTGTTGGATTGTCCCCGTAAGGGGCAAGGTAACCACGCTTTCCATGTGTGACCACCTGGCCAGCGACACATGATGACATCATAAGTTGCTAGACAACCCAGAAGCAGGTTTTGTTCCAAAATCCTAACAGTCACTCCCATAGAACTCTGGAAACCTCCCCTCTTTTTGTCCCAGAGGTGCCCCCCCCCAGGTTTCCATTCTCTCTCCCAGCCCCCCAGCCCCACTCCTGATCCCAACCCTGTTCTCCTCCCTATCCATCTTCCACTCAGTTCCTTCCTGCCACTTACTTCTGATGTCTATTCTATTTCCCCTTCTGAGTGAGATTCACACATCCTCCCTTGCGTCCTCTTTGTCACTTAGCTTCTTTGGGTCTATGAATTATCATATGGTTATCCTGTACTATATGGTTAAAATCCACTTATAAGTGAGTACAGACCATGTGGGTTTTTCTTGATCTGGGTTACCTCACTCAGGATGATCTTTTCGACTTCCATCCATTTGTCTGCAAATTTCATGATCTCCTTGTTTTTAATTGCTGAATAGTAAATTTCATTGTGTAAATGTTTCACATTTTCTTTACCCATTCTTAGGTTGATAAACATCTAGGTTATTTCCAGTTTCTAGCTATTATGAATAAAGCTGCTATGAACATAGTTGCACAAGTGTTCTGGCTGGACAATCATGATCTACTTTTTGATTTTGATTTTATAGGTGGTTACAGTTAAGAGATTGCATGAATCTCAGAAGAGACTTTGGACTTTTAAGCAGTCTTGAGACTGTGAAAGACTCTGGGGACTTTTGAAATTGGACTAAATGCATTTTGCATTATAAGTGACTACAAGCCTATGGGGGAGGCAGGGAGTGGAATGTAGTCTTTTGTATAAGAATGGACTCACAGGCTCATATATTTGCATGCTTGGTTACTAGGGACTGGTACTATTTATTAGGTTTAAAGGGTTAGGAGGTATGGCCTTGTTGGAAGAAGTGTGTCACTGGGCATGAGCTTTGAGGTTTCAAAGGCCTATGCCAATTCCAGAGTCTCTCTCTTTTGGCCTATAGAGCATGGTGTATCTCTCAGCTACTGCTCCAGGCCTGGATACCTCTACTCTCCCCAACATGATGATAATGGACTAAACTTCTGAAACTGTATGCAAACCACCAATTAAATGTTTTCCTTTATAAGCACTGCCTTGTTCATGGTCTCTCGTCACAGCAATAGAATAGTGACTAAGACAGAGGTCAGTTTTCTTCAGGGATGTAGATCCTGAGAGTTACCTATGATCAGTAGCTAGTCTCACAACCATGTATATAGAGGCAGAACCAAGACTCAGCAGGTATTAACTTTACAAAGCACATGAAGTTGGGAGAAAAAAGTAGTGAGGGGGATGGGGTAGAGAGTGAAGAGGTAATTGAGGTGAATCAAGACCATGTGTACATATGAATATTAAATATTAAAAATGCTTTTGCATCAAAAATAATTATGACATAGTAAAAGGAAACTCACAGAATTGAAGAAAATATCAGCAAGTCATGTTTTTGATAGAGGATTAATCTGCAGAATCTCCAACTTTATAGCAGTAATAATTCCAGACAGCTTAATTCAGAAATAGCATAGGACTCACCTCCAAAGAAGGCGTAGTCTTAAAAAATAAAGGTGCAAAAGATTCTCAAGATCGTTAATTATTATGTCAAAGAAGATCCAGTATAAGAATTCTATCACCATTTAGGATAGCCATTCTGGAAAACTTCAATAACACTACCTCTCTCAAAAGGAACTCCAGAAAATAACAAGTGCTGGCAATGGGTATAGATAAATCAGAAATTTGTCCATGGTTGGTGGGAAAATAAAATGGCACAACTATTATGGAACAGTATAGTGGTTTCTACAGAAAGTAAACAGAATTGCCACATAATCTATGACTGCCTAACAGCCCAACCCAGTGTCTTTGCCAAAATAATTGAAAGCAGAGACTTAGGTATTTATATAATGTTGTTCATAGCACCATTATTTACAAAAGCTGAAAGGTGGAAACAAAACCAAAATGCCCATCAACAGTGGAATGGATAAACAAAATATCCTACAGTATACAATGGAGAATGGAATGGGGAGTCATTAAATGCATACAGCTTCCATTTGGGATAATGAATCAGTTCTGGAGACGGATGGTAGCAATGGTTTCACAGCATTGTACAAATACTTCATGGCATAGAAATGCACACTTAGGAATGGTTACATGTTAAATCTTATGTTATGTGTTCTTGTTCACCATAAAAAAAATCAAAAGAGGGCTAGAGAGAGAATTCAGCTTGTAAATTTCTTGCCTTGCAAGTATGAGGGCCTGAGCTTGATACCCAATCCCATGTAAAGACCTGGTAGCTAGACTTGTAATACCAGTAATGGGAAGGTAGAGATAGGTGGATCTTTGGGTGGGTCTTGCTGGCCAGATCTAGGCTAGTGTGAGATCCCAACTCAAGAGAATGAGGTAGATACTATCTGAAGAATGAGATCCATGGCTGGCCTTTGATTTCCCCATATATGTGCACACAACATGCATGTGAACCTTTGTCATAAATACACATGAACACAGAGAGAGAGACAGAGAGAAGGGAGAGAGAAAAATACAGGTGAATCTAGCTGCGTTCCAGGGGCCACAAGCAAGTTCTGTATAGTCTCTAGTGGTATAACATGATGGGTTCAGCTTGCAGAGACAACTGGCCGTGAAATCTGAACCTCTGCCATGTTCCTTCTGAGTGTATAACCTTGCGAAGGTTACTGAGCCTATTCCCTAGCTTAGAAATTGACAAGTAAAAGTGGCTACAGCTCTGTGGGCCTGACTATGAGCAAAAGACAGAGATGGCTGATATCTCAGCAAAGTGACTGAACTCTAGCAAGCTTACAGTGAGTTAAGTTATTATCAAGATTGCACATATTTTATGTATGCTAAATAACACAGGTGATTTGTGGAGCTTCTCAATGAGTTCATTGCCTCCTGAGCTATCACTTGGGATGGAATCTTTGTGCACTCATCCATTGTCATAGCCATACAGGAACTTTATGCCCCTGTTTACTTTAGCCTTTGTCCCTCATCATTTGCCTAATGGCTCAGGCCTGCCAGGGATGAGTGAGACCCAGAGGTGAGGTACATCCTCTAACCTTGGCTGAGATCCACAGCACAGTCATAACTCAGCAGCCAGTGCTATATGGAACATTTGTGCCTCAGACTGCAATCCATGCCCTCACATGATTGCGAAGACTTGGCGTTAATGCTACTTAGGGTAAACATTATGAAAGGATTGAGCTAGAAACCGCATGGATGTTATTTCATTAGGGCAGACATGTCTGCCTTTATATCCAAGATGCTGTTTCTTGTGTTTCTCTGCAATCCCACCCAGCAGGTCTGAAGGTAGCGTTCTCATTGAAGAGGCTTGTCCTCAGGTCAGTGTCCTAACCTTTGACGCTTCCTCTGTGGAGAATATGTTTGTCTACATTTGTTTATTATGAATCTGAGGAAATTTCACCCTTTGAAAGTGCTATCTATGAAGTATGAGCAACGAATCAAGGAATTAAGATAGTTCAGGAAAATGTTTAACCCAGGTTTGATTTTTTAAAAAATCATTTCTCTGTCTCTGTCTCTGTCTCTGTCTCTGTCTCTCTCTCTCTCTCTCTCTCTCTTTCAGGGTTTAACTGTGCTAACTTTCAGGATTTCCCTAAAATCTTTCAGTTAAGTTTGTGTCTGTCCTTTTTCACCCACCCTCCACCCCCGTCATTTTCTCAAGTTGCTTTCATTAGGCCAGCAAGCCTGTTTTGTTTGTTTGCTCTTGTAGTTGCTTTTCTTTTTGTGTGTGTGTGTTTTTCCCTCTAGTGCCCACTAAGACATAAAACAGTGATTAGACACAGAGCATGTACAGGACATGTATTATGGTTGTAAATAGAAAAGGGAACTTGGAAAAGGTAGCTGCAGGGGTTAGGAGCAAGGACCCTGGTGCTGGATGGAACAGACGGGAGCCCCAACCTTGTCACTCACCAGCTGTGTCACAGGAAAGCTCGCTCTGCAAACCTCAATTTGTTTGTTTGTTTTCAAATTTCTGAAGCAAAAGTCTCACTCTGTTGCTCAGACCGCACTGAACTCCTGAGCTCAACTGAACTGTCTGCCTCAGAAGCTGGGACCTGCATATATCATTACACCTGGCTACCCTCAGATTTCTGATTTGGGAAACAGAGAATCTAGCCTTTTTCAAGGAGGAATAACACAGAAGTCAAATGAAATAGAGTTTCATTTGTTTCTAGCTGTAAGGTTTGGAGCCAAACCCAAAGTAAGAGGAGCAAAAAATGGCAAATGTCCATGGTGGGAATCAGGTACAGCTGAATACAGGGGGTCCCGGCACCATCCTGATTCTGCCTCTCCCCATGTGTAGGGTTTGCTTTCTGTTGCTCAACCTCAAGGTGAAGCTCTCTCTCTAGCTTCATATTATCATTTGCATTGCTGAGACCAAACACAATTTAAAGGAGAAATGATTTTAATGTTTATTTGGGCTCATGGCTTCAAAGGTTATATAAGCCATCATAGTTGGAAGGGAATGTAGGAGCAGAATAGCTTACCTATTGGTGACCAGGAAGAAAATAGAGAGGAGAGGAAGAGGTAGAGGAGGAGGGCAAGGGAAGAAAGAGGAAGAGGGAGAGGGAAGAGGAGGGTAGGGAGAAAGGGAGAAAAGGGGTATCCCATGTTAGTAGGCTTTCCATCAGGCCAGCCTATAGAAAGTGTTCCTGACAAATCCCCTGGAATAATCCTCCTTGGAGATGCCTTCACCAACATCCCAGAAGGTGCTTCCTAGTATTCTAGGCAGTTTCCAAACCAGTCAAGTTGACAATCAGGATTAACTGTCACATTGACTTTGTAACAGACCAAAGAAGAAGCTCTCCTCCCTAGTAGTTCCAGAAAATTGAGGACTAGTCCTAAAACATTCATCTGTGTCATTTTTTGTTCAATGGGTGTTGTGAGGAAGATAGATGAGTTTGAGAAGCCCAAGCTGGGTATGATGGATTTAAACCACACATATTGTAAGAATGTGTGAGTGTGCGCGCGCCTGCATGCATGTGTGTGTGTGTAATGAGCATAGTAAAAAATGTCTTTTAGACATAAAAATAGCTTACTCAAGCACCCTGCTACACCCATGGGTACACCTGATAACCAGAACCCAGTGACATCATTCACTCACAGCCTAGAACTCCCTGATGCCCATTGCACAGTATATAAGTAGAGACCAAGATCAATACTGTGCTCGGCACATCTGCAGAGACTCCATCTTGATCCTTCCTGTGGCTAGAGGTCTCCCCCAGGATCCTGGCCTTGAATCAGAGACTTCTGTAAAAAGCTGGGTTTTTAATTTTTCCATGCAACGTTTCAGGATTGCTTTTTCAAGGTCTGTAAAGAACTCTGTTACTCAAGTGACAACACATGCTGGAGAAGTTGTGGAGAAAGGGGAATCCTCCTCCACTGTTGGTGGGAATGTAAACTTGTACAACCACTCTGGAAATCAATCTGGCACTTCCTCAGACAACTAGGAATAGT
>CM053753.1:7762924-7776832 GCA_028658305.1 Pachyuromys duprasi
TGCTCAACCGTGTTTGTAGCAGCTTTATTTGTAATAGCCAGAAGCTGGAAACAACCTAGCTGCCCCTCATTTGAGGAATGGATACAGAAATTGTGGTACATCTACACAATGGAATACTACTCAGCAATAAAAAACAAGGATATCATGAAATTTGCAAGTAAATGGTGGGAACTGGAAAGGATCAACCTGAGTGAGCTATCCCAGAAGCAGGAAGAGACACACGGTATATACTCACTCATATAGACATATAATATAGGATAAACCTACTAAAATCTGTACACCTAAAGAAACTAATCAAGAGGGAGGACTCTTGCTAAAATGCTCAATCCCCAGCCAGAAAGGCAAAGCAGATGGATATCAGAAGAAGAAGAAAACAGGAAAGAAGTTAGGAGCCTGTCACAGAGGGACTCTGAAAGGCTCTGCCCTGCACAATATCAAAGCAGATGCTGAGATTTATGGCCAACTGTTGGGTAGAGTGCATGGAATCTTTTGAAAGATGTGGGGAATAGTAATATAGGGAGAGGACAGGAGCTCCACAAGGAGAGAAACAGAACCAAAAAATCTGAGCACAGGGGTCTTTCCTGAGACTGATACTCCAACCAAGTATCATGAATGGAGAAAACCTAGAACCCCTGCACAGAGGTAGCCCATGGTAGTTCAGTGTCCAAGTGGGTTCCATAGTAATGGGAACAGGAACTGCCTCTGACATGAACTGATTGGCCTGCTCTTTGATTACCTCACTGTGATGGGGGAGCAGCCTTACCAGGCCACAGAGGAAGACAATGCAGCCACTCCTGATGAGAGCTGATAGACTAGGATCAGAAGGAAGGAGAGGAAGACTTCCTCTATCAGTGGACTTGGGGAGGGGCATGTGTGGAGGAGGAAGAGGGAAGGTGGGATTGGGAGGGGAGGAGGGAGGAGTTTATGGGGGGATACAAAGTGAATAAAGTGTAATTAATAAAAATTAAAATAAAAAAGGAAAAAAGAATTCTGTTGCTATTTTTATGGGAATTGCATTAAATCTGTAGATTGCTTTTGGTAAGATGGCCATTTTTACTATGTTAATCCTACTGATCCATGAGCATGGGAGATCTTTCCACCTTCTGATATTGTCTTCAATTTCCTTTTTCAGAGGTTTGAAGTTTTTATCATACAAGTCTTTCACTTGCTTTGTTAGAGTCACACCAAGATATTCTATATTGTTTTTGTTTTTAGTGAAGGGTGTTGTTTCCCTAATATTATTTTTAGCCCGTTTATTGGTTGCATAAAGGAAAGCTACTGATTTTAGAAGTTGATTTTGTATGTAGCCTGTTGTCTATCATTAATATTTAATATTTATTTAACTTTTAGTTAAACAGTGGTTATTCTTAAACCAGCTATATACCCAAATCACCATACAGAGACTAGAATTTATTTAGTCAACCTAGAGCACAATGCTGGGCAATAATTACTCCATCCTAAACCTCCAAGCCTGCATAGTTTCCTCCCATTCAGATTTTCCACATTATACTTGCTTTTGTCATATCTTAGGTTTGGTTCATCTCTCCTCATGCTTCCAAGTCCTTTCCTGCGGATATCTCCTCTCTGACCCCCCACCCCCGCCCTTTCTTCTCCCCTCCAGACCAGGATGTCCCACCCTGTTCTCTCCATTGCTCAGCATTGGCTGGTTGATTTTTTGAAAATACAGAGAATGAATGGTGGCAAGTTTACATAAACTTGAGACAGGTGATGCTTAGAATAAACATCAGAATGTAGAGTCCAGATTGAAACCAGATAGTGGGGCAGAGAAATTTGAATGAACAAGGGTAAATTTTATACATTCCACAAGAACAATATACCAACAGTAGCCACTTTGATGAAGGTGTTTATCAGCTGTAGGAGTTCTCTGGCTGAGATTTGGGAGTCACTTATGTATACTATCATATTATCTTTGAATAGAAATATTTTGACTTCTTCCTTTTCAATTTGGTCTTCTTTAGTTGTCCTGTTGCACTAGCTAGAACTTCAAGTACTATATTTGAATAGATATGGAGTAGGTGGACAGCCTTGTTTTGTCCTTGATATTAGTGGAATTGCTTTCAGTTTCTCTCCATTTAATTTGATGTTGGCTATTGGCTTGCTTTTTATTGCCTTTATTATATTTAGGTCCATGGGCCTTGCACCCCTGATCTCTCCAAGACTTTTATTATAGAGGTGTTAGATTTTGTCAAAGGCTTTTTCAGAATCTAATTAGATGATCATGTAGGTTTTTTTCTTTCAGTTTGTTTATATGGTGGATTATATTGATAGATTTTCGTATGTTGATCCATCCTGCAGCCCGGGGTAAAGCCTACTTGATCGTGATGGATGATGTTTTTAAATAAGTTCTTGGATTTGGTTTCTGAGTATTTTATTGAGTATTTTTGCATCAATATCCATGAGGGATATTGGTCTGTAGTGCTCTTTCTTTGCTGAATCTTTGATGGGTTTACTTTATTAGGGTGACTGTAGCTTCACAGAATGAGTTTGGCAATGTTCCTTCTGTTTCTATTTTGTGGAGCAGTTTGAGGAGTATTGGTATTAGCTCTCCTTTGAAAGTCATACTGAAAAGACACTCCACAAAGATACTTGTTCAACTATGTTCATAGCAGCTTTTTTTTTTTCATAATAGCCCCAAACCAGAAGCAACCTAGAAGTTCTTCAACTGAAGAATGGATAAAGAAAATGTGTTACATTTACACAATAAAATACCACTCAGCTATTAAAAACAAGGACAGCATGAAATTTGCAGGCAAATAGATGGACCTAGAAAATATTATTCTGGTGAGTTAATGCAGAGCCAGAAAGACACACACGCTATGTACTCTGTTATAAGTGGATATTAGCCATTTAGTACAGGATAACCACACTACAATTAACAGACCCAAAGAAGCTAAGTAGCAAGGAGGGCACAAGGGAGGATGCTTGAATCTCACTCAGAAGGAGAAATAGAATAGACCTGGAAAAGGATGAAGAGTGAGAACTGGATGATAGAGGGTGTAGGAAGGGGAACAAGGGTAGGGATCAGGTGTAGGGAGAATGGGAGTAGGAGGCGAAAGTGCTGGGGAAGAGAAGGAAAACCATTGGGGGGCACCAATGGGGTGGGCTCCTGGGAGGATACGGGGTGACTCTAGCTGAGAATCCGTGGCAGTGGATGGAGACTAAAGTGGCTACTTCTTATACCTGGACAGGACTTCCAGTGGGGGGAGGTAGACACGAACCCACCCACCAAACCTTCCACACAAAATTTACCCTGCCAGCAAGGTGTGCAGGGGAAAAGATGGAGCAGAGATTGAGGGAAGGGCCAAACAATGACTGGCCCAATTTGAGACACACCCCATGACAGAGAGCCAACCCTTGACACTATTAATGATACTCTGATATGCCTGCAGACAGGAGACTAGCATACCTGTCTTCTGAGAGGCTCCACCCACCAACTGATTGAGACAGATGCAGAGACCCACAGCCAAACATTAGGCAGAGCTTAAGAAATCTTGCGGAAAAGTTAGAGGGACCCACAGGAGATAGGAATGCCACAAGAAACCAATGGAGTCAACTAACTGAGGACCATGAAGGCTCACAGAGACTGAACCATTAACCAAAGAACATACATGGACTAGACCTAGGCCCCTATACATATGTAGCTGATGGACATCTTGGTCTTCATGAGGGTTCCCTAGTAACTGGAGCAGGTGCTGTCTCTGACATGGACTCTGTTGCCTGCTTTTGGACCACTTTCCCCTAGCTGGGCTGCCTTGTTGGGCCATAGTGGAAGAGGGTTTGCTTAGTCCTGATGGGAATTAATTGGGGGGGGGGTCGGGGTGAGGGAGCGCCTCTTTTCTGAGAAGAAGAGGAGGGGGAAAGTGGAAAAGGGTGAGAGGGTGGACCAGGAGGAGAGGAGGGCGGGGTCTGTGATAGGGATGTAAAGTGAAAAAGAATTAAAAGAAAAAAGAAAAACTGTACTTGACTTTCGGCTAAGACATGTCACACAGGTAAGCAGCATCATGGAGATGAGCTTAGGACCACAGTTAGGAAGGGAAGTGTGAACTTTGTGTGATAACCCACAGCATCATACAATACAACTTTTGTTATATCATCTACATGTGTTTACCTATGTGTCTGGACAGTAGGGAGAGTGGAAAGGTCCTTAAAGTAAAATCTTGATCATTCTTCCAAAAAGAAGGGGTGATGGATGTCAAGAAGAAAATATCACCTATCCACAATGGCAGACCAAATTAGAAACTGCCATGTAGGAATGTTGCTGCAACTATTCCTGGGAAAGCCATTCCAAAGAGAGTGATGAACTTGGTCCAGTGGCACAGGCCTGCAATGCCAGGAGGCTGAGGGAGGAAGAGGGAAAGTTCAAGGTCAGCCTGAGATCTTGCCTCAAAATAAAAAGCAGCCTGGGGGTACAGCATTTGTCTAACATGTTCGATGGCCTGGATTTATTCTTTATTAGCATGTACTCTTTATAGCATGTCTAAACACACACGTACAGGCACACACACGTGTCCAGTTTCCCATTTCAGTAGAGAATGAGTGGTACGTTAGGATCAGAGATGCTTGTTACCAAAGCCAGGTATATTTGTTACTTCTGTTGTTGTGGTAAAACACCAGACAGAAGCAACTTAAAGAACCAAGGCATTCTACTAACTCATGGCTCATGGGAAACAGCCCACCGTGGCCGAGGTTTTCTGCAGCTGCAGCTTGCAGGCTGTGGGTTTTCACTCCTGGGAGACAAACTGGAAGTGGAATTGAAGTCTAACACTTAAAGGCTCTCTTGGAAATGATGGACCTGAGAAAGCCATTCCTCTTGCTTCAGCTGTTCCCCACCCTCTCCAAACAGTCCCACCAGCCAGCCAAGACTGGCTGTGCCAGCACACAGGCATGAGAGGGACGTTTCACTCACAGATGACCTTTTCTTTTCTAATTTTTTAAATATAAATTTTTATTAATTACAGTTTATTCACTTTGTATCCCAGCTGTAGTCCCTCCTCCATCCCCTCCCAATCTTGTTCTCCCTCCTTCCCTCCCTCCCTTGCTCCCTCCCTCATCTCCTCCCATGCCCTTTCCCCAGTCCATTGATAGTGGAGTTCCTCCTCTCCTTCCATCTGACCCTAGCCTATCAGGTCTCATCAGGACTCTTTCATAGTCTTCCTCCGTGGCCTGGTCAGGCTGCTCCCCGCTCAGGGGGAAGATGATCAAAGAACCAGCCACTGAGTTCATGTCAGAGACAGCCCCTGTTCCCCTGACTAAGGAGCTCACTAGGAGACTGAGGTTGGCTACCTCTGTGCAGGAGTTCTAGGTTATCTCCATGAATGGTACTTGGTTGGAGGATCAGTCTCAGAAAAGACCCTTAGGCCCATATTTCTTGGTTCTGTTGCTCTCCTTGTGGAGCTCCTGTCCTCTCCATGTCTTACTATCTCCCCCTTCTTTCATAAGATTCCCTGCACTCTGCCCAAAGTTTGGCTATGAGTCTCAGCATCTGCTTTGATACCCTGCTGGGTAGAGTCTTTCAGAGGCCCTCTGTGGTAGGCTCCTGTCCTGTTTCCTGTTTGTTCCATCTTCCAATGTCCATCCCATTTGCCTTTCTGAATGAAGATTGATCATCTTACCCAGGGTCCTCCTTCTTGCTTAGCTTCTTTAGGTATACAGATTTTAGCATGATTACCCTATAGCATGTCTAATATCCAATTACAAATGAGTATATACCGTGTATGTCTTTCTGCTTCTGAGATACCTCACTCAGGATGATCTTTTCTAGTTCCCACCATTTGCCTGCAAATATCATGATTTCCTTGTTTTTTAATTGCTGAGTAGTATTCCTTTTCCTTTCAAGAGCAACTGAAAATATTTGAAGTACTCCTTCCCAGCTTGTGCGAGTCATTGGGTGTTAATCAGGGCAACGGAATCCCCTTAATAACGACTGTTAGTGAAGTCTGGGTTTGTACCGATGGAGGGTCTGTGACCTTCAAAGAATTATTTGAATCTCTAATTGGGCAGATGAGCCAATAAATTCATTGATTCCCCAAGAAAGCCAGATTTATGGCGCCTTTTTTTTTCTGGGGTGTTTGTGTGTACGTTCTGCCTCAATATTCTGCATGTGAGTGGAGAAAGGATCTTAGTAACGACCTGGTGATTAATCTAGGCATGAAAACCAATTAATGCACATTTGTGAACCAGTCTTGTATGCCAATTAAAACCTGCCTTAATATCAGGTTCAGCACTTTGTATCTTTTTTTTCCTTTTTTTTTTCATTTCAAGGGCATGGCCTAGAAAAAATAACAGCATTTGTTTTCTTTTAAAATATTTTCCTGTTCGTATTTTGTTAATTCAGGCTGCCCTTCTCATTAATCAAAAGCGGTAGGATTGCACAGCACACATACTTGTGAATAGTTATTTCTCCATTCCCACCTGACTCAAAACTGTTTTTTAATTTAAAAAAAAAACATGATTTTTCTGGCTCTTTCATCTTAAGCTCAGTTATTTTCTAAATGAACTGCAATAAAGATATATGTCTTGCAAACAAACTTAAAACAAATAATATCTCACTTTTATTAAATTTGTATTCCTTTGTGGAAATGGGAATTGAACTCATGGCCTCATACATGCTAGGCAAGTACTCCGGCAGTGAGCGACATTCCCAGCCCCACAAATAATCTCTGAAGTCAGAGTCCTTAAGTTCAGCCTTGTTTTGTCTTACAGTCCTTCTTCCTGTCAGTATCAAGGTATTATTTATTGTCTTTAGTCAAAAGACATTGGGTCATACAGTATTTTGCACTGGTTGATATTTTTTCTGTCTTTTCTATTTATTTATTCAGTGTGCCGATATAAGTGTGCATATATGTATTTATATGTGTCTGAGCCTGTGTATGCATTGGTGCACTGTGTCATGATGTGGAGGTCAGAAAGGTCACTTGTAGGAACCTATTTTTTTTCCCCTCACCATGTAGGTTTTGGGTCTTAAGCTCAGGTCATCACACTTGGCACCATGCCCTTCATCAGCTGAGCCATCTTGCCACCCACTTTTTTCATTTTTTCCTACCAGAACAGTAGAATACATATTTTAGTATGTATCATATGTACATATATGTCATATAAGCACATATCATATAGTTGTATCATATAATATACAATGTCACTTTTTATAAATTTATAATTCATACAACATATTTTATATGATATGAATTATATAACAATATTACACTTGTAATATATAATGTATGTCTATTATATATATTTCTATTATACTTTATTATATATAATATGATATAATATAATAATGCAATATATTATTTATTTTACTATATAATATATACTTATATAATATAAAGATTACATATGTAATATACAATATCCTTATCATATTATCTGTATTATATATAAGCATATATAATATGGATGCAATTAAAATATAAATGTATAATATAAACACAATATTGTTATATTATATAACACATATACATATGTAATATATTATTCTGAATAATAATATTATACATAATATATTATTCTGGAGTATATTACATTATATGTAGTATATTATGTACATTGTCTTCTGATAATGCTTCTTCAAGTTCTATTTTATATGATCACATGATAAACAGGAAGCAGGAAAAGGTTGCCATATGAATTCTCTTATTTTTGCAGTTAACTTCTAATAAGCTCAATGCATGATTTTTTTCTCCATCCTGCCTTAAGGAATTTGTTCTGCTTGATTTATGATGCACACATTTAGCGTTTTCCTAAGTTAAAATCAATATGTACAAGGTGCTCTGGTTAATTAACAAACATTTTATCATTTGATTTTCCATTAAAGCATTCTTAGTTCATCTTTTGCTGTGCATTTTCACAGCATACAGTTGAAATTTGTAGTGTTCTCCCTCCCTCCTGTGCTTGTTTGTTTCTTTTTACATATCTGAGGACAATTCTCGCAATACTGTGTTGAAATTATCTTGCCACCAGTAGTACTTGTGCACTGTCCTCCTCCTGATTACACTTGCAATCCAAGGGCTTCTCCACAGGGCCCATCAGTCATTTATTGCCTTAAAACAACTTGTTCAAGACTCTACATTTATGTCCATTAAAATGTTTACCTTTTTTGCTTTTCAGGACAGGTTTCTCTTTGTAGCCTTGACTGTCCTGCACTCAATGGAGCAACAACTGAGAGTTAACACCTTGACCTACAAAGATGAGTTTAGTTTTTCAAGTAAATGGTCAGGCTGTCTAAAGAACTAATAGGATATTTAAAAGTAAGTGAGTTATCCTTAAATTCTACTTGGGTATAATTTATGAATCATTTAGGAAATTAAATAAAAGCTGAAACAAGACAGATTATTTTAGCCAAAGACTTTCTGCGAAGAAGTGGACAGGTAAGATACTTGGATAACCCTTTATTTCAAATCACACCTTCAAGTACTGTGTGAGTGGCAAAGTTAGAGTGATCCTGTCTTGAATGTACACAAGTAACTTTTTTTTTTATTGAACTAAAGAAGTTTCTATAAGATCCAAGGTTCTATCCATGCTGTTGTTTGTGTATTGTGTTGTGTTGTACATAATGTTGGTGTGAGAATGGGGACCCATATGTGAAGGTTGGAAGACAACTTTTGAAAATTGGTTCTTATCTTCCACTGTGTTTGAAGCAGGGTCTCCCTTGGCGTTTCATCCACTTTTCCATGTATTCCAGGCCAGCTGACCTGTAAATTTCAGGGTGATTGTCCTGTCTCTGTCTCTTGTCTCAAGTAGGAGTGCTGTAGTTAGAGATGTGGGCAATCACATGGGTTCCAGGGACCCAAACTCTGGCCATCAGGCTTACATGGCAAGCCCCTTTGCCCACAGATGCTTCTCCTGTCCTGCAGTTTTATTTTGAAACCACATATTCCTTTAGCATCGTCTTTTCCTCACCATCCAGGAGAACGGACACTAGTACCTGGTTTTAATTATTTTTCTATTGTTGTGATAAAATGCCATGACCAAAGCAGCTTATAGAAGAGTTTATTGGGGGCTCACAATTTCAGAGGGTGAGAGTTCATGACCATCATGCCACCAAGCATAGCAGCAGGCATAGTGCTGGAGCAGTAACTGAGGGTTAATACCTCGATCCACAAATATGAGGCAGAAAGAGAGAGCAAACTGGGAATGATGCTAATATTTTGAAACCTCAAAGCCCACCATTAGTGACTTACCTATTCCAACAAGGCCACACCTCCTAATACTTTCCAAACAGCTCCACCAGCTGGGACCAAGTATTCGAACATATGTGTCTATTAAGGCCATTCTCTTCAAACCATCACAAGACTGAAAACATATTTTGGCTTATTTTTACATCTTTATGGCTTTGCTATCATTTCCCCTCCCCCATGGGAAGATCATTTATGTTAAAGAGGTTATGGGTACATCATGGCATGCTTGGTGGAGGATGTAATATTTAGCACTTTCTATATAGCGAAGTTATAGTCACATTGCCCAATTACAACACTGTAGTTTCTATAGATGCCCAAAATAACAGCCTGGCTCTATTTTTCTCAGTCAGGCAAATGCCCCATATCTTAACAGTGTGTACTACCTCTCTAGATAAGTAAGTTGTCAACATTGTGGAGAATGTCTTCCCTGGTAATGCAGGCCAGGAAAATGAAGAACAGGCCACCACAGTTGATAACTGTTTCAGCTGTCACTGGTGATGCTATCTCTATGCAATACCGCTTGTCTTTAAAGCCCAGAATGAAAAGGCTAACTTCTCTGATTCTGTCAGTATCATTTTCTCAAATGTTAGATTGTATGGCTGATGTAAGACTATTGGTGTCCTGGGTATAAATCTGTTCAGAAGCAGAGAAAGCAATTGATTGGCTAGGAGGATTTGGTAATCAGAGATAATTTACATGGTCATTTTGGTCCTATAGAATTTTGAAGACAGTTTACTGAGGTATAGTTGGCAAAGCATAAAATATACTAATTCACGGATTCCTTTGTATCTTTACGGTTGTGCGAGCACCACGGCAATGTAACCCTGAGTTGTTTTCTGCAGTCTCCCCACCTTCTCATTTGTTTTCATAGCCACCCTCTGTTTCTATAGAGTTGCTGTTAGGGAACATTCTATATAAATAAAACTATATAGCATGAAGTCTTTGGTATTCAACTGTATTCAGTGTGACTGTGTACGCGGAGTTCACCCGCATTACAGCATTTATCTCCAGCTCATTTTTATCATATTCTATTGTGGGAATTGATGTCATTTTGCTTATCTCTCCACACCAGTTGATAAATGATTGGGTAGAAAAATGTTGTTGTGAACATCTGGGCGCAAGCCATTATGTAGACCTGCTTCCAGATTCCTTGCTAGGACACTGAAGAGATTTTGTTGTGTTACATGGTAAATTTCTATTCAGCTTTTTTCTTTTCTTTTCCTTTCTTTCTTTCTTTCTTTCTTTCTTTCTTTCTTTCTTTCTTTCTTTCTTTCTTTCTTTCTTTCTTTTTCTTTCTTTCTTTCAAGACAGGGTCTCTTCTATGTAGTTCTGGCTGTCCTAAAACTCACTGTGCAGATCAGGCTGGCCTGAAGCTCACAGAGGTCCTCCTGCCTCTGTGCTGGGATTTAAAAAGATATGTACCACACCTGGCACACTCAACATTTTAAAAGAAACTCCCAAACTGTTTTTCAAATGAGATAGGCCATCTTCTATTCTTAGAAATATATGAGAATTCTAGTTTTTTAATATTCTTGTGAGTACTTGTCATTGTATGTCTTTCTTAATTATAGCTATATGTGTATATGTAACAGTATCTTGCAGAGACTCATTTCATCCACACATTTAGCCACTCATCATAAAAATGATGACTACTATATTGTAGTC
This sequence comes from Pachyuromys duprasi, assembly GCA_028658305.1. Taxonomy (NCBI): domain Eukaryota; kingdom Metazoa; phylum Chordata; class Mammalia; order Rodentia; family Muridae; genus Pachyuromys; species Pachyuromys duprasi. Next base: position 7,773,790 of record CM053753.1, read on the forward strand.
CCTCAACTAGGTGACAAGGACACCATAAACAAAACAAAGTTCCTAACTCCAGTAAGTTCAAAGACCACTGGAAGTTAAAAAATAAAAATACTAGGTGTGTTTTATTGTTTCTCTTACTCCTGAAACTTTCTTTCATCATCATCATTTGTTATTATTGTTGTTTTGAGAGAAAGTCTTAGTAAGTTACCTTGGCTGGACTTGGATTCACTACTGTTGCTCAGGATGATTTTGAACTCACAGAGATTTGCTTGCTTCTGCCTCTGAGTGCTTGTTGGACATACATATTTAGCTCTTAAGGTACTAGCCAAAGTCAAGCATGGAGACCCAGAGACTTGCCTGGTGAGGTTATATTGGAATCAAGCATGAAAGTAGACAAGTCATGTTGTGTCTACTGAACTTGCCGCTGCTGGAATGTGTTTGACGGAGGGAAAGGGAGGCAAAGAAGAAGAAAACAGACTCAGACATGGATATGAGAGAAAACACACAAAGACATCCCGGGTGATCTGTTCCACGTGCTCTGGCGTGTGTGCTGTGCCTGGAAACTCTTTTACTTCTCAGACCCTGTGAAGGGGCTGTCTTATTACTGTCGACCTCCACTCCCTATTTTATATCAGCTGCTTTGAGTAAGTTTCTGTTGCTTGTAATTAGAATAGTTTTGAAGAGAAACAGTTACATTACAGATTTATAATCATTCTATTAAACCTCATTCTAAGCCCTTGTAAACTAGATTTATCTATTGTCCAGTATTTACTACCTTTTTTTCTGACCCACGATTGACCCAATCATTTAATTATCCATATTGTAAAGGCAAGCAGTGAACTGCAGAATTTAGCTCATCCTACTATTTTCTCCTCTCAAATTCTATGTTTTACTCTGTAGAGAATTTGGTCTTATGCTTGTTTGTTTGTTCGTTTATTTTTAGATTTTTTATTTTGAGACAGGGTGTCTCCGTGTAAATAGCCCTGGCTGTTCTGGAACTCACTCTGTAAACCAGGTTGGCCTTGAACTCACATGGATCCAATTACTTCTACCTCCCAAGTGTTCTAGTCTCAAAGGCCTGCACCATCAAACCTGGTGCTTGCTAGTTTTCATTACTGACTCTATACAAACTAAAGACATCTGCAAAGAGGAAACTTCAGTTGAAGAATTACCCCCGCCAGATGACCTGTGGGCATGTCTGTGGAGTATTTTCTTGGTTGATGTAGGAGAACCCAGCCCACTGTGAACACTACTGTTGTTAAGGAAGACAAGTTGTGCTCTGTAAGAAAAGTAGTTGATCAAGCCAGAGGGAACAAGGCAGGATGTAGCATTCCACTATGGTCTCTGCTCCCATTTCTGCTTCTAAGATCATGTATTGAGTTCCTGCCTTGACTTCCCTCAGCGATGAACCTGGAAGTGTAAGATAAAATAAATCTTTTCCTCTACATGTTACTTTGGTTCACCTTGTTTTGTTACAGCCACAGAAACCAAACTAGGGCAAGTGTCCAGTGCGGTCATACTGGGAGGTAGAATGCATTCTTTGACAGGTTAATGATTAACGATCCATCCTTAGGTCACTTTCCTCAGAAGGACATACTGAGTTGCCTGAAGTAAGTTTTTGCATCAAATCAAGTTGTTGCGTGTCATGCTTCACAGCTGTATTCCCGCACCATGAACACAAAGCGTTAAATAAATCTTGGATTTCTAACATCTGAAATTGTAAGCTAAAAAAGTCTCGATTCTGCATAAACTTACCCTGTCTTGGGTATTTCATCAATGAAAACTGTATTAGTATATCTGGCTATTTGTTGTTCATTTAAGAATCCTAATGGCTACTTACCTGCTGATACCACTGGAAAGATGGCGGGAAGGAGAAAAGTGCTCGTGGGACTGTAGCAAGCTTGTGCTCCTCGTGCTGCCAGTTATGCCGAGTAACAGGAAAGGATTAAAAGATGTATGAGAATAGTTCACAAAATAGATACAAGAAAAGAGATAATGTCAGACCCACAGTGATGCATTCCTCTTACGCATGAGGCTACAATAAAGATGGATGAAGCCTAAGCATTAACCCAAAACCAATTCTGTCCCCAAAGCCTCAGAAGTAAATCATGGTAAAAGTGAACGTCTTGTGCCACGAGTAATTCATTTATAACAACGAAACAGAGGGCTTAACTGGAGGTAATAAAATGCCAAAATTGTTGTGCTGGGGAAAGAAGTGCAAAGAAATGGAACACCTTCCTGTATTCTGTTCTTCCTGGAAAGAAGTGATAGAATGCCGAGGCGGATCCTGTTCTTTCATCCGGTCTCCGACTCGTTTCCCAGAAGCAGACGGGTTCAAAGCAATCCCAAGACTCCTCCTGGACCTCCCATGTGGAGATGAAGGCATACCAAGATGCTGTCTCATTTGTCTTTTCTCCTCACCAAACTACCTGTGACATGGAATAAACTGGAGTGACTAGCCCTGTGCCTCCCAGAGGAAGCGAAAATTCCATGGGTGGAGATGAGGAAAGAACTGGAAGTCTTCATGTATTCACTTCCAGCAATGGTTCCCACTCTTCCGGTATCCAAGCTATAAACGTATTTCCTGTAACTTAATGCTGATAAGAGTGCAGAGCTGAAAGGCCCCCACAGAAGCCTTGCGTAGCTTTGCTTAGGAAATCGCAGAGCCCAGGCCACTCTCCCTCTGTCACTCTCGAGGCAAAGCCTTAGAAACTAGAGTGGGCAGGTGCCGAGGACAACCTCACATCAACGCCGGAACAATGGAAATCTGGCAAAGTTCGGGTCAAGAGGGGCGCTAGCAGCCGAGCCTATCTACCAGGGCTGACTGCGCATGTCAGCAAGCGGCCTCACCACAGTTTAGGCATGTTCCTGTCCATGGTAAGGGAAATGGGATGAACATAGGCTTAGAGGTTCCACTCTCAGCTGGATGAGTTCTGAAATAGGGAATGTTGTCCTTAGCTGTGGCTTGCAATACCCTAAGCGGTCGTGGAGCTTAAAAAAAAAATTCTATTTTTCCATGTGAAAAAATCTGGGGCAGCTCTATGTTTCTGAAGCAAAACTATGA
>CM053753.1:7776932-7801821 GCA_028658305.1 Pachyuromys duprasi
TTGTTGTGAGATAAATTCATAGTTTATAATCAGTGAACGTTTCTTTTTGTGTGTGTGTGCCTCTTTTGTATAACCGTGTGCACAGAGTTATGCAAAACCTTCTCAGGTGTCTTCAGTGGGAAAAGTGTGAGTAGCCCTGACATGGTACCTGACTGATATCAGTGCTGTAGGATCCCCAGAGCTCTAATAAACAATCTTTTAATGCAGCGACTTTTGTCAATAACTCAGATCTTGAAGACCTTATGTACTTACTGGTAAATTCTGCTGTGGGAAGAAGGTTCGGCGTCATCTGCACTAATTTCAGCAGCTGTTCACCTGCAGCTCAGAGGCACAGACCTTGAACTTCTGAGTTTGCTGATCCGTCTGAAATGAGGCTGATGGGTGGCTTTGAGTAACTGATGCTCCCTCATCTTTAGTATACTACTTAAATAGCCTTGAATAGGTGGAATTACAGGCTTGGGGCAGTTTAGTGAGATTCTTTATAACAAACTTGACTCCCACCATGACTATCACTCTGAAAATACTCTGGGAGCAATTAAACACCCAGTAACCCCTCATTAAGTGGCAGTTTTATCTAACCTTACTGTATGAGAATGAAGAAGCGGATTTTAACACACCAAGCTCTTCTGCTCCTGCCTCGGATGGTGCGGAGGGTGGCAGTGGGGAATATCTACAGCAGCTTGCTGCAGAGTTTGGGATGGAGGATCTTGGCTAACACCTCCCTCTCACCCCTCACAGTTCAAGTAGTCTGAATTCCCAGGGCTGTCAGAGAAAAGGGAAGTGTGGGAGGGAAGTAAGGATGTGTTGGAAACATTCCCATGCAAGTGGCAAATGTGCGAGTAGCACTAACCCTTCTCTGGAGCTGACAGAGAACCAGGAGACACTCCCTGGAGAAGGGGAGATCAGCTACAGCTTTCATTCTCATTTCGTCTGATTTCTCAGCAGTAAGATTTTCCTGAGCAGACCTAAATTAATTTATAATGAAGTATGCCTGGGAAAGCAGTGTGGAAACAAATGCAAGTAGTTACACAGAGTTATAAAATGCATCCAAAAGAGGAGGGCCCAAGATAATGTCCTGGAAAGACATTCTCGATGACATCCTCATTTCCTGTAAACAACACCAATTACCAAAGGACAACTTTGTTTTCTTTTTGTGCTATGTGTTTGCTTTCAGAATTTCTACTGGCCATTGGAGAAATGAATGTTAACAGTTGGTATAATGTTCTTGTGGAATGCATACAATTTACCCTTGTTCATTCAAATGCTGATTTCTCTACTCCTCTATCTGGTTTCAATCCGGACATTGCATTGTGATGTTTATTCTTAAGCATCACCTGTTTCAAGTTTGTGTAAACATGCCACCATTTGTTCTTTGTATCTTCAATAAAACAACCAGCCAATGCTGAGCAATGGAGAGAATAGTGTGGGACATCCTGGTCTGGAGGGGAGGAGAAAGAAGTGAGTGGGAGGGGTCAGAGAGCAGCAGGAGAGGACTTGGAAGAATGAGGAGAGATGAATTGGCTCTAAGATATGACTAAAAGCAAGTATAATGTGGGAAATCTGAATGGGAGGAAACTATGCGGGCTTGGGGGTTTAGGATGGAGTAATCTTTGCCCAGCATTGTGCTCTAGTTTAATTAAATAAATCCTAGTCTCTGTGTGGAGAAATTTGGGGAGAGCACAACTTAGTAGATCTGGATTGGGGTCTCATGCGTTTGCAATAGGATGGTGGCTGGAGTTGGTGGTGGGGGCTACCCAGATATTTGTTGGGACTTCACTGTGAGGTCTCTGCATGTTTTGTCCCTTACAGAACAGCACTCAAGTAGAGGAAACACGTTCAGGGCAGTCCAGGGCTCCCTCACGTGCATTCCAGGTAACAGAGCACAACGTGAGGCTTTGTTTTCGGACTGTTTACTTAACTTTGTGGAAACTTACTGTGGTTTGTTTTCTCTGGTGCTGGTGCGGGAGGCAGTGTTTTCCACAAGTAATTACGTTAAGGAGGATTGATGCTTTCTCTCAGGACTGGATTAGTTATCTCTGGAGTGGGTCATTAGGAATCCAGGCTGCCCTTGTGATCTGTCATTTCTGTCCTTCCCTATGCCTAAAGCCAGTTACGAAGCATTTCGAGGCCCTTGTAAGATGTGACACCCAAACCACACCATCTTTGTAAGATTTAGCCTATCACTCCAGCCTATGAAGCAATAGAAAAAGAACCTTAACAGTGGCTTCCTGTCCGCCACACTCTGTTGGCTGAGTCACAAAACCTTCCTCACATTCAGGCGAATGTCTCTTTCAAAAATATCTTTACCAATTCTTTGAGAATTTCATTGTATTTTAACCATCTTCATTCTTCTCCCACATTTTTTCAGATCCTTTGCCTATCCCATACTCACCCAATTTTATGTCCTCACTTTCCTTTTTAAAAACCACTGACTCCTTTTAATGTTGCCCATATACTGCCAGTTGGGGCACCATCCACTGGCGCATGTTGGCCTGACCAGGGTATATTCCCTTAAAGGTAACTATCTCCTTATGGCAGCTAAAGCCAAAAGCTTCTCAGCAACGAGTGGGAATTTGTGCCTAGCTCCACCCTCCACTTCTGGATTTTGCCTAGGTTGGCCAATAACTCCAATAGAAATCATCCTTCTCTGCTACTGGACTTTTTATCTGTTAGCCTATAGTGTCTTGTAGGGCACTGTCACCGCCACAGGGCAACTCTATTTAAACTCTTTTATATGTGAATAGGTTAATAAATTTGGAAGCTTCTGAAGTAGCTTACTTAAGTTTTGTTATTACAACCATTGTGAGTTCATATGCACAACTACCCTGTTGTGTGTGTGATTTACTGTAGTAACCTAGTGCCTTTGACTCTTACAGTCTTCCCATCTTCTCTTTCACAATGATACCTGGGCCTTGGGAGGAGGGCGTGTGTGATAACAATGTCCCACTTATTTTCTGCATCTTATTCAAGAGAAGCATCTGTGATGAGTTTGAGAGATGCACTAATCTTTATGTATAAGCAGGAGTTGGATTACTATAGCTAATTCCATTGGTGGCATCATTGTAATAGGCTTTCCCGTAGGGCTGTGACTTGTCTAGCCATGTTTTTTTTTTTGGCTCTGATAGCTCTATACCAGGTTTGGGTTCTATCTTATTGGTCTTCAAGGCCAATAAGAAAGTTGGTTACTTCTAAAACATTCCTGCTGCTGTTTTCCAATAGGCATATCTTGCCAGACAGGTCATTATTATATCTTGAAGACTTCACAGCTGAACAAGACAGATGATCTCCTTTTGTCTCTGATGGTATATGTTGCTCCTTTGAGCACTATGAAGGCTAGCCAGTTTTAATAAGTTTCCTGGTCAGAACAGGCTTGATTTCTTTGTGTTCTTAGGTAGGTGGTGCTTTACAGCATAGTCTGTTATATTTGGGTGTCTATGGAATCTCACTGGCCAATAACCCTAATAGAAATAATCCTCCTTGACACTGGACTTTTTAGCTGTTAGCCTGTGGTGTCTAGTAGGGGCCCTGTTGCCAGTCACAGGGCAGCTTAGTTTAACACTCCTTTGTATATGTCTATGTTGATATTTTTGGAAGCTTCTGAAGTAGTAGTTTTTCACATGACTTTTCAGAAGGTCTTTAGTATTAGTTATCACTCCTTTATCCTGTCTACCCCCTTTTAATCCTTCATTTTTCCTTCATTCCCCTTTCTCCTTTTATATTGCCACATCTGTCTTCCATCCTTTGAATGCAAAGGGCCCTGGAGAGGGGGAGATTCCATCTCTTGAAGGAGAAGTTGGCCATATTTGGGAAATAGTAACCCACCATACATTTCTACCACTTATTCCCCAGTTTCCTTGGAGATAATTTACTGTGCTGTGGAGGAATGAGCAGGCAAAACAGAAGCCCTTTCCTAGTAAAGTGATACTTCTTTATCTAATCCAGACTGAATGCTTGATGCTTTCTGCGGAAGCCGTGCTGAGCTACTCTCCGTTCTGCACAGCACAGTCTCCTCTTCTGAGGAAGAAATCACTAATGCTGGAATGTGCGTTGTATTTCACAAAGTACAACACCAAAGATCTCATGTACCATCTTTATTTCTATTGTGTGTCTTTCCTTCTCCCATGAGTGAGAATCCTGTGCTACAAATCTCTCTCTTCTCTCTCTCTTTCTTTGTGTGTGTGTTGTGTATGTGTAGTGTATGTGCACATGAGCATGTATATATGCCCATGTGGAGACTAAAATTTGATATTGAATTTCTTCCTTGGTTGTTTGCAACCTTATTTTGAAAAAAATATTTATTTTATTTTCATTTACATATATTCACATCCTCTGTAAGAGCAACAGCTGCTCTTAACTGATAATCATCCCTCCATCTTAATTTTTGAGACAGGCTCTCTCACTGCACCTGTCACTCACTAATTTGGCTAGACTACATAGCAAGAAAGCCCCAGGGATTCTCGCCTCTCTTTGTCTCTGCCTGCCGCTGGCATTACAAGTGTGTGCTACCGTATTTGACTTTGTTTATTGGTGGCTCCAAACTTGGGTCCTTATGCTTGTTTGGCAAGCTCTTTATCTACCTGCCTCTCTATTATAAATCTGGATATTCCTTCCCATCTCTGCTGCCATCATGACCTTGAGACCCAAACTACTTCTGCATGTATATTTGTTGGATTAATTAATACAAGAAAATAACAGCTAAAATCAAGGAATGGGGAGTAATGGGAAAATATAATTAACCATGAAAACTAGGGTTTCAAATGCTTCCCTCTAAAACTGATACAGGTTCAGATGGACGTTTTATTGGGTGGAGGTTGAGTCCAGAATTGCATCTCTTCGAGATAGTATTCATGAGCAGTACCTGCTATTTACTTCGAGAGTCCCTTTAGCTGTGCTGCCTTCTGCGCTTCTCAGACCAGTTAAAAGCAAGCTGTTGACAGACCACAGTGTAAATTAAAGGGCCGGATACATCATTAGACATATGGTCTCCCAGGAACTGAGACTTTCCTGTAGTAGGTGGAATTTGTAACATTCTGCCCTCTAGGACCATATGGTTGTATTCAGAGATGCCAGTGGAATAAATGCTTGCTCTTTAGAGTAAGAGTCCTTTTGCTGGTCCTCCTCCATAGCCATGGGGAGGATTTTTGCTTCAAAATTGAAAAAGACAACGTGAGTCCTCATCATCCTATTTGTTAGTGGTAATTTTACCCAAGGCATAGAATTGGCTAATCAAGGGCCCTCCTTCATTAGGCTAAGTGACATTAGCTGACCTTTGAGGTGGGAGACGGGAATGACCTATGCCTTATGGTTCCAGCCTGACAACACCTAACTGGACCAGGATTATTCCTGACTTAGGAGAGCACATTATGAGGTAGCTTAAGACTCCTAAAAACTTCCATTAAGTAAAAGGAAAGAGGAAATAGTGCTTTGCAATAAACAATCGGGAAGTTAAAAATTCGAAACCAAGATTATTTGGAGCAACATTAGAAAAATAAATAACTTGGGACAAATAGGACAAAATGCTTAAGATCTTTGTTTATAAAACTCTAAAATGTTGCTCTCAGAAGTGTTAAAAATAAAAATAGAGTGATGTAGTTACCTTTACATGGGTCAAAAGACTCAGTACTATTAAAATGTGAATTTTCCCCCAAAGAATTCATGCAATCCTAATCAAAATCTCAAGAGGGTGTTTAAAAAATATTTCAAAATTACATTTATGCATGTGTGTGTGTGTGTGTGTGTGCATGTGTGTGTCTCAGAGGGCAATTTTCCAGGAGTCTGTTTTCTTCTACTATGTAGATCTTAGAAAGCCAACTTAGGTCATCAGGCTTGGCAGGAGGCACCTTCACCGAGTGAGCCATTTTGCTTGCACTACCTTTTAAATTTTTTCTACATTACTTTGAAATGAGGATTAGAGATGGTAGTACTTGATCTTGAAAATTATTTTAAAGCTATAGTAATTACAATGGTTTGATACTAATGCCAAGAGAGACACACAGATCAATGAAACAGAATAGAGAGTCCACAAATAAGCTTAAATGAATTTAGTTAATAGATTTTTTAACAAAGTCAATTCAAAGGATAATATTTTAAATGGCCTCCAACAATTGTATACTCATGTACAACAACAGATATCCCATTCCATATCTTATGTCACATAAACATTTGCTTAAAGTGAACCACAGATCTATATATGAAAGCAAATAGCACAATACTTCCACAAGAAGTCAGTAGAGAAACCCTTATGACCTGGAGCTAGACAAAATTAGATATAATAGAAAAATCATAATCATAGTGAAACCAAGAACTCAGTCATCATCAAAATGAAAACCTGGTCTTTGGAACATATTGTTATGAGTAAAACAAGATAAACCACAGACTAGAAGGAAACATTTGCAAGTCATGTATTTTAGAAAAGATACAAATGCTTTGTAAAATAGTTTCACTGTTTTGTAAAAATTTAAATATATATGTTTGCAATTCATTCCCTTTACTCCTAGATAGTTACTCAATCAAAAATGAAGGTGTATGTCTTTCACTATTCTTTTTTTAAATTTAGATTTATTTATTTTATGTGTATGATTGTTTTGTTTGAATACGTATATGTGTACCATGTGCAGACAGTGCCTGCAGAGGACTGAAGAGGCCATCAGATTCCCTGGACCTGTAGTTACAATGGTTATGATCTATTGAATGGATCCTGGGAATTGATCTTGGTTCTTCTGAAAAAGCAGCAAGTGTTTTCAACCACCAATTGATCCCTCCAGCCTTTGTACTTTATTCTTGTAACAGAAAAGAATTCACCAGCAAGTAAATGGATAAACAGAATCTGGTACAGTCTTACTACGGAATACTACAGAGCAATAAAAGTAAGAGACTATAATACCCGTACTACCGTGGGCTCTGATTAGGGAGGTAGGAGAGAGAAAATTATAGAAGGGAAGGGTAGAAAACACCTACTAATAGATGTAAATCTCTTTACAAATATACAAATAGTTTAAATGAAATTTCCTCATCTGGGCTGAAAATGTTCTATCCAAGAGGCAAAGATCATCTAAAAACAAATCAAAACCAAACAAAAATCATTGGTTAAGGTTGTTTGGGACATTCCTGAAACATTACAGGTTACTGCTAGTACCTTGGTTGCCCCTAAGAGGGGGAATGTAAGTTCTTATTGCTGAAGACACCATGCACTGCGGACACAGACACAAGGTTAGAGGACCCCAAACTGAATGTCTCTTTCCTGAGGACTAGCTTTCATGGTACTAGAAGACACCATGGAAGATTTCAAAGGATGGAAGCAACAAATAGTTCCACACCGCTTTAATGCCTATGAAACACAATGAAGAGCACGGCAGGCTAACCTTAAGGGTGTAGTAGTGACGAGCACGAAAGGCTAATTCTAAGGGCGTAGTGGTGGCACATGTATCTTGGCAGTAACCAACAGCTTTCTAAACGGACTTTTGACCTGCTCAATAAGAGGGAAATCATGCACGGCACTGGAAACCTAGCCAACTACCCAGGTCTAGTGAAGTCGTGGATCTCCGAGGAGAACCCGCAATTACGATTTTACTAAACAAGCATAGTCCCTAATTACAGCCTACGTATTTGTTCCCATACCCACAGATTAGTGTAGTTTTCACGTCTCATCAAGGAAACTTCTCTTTGCAACAGACAGAGACTGTTATAACAAACAACAAGTAGTGAAAATTCAGATCTGTGAAGCCCAGGCCCAAAGAACACATTTACACAACAACTCCAGTAAATAACTCTCAGGGAACATGACGGAAGAAGGGGCAGAAAGGGGATCGGAGAATTTGCTGTGAGACTGTGTCTCCGAGCAATGTCAGAAGCTACATCTGTAAAGTCTCACTAACATAACTGTCTAAACATGAGCTTAACCAAGACAACAACAATAGACATGCTAACACGGATATGGTGGGCATGTGGGAGAGCCCACAAGGGCTCAACTCCATGCAAATAACTACAAGAGTGCCGAGAGTGGGAAATGTTTCCCCAGGAAGAACACAACAACAGTTGATTGTCCAATACCCAGAGATCAGCCCTGAAAACACAAACAAATACTGCTATGCAAACTGAGAAGGGGGTATCTATGTATTTAGGAAAAAAATACATATATATGTATGTGTGTGTAAAAACAATTAATGAAAAAGATCTCATACATTTGAAAGAGAACAAGGAGGGGTATGTGGGAGGGTTTTGAGGAGGAAAGTTAAGGAGGGAATGATGTAAGTAAAAGAAAGCAGTCAAGGAGTACACACAGTATGATTCCTCTTATTCAAGATCTAGCAGCCAACATGAGATCATCTTTAATTACTAATCAGTAACTGCTTGGGAACCGTGGGTAGGGTGGGGAGTGATAAACGGATGTATTAAAAAGTAGTTCAGAAAATCGGGAGGGTGGCATTAACGTTCTCTCCTAACACTGGTGACAGATTACCATGTATATACACCTGTCAAAATGCACTGTGAATTTTAACCATTTTGGTTGTATCTCAGAGAAGGCATGAGGAGAAGGAAGCGAGAGAAGAAAAGGAAAGAAGGAAAGAGGGAAGGAGGAAAAGAAAGCAGAAAGGAAGGAAGGCATGAGAAAAGAAAGGAAAGCGGGAGGAACAGCCGTGGAGGCGGGGGGCTTCCTGAGGCGAGTCTACAGCAAAGCTCTCACAGGCCAGCTGCATGCAGGGAGTAAGGGAAGGGTTCTGGAATTTGTCTCTTTTTATCTCTTGGTTTTCTTTTCTTTCTTTTCCATCCATGGCTAGTTCCCTTCTGGTGACAAGATGGCTGCTAAGTCAATATCCAGGGAAAAGAGAGGCTATTTTCTCTGGTGACTGCAATACATATCTGTTGTTGACTTCATTGGTCTGGTATGGGATATGTGGAACTGGCCAGTGTTGCTGGCCAGGCTTGGCCAGCTGGCCTCAGAGACAGCTGAGGAAGTAGGGCCTGTTGATTCAGACCACGGGATGAAGAAAGGATGGATGCAGGGTGGGAAGTAGCTTTAGGCCACCACCATTTAGCCCTTATGGGGAAAGGACAGAGCAGCTCCTTGACACAATGGAGTTTCATCTTATTCACATCTCTGCTCTACCAGGCAGTAGCTTTAGGGTGTCTGTAGATGACCCTGCTTTCCATGCAGGCATGCCTTGCTTGTTCTAAATACTTAATCTAATGGGTGTGGTGGGGCAGCCTTGTTATCCCAACCAGTAGGAGACAAGGGCAGGAGGATGGCAAATTCAAGGCCTGTCTAGACTACAAAGCCAGTTCAAGGCCAGCCTCCGTGTCTAAGCAAGATTCTGTATCAAAATTAAAATTAAATTGAAAGTTCTGGAAATATAGCTTAGTGAAGGAATGCTTTTATAGCATGTACAAGGCCTGAGGTATCATTCCAAGTAACAGAAAAAGAAAAAAAGAAGGAAGAAAGGATGGAAATAAAAGAAAATAGGAACAGGAAGGAAGAAGGAAAGCAAGAAAAGCTGTAATCCTCAGAATGTGCAATTCTTTCCAGGCGCTGCTGTTTAACGAGACTCTAGGCAAGTCCAAGGAATGGGACATTTACATGCATAGGAAACTGATCTCAGGAACAATCTTTTGTGATACAAGCCTCTCTGAAAGTGTTTCCGGATTGTCCAGTGACTGTGCCCAGGTGAGAGGGCCAAAGTCCCATATTCCTACAGTTTCATGCCCAAGAGGCCGGGAGCACAGTGATCCAAACCCTAACTTTGAAGTCAGAGAAAGCAGGGTTAAAAGCTCACCTCTGTCACTTCTCTAGAGTGTGCTGGTTTACCTGTGTGTCTATTTACTCAGTTATAAAATGGGATTGTCCTAATAGCTGTACCATGACATTCCTTGAGTCAATTTCTATAGTCTACAACTGTGGCTACATATTAAGACCCTGGCTCAAACTTTTTCTATACAGATTTCCGCATGAGAATTCCATTGATGAGGAGTTCTGCAGCTGGTGAAAACTCTTTGGGAAGAGCTGTCCCAAGCACTGAAGGCTCTCATTAATGCACTGTCATGTCATTATTCTGCTTGGAGAACATAGGAGCACCATGCTGGCTGTCCCTGTACCTCTGTCAAGTTACCATGTGGGTCTATAGAATCTACAAGAGACATGTTGTGGCTGGATGGAGTGAAGCAGGAAGATGTCTCCAGTAATTTCTTTTTTTTTTTTTTGTCTCCAGTAATTTCAATTACAACTTGGGGATGTGGTACCCTGCCATCCTAGAGAAGGCCTTTACCAGCAGGCTGTCAAGGATTCTATTAAGAAGGCTCCCTCAAGAGCAGCAAAGTGGGTGATCACTGGTAAGACTCTCTCCAAGGTCAAAGCTTCTGGGATTCTGCATCACACAGTGTACTGCCCATTACTGAAGTCTTGGTGATCTTAACCTCTGAAATCTTGGTGAAATCTTATCCCTGTATTAGTTGCTAGGAGTCTGGCTTGGAAGACTGAGGTATGGGACAGTTTCATTTTCAACTGCAATTAAAGATGTACAGGAAAGGTTTGAGAACAGTACAAAAGTTGTTCATTACCTCTCACCCAGTTTCTTTAAAGCTGACGGATCACATAACCAGTGTGATGATCACAACCAAGAAATTAACTCTAGGAGGATATGGTTGCCTAAATTAGAGTCCTCATTTGAATTTCATCAGCTTGTGTCCTGAAGTCTTTCCCCCAACAGTGATTAATCTGGTTATTATCACCAGTATATTTAGGTATTTGATCACGTTTGGCCCAAAATATATGAGATAGTTAAAGATTTATTAGCATACACTCATGTGAGAAACTCATTTCCTGATGAGATTGTACCCTGCTATCCAGAATCCCAGACTGAGTGTTTGGGTGCAGTATTAGCTGCTCCAATCCATGCTTCTGTTGAGGGAATCTCCTAATGATTGCTTCCAACGGCTGCTCTTGGGAGGGAACTACTGATGTGGACCTGACATGCTTTGCATGTATATATCAGGCACTCTAAAAAGAATGACACAATTCTCATTACCTAGAATCTGTCAGCTAAATAAGAGAGAGAGGTGCACTGGCTAATTTTGCATCAACTTGACAGAAACTAGAGTTATCTGAAAGGAGGAAACCTTAATTGAGAAAATGCTTCCATGAGATGGCTGTAGGGCATTTTCTTCATTATTATTGATGGGGGAGGGCCCAGCCCATTATGGGTGGTGCCATCCCTGGGCTGGTGGTCCTGAGTTCTATAAGAAAGCAGGCTGAACAAGCTATAGAGAACAAGCCAGTAAATAGCACCCAGTCATGGCCTCTGCATCAGCTCCTGCCTCCAGGTTCCTGCCCTGCTTGAGTTCTTGTACTGACTTCATTCAATGAAGAGTAGCAAATGGAAGTAAATAAGACCTTTTCTTCCCAACTCGCTTTTGGTCAAGGTGTTTCATTGTAGCAATAGAAACCCTGACCAAGACAAGAGGTAAACAGAGTGTGGAATACAGAGAGAAAGCAGAGTCACTATGAATGCATGCTAGGGTAGAGACTGATACTTCAGATCAGAGTTGGTACCTCATCCTCAGTGTCCTGTCTGAAGGCTTTCTAGAGGAGAAGATAAGCATGCCTCATCCAGAAGAACTGGATGCATGCAATCAGTCCTTCTAATATTGCTACTGACCTAAGGAGACAGATTCTGAGTGTAAAACATAATATATAATAGTTACATTCATTACGTTTAAATATGCCCCACAGATGTAAACTATATATTTAAATATATATGTAAAGCAAAGTCATATCGTTTTTTATATGGTTCTTTACTAATAGATCCCTTGTATAGGCCTTTTCAGATCTGTAGAATAGTGATATGTTTGCAACTGTGTGGAGGGAAAATATATATATATATATATATATGAGCAGGTTGGGAACTTGTGTTTAGACCAGAGATGGCACTATTGATTAAAAACAGCAAGCACTTTGATCTTGCTTCCATTGCTAGCTGGTGCTTAATAACTGTGGGACCTTGGTCAAGTCACTTAACCTGCCTGACTCTGTTTCCTCATCTGTTAAACAGGCAGCTATAGCATCAGCCTCACGAGAAAAATGTCAGAATGATTAGAAAGGATTAAGTGAGGTTGTGCAGTAAAGTACAGCTGCCACTCTTGTGTGTGTGGTGTGGTTTACAGTATGGTGTGTGTGTGTGTGTGGTATAGTGTGTGGTGTGTGTGTGTGCTGTGGTGTGTGTGTGTGAGAGAGAGAGGACCCCAACACAATCAACTTGGTGCAATCAAGTTATGATAATTCATGAAGGGCTTAATCAAGGAATTATTTTCAAAGCTATCAGCAGGATTGAGAGATAGTCACAAAAGATCGTGTATTAGTCATCTCTACTAATATGACAAATACTAGATAATACATAAAGAGAAAGTTATTTTGGCTCATAGTTTTGGAGGGTCAGTTGCTGTGCAGCTTTGGGAAGCATATGGTAAAGCAACCTCATGGCTGCGAGACAAGAGTGAACCAGGAGGAGGCCACATCCCCTTGGAGAACGTGCCTGTAGCGACTTGAAGGTCTCTCACTAAAGGGTCTGTCACTTCCTAACAGCACCAGAGGGTAGGATTCAGGCCATAGTCTGTGTGCGACACTCCTGTTTTAAGCTACAGCCATCAGTAGGATAACTAAGGTCATACAATAAGGGGAGTTCTTACCACCAGCGACCAAAGGGGACAGCCGTAAAGAGGCCTCTTGCCACCTGGCCTCTCCACTGCCCTCAGTGGTGATTGGTTTGTCTTTTAACTGAAAGTGTAATGGGCATTTGTTGTTTCCCCAGATAGCCTCAGTTCTCCTCTCTTCCAGTAATGATACTTGCTTTTCTGGCAGGGGCGTGTCCTTCCCATCTGCATTACTTATCTAAGTATTCTCAAGCTCTGTGTGCGGTAAGTGGGATTCAGTCCTGGGAGGATGAACAGGTGTTCCAGGCTAAGGCAATCAGTGTGTGGAATTCTCTGACACTATGATTTATCTGTGACTGAACACTAGGCTTAAATGGAAGTCATGAACCTCAGTTGTTTGTTGCTTAGAATGGTAGAGAAGTAGGAGAGGTGCTGTTTCTACTCGTCCGCCAGGAGGGACACACTGCAGTCAGTAAATGAAGTCAACTTAGCGGCTGAGATATGAGGCCCACGGACCCAACTCTGGCTGAAGCTCCTATCCCCTGGAATTTGCAGTTAAAGGAATGCATACACACACACACACACACACAAACACACACATTTCTGGTTATATATGTTGAGTTGGATTTTATGTTATACCAGAATGAAACCTGACCAAGAAAATGTTTCTATACAGGATTCTTTTTTCTAATATCGTTGTAAATCTGAGTTTAAAGAGAGGCTATGGTCGTGATAATTATAGAAGTTACACACATTCTACATTGTGTACCCCTTAAAAGAATAGTTTAGTGAGATTCTGGTCTAACATAAAGGCCAGTGACTTAGCTGGTGGTGAATGAAAGTGGCATGTAGCCTTGAACTCATTGGTACAGAAGACAAATTCCTGAATAGAACACCAACAACACAGGCTCTAAGATCAACAATTAATAAACAGGACCTCATGAAACTGAAAAGCTTCTCCAAGACAGAGGATATTGTCAATAGGACAAAATGACAGCTTACAGACTGGGAAAAGATCTTCACCAGCCCTACATCCTAATATCCAAAATATATAAAAAACTTAAGAAGTTAAATACCAATAAACCAAAAACCCAATTTTAAAAATGGGGTACAGAGCTAAACACAGAATTCTCAACAAAGGAATCTCTAATGACTGAGAAACACTTAAAGAAATGCTCAACATCCTTAATCATCAGGGAAATGCAAATCAAAATGACTCTGAGATTCCATACCCCTGTCAGAATGGCTAAGATCAAAAACTCAAGTGACAACACATGCTGGTGAGGATGTGGAGAAAGGGAAACACTCCTTCATTGCTGGTGGCAGTAGAAACTTGTACAACCACTTTGAAAATCAATCTGGCACTTTCTCAGAAAATTGGGAATAATGCTACCTCAAGACCCAGCTTATACCACTTCTAGTCATATACCCAAAAGACTCTCCACCATCCAACAAGGATACTTGCTCAAATTTGCTCATAGCGGCTTTATTCATAATAGCCAGAAACTGGAAACAACCTAGATGTCCCTCAACCTAAGAATGGATAAAGAAACTGTGGTACCTTTACACAATGGAATACTACTCAGATATTAAAAACAAGGACATCATGAAATTTGCAGGCAAATGGATGGAACTAGAAAATATCACCCTGAGTAACCAGACCCAGAAAGACACACATCGTATGTCCATACTTATAAGTGGGAATTAGACAAAAAGTACAGAATAACCATACTACAATCCACAGACCCAAAGAATCTAAGTGACAAGAAGGGCCCAGGGAGAGTGCTTGAATCTCACTCAGAAGGGGAAATAAATCAGACATCTGAGAGAGAGGGAAGGAACTGAGTGGGAGATGAGGGTTGGGGTTCAGGTGTGGGGAGAGCAGGAATTACGGAGATATGCTGGGACAGAGAATAATGGAAATCAGTTGGAGGGCATCTCGGAGAATGGAGGGGGCTTATGGGAGTCTATAGGGGTGACCTTGGCTGAGATTCCCAGAAGCAAGCAATATGGAGCTTGAAATTGCCACCTGCTGTAGCCAGGCAGGAATTCTGTTGTCCCAGGTTAGAAGGACACCAATCCACCCCCCCAAAAAAACCCTTTGACTCAAAATTTGTCCTGCCTACAAGAAGTGTAGAGATAAAGATGGAGCAGAGATTGAGAGAATGGCAAGCCAATGACTGCCCAACCTGAGGCCCACGCCATGGGAGAGGGCCAACCCCTGTCACTATTAATGATACTCTGCCATGCTTGCAGACAGGAGCCTAGCATAACTTTCTTCTGAGAGGCTCCATCCAGCAGCCAATGAATACAGATGCAGAGACCACAGCCAAACAACAGGCGGTAGAGCTCTGGGAGCTCTGTGGATAGAGTGGGAGGAAGGATTGAGGGAGTCAGAGGGGTTAAGGACACCACGAGGAGACCTACTGAGAAAATAGCCTGGGCCCAGGGAGGCTCACAGAGACTGAGCCACCAACCAAAGAGCATGCATGGGCTGGGCCTTGGCGCCCTACACATGTATAGCAGATGTGCAGCTTGATCTTCACGTGGATTCCCTAACAATTGGGGGGAGGGGCTGTCTCCGACTCTGTTTCCTGCCTTTGGATCCCTTTACTATAGCTGGCTGCCTTGTCTGGCCTCAGTGAGAGAGGAAGTGCTTAGTCCTCCTCCCGTGACTTGAGGTACCAGGGTGGGTAGGTACCCTTTTCTGAGGAAAAGAAGAGGAGGAATGGGGGAGAGGGATGTGAGGGTGGGACTGAAAGGAAAGAAGGGAGGAGTCTGCAATCAGGCTGTGAAGTGATTAAATAAATAAATTAATGAAGAAGAAAAAGGAGGAGAAGAAGAGGAGGAGGATAAGGAGAAGAAGAAAAAAGAGGGGGAGATGGAGGAGAACAAAAAAGAAGAAAAGGAGGAGGAGGAGGAGGAGGAGGAAACCCACATTCTTGTACAATCATTTCCCTGTGGAATTTATGCAGAAAGCTAAGGCTAGAAACCAGTATTGATGTCATATATCTGCTAAGCTGCTGTCTGGGTGGAAAATGACAATTGTACTGAAAGTTAAAATCTGCTATTTGACTCAGTTGACAAAATAGTAAAATTCCAATTGATCTAATTCCCAGTAGTTGGTTCACTTACAGTTTTTCTTAGCAGAAAGTGTGAGTTGGGAATTACCAAGCTCCCTGTCAATCATTGATCAGCTGTTCCTTTTTAAATGTCTCTATTTTAATAGAATTCTTATGTTTACCTGATTGAATTTTAGAAGATAAGGGATGTTTCTAAAGACAGGAATTTAAAAATAAGAATTGTAAAAGCCAGTCCTTGACCTTTTATTTACCTAGAATTTAGAACTTAGTCTGTCCTAAAACACAATGATTTTTTTTGTTTTTTTGTTTGTTTGTTTGTTTTGGTACTAGGCTTATTGGGCTATGATTCAAATGCTGTAAAGTCCAGCTCCTCACTAAGGAGTTTGGTCCATTGATTTTCAGTATATGAAGCTATGTGGCCATCACTACTGTGTAATTCTAGATAATTTCCATCTACAACCAAAGGAGTCACTTGTACATCAGCAGTCACTCCTGTTCCCCTCACCCAGAATATTTCTGTCTCTATGGATGTCTCTTGAGTGGCGGTCTCTGTGATAGACTTCTTGACCTAAGTGACTGGGTCCTTTCAGGGCCAATGCTTTCAGAGTTTGTATACACAGTGGAGGAATTTCTTCTGCCTGAGCTTGCAAAGAGGAACCAGGATCTAGGTGCTGGCAAGATGTTAATCTCTCTTTGCCTCTCTTCCAGCCTGTTTTATGAGTCATTCTTTATAGCACGAGCAGGGTGCTTTCTTAGCCTGCACATACTGGGTGAGCTTTTCACCTAAACTACTAGGCCTTGGTCGTGTCCACATCTTCGCCAGGTCCCCCACTAGGCTCTTGGTCCAGTTCCCAAAGGTGCCTGATGCAGATAAGGGCATGCACCCACGCCACCCCCGCCATCTTCGGCTGCTTAAACGTAGCTTTCTTCTTCAGAGCTCAGTTCAAGTGTCAGTTCCCAGAGTCTAGGTCAGGTTCCCTAATTACTTTTCTGCAGAGCATTTATTCAGTTTGCAATTACACCCCCATCACTGTGACGATTTCATTAATTTTTATATTCCCCAACTAGATCATAAACTTTGAGAGAATAGAGTTCACATCTGTGCAGATCATTTTTTAAAAGTCCCATATATCCTAGCATGTGAAGCATCCTCTTTACCTCAAATACTTTTTAGATTATTTTAGTGTAGTTTCGGTGTTTGATGTATTTATTAATAGACTACTTTGAAGAGGTGAACTGTGTCCATCAGAATATTGGGCTGACCTTTATCTGATCAGGCTGAGTAGTAGAGCTCACTGTTCTGTGTTTAATGTTGACCACGCTGATCAATAGCAATGGGTTAGAGGCAGGCAGAGAGCAAAGGCATCAGGGAGTTAATAGAGATGCTCCCTCTCCCTGTTTGGATCAAACAGCTCCCATCGCTCTTTTGTCTCCCCTGCTCCTTCCTTTTTCATTCTCTCCCTCCCTCTTAGACAGAGGGGAACAGCTTTCAAATTAAATTACAGACCTCTTTCCTTTCCAAATGGGAATCAGCACATGGATGCTTTTTTAAAGCAACCCTACATTTTTATAGAACAATAAATGACATGATCTCATCTTTTTACAGGGTAATTATATTAGAAAAACTCTTAAAGGCTTTACATGCAGTTGATTTAAATGCCTTTAAAAACATATGATAAACTCTGGCAGATTTGTTCTTACAAAGAATAAATGCTCTCCTGAGGGACCAAATGAAGTGTTCTGGGAATCCTTGCCTTCAGAAGTGTTATGGAAGGCTAAACTGACAACGAAGGTCAGGTTGTGCTGTGGGCAGCCCCTCTCTTCCCATACCTTCACAGCTGTGCCCTCTTCTGTGGCCAAGGGACATCTGACAGCATTTGGAGACCTCCTCCTATTGTCCCATGTAGGAGGTGAGAGGCTGCTGACATCTGGCAGGTGGGGGTAGGAGGTGCCACAGAATGCTCCGGAATACTCAGGCCCTCTTTGCCTTGAGGGAAAATCCAACAGAAATGTCAGAAATGCCAAGGCTGTGAAACTCTGATACATGCAAGGTAGGATGATGACTGTGGTGTTAATTCATAACTAAACGGCCGTTTCTTTGTTAAGGAAGAGCTTACAGGAATTCTAGAATAATAAACTGTTTGTCTTTGAACATTCAGTCATTAGCAACTGCCTTCTGGCAGCTGACTTGTTTTAAAGTGCATGGTTTCAGGGTCCAGGAAGATGGCTCCATGGGTAAGGGCACTTGCCGTCAACCTGAATTCAACCCCCTGAACCCACATGGTGGAATATCTATCTTCACACTACAAACAAACACACACACACACATACATACATACGTACATACATAATACATACATACAGGTTATGATTCTGCCCCCTCAGTAACTGAAGCCAACCGTTTCCTTCCCTTGGTACTGAAAGATTGAAGATTGCAGGGATCTAGGTTCCTCTCCAGCTCCCCTCTTCAACACTTGAGCACCGAAGCCTTGGGTCTTGGGCTCACATGGTATACCACAGAAGTGTTTATTGATATCTGTACACAGGTACAGCTGCAGGGACCCAGGAGGATAGATAGAAGTTCCCATCCCATTAGGCTTTCCTTCTCATAATAAACAAAATAGAAAATATCTTTAGAGTTTTATAAAATAATAGATATAAAATATTTAACACTGAGGAGTTTGCTGGATCTGCTTAGGGAGCTCTGGTCACAGAAAAAATTTTTAGCCTCATGCATGACTCTCAGAGGTGGCTTTTTGAAGGGCACAACTTACCTGGACTGTATCTCAAAGGCTGGTGAAAGGAAGGGAGACGAAGCAGGAAGTCATAGGGACTAACATGAGAGAAGATATAGAGACCCAGTGTCTGTACGCAGTTTGATGCTAGTTCCAGAGCATTAAAGATGAAGAGGGTCAAGGGATGAGGCTGAGAGGATGTAGAAAACAGGGAAGAGATGGTGTCATGAGCAGGTTAAGAAGCTGGCGGTTGGGGGAAAATCCAGTTTGCAATTTGTGTAAATAATTCTATTTACCCATGGACTTACAGGGCCAACATTGGCTACAAGGGATCAATGAGAAGGTGGTTTCAGTGGCCCAGATAAGAAATAATAAGTGCTGAAACCTATGCGATGGCAAGGGCATGGGGGATAGGACTTGATAAGCACTATTAGGGAGAGAGGTGCAGCAAGAATGTGGTTGGATGGATGTGAGGTCAGGGAGAAGACTCTCAGGATTCCAGCTCTGGGTAGTTGTCTCTGGGGGAAATTGTTTTCCATGTAGGGTGGAGATAAAGTAGGGAAATTTAGTGGCAGTTTTCCTGTGGACATGTTAAATATTACTTCCTTTGGTCAGCCTATATGAAACCCTTAAAAGGCAAGGACTTAATTTATTTATTTAGGAATCATTGGCTCAGAGGGAAGAACTAAACTGTACACCATTTTAGTCTATCTGGTATACCACACAGAGACTAGAGGTTTGAAGCCATCAAGATGTATTCTGTCATAGTTCTGGAGTCAGCTGCCTTCAGAGTTGTTTTCTCATGTGGTGTTTGTCTTTGTGCTGCACATGACTACTTCTTGCTATGTTAAAACATGCTCTTTTCTTTGTGTCTGTTCATCCCTTCCTTTCTTTCTCTCTTCTTATAAGAACACAAATCATGTTGGCCTAGGGTCCTGCCCTTTTGAGTTCATTTCAATTCAATTATTTCTTTAAAGGTCCCTCTAGATACAATCACTCTAATGGGCTGAATGGGCTAAAATTTGTGTTCCTACAAAACTTACATGTTGAACTTTTAGCACCAATGTGATAGTATTGGGAGATGGGGCACTTGGGAAGAAATGGGGTCATGAGCAAAGTCAGTACCCCTTTAAAAGAATTTTTAGAGTTCTCTTGTCCTTTTGATGCTATATGAGCATCTAAGTTTGTCTCTAAGCAACCTGGAAGAGTTCAACAGAACTCACAATGCTTCACTCTGAGCAGAGACTTTCAGTTCTCCAAACTGTGAGAAGTAAATATTTGTTGTACAAAGCTACACAGTCTGTGGTACTTTGTTAGAGTAGTAGTCAAACTGAGAGAGTAAGAGGGAATGCCAGAAACAGAAACACAGAGAGAATGCCAGGTGGCAACAGAGGCTTCTTGTAGAATCATGATTCTACCAGGGTGGGCAGGCCAACAACTGACTTCAATAACCAGAAGCTAGAGAAGGGGCAAGGAGCAAATTCTCTCTCCCAGCCTTCAGGAAGGCACCTTCCCTACCAAAACCATCAATCTAGACACCTAGTCCCTAGAATGAGGGGCCAATACATTTCTGTTTCTTGGACCACTCCATTGATAGACACAGTTATGGCAGCCTGAGGAAAAAAATAGTTAAAAATAATGATAGACAATAAACCATAGGTCAACACACTCTCATTGGAAACCTTCCTGCATCTGGAGACATAGGGAGCTGAGCAGAGGAGAAAGAGAAGTGCTGCTTTCGGGAGAATTAGACGTGAGTGATCAGCTGGGTCCATTGGAGAAGCAGATCCAGTAGCATCGAGACTGGACAGTGCTTTGTTATGGGCACCAGGAAGTCCTGGGACATCAACATGAGAACATTTCCGGGGAGCTAGAGGAGACGGAGCTAATGATAAAGAACAGATCTTTGATCTTTGTTCTTGGGTGTTCATTCTCTGTGTAAGGAAGAAAGAATTGTGCAGAGTGACATGTTGGGTGTTGGTCTAATGCTTGTGTTTTGATGCTAATTACTGGCCCTCATGATCTGGTTGCTGCCCAGATACACCTATTGTTGTTGTGTAAACCTGCCTAAGACATTATTCCTGACTGGTTCATAAAGACCTGCACCTGGGCAGGGTAGAAGAAGGGGGGCAGAGCTAAGGTTTGAGGTTCTTGGAGGACAGACATACAGGAAAAGAGGAGGAAGGAGGATATTTCAGTGGGTTAGCATGGAAAAGGAACCATGCGGGTTGGGAGGAAGGACTCTCAGGATGGTACGGATGAAGAAAATGACCCAGGATAAGCAAGTATTTACGGACTTATGGATAAGGAGATAGGCCAAATAGGAATGGTTAAGGCATTGGATGGAGGCTATTGAGATAGCATAGGTGGAAATATCTACCTAACCCAAGGTAAATAAAGCAATTATAAAATATAACAGGTGTTTGTGTCTTATTGTGATAGCAGTTTAAATAATACCGCCATGATAATTATAAGGTAAATAATAACTTTATTTAGCCCAACACCACTTTTATTTTCAACAACAGTGACAGAAGTAGGCAATGACTGAGATGAAAAGGAGGGTAGGCAAGTGGCTCAGTGAGTAAAGGGGCTTGCTGCTAAGCCAGACAACCTAGATTCAACCTCCAGCACCCACGGGGTAAGGCGAGAACTGCTCTACCAGTCATTCTCTGGCTTCCTTCCACATGGGTGTGTGAGTGCCCCCCTCACTAACTAAATACTAAAAAATGCTTTAAAACTGCAAGGTAATGCATGTTTGTATATGGATATGTAATTTTTAGGGGTGGGGGCTAGGACTCCTACCTGTGTTCATGCTAGGCAAGTACTCTATCACTGTGCTGCCTACCCAGGCTCAATACTTTTCAATGTGGTTTTAGATGCCAGTGTTGACATACATTCTGGAAAGGTTAATAGTGAAGAATTCATAAGTAAAGTTAGAACCTCGTGTCTTCCACTCAACATGAAGTTACCTGCTCTTGGGGTCAAGGACAATGTAACTATAGAAATGTACAGATGCCTGCCAACACTGAGAGCTCACTACACAATACACACACCCCACTCAGATTTCTCTTCAGTCTTTTAACCACCCTCTGAAGTGGGTCCTTAGTGCCTTCATTTTATCAGTGAGCAAGGCATGGGTGATGCAGTTGTTCTTAGCATAATCATTGCCCAAAGTGATGGAGCCAGATGACCATGACTTGAAATCTCCAAAACTGAGCCCAAATAAACTTTCTCCCTTTAGATTGATTTTTTTTTTCAGGTTTTTGTCACTGTGGTGAAAAACTAACACAATGGGAGTGCAAGGAAGTCTTTTTCAAGTTTGGTCAAGGTCTGAACTTGGTGAGAAGGGCTGTGTGTGTTAAAGAAGCTAGTGGCTACGCCAAGCAATCAATGGCCCCTTCCCTCTTGCAAACCAATGAAAAATGTTTTACGATACCGGTCTTCTTATATGTAAATTGCATGCGTATAGTATATATGGACATGATTTATGTATATCACATTATTATATTTATAAACATATCATCAGGATTGATTTCAAATACGTAGAAAAATAAAATATAATAGCAAACGCATGAGAGATTGTAGCTAAGATGATTAACAGTTTCCATTCAACAGACAACCAAGAGAACATTAGTCAAAACAAATAGATGGGCCATCCTGATGAATACAGCTGACCCTGGGTCCTGCCAATCTGCAGTCCAGGAGGAATGCTTCTATTCACTCTAATGGAAGAGCACACACAGAGGTCAAGCTAGTGTTTTTAAATGCAAGTTTTGTTACACTGCCTAGTATATCTCTAGCATTTAATAAATACTTGTTATATTTATTTTGTTTTTGTCTATCCATAGCCTAAATTATACATACATACATATATACATATATATTTAATCAAGCAGAAACAGATTCCCCCTTCACAGGGAAATCCCCCCCCCCTTTTTTTTGCCTCATTTAACATTTTCCTCTTCTCTTGTTTTTTTTATTTAGAGGCCAGAGAGAAGGCTAAATTTGATAGGAAGTTAAGTCACTCCTATAATCCCAGAACTTAAGGAGGTAGAGACAGGCAGATCTCTGTGAGTTCAAAGCCAGCCTGGTCTACAAAGAGAGTCCAGGACAACCAAGTCTTCACAGAGAAATCCTGTGTCAAATAACAAAAAACAAAATGAACAACAACCAAGCAAACAAAAGCAAGACAGGAATCAAGGAAATCACTTAGCTCAGCTAGTAGAGTGCTTCTGGAGCCTGTAGAAAGTCCTTGGGTTGATCTGTAGCACTTTATGATACTGGGTACAATGGTACACACCTGTGGTCTAAGCACTCGGCCAGTAGAGACAGCAGGTTCCAGGTTAATTTTGTCTGAAACCAGGCTGGGCTACATGATGCTCTGTCTCAAAAATCAAAAAGCAAAGCACCTCCCCCAGCCTGTCAGTGCCTTTGATGCTATACATAGTCATTAGGGTCACAACTCAGATGAGGCCTTTGTCCTGGCCAGTCAAAAACACCTTGTGTAAAAATCATCATTTTAATGGAATAGAAAAAAACATGTTTATTGCTAATTTTTCTGGTAAATATGTACAAGCAAAGTGTTACTCCAAAGGTACGCGAGAGTATCCCCTGGACAGTGTAACGGTCTTAATCCATTTCTTCACTTCTTGTGAGTCATGAGACAGAGCCACAGTACAAATATTATCCTCTGCATTCACGGCCCTTCTGAATAGTAGTGGTAAGAGCATTACATTAATTGTGGAAATAATGAAACCTGCCTTAATTCCCTCACTGGCTCTTTGTTAGGATAAAATGAAATAATACACATGAGTGTGTTTTTGAGAAGGAAAAAGTGCTGTAAAACTTGGGATAGGACTGCTCATGCCTTGCTTGCCACGTTGTTTTCCCACAATGTTCATTGTTTATCAGTTCTCCTCCACATCCACGCTTGGGAAAGAAGCCCTGCAGTCCCCACTCACCGTCCTCAAGAATGTACAACTTCCTTTCACTTAGATTTTAATACGAATTTCAAGTCTTTGTTTACTGTGTGTGTCTTCCAGGGTGGGTTTAAGTAAGCACGTAGCATGCTCTCTGAGGCCTTGTAATGTCTGAACAAATCTCAACAGCACTAATGAAAGAAGTCTCTGGAAGTCACATCTCTGCTGCTTACACATGTGGGGCCATGGCTTGGTAAGTTTAGAGTGTGATGTAACAACATTTGATGCTTTACTCGTGGGTTAATTTATTGCTATCTCCCCCACCCTTTCCCCTCTCTGAAATGGAAGGTATCGCGAATCTAGACCTCCCCCCAATTCCAATGTATCTTATTAGTCTTTCTTCTGAGATAGCATTACTTTTTTTTCTTAGCCTGTAATTTCTTAGACATCAGACAGCAGTCCATTTGTACACTGAAGATTGTAGAAATAATGTAATAATATATATTTGAATAGTTTTCATTTTTGAACAACACATAGCTTTTTATAAATACAACCAAAGGCATGAAACTAGAAATAAAATGAAATGTGGGCTGTATATATTTGTCTCTGAATGCTACTTGGGCAAGAAATGTGTCCCCAGATGAAAGCAGTGTGAGTCATTTCAAATCTAACTGCCTCATATTATCATAAGATTGCATTGGTGTGTTTGTGAAAACCCCATGAAGAGTTCCACAAGGAACTTTTGATCTTGGAGGGCTCTGGGGTGCTGATGCAGACTGAAAGGGGATATCTGTCTGTGTGCTTTTTTAATCTAGTGGATCTGCAGCAGTGGTCGCAGGCGGTTCACTCACAGGAGAGGAGGCAGAGTCTTCGGATAAAGGATTAAGAAAGAGATTTGAAGACAAAAGTAATAACAGTCTCTGTATGGACTATCAGATCTGCAAAAGCAGCTCTTTCCAAACCACTCGTATTGCTAATAACACCCTGCCTTCCTCCTGTAAGCCTCTGCATGACCTCAGAATCCTTTGAGTACAGTCCCGCAGGCAGCCTTGATAGACACACAGAATGTCATAACAGCAAACGGTTATCAACCTTCCTAGAGAGTATTTCATGCAACAATCTTTAATTTCCATTGAAGGTACACCACAAGTATTCCTCCTGTACTGTCACGTTCCAGAGGGAATACATGGAAATAGCAGAGACATGAATCCTGACCTCAGAGGGCTTCAGTTTAGGAAGGGAGAGAGAGAGAGTAACGGATTGTATGTATCATTGAGAGGTGCTTCTTGACATGACCTGAAGCTGAGCCTGGTGGTCCTCCTGGGTCTCCCTGTCTTGTGTAATAGGCAGGACTTAGCTAAACAAAGTTGGAACATTCTACAATAGCAGCTATTAATTTTAGTTTCTGCCTTGGATTCCTTTACATTGTTGAAAGCTGCTAAGGGTTCCTTAAAAATAAAGCAGTTTGGGTGGCTCACACTGTAATCTTAGCATTTAGGGAGCTGAGATGTAA
>CM053753.1:7802321-7815695 GCA_028658305.1 Pachyuromys duprasi
AATCCCACTGAAATCAGGGACTAGGCAAGGCTGCCCATTGTCTCCATATCTCTTCAACATAGTACTTGAAGTCCTAGCTAGAGCAATAAGACAACTAAAGGAGATCAAGGGGATACAAATTGGAAAGGAAGAAGTCAAAGTATCACTATTTGCAGACGATATGATAATATACATGAGTGACCCCAAAACTTCAACCAGAGAACTCCTTCAACGGATAAACACCTTTAGTAAAATGGCTGGATAGAAAATCAACTCAAAAAAATCAGAAGCCCTCCTGTACACCAAAGACAAAAGGGCCGAGAAGGAAATTAGGGAAACAAACCCTTCACAATAGCCACTAATAACACAAAATCAATTCTTACTACCTATCTTGCTTCTGCAAAGTATTTGGTCACAATTATAGGGCAAATAGATAGTACAGAAAACTTGTGCCAAGAAGTGAACTCACTACTGTTGATATAAGGAACACTATAATGGGGTTCTTATGTCTTTTGAACTGGTTTGCATAAGAAATATGTAAGCGCATGGAACCAATGTATTATATTTAGGCAAAGAATCTGGCTATGTCCTGAAAATTTGAGTGAGGCTGAACTAAAAAGTCATGGATTAAGTGGTTTGCCAAATGGAATTTCAAAACTGTAGCATTCAGGCTTTGGCATGGTTGTTGCTCATTGCTTTCAGTTGTATTTACAACGAGGAGCTGCTGAATGATGGGAAACATTTGCAGTTTGATGAAGAAAGGATCATGATTGCGTTTGAAGCTGTGAGCAAGGCTGTTTCAGACACAGCATCTGTCACTTCTAAGAAGATTACTGATCTTAAAGAGAAGCTGTGGACTTTGCCAAGGGAAAAGTGAGGCAGACAGGGGAGACAAGCGGGACAAGCAGGCGAGAGTGCTGTCCACTGAGAGCCACATGGTGGACAGTACAGAGTCGCTTGAAAGGAAGAGTGAAGAGATAGGCTTCAGGGCACCCAGCTTAGAAGTCACTGCCTAGCAAAGTGTTTTCCCAGGCTAACACAGCAAGGCACAGAGAAGCCACCGCAGCTGTGATCCAAAGGTGACAGGCTGTATCTCGAGCAGGCAGCAGAGCTAGTCAGTATCACTCACGAGATGCCGGCTTTGTGTGCATGCAAAATGCAAGACTTACAAAGGGCAGGAGTTAAGAAGGCTTGTGCTAAGGTTCTAGAAAACCACTGAGGCCAGGCAATGAGAGAAGGGTCATAGAAAAAAAAAGCATTTCGGTGCTCTTAGAAGCCTCACCGGTTGGCATAGACAAACACTGTCATTTAGAGCCTGCCAAAAGGCACTAAAATTTCCCCAGGCTTTTCTTCTCCATAGAGTCTTGTTATGTAGCCTATGCTTGCCTCAAACTTGTGATGGTCCTTCTGCTTCCACCTGCTGAGTGCTGGGATCAAAGGTGCGCATCACTGTCATGACATTTCCTAGCCTTTTGAATGAGCCTTCTGCAGCTCTATCACTGGTGATAAGGAGAGTCAGGTGATAGTTCACAGGGTCTTGAAGATCTCCTTCAGTTATTTCAGCTTATGACTGGATCAGAATTTACCATTTGTTAAGCAGAAGAAAATAACCTCAGCCGGCCATGGTTCTGCACACCTGTAATCCCAGCACTCGGGGAGGCAGAGGCATGAGGGTCTCTGTGAGTTTGAGGCCAGCCTGGGCTACAAAGTGAGTCCAGGATAGCCAAAGAAACCACAGAGAAATCCTTCCTCAAACCCCTTCCCCCAAAGAAAGAAAAAAATAAAAAGAAGAAAAACAACATCTTTGGAGAAATATAATAAACTCTAGAGTGTCAGCAATCATTTATTTATAATGTCAGAGTCTAATTTAGAATTTTTAACTATGTCAGAAAACAGGGGCCAAGGGCAGAAACCAAAAGGGAAAATTCATCAATGTGGGTTAGACTTTTAATTTTTTCTTTATTCTTGAAAATTACATACATGTATGCAACAAAATATTATCATATATAGCCACCATTTTCTTCCTTCGGTTCCCTTCAAGTCCAGTTAATACATCACCTCCCAACTCCATCTCTCTTTCTAGTTTTTAATAAGCCACGAAGTCTATTTAGTGTTACCCATAGTGCATTGGTGTGAGGTCACCAGCTGGAACATGAGGTTCCTCTATGGCCATATCTTCAAAAAAGAATTCTCTTTTCTCTAGAAACAATCAAAAGTCAGTAGTTCCTCAGTAAGGAATGGGGCCTGGAGATCGTCTCACACATCTCTGCCGGCGTTTTGACTGGCCTAGTCTTATGTAGGTCTTATGCAAGCAACTATAGCTGCTGTGAGAGTGTGATGTTCCATCATGTTTGGAAGCCAGCATTTCACAACATTCTTCCCCATCTGATTTTGGCTCTTACATTCTCTCCACACCTCCTCTTTGATGTTCCTGGAGGTTTTGTCAGGGTGAGGGGTCCACTCAGCACCCAGTTCTTATTTTCAGCTCTTTGACCTGTTATGCATCTCTCTGTTGACTTCTGCCCATGGCCACAGGAAACTTCTCTGACCAAGTTTGAGAGCAGCTTGGGTCTACCAGTATATTCAGGTCTATGGGAATAAACACAAATATTTGAGCATCTAGCAAAATAACAATAACAATTTCTACCCTAGGGCCTATGACGTCCCCAACCATAGGGTTTTGACCAGAATTACAGTACCAGGCCTGAAAATTCCTCCCATGGAACAGGCCTCAAATCCAAATAGAAGGTGTTTATTGATCCCATAACACTCATGCCACTATTCTACCAGTGGGCATATTTGTGTCACAGGTAGGTATTGCAACATGCAGGCTGCAGAGCTGGATCCTGAGACCACTGATGGTTTCTTTCTCTCTCTCTCTCTCTCTCTCTCTCTCTCTCTCTCTCTCTCTCTCTCTCGTACTTTCTGGGACTTGAAAACTACAAAGCAGGGAGGAACTTTCCTTTTGGTTGGAGAGCTATATACCTGTGTCCTAGGGTCAAAGTGTGTGCTGTTTTTATGTACCCATGTAGGATAATTATATTTGAACTCTTTTTACTTTCTTTTTTATTGTTATATTTTGAAATTAGTTTATTAACTGGTGTGTAGCCATAAATCTTCATACATTTTTAGTTTTGGTCAAGTCATCTATGACCTTTTCCTCTCACTCATCCCCTGCCCCAAACTTTGCTTGATCCTTTAACTCCAAGTAATCTCTTCTTCCATTTTACATGCATTCTATTGTCCCTGTAATTATTCTTTTCTAATTGGGTTGTGATATGTGGATTAAATCTGTAGAAACCACCATGCATCCTTTTTTTGGGCTTAGATCTGCCCTCTGCCTCTGGCATCCCACATTCTACTGCTCCTTTCCCTGTTTAAACTTTTCCATCCCCCAAATATGGAATGTTTGATGAATTCGTATGTGTCTTTGTATGAGGCCATACTACTTTTCTCTGTATTGCTCCAGTTTTTTAGTTATGTGCTGCTGAAGCAAGCACATGAATTAGATTTTTGAGGCTAATGGAATCATAACTTTAAACCAAATATATTTAATATATTAAAGAATGTAGATTGAAAACAGAGACTGTCACCAGAAAATTAGAATCTACAGAAACATAAAAGGTGAAAAATTCAGAGTAATAAAGGATTAAAAAGTCAAGATCTGAGCTGAGGCTGTGCGTGTGACAACAGGAAGCGGAAGGGAGGTGAGGGGCAGAGAGGAAATAGGATGGGAAAGACAGAGAGGAACAAAGGGTGCAGACTGGACTCTGTTAAAGCTCCGTCTGTTATGTCTAATTGAAGTTGCTGAAGAAGTGGCTAGGGGAAATAAAGGAAACATTTAAAGAGACATTGGTAAAGTAAACTCTCAACTAAAGAGGGCTGTCCAAGTGCATGTTCATGAAATGCTACAAAACCCAAATGGGACAAACACTGTGTGTGGTGTGTGCATCTATGTGTACATGCATTATGCTTCTTCCAAGCAATACAAAAATGTGCGCATTCTTTTTCAGTCTTACAAAGAACATTTGTCTAAATAAGCTGTGTCCTGGGTCATAAAGAGAGTGTTAAAAACATCAAATGACCAAAATCACACAGGAAAAACCTTCTGACCACAGAAGGTAAGTGACATATATGTACCATACACTGCAAGAGTCACATCCAGATTCAGAAAGTACAAACTCCAAAGCAAAGATGTCCTGTTATCTGTTTGAGCTGACTCACTCTCAGGAAACAGAATGGAAAATGAAAGGTAATAACTCTATAGGAGAACTGAAGCCTGGCAAAACAACCAAGGATTCAAGGAGAATAGCTAGTAATGAGTCACATGGGCACTACATAACCCTGATAGAATATGGAAGGAAGGGAACTCTGCCAAAAGTGTTCATTTAAAACAGCTTAAATTCCTACCTAATCATGTAATCCCAGAAGCTTCAAATTGAGGGGAATTCTACAAAATACCTGCCTGATAATTCTTAAAATTGTCATGAAAACGAAGAAAAGGCTGAGAAATAGTGAACCAAAGATGATTAATGAGAAATAATGACTAAATATGATACGATACCCTGGTTGGGATTAAGGAAGAGAAAAAGGACACAGTAATAGGCAAGCTAGAGAAATCCGAATCAAGCCTGAGGTTTAGTTATTGATACACCAACATAAGTTTATAAAGCTTCCTTCTAAAATGTATTTATTGTTTAAGAATTTTATACCTATATACAAGTTTTTAAAAATTGCATCCTATCTTTCATTCCTTCTCCCTCTAGAGCCCCCTAGAGCCCTCCCAATTTCCTGTTCTCTCTCTCCTTCCTCTCTCCCCTGGTAATTACTGAGTTCAGTTAGTGATGCCAATATGGCCATGGCTGTATTGCCATTTACTAAAGTATGGTCAGCCTATCAGGGAGTCACATCCCTTAAAAAATGTGGTCCCTAACCTCTAACAGCCATTTACTATCAATAGATCTTTAGCTAGGGCAGGGGTGGGACCTCATGAATCCATTCTCCTGTTGGAATGTTGATTGGCTAGGTCTTGTTCAGGTCTTGTGTAGGCACCCTTTGAGTGAAATGGCCCTATCGTGTCCAGACGACACTACATCACAACAGTTAAGTTTCTAAATCCTGACAGGGGCTGTGGTTTGAGTGTGAAGCGTCTGTGCTCCATTCTCTACCCCCATGCTCTTGTGCAGATGCTTGCTTCCCTGCTGGTGTTATTTGGGGAGGCAGCGGAAGCTGCAGGAGGTAGGGCCTAGCTGGAGGAAGTAGTGCACGAGGGAAATGTCTTTGAAGGGCACCGTGTCCATGGTTCCCGCTGCTGTTTGGGAAATGTGCCATCATGCCCAGCTTTTTAAAAGGTGGACTTCGGAGATCAAAATCAGGCCATCATACTGGCACAGTAAGCGTTTACTGACTACCACCCAAATCCCATTTTTTGAAAAAGTTAATTTACAATGCATTTTATGGGATGCATCTGAAGGTCTTTACTCAAGAGATTTTGATAAAATGATCAGGCTGCGTTGCCAAGTGAGACAGAGACACAGACTAGCACCTACACCACTCGCCTCTCCAGTTAGACTGTCCGGCCAGGTGAGCGTCTCCACCAATTATCTTATCTGATTTTGAAATTCATATAAATAGAAGCATGAAGTGCTTACTCATTTCTATCTGGATATTTTCTTTTAACTTAGTGCCTATGAGATCCAATCATATTTTGTTACAGTGGTTTCTTTTTCTGTTAATATGTGTAATTATGCTGTATTCCTGGTCGCAAACTGTTTACCCTGTGGCCATTGGGGTCTTCCACATTGGACCTATCATAAAAAGACACTGATGATTCTTGGCCTTGCCTTTTTCCTAACATGTGTGTACACTTACTGTAGAATTTTGCTGGTAAGAATTCCTGTTATGGAGCTTCGGGTGAGTGCGGTGGGGATGGGGTTTGGGTGGTGTATGCCTGGCGTGTTGCTGAGTGTTCGAAGCCGGTAGGGAGGCGAGCGTGGGCCAGACCCCATCCACTCACAGGGCCTCGGGTTTATCTCTCTGTACCGGAGAAGAAAGGGTTCAGAGGTTCTGTGGATCTTCCCACCCTCTGAGTGTTGACGGCGTGAGTCGGAAGGCTCAAGCTTGGGATTTAGCGGGCCAGTCACATTTTCTCTTTAGGCTTCAATATTGCTTTGTTGTTATCGATAAACCCTTCCTGCATCCCAAGAGGAAAAAAAAAAGAATTCCTGTCATTGCCACTGCTGCTCTTAAGTTTTAATACAAGGAGATTTTATTAAATTACATACCCATCAGTAGGGGCCCGTCACTCACCATCTTGGTAGCTTCTGTTTTTCTAGTCCAGTCTTGATGCTGAGGGGTGTAGTGATAATCTGTTGAAACTTTGGTTTGCATTATTCTCTTGGGAGTCGTTGTGTTGTCCAGGCTGGTCCTTCTGCATTCACCTTTTGAGGGCCAGAACACAGATGTTAACCATTATATCTGGATTTATCATTTCTATTTTCTATTTTGGTTTTAAGAACTGTTTGGGGAAATAAGATCAGATTTACATAAAAAATAATTCAGGATATTCATGTACACCCTTCACCAACTTTTGCGCAACGTTAGCTTTTTATGTAACCATAACATAAACTTGATTTCAATATAAAATTATATTCTTACCCCGATGAAATATCATAGTTGTGGGAAATTTCTGTATGCTTTAGAAACTGAAAATCAGACTAATGCACAGTCAAAGATTATAGTTTAGTGTGGATTATTTTTATAAGAAATTAATTTGTCTTTGTGCTTTGGAATTATTTATTTATTTTACCTACTTACTTATTTATTGCTGCATGAATGGATCCAGGGGGCCAGATATAATTATTGTGCTAACTAAGGCCAAAATGGGCAATAGATTCTCCTGATGTTCGCATATTTTGAAATGCTTTTTACAGAATTTGGGGGACATCATTATCACAGCAAGCTAAACATACTTTATAAAACTATTTTTAAAACTCCTTATAACATATAGAAATGATCTTGCTGTGTCCCCATTTCACACGGACAAACTGAAGACTAGAGATAATGACTTGCTTGTCTAAGGACATGGTATATCAACAAAGAGGCTGCAATTCAAATGTAGACTTAGTCAACCCTAGATCTATGTTTGAGTCACCTTATCTACACTTGTATTTTTGAAAGTATGAGTCATGTGATACCACAAATTATGATCTTCTTTTATCCATGCCCCTAGCTGCCCAAGGTGGACATCGTCTCTGAAGCTGAAGCTGTGAGTCTCCGACTTTATAGGTCCTGATGAGTGAGTTACTCTGCTCTAAAGACTTTGAATAGGAATGTGGCATCTTACTCCAGCTCCTCCTCCCAGCACAGCATTTACGCACAGATGAACAGAGTCACATGCCCCTGAGAGTGTATGTGTGTGTTTCACACTAACCTGCTCCTATTCATGACTTTTTCACCTGAGCTTCTCAACAGTAGAACCCCTTTCTCAATCACTTGCAAGCTGTTGATATAGTGACTATACACAAAACAAGCAGTGAACGGGTTTAGATAAACACCGTGATGTCCGGGAAGTAAGGCTTCGTGCCTATTCCTCTTTCTATGACTTTCTGAATCTTAAATGATAGTAAATTCATCAGAAGGAATATTTTTCTGCATGTACAGTTTTCCGTATGTTATCTCTTGAGATTGTTGGAAAAGTCAAATATGGCATAGCATATTTTTTAAGTATAAGGTTCAAGACAAATAAAATAATATACAACAGGTTTTTTTTTTTTACCACCCTGAATGAGAGATTATTTAAAAAAATGTTTCCCACCTCTAAGGCTTACTTTTTTGACAAAAAAAATCAAAATAAAAAGAGATGCTAGCTAAAAGGATTCACAGAAGTTATTAAAACTTCCATTTTGTGTGCCCTTGTTCTTGGAGAAAAACAGCCATTATTGTGACTTGAAAATGTCCCAGGGGTCCAAGAAAAGGGGAGAGGCCGTAGTTACTTGTACCTGGCTATGAAGCCCTCTTCTGTCTTGTACTATGATCTTGGGTGAGCTTCTTCCCTCTCTCTCTTCACTTTTCTCATTTCTAAGTATAGGAATAATGGAACCTACTCCAAGAGATTCAGAATTCAATGAAGTAATGCATATGTGATGGCTAACCCAGGGTCATAGCAAGCATGGAAAAGCAGTGATGATTGCAGTTGTTAGTGTCTGTGTCTGTTTATGTTTTGAAGAACAGTCTCCTTTGATAGAACATCAATATACAGCATGCCATTACAAATTCTACGCATTCAAGAACTGTTGAATACCATTAACAAGGGGGCACTTAAGAACCAGTGCAGATGTGTGTGATTTCATAAGTTTTGATGTCTAGGTGAGGGCTGCCCAGAATTACTTCCTTAGTGTTTCCTGGCTTCTGTCTGTTGTAGAGGCTTCTTCTGTCTTCTTCCCAGAGCCAGCTTGGCATGTGTTCTGGATAATGTTTATAGCATGGCTAATATCCACTTATAAGTAAGTACATATCATGTTTTTCTTTCTGGGTCTGGGTTACTTCCCACAGAATAGTATTTTTTAGTTTCATCCATTTGCTGCAAGATATTTGACCCCATTGAGAACTCCGAGATTGTGAGCTGTAAAAGAACATTTTTTTTTAAACCTCTGCACATCTTGTAGGCAGGACAAATTGTGTGTCTAAGGTTTCGTAGCTAGCTGGGTGTCCCCATTTCTCCATTGGAAGTCTTGCCTGGTTACAGGAGATGGCTGGTTCAAGCTCCGTATCCCTCATTGATAGGAGTCTCTGCCAGGGTCACCCTCATAGTTCCCTGGAGTTTCTATTGTCCTAGATTTCTACCTACTCCAATCCAGTTGTCTTTCCCAGTGCTCTCACTCCTTCCTCCCCCAACATCATCCCTCCTCTTTCCATCCCCACCCCCTCCTACACCCAGTCCCCTCCTTTCATCCCCTGCCCATGTCTAATCTATTTCCTCTTTTCAGTGAGGTTCAAGTGCCCCAACCTTGTGCCCTCCTTATTACTTGGCTTCTTTGGGTCTGCGGTTTGTAGCATGGCTAATATACATTTATAAGCAAGTACATATCATGTTTATCTTTCTAGGTCTGGGTTACTTCACTCAAAATGGTATTTTTTAGTTCCATCCATTTGCCTGCAAATTTCATGATGTCATGTTTTTAATGGCTGAGTGATACTCCAGTATGTAAATGTACCACATTTTCTTTATCCATTATTTGGTTGAGGGACATCTAGGTTGTTTCCAGTTTCTGGCTCTTATGAATAAAGTTGCTATGAATATAGCTGACCAAATGTCCGTGTTGTGTGGTGGAGCATCTTTTGGATATATGCCCAGGAATGGTATAGCTGGGTCTTGAGGTGGATCTAGTCCCAATTTTCTGATTTCCCACCAAATTGATTTCCAAAGTGATTGTACAATGCGTTTGTACTCCCACCAACAATGGAGGAGTATTCTTCTTTTTTAATTTTAATTTTAATTTTTAATTTTTTTTAGGAGAGTTCCTCTTGTTCAACATCCTGGTCAGCATGAGCTGTCCCTTGAGTTTTTAATCTTAGCCATTCTGATGCAAAAAGATGGAATATCAGAGTTGTTTTGATTTGCATTTTCCTGATAACTAAGGATGTTGAGCATTTCTTTAAGTACTTTCCAGTCATTAGAGATTACTCAATCATGAATTCTCTGTTTACATCTGTATCCTATTATTAATTGGGTTATTTGATTTATTCATGTCTATTTACTTGAGTTCTTTATATATTTTGGATATTAGCCCTCTGTCAGAGATGGAGTTGGTAAAGATATTTTTCTATTCTGTAGGAAAATTGAAGATGAGTTTTTTTCTTTAAATTGTGTAGTTTTGGCTTCTCTGTAAAAAAGTCAAAGGTCCACAGGTCTGTGGATTACTTTTGGTTCTTTGATTCAGTCAACGTGTCTGTTTGTATGGCAGCACCGTATGGCTTTTAACTATTGCTCTGTGGTAGAGCTTAAAATCAGGGGTGATAATACCAGACTCAGAAGTTCTCTTATTTACAGGATTTTTTGAGCTGTTCTGAGTTTTTTGTTCTTCCATATGAAGTTGAGCAGTTTTTGTTCAAGATCTGTAAAGAATTGTGTTGGAATTTTGATGGGAATTGCATTGAATCTGTAGATTGCTTGTGGTAAGATGGCCATTTTTACTATTTTACTACCAATCTTTGAGCACAGGAGATCTTTTCATCTTCTGATATCTTCTTCAATTAATTTTTTCAAAGATTTGAAGTTCTTGTCATATGGGTCTTTCATTTGCTTGCTTCGAGCTATACCAAGATAATTTATATTGTTTTTCATTGTTGTGAAGGGTGTTGTTTCCCTAATTTATTTCTCAACCAGTTTAACTTTTATATAAAGGAGGGCTACTCATTTTTGAATTAATTTTGCATTTATCCACTTTGCTGAAGGTGAAAACAAATAATTTCTAATCCCTAAAGAAAATTATAGCAGGGAGATCCAAGATGGCAGCGCCGAGAGAACACTGATGAGCAGGTCAGCAGTGACTGCACAGTGACCAACAGACTAAACTCTGGGCCCTAAAACACCACTGATTGTGTTTCCTAGGTGAGAGGAAACCCCACAGTGTAGGAAGCAATCAGATTCAGGTCACCCAGCTAAACCCTGGAAGAATTTCCAGGAAGAATTTCTAGGTCCCGGCAGGTGCTCGGTCACATGCCTGTGTGCTCTGATCATCATCCCCAGACTGAACTGTGGGAACCACAACACCAGAGACTGGGATTTCCAGTCGAGAGAAAACCCCACAGTGAAGGAAGCAATCTGGACCGAACTGAGGTCACCCAAACAATCCCTGGAAAAGAACTCGGGGTCTGGTGGGTGCTCAGCTGCCAGCCCAGAGAACTCCGTGCATGCCTGACTCACCATCCCAGACAGAACTGTGGGTCCCAGGGCACCAGAGAATGGGTGTCTCTGTTGGGAGGAGACCTCACGATGAGGGAAATAGCAGGTCTGACCTCAGGGCACTCAGCTGAGCACTCCCCCCCCCCACACACACACTAAAAGTTTTCTGGAAAAGTTCCCAGGTTCCTGAAGGCCCCCAGTTGCCAGCACTCACCTACTTCTACATGTTCTACTCACCATCCCACACGGAACTGTGGACCCCAAAACACCACAGACTGGGTTTTCCTGTCAGGAGGAAATATCAGTTCTGACCTCAGGACACCTAGCTCCAGAAAAGTTTCTGGGTTCCTGCTCGCTCCAGGCTCTAGCCTCCTGCTGCATGCATGAGTGCAGCTGCACTCACCTCCCACTGATCAGTGCCTGGGTACTGGGGCACAGAGCACCAACCTCAGATCTACAGAAGCCTGGGATCCACGGGATCAGTCCCAGACACTGCATCAAGGCACAACCTGTTGCCCTACTGACCAAACTGCAGGGCTCCCTGTTTCTTCAAGAGGGCTGCACCCAGCAAACACAGTGTAAGGGCGGCAGCAGCAGCCCACTAAATTCAGAGCAAGAAACCCAGGGGCAGGGCAGCTGTCTCCAGGACTTCTCCTGATGAGAGGAGAGCTCCCCTGACTACCAATGGCCACAGTTGCCACACAGGTCCATACGCCAGTGGAGAGCTGTGGCAATTCCTGAGAAATACTGCCATTCAGTTGACCATAACCAAAAAGCTGAGGAGGCTTCCTTCAGGAACAACCATCTTCCTGCCAAGAAGATTCTCCCCACCCCAGGATTCCAGGAGGTATCAGAAACTAAGAGCCAACACTTGAAACAGCTAGATGGGTAGAGGCCAGCATAAAAGTACAACCAACAAAAGCCACAGTAACATGGCTTTCCAGAACCCAGCTATCCAGGTGCAAACAGCCCCAGACACCCTATCATAAGTGAAATTCAAGAAGATGACCTTATATCTATGCTTATGAAGAGGTGAATAGAGGAAACAAATAAAATGTGTAAAGAAATAGAGGAAGATAAAGTCAAATGGATGTGGCCATCCATAAAGAAATACAAGAAGATGCAGCCAGTTTGTGGCCTTCAGAGAGGAAATAATTAAGTCATCGAAAGAAATAAAAGAAACAGAGGAATGTTCAAACAAACAGGTGAAGGAATTGAAGGAAAAATAGGAAAATGCAGTCAGGTGAAGGAAATCAACAAAACTAGAGATAGAATTGCAAAAATTAAAGAAAACACAAATAGAGGAAATCATGGAGAGGAAGAACGTAGGGAAGAAAACAGGAACTACAGAGGTAAGCATAACTAACAGACTACAAGAGATGAAAGAAAGAATCTCAGGTGTGGAAGATACAATGGAAAAAAAAATTGATGTATCCCTCAAAGAAAAATCTAAAAACGTTAAATCTAAAAAATTCCTGACACAAACCATTCAAGCAATCTGAAACATGAAATGACAAAACCTAAGAATAATAGGAATAGAGGAAAAATAAGATTAATATCTCCAAGGCCCAGAAAATATTTTCAACAAAATCATGAAAGAAAATTTTCCCAATTTAAAGGAGAGGCCTTTAAGTATACAAGAGGCCTACAGAACACCTAATAAACCAGAAAAGAAAATCCTCCTGCCACATAATCAAAATAATAAGTATACAGAACAAAGAAAAAAATACTATAAGCTGCAAGGCAAAAAGGCCAAGTAGCATATAATGGCAAACCCATCAGAATCACACTTGACTTCTCTACAGAGACTATGAAAGCCAGAAGGGCCTGGACGGATATCTTGCAGACCCTAAGAGAACTCAGATGTCAGCCCAGGCTACTATAACCAGCAAAACTCTCAGTCATCATAGATGGAGAAAACAAGATATTCAATGACAAAAAAAATTTAAACAATACTTACCCACAAATACAGAGTTACAGAAGATATTAGAAGGAAAAATTCAACCGAGGAAACCTAGTTACAGTCAGGAAAACACAGGAAATAAATAATGTCACCACAACAAAACTAAAAGTAGCCAAGCACACAAACACACTACCGCAACCAACAGCAAAATCAAAGGATCTAACAGTCACTGGTCATTAATCTCTCTCAACATTTGTGGATTCAACTCTCTAATAAAAAGGCACAGGCTAACAGAATGGATGTGTAAACAAGACCCAACAATCTGTTGCATACAAGAAACACACCTAAGTCACAAAGCTAGACATTACCTGAGAGTAAAGGGCTGGAAGACAATTTTTCAAGCAAGTAGAGGCAATAAGCAAGCAGGAGTAGCCATTCTAATATCTAATAAAATATATTTTCAACCAAAATTAATCAAAAGAGATGGGGAAGGTTACCTCATACTCATCAAAGGAAAATTCCATCAAGAAGACATCACAATTCTGAACATTTATGCCCCAAATACAAGGACACCCACATTTGTAAA
>CM053753.1:7821785-7901189 GCA_028658305.1 Pachyuromys duprasi
AAGAGTGGTATAGCTGGGTCTTGAGGAATCACTATTCCCAATTGTCTGAGAAAGTGCCAAATTGATTTCCAGAGTGGTTGTACAAGTTTGCATTCCTACCAGCAATGGAGGAGGGTTCCTCTTTCTCCACAACCTCTCCAGCATGCGTTGTCACTAGAGTTTTTTATCTTATTATTATGAATAATGAATAAATTATGAAATGTAATTGTCCATTGCTGTGCCCCTCCTGGCCATTAGAGGGAGAACTTAATTTTTTAAATAAAGATTAATTATATCATTTTCTTTGCTTTTTCTTCCTCTACACTCTCCCCATGACATGTATGTGTATATACGTGTATGTATGTGTATTATATTATTGAATATATAAACAATCTCCTCAGTCCATAAAATCCTATTTGTATGTGAATGATTTCAGGGCTGACCACTTGCTACTGGATAACCCAACAGGGGTTTCTTCCCTGAGAAACATTTTCTCCTTTCACTTGTAGCTCTCTTTCATTGCCTGTAGTTCTTTGTCTATGGTTATGTCCTATGAGATTTTGCCCTTCTGTGTTAGAATGCCTGTTGGTGTCCTCCTTGTCAAGGTCCTGTTCAGGCAGCCATGTTGCTGTGACTTCATGAGCTCAGCTTTCCTTACAGTTCTAGGAGATACAATCTCACAGCAGACTTCCCCTTCTTCTGGCTCTTACAATCTTTTCACATTCTCTTCTGGAATATTCTCTGAGCCTTGTCATGCTGTAGATGGATCAGTTGTGGCTGGGCCCCACACAATCACTTGTTTTCTGCATTTTGTTCAGTTGTCGTTTTCTGTAAGGATCTCTGTCGCAACAAGAAGTTTCTTTGATGGGAGTGAAAGCTACATTTAACCATGGGTATGAGGATAAACATTTGAAATATAGTTATGGATTATGCATGTTTATTAAAGTGATGGTTGTACATTCTCCTTCAAGAGCCATGACTTTACTAGCCCTGGTTGGTTGGCTAGGTGACCCGCATCAGATGTGATTTCTGTCTTGTTGATCAGGTCTTAAGTCCCATTAGAGAGCTTTTGGTTACTGCCCAGGTATGTGTGACCCTGCTGCACCCTGAGGGACATCCCGCCATCCTGGTCACTGTTGTGGTTCATAGATATCACAGCTGGGTAGGACTACTGTTCCCTTCCCTCCCTGGTAGCTTGAATGATGGCTTTCAGAGCAGATCCAGCTCAGGTCCTTCAGACCCTGTGGCCAAAGTGCATGGTGTCTTCAGCAATAGGGGCTCACAGCAATAACCTATCATGTTTTGAGTCTCTTGGACTCCCCTGACCAGCAATTTGTAGGAGCATCTCTGCTTTCTTGGGGTTTGTTAGATAGTCTACGGCTCTTGGAGTGCATCGCCCTCCAGAGAATTTCCTTTAAATTATATACTTAATTCAATGTGAAGCCCCACAGCGTCTGTTGCAAATGCTATTATAACTGCGTAGAAGTTAAATGAGTTGTATAGACTTTGGCTCTTGTTAATTT
Organism: Pachyuromys duprasi; assembly: GCA_028658305.1. NCBI lineage: Eukaryota > Metazoa > Chordata > Mammalia > Rodentia > Muridae > Pachyuromys > Pachyuromys duprasi. Next base: position 7,823,288 of record CM053753.1, read on the forward strand.
TAGTGTGTAGTATTCTTTTATTTGCAAGTTTTATAATAAATCTTATAAAATTAAAAATAAATACTATATATATTGTCTTAGTTATGGTTTCTATTGCTGTAATGAAACATCATGACCAAAAAGAAAGTTGGTGAGGAAAAGGTTTATTTGGCTTACATTTCCACATTACTGTTCTATCTATCTATCTATCTATCTATCTATCTATCTATCTATCTATCTATCTATCTATCTATCTATCTATCTATCTATCTATCTATCTATCTATGGCAGGACAGGAACTCAAACAGGGCAGGAGCCTGGAGGTAGGAGCTGATGTAGAAGCCATAGAGGGGTGCTGCTTAATGCTTACTCCACATGGCTTGTTCAGCCTGCTTTCTTATAGAACCCAGGACCACCAGCCCAGGGATGGCACCACGCACAATGGACTGGGCTGTAGTGGAAGTTTTGATTTCTTCAAAAACTCAGTTATGTTATGTAAATATGTTTTTGTTTTAATCCCAAGTGTGGGATGTGGAGCTGCTTTTAGTTTGTGCACAGCTGATAACTGCCTTGTGTGGCTTGCAGAGGGGCATGGTCTTTGCCAGCTTCGGTAAGGGGAATTCTGAGGACTCCCAAAGAGAGAAAGGGATGCTGAGAGAGAGAGAGACAGAGAGAGACAGAGAGAGAGAGAGAGAGACAGAGACAGAGACAGAGGCAGAGAGAGAGAGAACACTTCAAGGAGATGGTCTAAGGAGGAAGAAGGCTGTTGCTGGTTCATCCTCTCCTGTGTTTGCTGTTGTTGGACTGCTGGATATCCTGGCAACTGAGACTGATATTGCCCCAAAGAACCCAATGACCCTAACCAGCCGTTACTAAGTGTAAAGAGGTCCACATCTCTTGTCTCTTCTAACCCTCTTTTCTCCTACCTAGTGCTGGGGAGGGGAGATTGGTGGAAGAGAGGTAGAGGTATAGGAACTAAAAAAAGATATTACAAAGTAATGCCAACACTGGGTCCTTCCCTGACAATCATTAATTAGGAAAATGCCTTACATGCTTGCCTAGAACTGATCTTATTGAGGCTTTTTTTTTTCAAGTTGGTTTTCCTCCTTTCAGATGACTTTAGCTTATGTCAAGTTGACATAAAGCTATCCAGCATATATGTGTACACATAGACTTATCTGTATTATGCATAATTTGTGGTAAATAGATAATATGATTCCTTACAACTTTTCAAATAACCTGACCATTACTTTTACTCTCTTCTCTCTCTCCCCTTCTGTGTTGACAGATATTTAATCACCCATTTTCCCCTTCAAATAACTCTTTTATACTTTCTCACTTTTATTTATGACAAACATTTTTCAATCTTTTCTTGTCATAAGTTATTTGAGATGATTCCAATAGCCTTAGCCAATCAGAGACTAGGATCTTCTGACTTGCCTGTCCTGAGAACGGTCCTGCAGATAGCATTGGTTTGAAGCTGGCCACTAAGCCAGCCTGTGACCTTGGTAATCTTGGCCTTGGATGGATGCATGGTCCTTGGCACGAATGATACAGTTGCACATCCATGCTCTCAGGGGAGCAGTTTTGCATTTCAAGGCTGGGCCTGCTCACTGGTCCAGTGGGAGCATAGGAAGGACCTTCCAAATAACGTTGACCATGCTGTTTCCTTCCCTATCGCTCTCCTCCATTGTCCTACAGGGAAACATTTTTAAAATGTAGTCCACCCTTGGAGCCTTTCCCATTTTAGGGAGATCTTTTTCACTGTTCCTTAAATCCAGACAAGTACCACCACCACCAAAAGAAACACCTTTCAATTTCCAGTGATTATGTATGACTAATGGATCCACTTTGTGCCTTTGATTTTCATCTACTCCATATATGTCTATAAAGACCTGTTGACCAGAGATTTGATAATTGGACTTATCGGGGCAGGGTGAACCTTCAGGAGGTTCTGAGTAGTTAGCATCTGAGATGGGGATGTTAGTGAAGGAATTATCCTTAGAGACAATAGAACTTAGAGGCCTTTAAAGAGAATTGTGTCAAACAGAAATTACTGACAAAAGGTGAGAATTTGAAGCAAACACATTAACTTTGATGTTAGTAGGTTAACATAGTCACACCCTAACTTTTCAGGAGGAAGCAACACAAGTATTTGTTGCTCAGTCCCCTGTTTAGTGTAGAAACAGAGCAGAGTGAGTCTCTGTTCCTGGAGTAGTAAATACTCCTCCATGTTGTTGTCATGGAGATGAGATTCAGTCATTCACGTCTTTCCTCTCACCCTTGAAAACCATCTCTAATACGGGCCAACTCCTTCAAACAAGAAATTTAACCTCCATGCATTTTCATCCATCTCCCAGATATCATCTTTTATTAAAGTATCTCTTCCCTCCATTTCCACCTATGCAGTTTGGATTTGTCCTGTGGCTCTTAGCAAACTCACGTTTCAGTTAGTTAAATTAAACTCCACCAACTTCCAACCTCATTAGTCTATTAGCTATGGAGTCTCATCAGGGTTATTTGCATCTTTTCCCGAAGACTAGGAAATAAATGCTTGCTATTCTGTTTCTTCCCAGGGTGGGTGTTCTACAGGACTCTTTTCTGTGGCTATAGGGACTTCATATCAACTTGACAACACTTGTTGCTCAGTTTCCAGTGGTCCACACTTTCACTCTCTCAAGTGTTGGGTTCTGGGGACAACGGGGCCTAGGTCTCTGCCTTCCATGATCTCTTCTCTTCCCTTGGTTTTAGAGATCCAGATTTCTTTGGAGTCAGAGACGTTGCTTTCCGTAGGTTTTGAAGGAGCCTACACGAAGCCCAGCCAGCTCTAACATTCAAGTACGCACAGCCTTAAGGAGGGTCACAAACTCTGAAATCTTAAGTTGCTGGCTGAAATCTCAGTCTTCCCAGAGAAATGTGTACCATTGCTCTGAGCCTCCGTTTCCTCACCTATGGGAATGGCCCTCAGTCCTCCACAGTGCTGGGGAGGGATGGGCTCATTTAATTGTCATAAGACATTTTTTGTGCCATGCTTGAGACTTAGTAAGCCCTCAGTAAATGTCAGCGAGTATTTTAATTACCGTAATATTGCTTTGTAATTTGAGGCTTTATAAAACAAAGTCTTCCACTCCCCCGAGGGGCAAGGGAAGTTGAGTTCTCCGGGATCCAAAGTCGTGGCTCTTCAGGCAGGAGGGAAGAAAGGTACCCCGGAAGTTGGAGGAGGGCAGAAGACTTGATTTTAGGATAATGCAGAACTTCCATTGGCCAGGGGTACATACCTGTCCCTTTAAGAAGATTTTCAAGTGGGGCATGCTGGGCAGATGTTTGCAATCCTAGCATTTAAGGGGCCAAGACTCCGGGGATCTTGCATTCGAGGTTACCATGAGCTATGTGGTGAGACTCAGTCTCAAAAAAAGTACAAACAAACAAACGAACAAACAACGACAACAAAACGCACAACCTCCCCCCTCAACAACAGCATCAAAAGGGAATGAAAGAAGGAAAACGGTTGTTGATTCCCGTCCTGGGCCGTCTCACTTGTTTTAGGATTATAGTACCTTAAACACTAATAGGTGAATAATGTGGTGTGAAGGGACCAGTTAACTCCTTCACCCAGCTAAACTTTCACACACAACTTGGATCTAGACAAGTTGTCAGAACCTCGAGGGAGATAATGATGTGAGAATGTCCATTGTTTTTACCGTGTGGATGGCGAGGTGGCAGGATGGCGGGGAATGGGCATGTGTTTAGCTGGGTGTCCTTTCCACTCAGACAAGCGAGGAAGCCAACTTTTAAAGAATTTTATAAATACCCTACCACAGAGGTCATTTTCCTTTTTACTCTTGTAAAGTAGCAGGGTTAGCAATTGGATAAACAAGAAAGAAGAAAGAAAAACAAGCTCCCTGTTTAATGTGCCTGATAGCCTGAGGGTGCAAGCGTGATGCTGAGGCGTCTAGGAAGAAAAATCACAGAGCCGGCTGGAAACCAAGGCTGCTCATATGCTTCAGGTCAGCTGCCCCGAGTCACTGTGGCTCCCTCAGAAAGAGGAATGATGTAGTCTCGTTTACAGCAGCCTTATTTGCAACAGCAAAAGATTACACATTTACAAATTTATTTATTTTTGATATTAGTTTATTATTATTAATGTGTATATGATACTGTGTATGTAGTCTTATACACTCTAGTGTGTGTGCAACAACTTTGTGGAGTTTGTTCTCTTCTGCTTTCACATGGGTCCTGAGGGGTCAAGCTCAGGTCATCAAGCCTCCATCTTCAGGAGGCAAGGATCGTGATGGCTGCTGAGCCAGCACGCTGGCCTGAACTTACTCTTTATAGTATGCTCTTATGCACTTGGCATATTGCTTGGTGGCAGAGTATTTGCAAAGTATGGCAAAGGCCCTGCTTTCAATGCAGCACTGACAAAGAAGTGCATAATCTAATTTTATTTTAGTGTAGTTATAGTTTACGTAACCATCACCATAATTTTTAAACTTTTTTTTTTTTTACCACACCAAACAAGCAAACAACAAAAAGACAACACTGGACCTGTTAGCAGTCACTCATTTCCCAGCCCTGTTAGTCCTAGGTGATCTAGACATTTTATAATGAGATTATACAATATGTGGTATCGGGTCACTGTCTTCATCCATGCCATAGAGTTGTTACCAGCTCTATGGGTTAGCACTTCATTTCTTTAATAGGGTCTTCCATTACCTACTTAGCAGTTGATAATCACTTGGGGTTTCTATATTTTGGTTATTGTGCATAATGTTTCTATGAACATTCATGAACAAAGTTTTGGACATGTATTTTCTTTTACTTGAGTGCTTTGGAGTGGAAATGCTAGATCGTAGGATAACTGTGTTTATCCTTTTGAGAAACTGCTAAACTATATTCCAAAGTGTCTGCATCATTTCCCGTTTCCAGAAGTGTATCAGAGCTCTGTTTTCTCTACATCATTGTCAACTCTCTTATCGGCTTTTTAGTGTTAGCATAGGAAGGGTGGACTTTGAATTTCTAAGGCAGCAATTTATTAAAAGGAGAAAGCATGGGAATCTGACGGGACAAAAGGCAAGCCCATACAGTATGTTTCACGGATTGCTGTGGTGTAGTCCTTGGGCCATTGTTGTCAGGGAATCACTTAGTTCAAATTCATGTTCAACTTTTAAAGAACAGGAGAGAAAAGAGTTTGTTTGTTTGTTTTGGTGTCTTTTCCTTCTTAATTGTCTCACACACTATAATCCCTGTGTCATAGTGATAACTTTTTAAAGATTTATCTTTTATTTTTACTTTATGTGTGCCTATGTGTGTCTATGGAGTATCAGTAGAGTACAGAAGAGAGTGTCAGATCTCCAAGAGCTGGAGTTAAGGTGGTTGTGAGCTTCCCAACATGGTCCTTGGCCCTCTTAGAATTGCAGCCAGGGCTCTTAACTGCTGAGATCTCTCCAGCCTCCTTTAAAATAAAATTCTGCCTTTATTAATGGAAAATAAATAATTTTATTCTGTAAATTATCTTTTTGTGTTCTTGGTAAGTATCATTTGAGACAAAGACTTCATTTTGATAAGGTCAATTTGCCTAATTTTATTGTTGTTGATTGTTTTTGGTTTTATTTTTGTTTGTTTTGTCATTCTATACTTTTGTGTTTATCTAGGAAGGCTTTGCTCCCCCAAAGTTGTGAAGATGAGCTCTGTTCTTTTCTAAGAATCCTGGAGTTTCACCTCATACAGTTAAATCTATTACCCATTTTTTAGTTAAGCCCTTTGAATGGCAGAGATCCTGCTTCATCCTTCCATATGTTGGTCATCAACTCTATGACAGTGGTAAAGCATACCTCTGCAGTGTCCACCAGTGCATTTCCAGAGAGGATTAACTAGGGGGCAAGAAGATTTAACATTATCCCATAGACAGGGGGTCCACCTGGATGAAACAGGGAAGGGAAATCCCAGAATCCCAGGTCTTTGTTGTTTCCTGCTGTGATGTGAATGGCTTTAACTTGGTCCACCCCATCTCAATTGATTGACACACTGAAAACCATGGGCAGTAAATTTTTCCCTTTATTTAGTTGTTTCTCATGTATATGAATATCCTACAAGGATTTAGTGAAAAGATGGCTGTTCTCCATCAAATTATCTTTCAAATTTTTTTTGAAAAACCACACACAAAAGTATAAAGTTGAGACAAGATTCATTTATTTTTTTATTTACGTATGTGTATGTGTGTTTGTCTGCATGAGTTTATGTGGACCATATGTGTGTGCAGGTGCTTGCAGAGACCAGAAGAGGGCTTTGGATCCCCAGGAACTGGAATTACAGATGGCTTGAGCTGCCTATTGGGGATGAAGGGAACTGAACCCGAGTCCTCTGCAAGATCAGTATGTACTCTTAACCACTGTGCCATCTTTCCAGCCCTCCCTTGGGATTCCTGGTTGTGTCCCACTGATATATACTTATACTTACTGACATATACCACACTGTCCTGATTACTGTCCATTTGTGTTTCATTTTAAAATTGGTACTTATTCTTTTTTCTTCATTTTTTTAAAGGTAGTTTTGTGTCCCTTGTGTTTCCAGATAAATTTTAGGGTCTGCTTGCCAATTTATGAAAGAAATATATTTCTGGGACCCCCATATGGATCATGCTGAATCTTTAGATCAATTTGGAAGTTTTAATTGTTACTATCAAAACATCTAATCTAAGAGTTGGAAGTGTTTTTCCACTTATTTAAATCTTAAATTTCTTTTAAAACTGCTTTTTTTTTTTAACTTGGTAGGGTTTCTGTTTCCACTTTCCTTAAATTTACACCAACATATAATAGTTTGTTTTTTTATGTTATAAATAGAATTACTTTTTATTTTTGGTTTTGCATTCTTAATTGCTAGTTCCCAGAAATACAGTTGACTTTTGTCTATTGATCTTTCATACTGCAATGAGACTGAACATGATTAAGAGTTTTCATTATTTTTATTGTAGACACAACCCTGGCCTGAGCCCATATCCAGTTCCTATGATGCCCTGCTCAGTATGTGTGTGCCATCATGCAGTGCATCAGGCATTCAACACTCAGGCTAGATAACTATTTAGTGGCTTAGGATTTGGACTGGCTTGTGACTTATATTATAATACATTTTGTGGCCATCTGTGTACCTTTTTCCTGGGTGCCTCACATAAAGGGACTGGGCTTATTATTAGTTTTTTTTGTCTTCAACTCCTGTTTCTCTGCCCCTATCACTGCTATCTTGCTTCTATTTAAATGAGTTTAACTGTGTCATTTAGCTCTCCATTGTTTTGGTTAAAGCACGAGTCCTTTATGATGCTCCATTACCAGCAGGTTGCTGAAATGAGGCTAGCTGACCGACTACTTGTTGAGTACCATTTAAAGTAAATGTGATTAAAAAGAGAAGCTGTCTTCTTTTGGGTGGTGGTAGAAAATCACGACTATGGCAGCTATAAACTCTGTCAGAAATAAAAGATAAACTTTATTTCATAAAATCGTAATTTCGGAAAAAGCCAGATCTTTTTTCCCCCAAACAAATTTCCCTTTCCCTATCCATTTTATTTTCTTCTTTTTATTATTTTTTATGATGTATTAAATTAAACCATTTCCTTGCAGTACGCTAGTTAAGACAATTTCCTTAGCTTTTGTTGAGTGACTTGGCAGGCTAGATGTCCTAAAGCTGAATCATAAAATCCCATTAAAATCCAGTCATATAAAAATAAAAGATGTTGCCTGGTATGCCCCATGACATGTTATGGTGAGGTCTTATCACATTACAATAACAACTGCCAGAAAGAGTGACTGCTGTGGAATAGATTATGATGAAGAGAGAGGAGTGTATTAGCAACACAGCCAACTGCATTTAATTAAATCCCATGTCCAAATTAGTTCCCTGATTGGCATGTAAGAAGAAAACATGTTTACTGTGATGTTCAAATAGCACAGTTGTTTTTAAAACACACAGGCTTTTTAGCCCGTCTCTGTCTACTTCTCTTCGGCCTTCAAGATTCTTGCTACCTCTAGGATGAAGTTGCTGTAACCAATGTCTCAGGGGAGGAAGAGCAAGGCTTCCATGGGATAAATACCATATTCATTTCAGTAAACAGAAGAGCTAGAATACAGACGTAAATGGAGAAGATTCAGGACACAGTACTTTTTTATCTATGCCAGAGTTTGGTAAAGAACAGCCTGCAAGGCCAGATTGGACAGTTGTGTCTTTTATACCCCTAGAGTCAAGAATGATTACTAAGTGAAACAGTAAAAAGAATATACCACAGGGAGTGAAAGTATGTGAAATTGGGGAATTCAGATTCCAACGAAGTTTTATTGGGATGTACTTACATCCGCTCACTTACATACTGTTGCCAGCAGCTTTGCATACAGTAATGGGACTGAGTAGCTGCAACAAAGGCTAGATGGCCTCCAAACCCCAAGCTTAAGGTATGAATAGTTAAGGTATGAATGTGCTGCGCTGATTCCTACCTGTCCTGGGATGGATGTGGCCCATGGCCATAGGCTGGACATGCTTGATCCTACACCATTATAGGAAAAGGTTGCCAGTCTCTGATATATGCCATGATTCTTAAACGAAGGTAAAGTTAAACATTTAATGTTAAACATTCATTTGGAGCCCAAGGATCAGAAACCCTCACTATTACATCGATGTTCACAAAGCAATCGGTACTGTGCTCTCTCCTGGTGATGTGGTTCTTTTCTCATAGGAGTAATGAGGCTTCAGATGATGCTGATGGTTGGATGAGTGAGGGCCGTGTTCACCCATCAGTTCATTAGGCAAATACTTCCCTGTTTGTTTTGAGACAGGATTTCACAATACAGCCCTGGCTGGCCTTGAACTTAACCAGTCCTTTTGCCTCTGTCTTCTGAGTGCTGGTATGCCCCACCACCCCCGCATTGCGCATATGCTTTTGATGGTGTGCTATATGCCAGGTGCTGTTCAATGCTAAAACCTATAGTCAAAAGGAAGTAAATTAAAGGACAAGTATAAAATACACGATAGGACAAAGACTTCCTGTATGTAGATGGAAATAAGAGTAACCTTTAAGTTTCAAATAATTAATATTTTTTATTTCTCATGTAGTACCTGACTCAGAGAATTTGAGAGCCTACATGTCGGTAAGTGAAATTGAACTGTAATGTGTAGGCAGTGTTGGAATTAGACAATAAGATGTTAACTGTGTTTAGGATGGAATGTTGAGCTGGTATGATGCCATAGGACTCATTTATGTAGCTGTTTTTCTTCTTATAAAACAAATACAAAATCAGATGGTATCATTATTGCCAGAAATATATCTTGACAGTGAAAGCCTATTTAACTTTGGCAGGAAGGTATTTAGACATTAATAGCAACCAGTATCAGTGTGAGGCACACAATACCGTGTTACATAAGCCTAATGGATTTCAAGTTATTTTTCCCTCTTGGACTCAATTCTGGTTTTCTTGGAACTGTTTTGGGATCTCTTTGTCAACATGCTGGGGCAGCATCTTAGGACAGGAAGGTAAGATTTTAATTATAACATTATCCTCATCCATTGGTCATGGGAGAAGCTGCTTCTAATCCATAGCCAGTGCAGGTTCAGTTTCTGAGAATGCGTTCCATAAAGATCAGAAAGTAAATAATGATAATATGGTTAGAAAATCCCACTCTTCTCTAGATTAATCCATTAGCTTTCTTTGGTTCAGACTCCTTACAAATTAAGAAGCTTAACAAAACAAACATTTATCTCCTAGTAGGAGTGTGCTAGGAGCCTAAGGGATGGGTTCGGTGCAACTCTGGCTCAGGGTATCTTGCAAGTTAGCACAGTGAGGAACTGAACTACCCTCAGGGATCATCCAGGGTACAGAACTGTTTCTCAGCTCACCCACATGGCTATTGGACAGACACAGCCCCTCATGGACCATTGTCCTGAGGTCTGACTTTCTTCCTAGTGATTGTTAAGAGAGCTCCCTTGAGTCCTGACTGGATGGGCTTCTTTTCAGGGGCAGCTCAAAAACGGCAGCTTTTGTCATAATGGGCAACTGAGACAGAAAAGAGGGCAAGATGGAGACATGAGTCTCACATGTGACCTTATATTAATTTTTCTATATTTCATTCATTAGAAGTGAGGTGCTACATTGCTTGTCCCCAAGACCAGGAGCTTGTACAAAGGTATGGTGCCAAGAGGTGGTAAAACCATAACCTCATTTTCTGTCCAGATCATAAAAGTGATATGAGCACACCTATTATGGATCCACCACACATAGGCAGAATACTTATTGAGTGCCTACTAGTCTACTGTGTACCAAACGTGTGTGAAACCAAAATGGTCAAAATGAGCGTGCATCCCTGCTTCCATGTGCTGTTCTTTCTGGAAGAAATAAATCATGCTACGGTGAAGTCTCCCCAAAGATGTTCTTTTTTACTTTTGCAGGGTAAATATCCTGTTCCAGAAACACAGCCACGCTTCCCAGCCTGTGGCAGCTCTAATCCTATTGTAGACAAATACGATTTGCTTAGCCAGCTCAGAACTGGCTCTGCATTCACTTATCCTAGAAAGAGGCGGTTCCGAACAGCGTGCAATGCTACACACTTGTAAATGCCTTTGTCACGCTCCTAGTCCCTGAGTGGACTTTTCCAGAGCCCCACGGAAGTCGCTGTCCTGATAGTCTCTCAGAGAGCCCTACTGGCCACCATGTCCTCTTGCATTGTGCAGGCCAGGTTGACCTAACGTCTTTCAGCTCTGAATTGTTTTAATTGCTTTCTTTTCTAGATGCATCTTTTCAGTCTCTCAAGTGCTCTTTTCAAAATGGCTTCTTGAACTACAAACAAGATTTCAAATGTGTGCCTAGTGATGCCAGTATTTTGTGGTTACTTTTTGTAATTAATATTCCACATCTCAGAAACTGTCTCAAGGTCTTAATTGACTTTTGTCACCCCATCTTGTTGGAGTACTGTGTTGGCCATCCTTGTGCATTATTAATCAGCTGCACACACTGTGTTTGCCTGCCCCCTCAACTCAGTATTGAGTTTGCTCTCAAACTTTGTTTTGATTGACAGTCAAAAGGGACTTTATTGTAATGAGCTTCTAATAGCTGTAGTTTGCTGTGATAATTAAAGAAAATCCTACCAATAAAATGAGTTACTCATTTGAAAGAGTAAAAATGAGGGGATTTGAAGAGGTCTGACTGGATAAAGGGTTTGCTGTGCAAACATAAGAAGCTGAGTCTGGATCTGCAAAAAGCCAAGTGTGGGGAGATGGAGAGAAGAAGATGCCCAGGGCTCACTGTCAAGCCAATGGCCAGGTGATGAGTTCTAAGTTCAGCGAGGGGCCCATCTCAAAAACTATGATTGAATGATGGAAGAAGACATCCTGGCATTGCCTTTCGGTTTTCACACACAGTCCTGTGCAGTATACATCATCTACCAAACATACACACATAAAAGGAAGAAAACATAGTGTATTTTTCCAAACACAAACTCTTCCATACAGTGTAGAAATAATTTCCTAACCTATTGAGTGATTTATATTAACAAACCTGCGTTATGAGGTATTTTTATAGAACTATTGATTTATTGCTCTCAGAGTTAGAAATATGGTTCCAAAAATACAGTAAAAACCTAAGAAGTTTGATCACTGTAGTGATTATTTGTTAAAAGTGACACTTTGAAAACAGTCTTTAAAAAGCTTGCTTTTCACTGTTGTTTATTGTTAATTTTACAGGATCTGCCAGGAAGTATTCTCCTAGCTCCTGTGCAACACACTGCAGATTTAGTAGGAGTTACCACCAAGATAACTTTGCTAAGGTGGTGGTTTTGTGCATCCAAAGCCTCTCATTCTCCTCTGTGGATTCATCTATTCACAAGTCTTCTAGGCCTTGGACATCTATATATAAGTAGTATGGACTTTTTTTCTGTTCACACAGGCTTTCAGTGTTGAGAATAGAACTCAAGGCCTTCATGCATGGCAGGTGAGCAATCTCCTGCTGGCACATACTCCAACCTCCTACAGTGTTCTTTTTGAATTCACGTATCTCTCTGGAATTGGAAGCACAGACTTCTATTCTGATTGCCCAAGTCCATGGAAACTACTTTGCTTGCCATTACTCTCATTAATGGATGAAAATATCTCACAAAGAAGAATCCAGCCCCATAAACAAGATGGCAAATTGATGTACACCTAAGAATAACAGGGTTACTTTTCCCATTCAGTCATCAGAACATGAGGGTCTCAAGATAGAATACTTCAGAGCACAGCTATATTTTTCAAGCTACATCATTATAGATGGAATTAAAAATACATAGAGTTAAAGAAAATTACTTGCATGTTTCTGTTGGTGGTTGGTCTGGTACTATGCATTCAAATGTTGATTTCAGTGCCTTGGGAGTTTGTTACCACCCTGCTATGGAATGTCAAACTATCTCCTGTAACCATGTGATGGGAAGGAATGTTTCCCAATTACCTTTGATTGGTTGATTAAAAGGTCTACACCTGGGCAAGGTGAATGGGTAGGCTTGGCTAAGGCTCGAGGGCTTTGAGGGCAGGAGGATCATGGGAGGGGAGGAGAGAGAAAACCGAAGAGGGAGAGGGGGAACAAAAGCAGACACCACCATGGGTGATCAGGTATGGATGGAAAAAGTGGCCCAGATGAAGAATAATCAAGTATTTATGGAATTATGTATGGGACATAGCCTGGGATGGGGCTGGGAGGTAAAGTTTAGAGGGTTTAGTTTAGAGGATTAATATCTGCCCTTTCCCAGGTGATATAAGGCTCTTCTAAATTCTATCAGGTGTCTATGTCTTTTATTGGTTATAATTGCAGGTTAGACATACTGCCATAATAATTGTAGGACTAATAAAAATAAACATTTTTAGACTGTACCAATAAATTAACAGCAACATGTTTTGGGGTATGGAAGAATGGTATTCTGTCTATTCTATGTGGGTACCTGATAGTCACATTTTCCTGTTGGCTCTTTTTCTTTTACTGTGTTATTTCCTCTAGTCTCTACTTTCATTCATGGCTTTTGACTCCAATTGGAAACAATTGTAAGTCCACAACCATGTGCCAGTCCGCTTTCCCCACAGATCATGCTCTACTTTTCCCTGTTGGTTCAGTATTCCAGGATGCTGATTGTGCAAACAACACTTCCCTGGCACCTTTGCCAAGTGTCTTTGTCTGGGTTTGGCCATTGAGAGGCACTGGAAGGGGACTAGAGGCAGACACAGGGGGGAAGTCAGGGTACTTTAATCTCATTTTTGTCTCCTTGACTTTGTGGGAGATGCCCAACACAGGCTGGATTTCCTTTGTTAGTTGAGTTCTTAGTGATACAGACCCAACTCTCTTCAATCTCTTTCTTATTAGAGATTAGAAATCAGACTTCTGCTTCTTGACTTTGTCTCACTTTTGCCCTAAACTGATATCCACTTCCTATGTTTACAAATTTCTGGGTTTCCTCAATACACCATTTGGCTTTCTAACTCATTCAACTTTGGCACCCAATTCCTTGTGTTAAATTTTCTTTATAAATTACCAGCTATAGGGCTAAAAAGACGGCTTAGTGATTTAGAGTGCTGGCTGCTCTTTCAGAGGACACAGTTTTGATTTCCAGCACCCACATGACAGTTCACAACCACATGTAACTCCAGTTCCAGGGGACCTGACTTCTTCTGATCCCCACATAGTACACATATGTACATGCATAAAAACATAAATATAAAATAAATAAATCATATACACACATACCAAAATAAAAATCCTACCAGACATGAAGAGGCCTACTTACAAGAACATAGATTAGACATACTTTATCCTGTTGCTTTTGCTAAATATAATTAAAATAATAAGAGGGCGATGAAAGGGATAAGGGAAGAGATAAAGATGGGAGAAAAAGAGGATAATGGTGGTAATGAGGTAGCTGTGGAGGCAGACTGGACAGGGATATCAGGACCCATATAATGGTGAGCAGTATCATGGGATCACCACCCCCATATCTGAGATCAGACACTGAAGACACTAGCTCCTTATTTCTGCCAAGAGGTACAGATAAAAACCTCTAATGAAGGCCTACTGCATCCTTTAAAGGGCAACTTGTTAAAGAAGAACACCATTGGACAGCACCTACTCTGTTGTAGACAACAATCATAGAAGAAAATTATTGCCATCTCTCTCTCCAAGCAAATGTTGAATAGAAAGCCCGAGGGTCCTGTTTTTCCAGGCAGCATCTGAGAGATCAATCAGTAGAGCTGCAAAGTGAAACAGACAAATCCACAATGATAATTAAGAACTTCAACACTCCTCCCTCAACAATTAACAGCAGAATTCTTTGACGTAAAACCTGCAAATAGAACTCAACAACATGATCAATCCACAGAATCAAATAAATATTTATAGCAGACTCTACCCATCAACAACAAAACATACATATTTGTTTTTCTTGTCCATGGTACAGTGAACTATGTTTTGAGCCATAAAACCAACCTCGGAAAGCGCATGGAAAGTATTCTGTGACCACAATAGAATCAGAACAGAATCCAGCCCCAGACTGAAAGTAAAAGCGCCCCATGCTTGAAAATCGAATTATACGATTCTGAATAACTCAGTAGCCAACGATGTCTCTAGAGAAATAAAAAATAAATTGAAGCAAATAAAAACACAACATCTCACAACATAGGGGACACAATGAAAAGCTGTGATGAAAGATAATTCTACAGTGTGAATGCTTACATTAACAAAGAGGAACAGTTAAATGTTGTCAAGATGGGAAAAGAAGGTAGCTTCCCTTTCTCTGACAGAACTGTCAATTGGCAGCTATCCATAGACAAAAACACACCACAGGCCCTAGTTACCCAGAGCCACAGGTATCCCAGTGAAAATCCATGCTACAGAGTAGTAGGCACAGCTTCAGCCTCTCTGTATCCTCCTTCCTCCTCCTCTCTCCCTCCCCAAAGGTAGCACACTGACAATTCTCCTTGGGGATTTTGGTTTCCAGGTAGGTGAAAGAGAACCTAGCTTCCCCATAACTCTGAGAAGCTTCTTAGGAATGCTACCTTCTTCTGATTTTATGAGAGATTAAGGAATTAGGATGAAATGGCTTTGTTAAGCCACTGGGAATCATGTGATAAAGTAAGGAGGCAGAGCCTGGAGAGCCTGGAGAGCCAGTGAGCAGATTTAGTGGAAGTTCAATGCATTTGCCACTAGAGGCACCTGGACATAAATCACTATGGCTAAGAGCAGATAATAAGCAACCTCAAAGCGATGCTTGTCATTCACAAAAGAGGTGGGAAGTGCTTGGAGCCCTAGAAGACCAATCTTAGGCCTTTCTTGGGACCAGAGCCTAGGATCACACAAAGAAAAGAAGACTGCAAAGCGATTTTTTTTTCCAACAAACAGACTCTACTTCTCTTGTACCAGAATTTAGTCAAGGCTTCTTAGAACCCCAAAGGCTATCCCCAGACCCTTTTCAGGGAGGCAGGCAAAGAGTAACTTTGTATTTCTACTGAGCAGAGCAATTACCTGACTAATTCAGATCCATTTAACCTCCAGGCTCCTCCACTGACCCTGTCCAACTGAGATCACCTTTGGCCAGGGGTACACCGGAGCTCACCAAGACTGGGAGTGAAATCATACAAGCATTGTTACAGAAGGTAGGAGTAAACTATGAAACTATTCTGAGCAATGAGTTTTTTAATAAGATCCTGATGTCACAAGTAACATAATAAAAAAGTGAATAAATGATATTACCTGAAGATATCTTCTATGCAGCAAAACAACCTAGTGAGGAGACAAACTATGGGGATGTGTATAAACCCTAATCTACTAAGGAATTAATATCCAAAGTAATGAAAAACTCAAACAACTAAACAGAACTAAAACAGTCCACTTAAGAAAGGTCCTGAATAGATGATGATTCTAAAAAAAAAAGAGATATGACTAGCTATCAGATCCATGAGCTAAATGATTGACAGTAATAATTGGAGAGAATAGAATTAACATATCTGTTAAAATAGTTATTAACAAAAACGCTGAAGATAATTGTTTTGGTGAGGATGTAGTAGAGAAACCTTCACATACTGTAGGAACAAATGAAAATTAATTTATCTGTTTTGGAAAACAATATAGAAAGTTCTCAAAAAAGCCAAATGAATTAGCATATGATGCAGCAATCTCACCTGCTAGGACTTACAATCAATATGTTGACGAATGGCTTGGAGACCCATATTTACTACAGAGTCATTCAGCCAGTGCTAAGAGGGAGAAAGCTGTTTAAAGAGTTAAGAAAAAGTATCTCTCCAGAGAAAGATAAGAGAAGTTCTTAAGTTCACTAATCAAATTCAGCTCAACCAAATCTACCTGAAGTCTTAGTATAATCAAGTTCTTGAAGGTTAAAGATAAAGAGAAATTTCTCAAATGAACAAGAAAAAAGAAAGAGGTAAGGCAGTTGTCTGGCAGTCAGTCAACTTCTCAGCAGAAACTTCATTAGCCAGGAGAGAGTGACGTAATATTTCCATAGTGAAGTTGTTCTAGTTTGATTTCTGGTTCTATGATAAAACATTCTGATCAAAAGCCACTTAGAGGTGACATTCATCTCATTTCTAGGTGACAGTCCTTCACTGAGGGAAGTCAGGCAGGAATTCAGGCAGAAATTCAGGCAGGAACTGGAGGCAGATGCCATGGAGGAATTCTGTTTGCTGCCACACTCAGGTACATGCTTAGTGCCATTCCTTGAAGCTCAGACTTCCTGCCCAGTGACCAATGCTGCCTACAGTGTGCAGGGCCTTCCTCCATTAATTACTAATCACAATCATCCCCAAAGGCATGCCCTCAGGCTAGTCGATCTGGGCATCTCTCAATTGAGATTCCTTTTTCAAATGACTCAGGCTCAAGCTGACAGAGTGAACCAGGACACTTATCAACACAGCCAACAAGGACACCCTACAGAAGTTAGTTAGAGAATATACCTCCTTCAAACTTGCAGCTTAAGAAATGCTAAATGCTTTCTAAGCTAAAAGAAAGTAATTTTGATGAGTTAAAGTTACACATTAGTAGGCTTGGAAATTACATGAATAACTACAAATTCAAATTGTTCAAGTTGTAAGCATGATGTCTAGTCATTTATATCTTTAGAAGGAAGACTAAAAATCGAAATGATCATTTAATATGATCATACTAATATTTAGAGGTAAGTGCACAAAGATGCAAAATAGGACATCAGACATTTAAAATGGAGCACAAATGTATAATTTGTATTAGTATGTTTTTACCAGCATTTTAATTAATGTATTTTATGAGTGAATTTTTATTAGTAATTTTCTCTTTTTAAATTTTAACATATCAAGTTATTACTTTAAAATATATTATCAAAATGTAATTTTTGAAAACCTCATGTTAACTTCCAAGCAAAGATCTATTATATACAAATGAAAAATAATAAAGGAACCAAAGTATAGCAGCCAAGTTGGAGAATCAAGTTGTGTGTCTACCAACAGACAAGTGGATAAAGAGGAAGTGTGCAGTCTTAGGAGAAGCATTCCTGTCATATGCTACAACATGAATGGATTTGGAAACGTGCTAAGTGACATAAGCCAAACAGAAAGGTGACTCCTGCATATGTAGATTCTGAAATGACTGGACTCGGAAATAGAGTCAAAAGGTCCAGAGGCTTCGAGTAGAAAGAATGAGATGAATGTCACAGGATGAAGACCTCAGATGTGAGGCTTTCCTCTCATCTCTGGCCTGTGTTTTTTTCTCCCTTCCTCTCTCCTTCCTTTCTTTTTGAGCTTTGTTGTACATATAGATGAATATAGCTAATTATTTTAGTGTTGTAGGGATAGTGGATCTCAAATGTCATCGTGTAAGATGTCAAATGTTTAAGGGAATAGATTAAATGTTTAAGACTGGCTTGATTTGGCTTTTCACATTGTTTCATGAAACCACAATGCTATATTGTTATCCATAAATACGTACAGCTAAAATTTGTCAACTGAGAATTAAAAAAAGAAGAGGAAGAAGAAAAAGTTTCACTCAACAATCCAAGCTTCTGCTTTGAGCGCGCAGGGTGCAGATGGAGAGTCTGTGTCTTGCTTTCACCCGTGCCTGTTTGAGCATGGTTTGTGTTCCAGGGACGGCGCTTTCCTCTTTAAGAGGCTCGGTCACTGCTGCGCTTTCTGGAAAGCATGTGAGGATGGAAAGGGATCCACTGCAAGGGCACTGTAAAATGCTGGACACCTTACCCATTCTCTCCAGAGCCTGCTGCTGGAAATGACCCCATGAAAGAACGAGGCCTGAACGCCTTGGCTCCCTGGTGTAATATAGTGGGCACACAGGACTTGGTTGCTGTGACCCGGAGGGCCTATTGGATAGGGTGGTAAAGATGATTTGGCGATGAAAATAACATCTCACATCTGTCGCAAAACTAACTCAGACCATCCGAAAAATGGCCCAGCCACAATCTCCATCATGGCTTTCATGAAATTAAGGAAAAATACAGTAAATATTTGTTTCTTTTCTTAGTGAGTAATTTCAAAGCACAGAAGTAAAATAGAATACTTGGTAACATGAAGTCCTTTAATGTGGCAAATGAACTTTCATCATTGCTTTCACTTTTTAAAAACAACCATTGAATTAAACACTGTGATGTTTCCATCTTTTAGCATCTGTTACAAAAAGCGTGTCCTGTGATTAGACATAAATTAGCAAAAATTGTATACCAAATGCCAGCATATCAGCACTTTATTAGAAGGAATGGAAAAAGGAAGATTTAAAAAAAAATGAAGAGAAAGTAGAGACTTTAAGGGAAATAGAAGGAAACCCCTAATTTACAGTCAATCAATGTGGATTAATTTGATTTACCCAGTGTCTTAAAGGGGCTAGATGTATGTTTCTGTAAGACAGCCCCCACCCCCACCCCACACTCCTACACCTATAAATGTGAGGCCCAATTAAACAATCTGTATTGACTATAACAAGTCTCTCCTATCCTGTAGCCATATTTGAGTTTTACTTTAAGAACTATTGAATCATTTTAAAGATATTTATTCTTAAAGTGACAAGGAGATGGTTGATAAAAGTGAAGGGGAAAGGGAACCTGAAAAGGACCATGCATCTCAGGGTTTGCAGCAGCAGCCAGGTGCACCTTTTGACTTGGAGGTGAGAGGCAGGAGTTTGCTGCATTTTCGTGAGAACTGCAGCTCTGGGAGAAGATAGCTTACCTGGCAGGATTTGGCATTTGTTTGAGGGATATGTCTGCAGCTAGCTTGCCGGAGGGAGCTTGGGCCTACTGGTTGGTCTCCCACGGTGCTACCAATGAGAAAAACCTTGAGGAACACAGAGAACAAGGAAGCTTTGTAGATTCCAAATGGGTTCTCAGAGCAAAGCCTAGGAGGGACACCCACAGAGTGTGGGTTTGGAGGGACAAACAGAATAATCAAGATAATTTTTCGCAAGGTCATCACATAATTACAATGATAAGCCAATATTTTTATACTTGTTTTTCTTCATTAATTAATTTATTTAATCACTCTACAACCTGATTGCAGCCCCTCCCTCCCCTCCTTTCAGTCCAACCTCTCATGCACCCCCATTTCCCCTTCCCCTTTTAGAGAAGGGGAGGCTGGCACATAAAGTCACAGCAGGACTAAACGCAGCATCCTCTTTCACTGAAGCCAGACAAGGCAGCCCAGCTAGGGGAAAGGGATCCAAAGGCAGGCAACAGTCAGAGACAGCCCGTACTCCAATTCTTAGGGGACCCACATGATGACCAACCTGCACATCTGCTACATCTGTGTAGGGGGCCTAGGTCCAGCCCACGCATTCTCTTTGGTTGGTGGTTCAGTCTCTGTGAGCCCCCATGGACTCAGGTTAGTTTACTCTGTAGTTTACACTACAGAGTAGTTTGGTGTCCTTGAGCCCTCTGGCTCCTTCAGCCCTTCCCCTGACTCTTCCATAAGACTCTCCCAGCTCTCCTTACTGTATGGCTGTGGTCTTTGCATCTGTTTCCATCAGCTGCTGGATGAAGCGTCTCAGAAGGCAGTTATGCTAGGCTCCTGTCTGCAAGGCCAAATATTTTAAAGACACATCTCTGGGCTACCTGAACAAATCTGTAGGAATTTAAATTATATTTTAAGAGTTAAAATATTTGAAAATAATCATCTCTCTTGTTTTAATGCCTGTCTGCCCTGGCCTTTTATGATAGGCAATTATGGAAATACTGCTAAGCCATGGCAGACATCAGTTTGAGTTTGACAAATATCCTCAGGTTTGACTCAGCTCAGCGTTTTCTTTGTTGGATGACCTTGGGCAACTTACTGAACATCCATGAGTTTCTGTTTACTCATCTGCAAAATAGATGTGATAATATCTACTTCTTAGAATGGTTGTGTAGCTATGAGAATTAGATGAAAGATGCATCGGAAAGCACCTGGTAGGTACTCAATGCATTTTGATTGAATTTGAATCACAGATTCCAAATTAGTGGCTTCAAAATTCATGAGGTGAGGCCACAAGTTAAAATTAAGAGTGATATTTTTTTAAAAAAGAGAAGAAAGTCTGTGTTTAGACTGTTAATGTCATCTATCACTCAATCAACAATTATGATAATATGATCAGCAAACTGTTCTCTATTGATGGATCTTTCACCATGTTTTGATTACAAATGTGAAATCTTATCAGGACTCAGATCATATTAAGAATTCAATGGTTTTCTTAATTATCTGATAATCTGCTTTAAAAAAGAAAGGAAGGAAGGAAGAAGGAAGCTGTGTGATATGGGTTTTTGGTTACACCAAGAATTTGAACTTGGCCTCTTTAATTTGAAGGAAGAGCATGACTGGCAAACAACAGCTCGAAGGCAGCCTGAGGTACATCCTTTTTTTTTTTTAGCCCCTCATAAAACAGGTTGCCATGGTAATGTTGACAATCACCAACTCTTAATAGCAACAGCTGAGGGTGTGGGAGAAAAATAGATATTGCAGGTAGAATTTGGATTCAGAAACACTTTAATTCCTACAGCAGTAGCCCCATTTCCTTTTTAGTTGCAGGCTCAGACTTGATGATTATAAACGTTTATCAATTATAGCAATCTTTGTTTCTATTAATTATTCTTTTATTGGCACACTCTTCAAGAACAAGCCAGCTGTACGGCCGAATAGGCAGGTGTATTTCATACATAAGAACTACCCTGCTGGGCCAGAGCCACATGCTTTGATTCTTGCCAATCACAGAAGCCTCTAAAACCGTATCAGTTCCCCTTCCAAAGAAATTTTAAGATGGCCAAAGATTTGCTCTCACTAGGTTTTTGTTTTGTTTTGTTTTTAAACAAAAACGAAGGCAGTAGGGACAGCCCGAGTGCCTAACATTCTTAGAAGCAGAACATTTCCTGCCTGACACTCACCTGTACGGAGTCTTGTGACTGTGACTATGCCCACCATGAAAGCAGATTCCTCCTCAGCATTGGTTGAAACCAGGTCTCTTATGCCTGGAACAGTACTCTGCACATGGTAGGTAAAATAAAGGTTGGTGTTTTGGAGGGTGTGGGTCAGCAAAAGTTTTTTAAAATAAAAAACCAGGTAGGTCTGGGAGTAGGGCTTTGTGGCAGAGTGTTTGCCTAGCATTGTGGGAGGCCTTGGGTTCAATTTTGATTTAAAAAAAAAGAAGAAAGAAAAGAAAAGAGAGAGAGAGAGAAAGAAAGAAAAAGGGAAACTGGCCAGGTAGTAAATACTTTAGTCTTCAGGCCATAAGGTTTCTGACACACGTTGTCCCCTCTGCTGTTGAGTGGAAGCAGGCTTTGGCATGGAAATGAGAGGGCAGGGCACTGTATTTACAAAGATGGGCCAAGTACTGGGGTTTGCTTGAGGACGCGCTTTCTTAGCCCTTCCTGTCAGTCCCAGTTCCAAACATGGACTCTTGAGCTGGGACACTCGAATTTCTTTCTTGGTACCTGTCTGATTCTGTGTTGAAATTGTTAACAACGTGAATGATGAAGTTGTCTGTGACACAGTTTCTAGGTTTATGAACAGGGTGGGAGCTGATAATTCCTGGGATTTCATGGGTGAATTATGTGATATATGAAGGAACTGCCTTGCCTTACTATTGTCATGTTTTCTGAATGTGGAATTCAGAAATTTTAAGGTAGTGAAGGATTTGCTTTCAATAGGTAATATTTAAAGAAACAAACCAAGGGGGTAGGAAGGAGCATAGAGACCAGCTGCAGTGGCTATTAATCCTTCAGTCCCAGCACTCAGGAAACAGAGGTGGGTGGATCTCCGTGAGTTCAAGAGCAGCCTGAACTACATAATGATAGTGTGAGTCCTAAGACAGCCAGGGCTATGTAGAGAGACCCTGTGTCAAAACCCAAAACCCAAAACTACAGCACAACAAAACAAGCAAACGCACAAACAAAGATGTTTATCTGAGTACCTACCACTGTTAGAAGAAGGGCACTTTCTCCTTGACACGTACACATACTCCTGTAACTATGATTACACACACCATCATTATTAGAAAATAATGAAAGCAGACACCTGCCTCACATTGTTTGATTCTAGTTTCCATACACTTAGAACAGTGGTTGGCACATTGTAGACACATGAACAAATAATTATTTAAAACTGAAAGTAAGTATTTTTAAAATGAATAACAGTTTGCTTTCTTTAACAGCAGTCAGGCAAGCTGAGAAATAGCAACTGTGGAATTGCGGTCCCTAGATGAAGAGTGAAACATCTGTCTGCCCCAGCATCATTTTATTCTCTTCGGGTTACACACCATTAGAGTCTGAAAATGGTCTTAAGGTAACTGGTGAGGTGGCAAGTTGAATGTTTGACGATCTTGCCCGAGGACAGTGAGTTCAGGTCTGTGGTGCCCATGTAGAAAACTGGGCATGGTAACACACGCCCTGTAGCCTCGTGCTGAGAAGCAGAGATAAGAGGATTCTGGGCACTTACTAGCCAGCCAGTCTTGCCATGAGTAAGCTTCAGATTCAGTGAGAGATCCTGCTCGAAAAATAAGGTAGGGAGTGATAAAGGAAGGTACTGGATGTTACTCTCTCGCCTTCACCTGTGCACATGTGCACGCATGCACACACACACACACATACATACACACATACCATGTTAAAACCCACTACTTTGTATGTTAACTTGAAATAATTAATAAGGGAAGAAGAAAAAAGAAAAGTAATGATGCAAGTCCGACTCAACTGCAGAGTACTTACCTAGTCGCATGCAGGAATCCTCAGGCGCCGCACTGCTGGACAGACAGACAGTAGACAGTGGTGCTGCTGTTCATCATCTCACCCTAAAACCCCAACAGGCTCTTCAAGCAAGGAAGGCAAAGAAATTCTAAACTTAGGTTGCACAGAAGCAAATTCAATCCACACCACAAATTAATAGGCTGGGTATAAACGTGGCATAGAAGGCATTTGCTATATATTTGATATATAGATATAGTCTTTAACGTTGAAATTCATGTGTGAATCCACACATGTGATCTGGAAATCAGTTATGTATGGCTTCTCTCTGGGTCACATATGTATATGTGTACAGACGTTCGTATAATCTGCACACTGTTACATGTAAGCTCTCTGGATGCCTTCAGAGCTTGTGTTTTGGCGCATCTGTCCTGTGTAAGCCCAGCACTTTGTTGTTGTCTCTTGCTTTCTCAATCTGTTCTCCACACAGCTGTCACCTGAGTGATCTCCTTAATATGTAAATCAGCTCTTGTCACTTCCTTACTTCCCATGGCAGGAGCCTCACAACCAAGCTCCCAAGCCTCCCATGGTGCCCAGTTCTCAAGGTCACCTGGCACCGCCCATCCCCTTCCCCCTTTCCATGCCCCTGCTTCATTTCCCATCAGATTTATGAAGCAGCTGAGATTTCCTGCTAATGTTTCAGCCTTTCTCTGTCATCCCTCTTGGGCCTTTTCCCAGTTGCACTGCCTTGGACTGAGCCCTGCCCTGGCTCCTCAGCCTGAGATGCTCACTGCTGAAACTGGGGCGTAGTACACACAAGCAGCGAGGCAGCGTTAGATGAGTCTAGACCCCTGCACAGAATGAGCTATGGCAGGCCCCGGCACAAAGGAGCGTTTGGCTTCCGGGATGCAAACTTACACATAATTTCAGGACAGCAGCAGCAGATTTTAGGCCAAGGGCCTTTTCAAGGTTACATAGCCCAGCTTCCCGGCACTTTAGGACCTCTCTCTTTATTCAGACTCCTCCTGTGTAAGACAGTAAGCTTGACCCCCCTCACCGCACACTTACAGTTCAGATGGGAGCTCTCATGCGCCAGGACTTAGCATCTGTGCCCTGGCGGCAGACCTCACTCTACCCAGGGCATCACTGTCACTACCAGCTTCCCCCATGTGAGACAAAGTGTCTGGAACACCAATTCTCTAGCTCTCTTTCTCTCTGAATAACCTCCCTAGTAACTCTCCCAAGTGACTAACCCAACAGTATCAAATGGGACCGGGATGTGGGTGTTGCTGGCAAATTATTTTGACATATTCAAGGTATGGACCGACAGTGTATTTGGCTTGCAGAAAGGAATGTGTCAAACAGAGTTAGCTGTTATGAAAACTGGTTTGACAATAGCTAAATCATGTCACCCTTCTAGCCTACCACTGACACCAGAATGATAAATAATACCTGCCACCCACCCTTCTGACAAGAGCAAGGCGAACTTGAATTGGATTAGGAAGAAGGCAGTGGCAAACTTTGATTTTCTTCAGAGAAGGGATCTGTAGGCACTGCTTGACGGAATCCATGCATATTGTCAGTCACATCTTTACATAGTGTGTGTCGCTCTGGCTACTGCATGCATTGTGTAACAAATCAATTGCACCTTGGATGGAGACTCTTCACAGACTTTTACATTTTGATTTCTTTTTGTGGGACAGCCAACAACTCCAGTCAGCCTAGAAAGGCAAGGAGGAAGAGAAGCATGTATTTACATTTATATTATGGTTCCCAGTAGGGGGAGGCTAAGCTCATCCACTTTAAGGAGCATGCTGACTGGGGAAGATCTGAACTCTGGTTTTATCAGTCATTTCTCTTTGGTAGTACAAGCTAAAATGAAGTAGAGAAAGAGTATCTATGAAGTTTGTAATCACACACACACACACAGTTCTGCTTGGCATCTTATTCTGACAGTTGCAAGGGTCACGAAGAATACATGCTCTAGATGAGACAAGTGACCAAACCTTTCCAAGTGTCAGTGTCTGCTTCTTTAGGATAGAATGCATTGGATAGCTAGTGTTTCCTTGACCCTCCAAATCTGCTCTTCTTCCTTTTTCTTTTTTAAATGACTTTGGTGAACACAGAGTGTTAAGGTCTCTGCTCCTTTTCAAGCTAGCCAATGGGCAGCCTCTCCCCTCTTTTGGGAGGGCAGAAGACTTGGGTTAACTATGAACTTATCTAAACCAGCTTTAATCAATTGATGAGAACAAGTTCAGGCAACACTAAACATGGTTTCAGGCCCAGGGATGATAATAGAGCCTAGGTTCCTATGCCCTTATAAATAGCATTTTTGTAAATAAGCCCTCTGAGTATGCTTTTTTGTTCTCTGTTGGGATCCTAGTAAATACACAAATAATAATCACAGTAGCTATATCCCACAGATGCTGTTGGGGTTTAATGGGTTTACATGTCTATAAAATGTTTAGGAAATAACAGAGTTTTGGGTCACACAACTGCCTAAGATTACACCATATTGTCAAACATCTGTGAAGCATGAATTATGACCGTACCTGTTTAAGAATCAATTAGAAACCTCTAGAGCTCTGGACTTAGCCAATTAGCATACTCTGTCATCCCTGGCCCCCATCATGATGTCATCCAGGCCAGTTATTGTGGTGCATAGTTGGCTTGGCAGGAGAATCATTTTCTCCATGACTTTCCGGATCACCTGCTGTATGGTCATGAGTCCTGTGGACCCAGTTTTGTTGCTTTCATTATTGTTTTAAAATTCTCTGCACTTAGTAACACTCCTTAGTGCCCACCCCACAGTGGAGAGCGCCACCTTCCTTGATATGGCACCCTGCTGAAGTACCATGTTCTGGACAGCCAGACAGCCTGGGATGTCACTAAAACAGTTGAGCCTGGGAAACATCATAAACCAAACTTGAACCTTGTTCCAACCACATCTGCAATCCTTCCCACCAATGGACTTTGTCAGTGATGCCAACAAATCACTTTCTTACTGCTTGCATTTCTTCCCTTTCCCCCAAAACACAACCCAAAGTTTCCTCACTGATATGCATGGTGGCATTTGGATGTGAAGCTAAGTCTGTCTGTAAAAATTGGCATTTTTGCCTGCTTATTTTCATTGTCATCACTGGATTGTTACAGATCAAACCACACCTCATTTTCCTTCAGATGAGGTCTTTCCCATATGCACTTAGTGATGTTAGTTTCCCGACGAAAGCCAGGCCTGTGCTGGGGTCTCACTTGGTCTAGAATTTGAGGTTCTCCGTTCCCTCTGTGTGGGAGGAGATTAGACAAAACACATCATTTCTACTATTAATGCTTTGTGAGCACCCATATATATGATAGAACTGGTTTCTGAACTAGAAGAGCCACGTTAGTCAGAAGCTATTGTAAGTTTGTGCCAATTAATAAAAATAATGGAGGAAACCTGCTTGTTAACATGGAGATAAGGGTCATTGGCCCACCTCACATTAATTTCCTTTAATTCAAGTTTCCTGAAATAGTTTTGCTCTACATTTCAGTAATTTAGCTCAAACTCTCTTATCATGTTTCTGAATTCTCTTCCATCTGAGAGGCTCATCGGCATGGAAGAAAAGGTTAGGCAATTCGAGGACATGGTCTGCGGGTCCTGGGTTTCTACCTCAGCATGCTTCCTGAAGAAGGTTCCTTGGTTGCATCCAAAGCAAACTGTGTACAGTTTTTTCTTCCCCTTGTACCTCCCCTCATGTTCCCACCTCTGTGAATACTCTGATATTTTCTCAGTTAGACAAAGCAGAAACCAAGGAATCTTGGCTCTTGCTTACTCAGTCTATCGATGCCATCTTATTCATGTGTTTCAGTCCTCGAATTCATCTTCTAGAGCTGCTATGAAAAATGGGCACAAGCTGGGTATTTGTAAGGCAGCAAAAATTAACTATTTTAAGGTCAAGTGTTCAGATATTCAAAATCAAGACATTAGTAAGGTTGGTGCTTTGGGGAAGTTTTGAGGGACCTTAATTCTGCCCTCAAAGACTTTCTGAATAACAGTATATTTTGAGGTTGTTGGTAAACACCAATTTTGTGTGAGGGATACAGTTTGATCCACTATAAACCTATAAATGTTATTTTTATTTCCTCAGATGAGGGGATAAAACAGTTGTTGTTCCCAAGCCTTTCTAGTTCTTTCTGAGCTCTCACTGGCTGGTTCAACTCAGCCCAAACTCCTCACCAACGTGACAGATTCAAACTGGCTTCTCTTGCTTCTGACTGAATTGCTCTGCCTGGCCTCAAACTAATTCTGATAATCTGTTCTAATTTTCTGGCTCCTTCTCATTCTTTTGCTTATTCTGTCTTCACCTGTGTCTAGCTTGTTCTCTCTGCAACCTGTCTCTGTAAAACTGTCCTGGTAAAAAAAAATCTCCCAGTAGAAAAAGTTTCCTCTCTCTCTATGTACTGCTCTTATGTTGCCTTTCTTTCCTGTCCTGTTATCATGAGAGTTGGGCATATCCTATCTCTGACTCATTCTGTTAAACCTTTCTCTAGTATGTCACTTTGTCTGCCCTTTAATTAGATGTCACTTTCAAACATGGCTGCTTTTTTTTTTCTATAAACTAATCTTACCTTCATTGTTTGGGATTAAAGGTGTGTACTAAGGGTATGTCTGTATTCCAGCCAGATTATATTGTAATCTGGAGTGTGTCTGTATTACAGCCAGATCACATAGAATAAGAAGTCTTTAGATGTGATCCATAGCCAGAGCAGCCATGTTGCTGGATTAAAATTCTTCTGTACAAAACTGTTCACCCCATGATCACCCTGTGATTTCTACCCCTTTCCACAACAGAGCCCCAAAAGTAATCTTTTTTCTCCAGCTTTGTCTTTCTCCTACCCCCAATCTTTGCTTAAGCTTTAGGGCTTTCTGGTCAGTTTTTTGCCCCCTTGTTAAACTAGGCCCATGCCTTCCTGATGACAGAGGGATGATCTTTAGACTATGGTTGAGCTAAAGGCGGTTCTTTGCATGGTAGAGGAAGGATTTCCCAGCTGACTATAGCCACCATCCCATCTTCGTGATTACAGAGTCATGATGGTTAAGGACAGTGATGGGCTCCAGCCACAGCTCTGCTTGCCAGAATCTGCAGTAGCTGAGGCCTTTGTAAGAGAAGTGTGGCATAGTTTGGCCATTTAAAAGCAATGGCCTTCTGAGAGAGGTAAGCAGATCTGCCGATTCTGTTACTGTGTGCCTTTCTTTTCATCCTGCCAGGTATGGAGAGAAGGTGGAGTCATCGTCTTATGACCACAAGGGTCAAGCCCACACTCAGAGAGGCTCTACAGAGAAGTAGGAGGTCCCCAAATCCTTCATGGGTCTGTGGTGTCTACACCAGTCCTAATTGGTGTACCTTAGAAATCATTGTTTGATTTTAAAAAATAATTTTTATTCATTTAAGGAACTCCTTTAAAGGATCTGTCACATTCAAAGATAGCTCCTTACTGTGTGACATTCATAGTTGCGTTAGCTGTGCCCACCACTCCCAAGGGAAACCCACACACCTTCTTGATCCCAGAAGTTCAACCAGGAAGACAGCAGTTACACTACAGGCAAGAAATTAGTACCAGAAGAGTGTCTCAAGATGAAGTCTTAGTAGAGCTTCCTTCCAATACTTTGAGGTCTACAGATGTGTCTAGAAAATTCACTACTGTGGAAAATAAAGACTTAGGCTGGAGGTGGGTGGGAGGCCAGGGCCTTGGTGACTAACTGCCGTATAACAGTGTTCTTCTGGTAGCTGAGACAGCTTCATGTTATCTTCCAACACCATCAAGCATCGAAGTTCCTGCAGGATGACTCTGATGCTGTGGGAATTCTTCCACTTGGTCAGCACTGCCCTGGCTCGGGGATCAACCACTCCATTTAAACTGCTCACCCCACTCATTTTGACTTTTTGTTACAAATCTTACAGATAGGCCTGCTTCTGGGTATTTAGGTCCACATTCTATTTTACCACTGCATATTCAGTTTGCAAAAATTGTTCTTGGAGGTCCAATTTTTATCCCTGTCTATCTTGTTAGTGTCATATCTTTGTCATCCTTCAGACCCCAACTAACTCTGCCATGGCCTGCTCCTTTTTGGCCTTCTTCCAGCTCTTTCAACAGTTGGAAATTTTGAGGGACATTTACTCCTGAGCTTGTGGTGGCTGCCATCGTGCGTCACTGTCACGCCAAGGCCACACGCTTCTTCTATCCTTTACTTTTCTAACTTTGTGTACTAAATTCTGGTTTTTACCAAATTGCTTCTTGTCTCATAAAAGCTGTCTTCTGTCTTTCCACCTCTGGGCCTTTGTAGATAGATGATGCTTCCCCAGGTGAGCCTGGAACTCACAGAGATCTATCTACCTCTGCCTCCTCAGCACTGAGATGAAAAATTTGCATCACCACACCAAGGTTTATTATTTTTATCACATTGCATGCATCATCACTCTAGTTCTTTGTTATTTATATCATAATACTATTATTTCATAGTCCTTTTTTTTCTAGTTCTCAGAGGAAAGGGATCATGGCTTTCCTTTTATGCAACAATGCCTTGGACAGTGTTGAACATGTAGTGTATGTTGGACACACATAATGAAACCGGAAAGACCACATCTGAGACACAGTGCCTAGCGCTTAGGGTACTGGATACAGTTATAACTTAGATAAAGGTATAAATCAAGACTGTGGGTCTCCAGAGGAGAGAGCTGAAAACAGAGCTACAGTTGGTGTGGCACGAGAGCCTGTTTTTCCAGCTAGCCAGGCTGAGCCTCAGCAGCAGGGCCCACATGACAAAAGGATTAAAGACACGAAATCATAGAGCAGGGTTCAACCTCTGCAGAAGGAATGAAAGACGAGGGATAAACCTGGAAATTCGAGGTGGCTCACACCAGGGAGATATTTGAATGACAAGCTCTGTGGTGCCCTGTCAGTCTAGTTATCTGGATCATAGGTTACTCCAGATGGCCTCCAATGGTTTCACTTAATACATTTCCCACTTATGCTTTTTAAACTCTGTAATGTTAAAAGCAATGTTCATTCATCAGGAACTGTGCTTGACTGTTTGAATTTTGATCTTGCCCTGGACTGTGATATGTGGTACAATCCCCTCTCAAGGAAGCTATGCTGTGAAGTTGCAACAAACATGGCTCTTAGGTTCCACATAGTCCCAGGGTCATACTTGACACTTCCCAGTGTACTGTGGGGCCGAGCCATGGTTTGGCATAGTGAAAGTATTTGTAGGTTAAGATCTTTTCAGCTAACAGTGGGTTGGTTGAGACATATCCATCATTACTGGAGGGTCCTCCCTACTACCTGTTCTCTACTTTCCATTTAATAGCAGCTCGTTTTATTGTCACTAGGCAACTGCATAGCCTCCTTTGCATCCATGGCCTGAATGAGGATATAAGCTCATAAATCAAATAGCCACGTTTGACTGTGAAGGTGGCACCGATTACTATGCATGTCTTTGACTGTGGCTGCCAAGGGCCTGGTTTCAGGTGGTATCATAGAGAGGCCAGAACAGTTTTTAATTGTCTTACTGCATGACCAAGAGAGGCATCCTTTTCCTTTAAAACATTGGGATTTCCTTTCTTATAGTTGAACCTTGCTTACTTCATATGTCATCTAAGTACAGTGCTCCGAGACCTGGGAGAAGCAATTTGAATTTTCCATAGGGCTAACTGTTAGTCCTGGGCATGTTTCCCATGCCTGCCTCTTTTTTCTTTTCAAAACTAACTACACGGAGTGAGACGCAGTGTCCCCAATCATCCTCAGTTCTTTGCGGCCTTTGTATAGGTCTCTTTTTCTGTTTCAAGAATTTGTTGTAGCCCAATGCTATTGGGAAACCCTGCTGCTAAGGTTGCATCCACCAGGACCAGAAAGTTCTGATCTTGGCACAAAATGGAGGCCCCCTTTATCAGCAGGGCTTCCTCTTCTCTGTCCCAGAGCCTGGATCCACATGACCTCCATCTGAGGAATGTCATGTAGTCCTTAGGAAAATTACAGGTCCAATTCCCTTTCTCCCAGATAAGAACCCATTCATACACCTCTCTATGTAAACGAGCTGTTCCAGCCCACAGCCAATGATCTATACCCACCCTGAGTATCCATACCCTTTCCCCAAAGTTCTATATAACTCTTGTTCCCCGTGAATAAAATTGAACTACCCCGCTGAAGCTGGTCCCAGAAGTCTGTCATTTCCATTCATGCTCACAGGCCACCGAATCCCCAGTTCATCGCTTTTGCTCCTTTTGCCCTGATGGGCTGATATCTGCCATCAATCTCTGCCGGGGGAGAGGAGTCACACATTGCTATGGTGATGTAATCCAAGATGTAAGAGACAATGCACATGGATATTGTTAGGGCTGTGATGAACTATTTATTGATACATAACAAATTGTCTCCAAGTCTGGCAGCTTAACATGACAAGCATTTACTATGCCACAGTTTCTGCGTGTGAGGAACAGGGGTATGGGTTCTTTGGGGGTAGCATATTGTGGGGTTGAGTCATCCTGTCTATAGTTGGGGCTACTGTCATTTCCACACTCATGTGGTGGGCTGAAGAATCATTTCCAGGCTTACTGATATGGCTGTTGACAAGGCTCTGAAAATCTGCTAAGTTTCCTTGGGCGCTTGCTTGCAGGCTTTAGTTGTTACACCATATGGATTGCTCCATAGGCTGCCTGAGTGTCCACATGATGTGACAACAGTGAAGTGAAAGGAAGGGAAGAGACTGATTCAGAAGCTACAGTCTATTTATTACCTAATTTTGGAAATGGCATCCTATCATTTATGCCATATGCTATCTGTTGCGAGCCGCCAGTAAACCTGGCCTATATTCAAAGGGACGATATTCCACAAGACATGATTATCAGGAGTGGGGATCACTAGGAATGCCTTAGAAGTGGCCCATCATTTATACTCCTGTTAAACGCTTTGATTCCTGGAGATAGTATCTCTTTATGTATCCTCATATATAGTTAGGCAGTGTGTTAGTTGCTTTTGTGTCGTTGTGATAAAACACCGTGACCAAGATGACTTAAAGAAGGAAGGGTTTATTTGGGTGGTTAGTTTCAGGGGGAAGAATAGTCCACCACCATCACAATGGGGAGGCGTAGCCGCAGGCAGGCATGCAGCTGAGTGGGAAGCTGAGAGCTCATGTCTTGATTCACATACTGTTGTTGATTATTTATATTTATTATTGATTTGTCTTTTAGTTAAGCAGCGGTTATTCCTAAACCAGCTGTATACCCAAATCACCACACAGAGACTAGGTTGCATTTAGTTAACCTAGAGCACAATGCTGGGCAATAGTTACTCCATCCTAAACCTCCAAGCCCGCATAGTTTCCTACCATTCAAATTTCACCCACTATACTTGCTTTTAGTCATATCTTAGGTGTGGTTTCAAGTCCCTCCTGCCAATCTCTGCCTCCTACTCCTTCCTTCTTTTTTCTCCCCTCTGGACCAGGACATCCCACCCTATTCTCTCCATTGCACAGCACTAGCTGGTTGTTTAATTGACAATTACAGAGAACAAATGGTGGCATGTTTACACAAATTTGAAACAGGTGATGCTTAGAATAAGCATCACAATGCAATATGGGGATTGAAACCAGATAGTGGGATAGAGAAATCAGCATTTGAATGAACAAGGACAAATTGTATGCATTCCAAAAGAACATTATACTAACAACATACATAAAAGCTTGAAGCAGAGAGGCAGCCAACAAAGTGGTATATCTTTGAACTCTTAATGTCTGCCTCCAGGGGCAGACTTCTTTCACCAAGGCCATGCCTTCTAAGTCCCCAAATAATACCACCAACTGGGAACCAAATACATAAGTCTACGGGGGACATTCTCATTCAAACAACCACAGATGGGTTCTTTTCTGAATTGGTGAAGTGGTATAATAACTCAAGTAATTCAATGAGCATCTACAGGATGCCAATCGTATGCAACGGACTGGATACAGAGCAGTAAATAAAATAGATATGGTAACCACCTAAGTCTAACAGGAATCCTGAGCCCTAATAGGAAACAATAGCTCATGTTTCATTGGCAGCTCCCTCTCCAATATGAGCAATAGGAGGTCATCACACATTGTTTTTTTTTAACTTTGTTCTTTCAGTCTTGGTCACTCGGCTCTCTGAATAATCACTAATGGGTTACCTGAACCTAAGGAATGGACCAGAGACATTCCTACTACATCTTATCAGGAAAGTGATAGGAAATGATTGGTGGGGAAAGGATTTTCTAGAACAGGCTTGGTTTCCAGTACCAGCTCCATCTGGTTCTAGGTAGATGTTGTTGTGCAGCATACTTGTGATTCAGAAACATGACTTCGTTGTTACTTTTACTGATGTCACTCATTTGGAAGTAGAAATCAATTCCAGAAAGGAATTTTTCCACAGATAATCCACTCCATCAAATTGTTTATATGCTATCTCAAGTCCTTCTGTTAAGAAAGCAAGTCTGGGTATAAATACATTAACTAATGAAGAAAAAGGGATCTGTGTTTGGACTTTGTGCAACAGTAATCCTTTTTGCAATTGAGAGATAATCTTTAGGTAAACAGAGAATATAGAATATGCTCAGACTAATAGTGTTCAGTCAAAATAATCAAATATTTAGCGTACCTGATGAAAGTGTTAGCCCATCCTGGGCACCCTCAAGAACATGCCCTTCCCTGTAGCAGGCAGTCTGGCTTCTAAATGTACACTGAGTCTTTTCAGTACTTCATGCTCAAATGAATTCAGAATTTTTCACACATGTGTACATACTGAGAATGATGAACAGCAGTTTTAAAGACATGCTGTAGAAATGCCAATTTCCAGACGGATTTGTTTTGCTACAAAGTTAGTTAACACTTGATTCATGAAACAGTGGATGGAAAAGAGATGTATGTGGCATGGGTACTTATACCCAAGTAGGGTGAAACCTGCCAAGTAATGGATGGCCCCAAAGAACTGAGAAGATGAAGAACTGAGAAATGATCTCCTCAGTTACTTCATCAGAGCAATGGAGAGCAAGGGAAAGGCAAGAATTCAGAGCATACAAGCAAATGGCCGAGCATTAATCTTTTCAACATGAAGGGTGCAGAAGCAAGCCATAATTTGTTTCTTACTGAGACTGCCCACTTTGTTCTTCAATGGCTAATTGTGGGCAGGAGAACAAAGGCGTCACACTATTACAGATCCCTTGCTTTCCTTTTTTTTTTTTTTAAATCTCTCACACAAGACATAACCCAAGAACATTCAAAGAAGTTGAGAAAGCATTTTCCCTGTTTGTAAATATGGTCTGATTTCATCTGGAAAATGTGAAGATGGTACCCTTTGCAGCTGCTTATAAACTAACTTTCTGTTTGAGATCGCCAAGATGCTGAGTGTTGAAACACATAATAGACAGAATATCACATTAATCTAGGCTGCTAGACTTTGTTACTGTCACCTCTGCTGGTCACTGGACACACAGAAGCAATGTCTGCCCCCAGCTCAACAAGACTGAGACGAAGAAACCAAAACAAAAATCTCTGTTCTCCCAATTTTCAGTTGTCATATAAATTACTTTTCTCACTGCTGTGATCAATTATCCCATATGAAACAACTCGAGGGAAGAAGCATTTATTTGGGCTCACTGTCTGAAGGGATACAATGCATCCTGCCTGGATGGGGCAGCTGGTCTCACTGAGACCACCACAGTCAGGGAGACACTGAAGCATCAGCGTGTTGCGCTTGCTTCTCCTCTGTGTTCAGGCTGGGATCCCAGCCCAGGAAAAGGCGCTGCCTGTGTTCGTGAGGGTCTTTCCATCTCACTTAGCCCAACCTAGAATCTCCCTCAAAGACTTGTCTCTAAGTTTTTTTCCTAGATTATTCTAAACCCTGTCAAGTTGACAATATTAACCATCACACCGGGGAAGATAGATTTAGAAAATAAATGTGTGAATTGTGTTAAGAGTTCTTTAGGATCAATGCTTAATGGCAAAATTAATTGCTGTAATCCATTTAATTTGATGAAACAAATATTCATAGTGTCTGTAGTTGTCTGCTTCACCCTGGCAAATGAGAAATCTTTATACCAATATCCCCACCAACTCTTGACATACCCCACTTTGTGATTTTTCTGAATGTGTAGGTTTAGTACAATGATTTTCTAGTTAATGATGGTATTATAATTTTAATTAGCTTGCGTGTGTGTGTGTGTGTGTGTGTGTGTGTGTGCTCACGCCATGGCCCTGTATGGAGGTCAAAGGGTATCTTGCAGGAGTATGTTCTCTCCTTCTACCATGAGGATCCCAGTTGATCAGACTTGGCAGCAAATTCCTCTACCTGCTGAGCCACCTCACTAGCCCTAATGGTGATTTTGAATCTCTCTTCATAACTTAGTTATATTCCCCATACTACAATTTGCTTGTGTATGTCCTTCATTCGTTTTTCTATGGACATGGACATCAAGTTATTAGCATCATTGTTATTATTTGAGACAGGGTTTCACTGTGTAGCTCTGGCTAGCCTGGAACTCCTTTATAGACCAGACTAGACTTGAGCTTACAGAGATCTGCCTGCCTCTTCCCACTGAATTCTGGGACTAAAGGTATGCATATTGCTTCTGAAGAAAAAAACTGTTATTATTGATTGTAAGGAACTCTTCTAGGTATTTCCAATATGCTATATATTAGTCAAATGAGGCTTTTCAACACTTGAAGTGTGGCTAGTCTAAATCGAGACATACCATGAACAAAAAACATGCATACAAATTTGTAGATTCAAAATTTGAAAGATGTAAAAGATCTGAGCACTGTGCTTTATAAGAACTATATTGAAAAGATTGATAGAAATAATATATTTTAAAAATGAAGTCCATTTTACTTCCTTTTATAGTGTATCTATATATGTACCTCCCATTTCATTCCTGTTCTGTACATGAATCCATGTTGGGCAGACATGGCAAGTGTCTCCTAAGCTGTCAGACCCATTTGCTCTGTTTATAGTGACTTGTAATTGCATCCATCCATTTGTTCTGAGTGGTGCTTTTGAAGTTTTGCTGAAGAATTCTTTCTTTATCCTTAGGTTGCAGAGATATTTTCCTCTATTTTTTCTGGTTACTTTGATTGCATTAACTTTTGCATTCTTTATATATGATGAATCACATCAGGATTCACTTTTTTTTTCTTTTTTGTTTTTGTGCCAGGGATTGAACTCAGGGTCTCCCACATGCTAAACACATGTTCTACCATCAAACCCTCCACATCCCAGGATTCATTTGTATTCATCTCTGAGTTCAGCCTTCCTTTTCTCCATGTGATGAACCACTTTTGCCAACACTATCTACTGAGTTTTTATCTTTGTCTCATTGATTTATGCTGTTCCTTTGGTGGTATGTTATTTTGTGTTAAGATCCCCTGCATAAAATTAAATTTAATTAGTCAACAGCAATAAACAATTGGGAGGTATCACAGTTTGGATTTCTGGTATTGAAAAACTGTAGGCTCTAGCAGCATGGGGTCTGCTCTCTCCCATGGCAGTCAACAGCTTGCCTTGACCAAGGACAGCTTCATCAGAGGACCAGGAAGTCATTTTTGTCCAAATGTCTTCACAAGTCTCCAGGGCCTCAGAACTCTGAAGCTAAGGGTCAGTAGCCATTTTTTATGGCACAAGTATTTTTTTTTCTCATAGTAGAGCTAAGAGAAAACAGAATGGTGTTAACCCCTGCACCTCTCAACAGCCAGGAAAAGGGACACTGAAGGATTTGGCCTCTTTTATGTACTTTCCTAGTTCCATAAAAACATATTTATACATATTTTTAAATTTATTTTTATTTGTGTATAGAATGTATGACACTTATGTGTAAGTGCTTCAGAGGCCAGAAGAGGCTATCCCCTAGAACTGGAGTTACAAGTGGTTGTGGTCCTCCTGACAGACACCTCAGGTGTGTGCTGGACACTGAATTTGGGTTTCCTCAAAGGAGAGCAAATGCTCTTATTAGTACAGTCCTCTTCCAGCCTTCTGGGCTGATTTTTAAATACTATATAAAATTCTTTGTGGCACAATTTTTATCTCCTATTTTTACATTAGATTTTATGTGAAATTCTCAAACTATCCTGGTAGATGTGGACAAGGCTCACAGTGTGGTTGGTATGTGAACAGCTCAACAGCAGTACAGAACTGTACTGCTCCGTGCTGAGAAGGTCCCATGCCCAGTTTAAGGGGCTGCTGTATAATCAGATGTCCTTAAAAACACTGCCTCTGACTTGCTCTGCCAGGCCATCAGAGGGCATGGGGCATAGCAAAATCACAGGCAGCATGCCCAGTACACATCGCTCTGTTCCTTGCAGCCTGTTCTCTCTCTCTTTCTTTCTTTCTCTCTCTCTCTCTTTCTTCCTTCCTTCCTCCCCCCTTTCTTTCTTTCTTTCTCTAGCTGACTCACCATGGATGGGAGTTAGCAAGACTCAAAGCTGTCACTATCTAAATGTGTTACAATTGTACCAAGTCCACAAAGGCTGAGAAGTCATACTTCTAACTGAGAAGCCAATGGGATTCTCTGAAATACAAGTGAGCTAAGGAGTCTGTCGTATCTTTCTTATTTCTGTTTGTTGTCTGTGTCAGCCAGGCTCTTAATGCTGAAATATGAGATGTGGGTGTGGCCTGGAGAATATGAATATGGGAGGGAGAAAAAAAAGGGACAGGAAAGATGAATCAACTTTTAGTTCTGGTCGTTGAAGTCCTTCTTAACTCATGTGGAAACCAACATATGTATATCAATAAATAAGAGACAACTGAGGCAGTTTTGTACAAGATTTCTATTTTTCTTGTAAGAATAAAATGCATGTGCGAGTTGTAAAATTGGATAACTTCAGTGATTTTTTAATAAAAATTAAATGCTCTTTTGTTTATAGTGAGACCTGTGTTGTCCAATATAAATAGTGCAATAAATGCTAATAATTAAAGTTTAAAATTTGTCTTTGCCACAAATGACATTAAAAGGCAAATTAAAAACATTGAAACAAATTAGAAGACCAATCCCAAAAGAAGAGGAAAGAACTTCATATTTTCATGCTGCCAGGGAGGAAAAGGCTTTCCTCTACCCTCTTCGTTTGTTAATTGGTGGCCTTGAAATAAAAAGGAAAAGGAAAAATCAGTAAGTTGAAGGACAGGTGTTCGCAGAAAACTATGACTTGAAGGAGTGGCAAGGCTTCAGCTTAAGTTCCCAGCGTGACAAGGTTGGTGGGTTAGAATTTCAAGGAACAGGAAAGGTAGAAAATGACAGAGATATAAAAGGGAGAAGTGACAGGAGGTGGCGTTAAGGTGAGTTCTGATTCAGAGGTTCCCAAACTAGGCAGCAACTTCCCATCTCTAGCAGCTAGAGTCAGCTACCCCACCCCATTTCCTAACCCACCCCTATTACTCCCATCCCCCACAGCACTTATTTCAGTAACTGGATTTATGTTAAACAGACTAACAAAAGTTGATCAAACAAAGAGTCTTCTTGAATTTACCATGTTACAAATGTCTCTACTACAGGATGGTTTTTATATCTTCTTGACTTTGGTGTTGGTCCCTTTATATTTATTTATTGTTCCTATTCTGTTAAAACAAAGGGTTTTGTGGTTTTGTTTTGTACTGGACACTGCAAACTACATAGTGACCTGTGAAAATAGGGAGGGGAAGGTAGAAAAGTTCTGGATTCTCTCCTATGACCCTGTCTCTATCAAGTGTCCAGAGGTTATAGAGAGTCCTAAGCCTCTTCTGCTCTAGTTAACATACTGGTTGGATTTTCTCCTGGATGTCTCCATAGAGAGAATATCTTATGTATTGCATGGATGTATTGCCTGTCAAATGAAAAAAACCTATGGCCTATAGAAAAGGTGAGACATCCAGGCAGGCAGAAAGGATTCTGGGATAGAGCGAGAGTGAGGGATTCACCCAGGAAGATTGAGAATACATGCATGGTATCTGAGCTCAGGTAACCAGCCACATGGCAGAATATACATTAGAAAAAGTGGATTATTTTAAGTTATGAGCTTGTTAGAGAAGAGCCTAGCTATATGGCCTAGATATTTACAAATATATTTTGAGTCTCCTGAGTCATTATCTGGGAGATTGAGACCTGGAGGAAAAACATGTTAAATTTAGTACACCTCTCCTCCACCACTTTGTCACAGGAAGAACTCTGAGTTCCACAGGGCAGAGGTTTGGATATAGTATAGAGGTTGGGGGCTGGAGAGGTAGCTGAGTGGTTTAGACCACTTACTGCTCTTTCAGCGGATCTTTGTTTGGTTCTCAGCATCCGCGTGTGGCTCACAACTGCCTGTAACTCCAGTTAGAGAGAATCCAACACCCTCCTCTGGCCTCTGTGGGTCCTTGTCCACCCCTTAAAAAAACAAAAGCAAAAACAAAAAACCCTAAGAGTTGTGGCTCACTGTATAATACCATCCCATAGAATTCTAAACTTGCTGTGACTATTAAAATCTGTGGATGCTCAAGTCCAGGACACAAAAATGGCAGAGTGCTTCATGTAATGGATACGCACCTTCTCATGTTTAAAAGTATCATTAGAGCTCTTGTAGTACTAAAAATAGTGTAGCCCTTGTTTAAGGGGCTGCACTTAATTGTTTAGGGAATGATGTTAAGAAAAATGTTGATTACAGTTGCAGATAAAGATATTTGTTAGGTTGGAGTTGGCTCAGTGGCTAAGAGTGCTTGCTATGCAAGTTTGAGGCTCTGCTCTCTATTCCCCAGACACTATGAAAGCTCTGGATCCAGTAGCACGAGTGTTTGGAGCCCTAGTGCTCCTTCAGGAAGATGGCAAGCTGAGACAGGAGAATTTCCAGAAGCTCACAGACCAGGTCTGTAGTATGAGGCAGAAAAACAATAACAGAACCTGTCTCAAACGAAGTAGATGGTAATGATAGACATCTGAGATTGTACCCTGTCCTCCCATCTACACACTAGTTATGGTAAGTGCATACCACATTCATAGAAATGCATACACACACTCTCACTCACATAGACACTCATAT
Organism: Pachyuromys duprasi; assembly: GCA_028658305.1. Lineage (NCBI taxonomy): Eukaryota > Metazoa > Chordata > Mammalia > Rodentia > Muridae > Pachyuromys > Pachyuromys duprasi. The sequence continues at coordinate 7,863,474 of CM053753.1, forward strand.
ACACACATACACACACAACTGCCTTGTTGGCGGCTGTTTGAACCTACAGTAGCCGAGGCCAGGAAATATTTTTGTAAAGTAGGGCTACTCAAAGTAAGTAGTACGTACTCATGACAGAAAAAAATGCCTTTTTTTTTTTTTTTGGTGTTTTGTTTTTGTGTATGTGCAAAGGGGTTTCCAGTACATATGGTATAGTAGTCGAGTGTGGTGTGTATACTTGTACTTGTTTGTGTCTGTGGGGTTGTCTTTTTTAGATTTCTCTCCACCTTATTTTTTTGAGACAGGGTCTCTCCCTAAACCTGTGCTCATTGATCCAGCTGGGCTGTCTGGCCTCTGAGCTTCAGGAATCATTCTGCCTCCTTCAGCATTGGGTTACACATCTCATCATATCTAGCTTTTAATGTGTCTGCTGGGGTTTGACCTCAGGTCCTCATGATTTTACCAGCTGAGCCATCTTCCCCAACTCTCTTCTTTCCTTCTTCCTTCACTGAACAGCCTGAGCACCACCTTCTCCCAGTCTGTGTCTGGATCTCCATTTCCATTTAAAGCACATTCACACCCTCTTTTAAAAGCCCTCATTATTGATACTTTTATTTTTTAGTTATATAAGTTTATATACATTTAGTGTGGAAAATGACTATTAGAAACAGGCAAAATGAAGTACAGAATTCATAATTACAGTATGAGGAAATAAGCGTTAATGATACATGGTCTTTCTGTCCCTTAGGCAAACAAAGCAAATGTGTGGGAAAATGTGTTTCTTTCATCTGAAAATGGACTCAGATGTCGATAGTGTTTGGCCAGATGCTTTTCACTTAATGGTTCACCAATAAATTTCCAGGTTCTTAAATGTTTTTCTCAATGTACTTTTTTAATAGTTGCAAACTATTTCACACACTCCCCCTTTCACCCTTGAGACAAGCCCTTGCTATACAACCCTGGCTGGTTTGGTTCTAGCTAAAGCTATGGCCTTGAGCTTGAGGTATCCTTTTTTTTTTTCTTTTTCTTTTTTATAAATTTATTTATTTTTATATCAATCACAGGTTAGGTACTTTGCATCCCAGGCGTAGCCCCCCTCCTTCATTCCCGCTCACCCTCCCTCTCCCTCCCTCATCTCCCTCCTCCCAGCCCCGTTCAAGTTCACCAACAGGAGAGGACCTCCTCCCCTTCCATCCAACCCCAGCTCATCCTGTTTCCTCAGGGCTGGCTGCAATGTCCTCCCCTGGGATCTAGCCAGTCTGTCACTCCCCGGCATGTATGGGGGAGGGTCAAAGAATCAGCCATCAAGTTCATGACTGAAACAGTCCCTGTTTCCCTCACTAGGGTCTTCAGTCCAACACCGAGCTATCATGGGCCCCATCTGAGTGGGGGTTCCAGGCCACATCCACACATGGTCCTTGATTGTAGAAACCATTTGAGGTATCCTTAATGCTTCCACCTTCAGCATGTAGGATTGCAGGCATGGACTTATCCCTAGTGAATCATAATTTATTTTTATTTTTACTGTTTCTGGTATTGAGCCCTGAACCTAGAGCTTCATGCATGCCAGGCCAGTACACATATCTTCAGCCTCCACTATTACTGACAGACACTCTTTTTTGTTAAGAATCAATACTATTTAGAACATTTTAAACTACAATAACATCATCATAAAGTATCATAAAGCCTGCAGCCTTGAGCAACTTTTTTTTTTAACGTCTTTGCAGTTATCTCCCAAATGCCTTCCCTGCTTGATCTTGTAGGCACACAGATGGGGACCTTCTCTTTGCCAGCATATGAGCTTTGTAAAGTCCAAATCCAGGTTATGAGACTTTTGTTTCCCTTCGGATAGTTTAAAATTGGGGGGTGTCTTCCCCAAGTGCTTGTTACTCTCTGTTTAATGGAGGATGCTATTCTCTCACATGTGGGGATAGATTCCACATCCTTTCTGGATGTCTGACACCTGGGATAATGCAAGAACTTTCTACATAGTGTTTTCCCTGTCGTATGATTTCCCCCCATTGTAGGTGCACACATCTATGGCAAACTATGACTTCTTTCTGACATATCTGAGTTACTAGCATCACTGCCCTTGATCTTGGGAGCAAGCACGGTTATGTCATGACAGGAGATCTGAAACTAACATGGAAGCCCAGTGATTAATGGGTGGGTGGAATATACTGCTCAGATCTGCTGCACATAGAGATGGTCACACCCCGGGAGAGAGAGAAGGTCAGTGTAGGACTTCATCCTGAAGGGAATACAAGTCTCAGTCTGTGCACTGCCGGTGTGTGGCATTCCCCGGTCAGTCTATCTGGACTGCAATTGTCAGCAGGTAACTGAGATGGCGGACAATGAACCCCAGGTTAAGAAAGGACTAGACAGAGAGCAAGATATGAAGAGTCACACTAATCAGCTACACCTCACTGTTGAGAGTTGCTGGGCCATGGTTTTGCTCTGAGGACTATCTGTGGCTCCCCCTAACCACATCCCATGTCATTTTATTTTCAGAGCCAAAAACATCTGGCTGCATATTAAATCGATTCACACAATTTCTTTCAGCAGCCTGCAGGCCCCAGACTCTTCCTAGCTATGCATCAGTGTCTACGATGGAAGTCAACGGGGGCTGTGCCTGCACAGCTGAGGATGTGCTCTGCCCTTGAGTCATTATGTTAAAACGATTCCCCACGTCGAATTGTTTAGTGTGAAATGGGATTGTTTGCATTCCATTTACTCTTTCCTTTCTTAATTACAGTGACCTCCAGCTCTGATCTGCCAACTGTTGCATTCTATTATGTCTTTCCAGGAACCCTCCTGTAATAAGGTTAGCCTTAAATACTGCATTTCCTCAAGGATGACATAAAATTCACTCTCTTTAGAGAAAATAAATCTAAGTCCTTAGCAAATGATGCCAGGCAGAATTCTAGGAATATGAGAGTCATGTAAATTTGGGTGCTTTTCCCCTTTGGCATAGCACACACTTCTTTAATGCAGCCTTGTCTGTAACTCAGAGGCCTGAGGTGCCAGGGCTGTCCCCGGGGCTGTCAGGGCAGTGTTCACTGGATGGAAGATGGCGTGAAGGTTATTGATATCAACCAATAACTCTTAGACTCACCTGGGAAGGTGAAAGATTATTTTTGACTAATTGATGCAGAAAGGCTCATCTTGGTGGTGGGTGTGGGACCATTTTCTTGGGTAGGGGACCCTGGACTGGTAAAATGGATAAAGCAAGTTGAATTCTAGCATGCAAGCATTCATTGCTCTCTGCTTCTGATTGTGCATGCAGTGTGACCAGCTGCTTCAAGTTTCTACTGTTTTGACTTCTCTGCCATGAAAGCCCTGTATTCTGAACTTTGAGCTGAAAGAAACTTTTCTTCAAGTTGCTTTTCTCAGGGTCTTTTATCATAGTAACAGAAAAGTAAGGAAGGCAGATGATGACGCCTTTCAAACATTGTTTCTCTTGAGTCTAAAAATTAATGTCTGACCCTGTCTTTCCATATACTTCCTATAAAAGTTTCGCAAAGCTAACACACAGTGCTGTGTCAGATATGTTTGGGAATCATATTCCACAAACTGCTAAATACCTTGTTTTGTTTTGTTTTTCTGCTTCTGGATTCAGCTTCATTTACACTCACCAATGTTCAGACCTCCAGGACTCTTCCCAACCAGTCACTAAGGATTAGGCGGACTCCACTTTCTATTGGAAGTCAGCAGCTCCACATGCTCCTGGCTTTTGAATGGCTTGCCTCACATTTATTAAATAGAGTTCCTGATGTAAGATGCTTGTGTCTCTTGTAACTTGGAATCTCCATTATTAGCCCGAAGACCTCACTTTCTTCCTCCCAAACACAACTTAGACAAGGTGATGCCAGTGGAGATCCATTCATTCTGCCGCCCTGCTGGGCAGACACTGCCTTGTTGCATAGAATGTCCCTCCACCTTGAACACATAAGCTCCTTCCTCTGCCTAGCATCTTTTCTTCTATCTTCTCAAAGCTGGCTCTTTCCTGTGGCTTTGGGCACCACCTTACCTGTTCAAAATCCCCTTGGATGAGATTTCAAGGCAAGATGATATTCTGAATCTAGAATCGCATAGGAGCTAGTCAACAGGTACCTGCGTTGACAAGTGATTCAGCCCACAGTAAAGCCCTGCTTAGGGTGAAATTAGCTTCTTCTGATTAAGAGGACAAAATTTCTGGCCTGGGTAGAAACCTAGAATCCTATGCTACTCCCCCCTCTCCCCCAAAAAAACCCAAATGAATTCATGTAGGAATTAGTCCATTTGGGCCCATCAATCACCCCTCAGGAAGGCGGAAACACAACTAGGAAAGCAGGCTCATTTTAAGCCATGCTAAGGAGAGGGGCAGAATAGTCATCCACTAGTGAGAGACCCTATTTTCCTTCCCAGCATCCCTGCCCCTTACTGCAATGTTATGGATTGGGCTGCTCTGTAGTCTGCCTGCTTTTCTGAATTACTTAGTTCTATCTTTTCTAAGCCTGCTTTCTCTAACATTGGTGGCTTCCGTAACACTTTAGGTTTTACTCTTTCTTCACCCTCTTTCCCCACATGGCTGTCCTCTGCCCTCCCTGCCTACTAAGGGATCTTTTTTCCTTTCTCTTCTCTGCCCTTCTCCTCAGGATAGCTGCTTGCCTACCCTGGGTTTTTTTTTTTTAAACTCTAATAAAAGGGTCGTCTTTGACCAAACTTTGGCTTTGCTTGACTTTCAGACTTTCTCTACCTTTTGAGACTTTAATTGGTAGGCAATTAAACCAAGCCATCCATCCGCACATGCCTTCATAGCGTCAGTAGTATTCTCATCTTGGGGATAACTGGGTACTTTTTATAATCCACCTGATTGATCTGTGGCTGTCATTCTAATCTCTAGGTATTAATCCATGTATTCCTGTTTTTTTTTCCTTCAATTTATTATCTAACAGTTATCCCAAGAAGTGAGACTTGGCCTGTCCTAATCTATCAGGAAAGAAAATCTTTTATTGTAGTCTCTTATGGTTAGTGCTTGAGAGTTTCCGAATTAAACTGATAAAAGAAAAGATGTTTTTAAAATTTGTGTTTCTGTGGGGGGTGAGGTGGGAGTGGAAACCACATCTGACTGTCTAAGATGAGGAAGACAGGGACTCTATAACCTCTACAGTCAGGGGAAAGGGCTGCTGGGAGAAAAGTTTTCCACAGGGAGAGCAAATGACTTTCTCTACTGGAGACAAATGGACTTTTAGACGAACAAGTGGAGATGAGAAGGTCTGTGGTGATGTTTGTTTATGCAAATGAAAGTGGCCTTTCCACCTTCTCTCTGGCTACTGTCAACGCCCCTGCAGAGCGATTTCTGTCAGTTTACTCGGTCTCCTTCCTGGAAGGGAAGCTGCCCTGAAGAGTGGATTTATGACAGCCTCGTTTCCAGAACTATCTGTGTTTAATCAGATAAGGAACATTCCAAAAGGCTTCTTTCTGCATATTCTGAATCTCATGTGCTTTCAGTCATCTCTGTACCCACTCCAGGGCCCCCTTACCTCCCAGGACCAAGAACTGTGTCATACCTATAAGTACTCAATAAATGGTTTGCAATATGGATAAATGAAGCAGCACTTACTCATAGTGGCCAACAAATCCTTGTGGTTGTTTGTCACAGGTAGAAGTATATATAACTATGTGTTTGTTGTCATCTCTACAAAAGTCAAAGCAGAATAGTCACAATGCCAGAGAGCGAACGAACCTCTTAATTTTATGATTTCAGATGTGGCCCTTTCTTTGGATGGTTGGGTAGGACCTGCAATAGCAAGAGCCTGCTCTGATATCTTCCTTCTGGTTCACTAGACAAAGCACTTATGTGCAGAGAACAGCCCAGAAGGGGCTCATTTTAGCCTCTAAAGCTTGATATGGCTGCTAGTGGTAAAGACACTGAGTGTGCCACGGGTGAAAGTCTTCCTGGGGAAAGCGCCCCTCCTCTCTGGCTAGGATGGTGACTTTTTTCCAGGGTCCTCTCTCTCTCTGAAATGTTACAGTGGCAGAGGCTGTCCTGGACCTGCAGGGAACAGACGGACGATTTCCCTGACAGGAAACAGTCCCATCACCTCATACTCACTGTGGGACAGCATTGGCTTCAATGATTTTCATCTTTGGATAGTCTTGTTCATCACTGAGCTCAACCACCCTTTGTGCATGCTAAATGTGGTTGATACCGACCTGTGGGCTGGGGTCCTGGACCCATGTGAGCGGAGCTCAGCATTCAAACCTCTCTGCCTATTGCACTGCGTTGCACGTGAACAGCTGCCTCGTGGCCTCGCTGCCATGCCTCTGGTAGTGATGGGCTGACGCTGTGAGCCCTCACCCTCCTTAAGTTGTTTCTGTCATGTGCTTCTTCGCAGCAACAAGAAAGCTAACTAAAGGGCTTTCTGACTGCACTGACAGTGGCAGCGCATGCCTGGTGATGTAAATCTAGTGAGCTCTGCAAAGTAGACACAGAATGGAACTTCCCTCTGGATTTATGTCTCTGCCTGGAGAGTAGGCCATCTGACCACATCAGAAAGCTTTCTTTGTGCAGTGGATGTGGTCAGTGCAGAAATTCACAACTGGTCAAAGAACAGAGAATTAAAGTCTGTGGAATGCTCGCGACAAAATGGGATGTTTATATCAGACGGTCAGGGATAGTTTACGTAAAGGAGGTGGAAAGATTTTAAGCCGCTCGTGCTGATGCATGTTGCTTTTAATTCCAGCACTTGGAAGGTAGAGACAGGTGGAACTCTGTGAGTTCAAGGCCAGCCTGGTATACATAGTGAGTTTCAGGTCAGCCAGGGCTACACAGAGAAATCTTTTCTCAAAAACAAAAACTGTTTTTTTTTTTTTTTTAAAGAATCAGAGCATGGGGAAGATCAAAGCCAAGCTATTTCCTAGACATGAAGAGCCCACTGCAACACTCTGGAAACATAAGCCCAAGTAATTCCCCCCACCCTCTGTTGTAAGTTGCCTTGGTCATGATGTTTTGTAATAGCAATAGAAAAATAACTAACATACCCCCATACCTGTGAATACGTGGGTAACACAAATTTGGGCTCAGTGGAGTATTTGGAAAAACAGAGAGGATATAAAGTTAGAAAGGTGAGTATGATCCAAGTACAATCCATGAAATTTTCATAGAATTAATAAAATATTATAAAAAGTAACTCATATGCACAACAGAAATTGTAGCATTTCAGCCATCTTAAGTGTATGATTCAGAGTCATTGAGAACTTTCATACCCACAACAGCTCCAGAATCTCAGCTTCCAAAATGGAAACTTATTGGCCCTAACTGCCCATTCTTTTCCCCCAACAGCCTTTTTTGTATTTCTATTAATTCCACTACTGTAGGTACTTCCTCCAGATGTATTTTAAAAATGTATTTATTTTTACTTGTGTGTATGAGTGTTTTGTCTGCGTGTGGGTAAGCATGCCACATGTATACAGTGCCTTCGGGGGCCAGAAGAGGGTGCCAGATTCCCTGGACAGGAGGTTATAGACTGTTGCAAGCTGCCTCATGGATGCTGGTAACCAAACCCAGCCAGAGCCATCTCTCCAGCCCCCTGGCCCTGGGCACTTACTGAACTTGTCATTTGCTTGGCATACTCTCATCAGGTCATTTGTATTGCAGCGTGCATCAGAACTTCCTCCTTTATAAAAAGCCAAGTGATGGCCCACTCTGCGTATGCCACAAGCTGTTCTTTCACTCAGCCATAAAAGGGCACACGGGCCATATCTACCTTTTGCCCGTTGTGCTTCTGGAGACATGAATGTGCAAGGATCCATTCAAGCCTCAGCTTTTTTTTTTCTGGGTTTATGCACATTGCTAAATCGTATGGTCATTCTTTTAAATTTTTGATGAGACCATGCATTAAAAAAACATAATCACTTCCAGGTGTGGTGGTTCATGCCTGTAATCCCAGCAGTAGGGGAGGCAGAAACAGGTGGAGCTCTGTGAGTTTGAGGGTAGTCTGATCTACAAAGCAAGTCCAAGACAGCCAGGGCTACGTAGAACTCTGTCTCCAAAAAACAAAACCAACCCCCCAAAACAATATCCACAGTTCTGTCACACATGTAAAACCCAACTCCCTAGTGGTGTAGGTAACTATCCTCCACTTTAATTTATTAACATCTGTCATCTGTGGATCTATGGATTTAATCATTGTATCTCTACATACCTACTTACTAACCTGTGGTGTGCTGAGATGGAGTATATCGTATAGAGTAAGTTCTCTGTGGTACCCATTCTGTCCTCTGAGAGGAGACATATTGGAAGAGAAGCCATTAAGAGAAGGAGTTGGGGAAGAGTGAGTGATGAGCTCACTCTGGGCAAGAGCTCCTAAAGCCCTCAAGAGATGCAGAAAGTGCAGTCACATAGCATGTCTCTGTTGTCATTAGAGTCACTTTACTGCTGCTTTTGTGAATGGCTTTCCCTAATGTGGGCTAGTGTCCTACCCTTTCACTGAAGACATTTGTTTGCTCTCTGTTTTCCTGAGACCACATTTTCCAGATTTTCATAAACCTGAGTTAAAAAAATTCACATTTTGTCATTTTTGTCCTCCTGTTGAGAACCACCAAGAACTTGTAATAAATTCAGATCATTCACTTCGAACAGAGCAATGCTATGGAGGTCCTGTGACAGCCTTTTTTAGAAATACATAGCAAAGAAGAAAATAGAGAGCCCTGGCCCTGGACACCACATGCTCTTTCATGTATTTGGAAGGTGACATAGATTGTAAACAGAAGTACAGCCTAGTGTTAACTGAAACCATTGCATCCTTAGGCTGCTCTGAGCTTTAATTAAACCTACTTGGGGCTGTTTCCCTCCCCCCAATTACTGGCATTGAGTGTTATTTTTGCATTTATAATAAGGAGTGGAAAAAGGCAGGGGAGCCCAATGAAGAATAAATAATAAAAAAAGGATAAAAAAAAATCTTTGTTTGTAAGTGTACCCGACCTTATAAACTTACACAATCCACAGATCATTTCCATGGTGGACTGTTATGGTTCCAAGAAGAGCCATTGTGCTAATGCAGAAGCTGATGGTGGATTTCACAGACCCTGCATACTAAACGCCCTTATGAAATCAGGAATGAAATATGGGAACCGAACACGGCCAATAACCATTTTTAAAAATAATGAAGTGCTTTCCCACCTTGCTCTTCCGCCAACTCTCACCCCCACCAAAATCATGAAGAGCTGCATCAGCCTAATGAACTAATTGCCTGAAAATGTTATTAAAAAAGAAAAAAGAGCTTTGTATTTGTAGCAGGGGCTGGGAGGTGGGAAATCCAACCAAATGGGGCTTATATTTTGAAGCATAAAGCATGTTTTTGCACTTGGGAAAAAAGAGAGAACCTGTTCCACGTCTCATTTCGGCAACTGATGTTTAAATCTTGAAAATTAAACCATAGACACCCTGGGCTCTAGAGAAGGGGTGGAGGTGGGTACCTGGCTTTGCCAAGGCACTTTGGGCCTAAGTAGCAACACCCTGCTTGGCCACTTTGGAGAACAGGCTGCCAATTGGGCCAAATTATATGATGCTTTTGCGATGTGCACAAATAGCCCATTACACTTTCACAGCGTTCCTTCATTAAGCCCAGAGAATTGTTTCTTTATGTTTTCCCCCATAATAGCTTCTGAAAGGTCAAGAATTGCTTACTTGACTTTCTGGTGCCCTTCAGGGAATACTGCTGTTAACCATTTGTGGCTTTTGCTGCTCAGAGCTGATGTTTCCTCCAAGGATTCCCATAGCTGCCAAGGCTGTCTGACCCGGCAATCTGATACTTGTACTGCCCCCACCCCGTGCACACACACACACACACACACACACACACACACCCACACACACACAGTGCTGACTCAAAATCAAAGCAAGCAGAAGCAGTCAGGCCTATTGACAGTCCAAGGGCTCATCCCAGTCCATACTTGGATTAACAAGGACATAGATGCATTTATCGAATGTCTTCTGTGTGACAAGGGCTTTTGTACGTTTCACACTGAGTCCCTCCCAGAGCACACAAACAAGTAAATACAAGAAAGAAAGCATACTTTGCACTAAAACCCATCAATTTCAGACAATTGAAACTACTTGAAGTTCTAGAGAATTCATAATTTGCTGAGTGAGTACAGTAGCAGTTGAAATTTGGTACACATTGTTCTGAGATACACAAATATATATGTGAAAGTGCACGTATGTATGTGTCTAGATACATACACATTCCTACTCTAACAGATTTCCAATCAGAATTAATACCTTCCTCCATACAAGGCTCAGTGTCCAAGGCTTCATTGTTGCCAAGGCTGAGAGAGAACACAGAGGAAATATTACAATGCTTAAGATACTAATAATAGTGTTAGAAGGAAATTCATTTTCAATTTGGCAGCTAATATGATTCCTCTTAGGGTACCCTGGGCCAGGGAAGCATTTATTTTCTATCCCTAAGCTTTATTACTGCCCTAAACTAAGGAAATAAATCTCCCTCTATCCCTCAAGTAACACACTTACCCTCTGAGCACACTGCTATCTGCTTCTTTAATAAAACAAAACAAACATTGTATGGTTTTCCTTTAAAGACTTTTACCTTGGCCTGGAAATCAGATTTGTGCTTGAATCTTTAGTCTGCAGCTTATTAACTTTATGACCTTGGACAAGTCACAGAATTTCTTGGAGTTTCAGTTTCTTCATCTTTAAACGAAGGTAATGTCTACCTTGCAGTTGCCAGGAGTGTTAATGCGTTTTTTAAAAGCCTCATGAAATGTTTGCCAATATTTGCTTCTGCATTTTTAATTAGTTTTTATTTTATTGTGGAAGTAATATGAGTTTCTTATACAATTTTTAAAAAAGCCTCCTTGTGTGGGCATGGTATATGTGTGCATGCATACAGGTCATAGCACATGTCTGGACGTCAGAGCAAAATTCTGACTGCCTTATGCCTTCTCCCTTGTTTCAGATAGGGTCCTTTGTTGTTCTTTTTGGATGGCTCAAGAGCTTCTGGTGATTCCTGTGTCTCCACCTCTCATTTTGTCTTCAGCATGCTGGGATTGCAAATACTTGCTACAACATTTGGCTTTGTGTGGGTTCTGGGGATCTGAACTTTGGTCCTCATGCTTGCACAATGTTTTTATCCCCTGGCTCATCTTCAGAACCATTTAAAAATTTTTGACCAGTTCAGTGGAAAGTGGAAGTCCCTTTTCTCTAAACACACCCTGTTCTTTCCTGTGGTCAATCTTATATCACTGATGGAAGAACATAAAATTCTCAAGACACATTGCCAGGAAAAACATCCCAGAGGTGGAGAATGGCTTAGTAGATAAAAGCACTTGCCATGTAGAACTGACAACCCGGCTGCAGGCTCTGGATGCAGGGGCGCCAGTCTTTCCTTTAGCGTACCCACTGAGGAAGGGGAGGGGGGACAGGGGAACGGGCAGGCAGCTGGTGGGTGGCCTGGCCTGAAGTATGTTGTGCAGTGTGGCAGGAACAAGAAAGACCCGGCCTCAACAAGATGGAAAGCAAGACCTGATTCCCAGTGTTGCCCACTGACCCTCCACACATGTGTTTCTCTCCCTCTGTCTCTGTCTCTGTCTGTCTCTGTCTCTGTCTCTGTCTCTCTCTCTCTCTCTCTCTCACACACACACACACACACACACACACACACACGCACACACAAATTAAGAAAAGGGCAAAACAACTCCAACATTCTAAAACCAGGCTTGGCAGTAGGTGCACACCTGTAGTCTGAGCACTTGACAGGACAAGAAGGGAAGATTTGTGAGTTTTAGATCAGCCTTAGATACATAGACAAAATCCTTGAGCTCTTATACAAACATTACCTAACAAGTAAGCTAAATGTCTAGACCACCTAATTTCTTTGATAGTTTTAAAGTTTTTCTAGTTTATCTAATTTAGATGGAGAACACATAAAAATCTCCAAATTGCGAAAGAAGCTGATTAGAAATTTACCATTTCTAATTTAAAAACAAAGAAAATATTTTGTTGCAGGAATTTATTATTTAAAATTTTTGTTATCATGGTAAAAATACATTCTTAGGGAAATGACAAACAACTATTAGGCATTTAAAGTAAACAGAACTCCCTGTCACACTCTCCTCATTCTGTTCCCTAGAAACTAGCGCTGGCAACAGGCTATCACCGTCATCTCTATCATCATCATAACCAATTACTCCTTTGTTTAGTGCTGGGCCATGAACCCAGGTCTGTGCACATGCTAAGAAGGCTTCTACCTCTGAGCTATATCTCTAGATGCTAAATAATTCTGATGTCTTCACTTTTCTTTAGCCACTAGACTTGAAAATGTTTCAGCTGAACAGCATGGCTCAATTCTTTTCAGTACATAGCATTAGTGCCACATCTAGCCGTTATTCATTTACTCAAAATTTGTTCATTCTCTCCTTTACTAAACATATTCCTAGACATGTGCTCCTACCCAGATACTTCATAAGGTGCTGGAGCCCTGTGGAGCCTGACATTCAGGCTAGCCTCACTGAGAGCTGTGTAGCACAGAATGGTGCAGGTCAGTCAGTAAAGGATGGCCTCCTAACCCAGGTGATCTGGATTGAGACCTGAAAGCTGAGTAGGCATTAAGGTGGTCCAAGAGCCGATGTGGGAGGACCATACTACATCAAGAAATGAGAGCAAGCTACAGTGGGAGATCACCCTTGTGGGAAGAGGGGCTTGGGTGGCTGGAGAGAGAACAGGGATGCAGGCACAAAGGATCCTGGATGGCCCCATGGAAGGATTGCAGGCAAGACAGAGCTTTGATGTGTTTGCATTTGAGATCCTGTCTGAGCACCACATGGAGGAGAAACAGAGACGGTTCAGCAGGAGGCAGAGCAGGAGGGGGATGTTGTAGTTAGCCAGCTGAGAACTGCTGCTGGTCTGAGTGTGAGAGAAACAGACAAATGTGGGAAGCAGAGGATTGACACCTGGGATAAGCAGCGGCAATGAAGCCTTTTGATTTAGGGACTATGTTTATCAGTAACTAGTGAGGCAGAAGACTTAGTTGGAACTCAGCCTGAAAAATTAAACCAAAGTTAGGTTTCTTTTTTTTTAAAAAATAATATTAATAGTTATGCAGCCAATTATCACAGTTACAAACTATTGATTAAAATGCAGGGTGAGACAGGAGTTCCTGAGTTTAGTCCTTCATGCTTAGCTTTAGACACAAGTTTTATTAAAGAGCATCTTGAAAACAAATATTTACTTTCTATCCTTTTCCCCTAAGGATCATTTACTTTTGGTATTCAGATAATTCCCACAATCACATTGATTGACTTCATGACACTGTTATGTGATTTGTCCTTAGTGGTTTATTGGCTTTGTACTCTTGTCTAGTTACTTGTAATTGACAAAGGATCTTAAAATCAGGGATAACATTCTACATGATAACCTCATGGGTAAATATGCTTGTCTTATGATAACTTTTGCTTTTCTTTGCAATCTGTAGCCTATGGAGATTTCAGTAATGAATACTTGGGTAATGAGAAGACCCTATTATCTACTACCTATTCATTGACATTGTATCCCAACAGAGAAATGCAGAAGAAAGCTTTCCTCAGGGGAGAGAAAAATGGAAGAGATCTTCACCTTCCAGGACTAAATCCTTTGTATACATCAAAGACACAGCAGAGAGGAACATGAATGCTGTCTTAAAATTTCTTTCCCATTCTTACTCTGCTGAAGATGTTTGCTCAGCAGTGTTCCCATCAAAGGGCACAAGATTCACTGGAAGAATTTCCACACTTTCTGGAAGGAAGCCCATAGCTCATTACCAATAGAAGAGTACCGTCTTACCCACTGATGTTTTATAAAGGAAAAACATTCCCTCCTCAGTGCAAACACAGCATTCCAGTCCACAAACCCATCTCTGATCAAAGAGATTCAGGGAAACTTGAATTGTTATCCTCTTCCTCTTCATGAAGATTTAATTTCTTGAGGTCTGTGGACTAATCTGGAATTAAGTCATTGTTTAAAATCTTTTGATGGATGACTCATTAATTGAAAATCAAATCCAATTCTTGTCCTCCTTTTTTGTTATTTCCTATCTTCTTTCACAGTTACTACTTAAGTGCTTTGCCTCATAAGGCACTATGCTGGATGGTGGAATGCTAACACAGATACCACACTAACTCAAGGGAAGTATGTCACACTGGGCTTGGTTTATGTTGACTGGGATACTTCCCTTATTCTGAAATTTTTTTCCTGTGTTGTAAGGTGTGGCCTATGAATAAGCAACCTGGGGAATGCCAGCCCTACATGAACATTTTAGAACACCTTTGCTATTTGACTTCTCATTCACCATCCCTTGTGTGATGGAGGATCTTGATAAGCAACAGTAGGTTATTGGACTGTGTTCAGTTCAGGTTACAGAAGTGACTATGAAGCTATGCTCTTGTGTGCCCAAGCAGTGCTCAGGGATCATTGTATGCCTGGAAAAAGCTCGGGAGAATTTCATATCATATTACACTACCTCAACATTTGTTTCTCAAAGGTAGCTCCCAATAGCTAGATCTCTTCTGTTTGTTATTTATCTTCTCCATTGTTTTTCTATACTGCTATACTGCAGATATGCTGGTCTAACCATCTCTGTTTCTACATCTATTTCTTCTCCTGTATACATCTCTAGTTAACATGAAGATTTGCCCCTGACCTGGCAGCCCCAAGCTTCATCAGTATTCTCAGTGGTTGAGAACACAAACTTCATGCAAGGAAGACAAAATTAACACGTATTCAATGAGTAGTGACTGTGTGCATGACCAACAGAAGATGCTCCAATTTGAAACTGCGGCTCTACAGTCATCCCTGTGTTCACTCATTCAGAGACATTATGCGCTGGTGCCACTGGCTGCCGAATGATGGAAAAGAGAATAGAGGTGAGGAAATCAGTGGGGACACAGTATTGAGCTGGCTATTACAGTGGAGAAAATGTAGAATGACCCTCCGCCTTGTATTTCAGAAGGATGGAGGAATGACATCTATTCATTGACCCCCGGTCTCTCATGGTCGATGGCTGTTCGCATCACTCCTTGGAAGCTGTGAGGCCCACATCTGAGTGAACTCCTACAGAGACATTTTAGGCAGAAAGTGACCCAGCTGCAGGTGTAGGAGCTACTGATCTCAGCTGGATCTGACCATAGCAGAGAGTTGGGGACACCTGTGAGCACCCATTGGTGCTACACAGGGACCACCCATTCTTGCTTGGTTCCATAGCACAAGGACAATGCCCTCACCTTTGTTTCCTGGGTGGCTAGCACAGTAGCTGACTCCTGAGAACCACTCATCTTCATTTGGAACTCAAGAAAAGCAATGAGAAACCAATGGTCTATACCCTCCTGGTTCACAGATTTCTTCAATACGGTGGATATGTCAGAACGTTGCTGACTTATTACTTAACAATTCTTACTTAACAATATAAACAGAAATCTAAACATTATAGTAAAAGAAAGTTCCCTGCTGGTCACAGAAAGAAATATGATCCCCTAATCCCCTAACTTCACAATGCCCTCTATTTTGGTGTTTCAGCTTTCTCTGAGGTGTAAGGCAAACACTGTTAAGGTAGGGAGGGAAGTGACAATACTGGATACCTGAAAAAATGTTTTGTTTTCCTCATGATTCACAAACCTTCGCTAACACTCTCCTGTGAAGAATGATAGGATGCTAATTTCCCACAGATTCATTATCACCATGAAATGAAATTTTGGAACACATCAGAGGTAAATGTAACGTGCAAATGTAGAATCCAACAATTGGAGTTTTAGCTGCCTTGTGTTTTTACACCTCTGTCAACAAGGCTCTCATTAAAGACTTTTCCCCAGCGTCCGTACTTGAAAGAAAGCTGAAGAGAATGTTATAATACTGCAAAAGGAGAAGCGTCCTCACCGGCGACTGTCTGAAGTGAGTCCTCTGTGTGTGGATTCCTTGGGTAGTGATTGGATTACAAAGTTTATTGTGCTCATCACTGTGCTGAGTCCTGAAGTGAAATTTTGTGATAACATATACCTACTCTTGTCCTTGTGGAGTGGATAGTCTAGTCTAAACTATACTAGGGCTACGTAAGCTGTTGTGTTTTTAAGGATGAGTATACAATTATGTTTTAAAAGAAGTGCTTCTAGAAATGAGTGATGGCCTTGTTATAGTCAAATTCAGTGGAAACCATATAGTTTTGAAAAATTTAAAAGTCCTTACCCCCTTTCAAAGTGTGATTTGAGCAAAAAGCAAGCAATAAGGAAACGAAAGGGATCCCAACATTTGCAGATGCCCAAAGACAAGGACAACAGGGAGTTCCGGACTTCTGCAGGGGATGAATGTGGAGGAGGAGAGGTAGGTAAAGGCCAGGCACAGTTCTTGCCAAAGCACAATGGAAAGTCACTGAGCTGTGTCAGTGGGACCTGATGACTTGATGAGATCTTTGTGTTTTTCAGAAAGGGTTTTGTTTTCATACAACCTTTAATGGTTTGAAAAGTCATATGAAAAATTTGTATAAAAACATTTGTTTTTGCCCTAACTATATTGCTAATTGCAGACATGGTCATGTGCATGCGCTAGTGCACATGCATGTGTGAGTGTGTGAGCATACATGCACATACTAATACATGAGGATACACACATACACACACATAAACACACAGACTGATTTCCCCAAAGATGTCAGTTCAGTTTGCTCCAGAATTATCAATCTCTCTCAGTTTCATTTAGGAAACATTTACTCTGTACTTTTGGGCATGACTGTATTTACCCAGTTACTAAATTCCACACTGTAGTGTCATGGGGAACGAATAGAGAGTCCCCTTTCTGCATATTAAGTATGTAAGTGAAATTTCCCCTCTCTATTAAAAATGGTAGAGTCATAGCCATCACATGAACAAGACTGGTCCAAAGGAATTATCTGCTTGCTTCTGTGGGGACTCCATAAACTACATTTGGAACATCCATTAGCTTCCCCAAATTTCTTAGCATATCCCAAAATGGATTAAGTTGCTTTGACAGGCTCTGTTTTTTATGAGGCTCTTCAGCCATTACTTACCATGTTATTTTTCTCAAGGTACTCACAGACTGATATATGATTTCATTTATGGTTTTGACTGGTAGTTTGGAAACGTTAACTAGCCCACCTCTTCTTGGATCTGCTTCTGGCTGCTTTATCTCCAACATTAAATCAGCCTGCTTAGATTTTTCTGGTACACAAGTCTCCGCAACAAACCCTAGCATGGGAAGTGTATCCTGCAGTAGCTGTGCTGTGGAAAGTGTTCAAGTGATTCTCACCTAGCTCTGCTGATTTATAAATATTTAAATTGTGTAACTATTCTCTTACCTGCCTCTTATTAATTCTATTTCTTCATATTCCCAGAGATCCATTAATATTTATCTTGCTGATCTCTTGCTTCCTTCATTCTTGTGCTAAAGGCTGAGACAAAACAGTGGCTCTGTCTTCACTTTTTTTTTTTTTTTTTGCATTTCTCATCATATCCTTTGCCTTTGGTTTAGTGAAAGGAGCCATTGTTTTCCTGGGTGTAGCATCCTATTGTGTTTTCAGAAGCCCCTGCCCTCATCTCTTACAGCTTCTGCTTTTGTGATTCTTCCCCTCTGCTGCTATCTTTTGGAGTTGCTTTTTCTTCATGTTGAGGTTTCTTTTCCCCAAACCCTACATAATTGGATTTTCATGCCTCTCCCCATCACATCGGGGAAACATTAATGCTCTGAGCCTTATACATCTGAATATGCTTGCTGGTTATATAAAAGCACCCAGCACCCACTTGTGTGTTTTTTCTCCAGAGGATGTACTTGAATGCCTACACCCATGCTTTCTTCCTTTCAGTAGAACAACATAAGTAGTAATCATCTAGTTCCTGAAAGATGGTTGGATACAGGCCATTTATTTCAGAGCATGTCCAGAGAATTGATTTGAAACAAACAGCGAGTGAATATGAAACCAAGACAAGGAGTTCCCAATAACAAAAAAAATAAAAATAATAAAATGGTTCTTGGAAGAGCTCAGGAATCTGTCTCATCAGAAACGCGCTGGAAATTTTAATGTGTTTTCAAAAGGTACACACTGTACATAACAAAAAAATAAGAAAAGAGTATGTACCCTTATGCTCATAGTGGCTCAAGAAAAAGCAAGCTGAGCTGTGGTCACAGTTTGAGCTGGGGTGTGTCCTGGGGTTGACCATACTAGAAATGTCGCACCTCAATTCCCCTGTTGGGGACTAATCTCATGTTTAAATAAGTTTATCAAGCTATGTGCTTGTGGAGAGTGTTCTTAAAGAGTTAGCAGTGTTTATTAATACTTCAGTTTAAGAAAATAAGGCAGTGTGTTTACAAAGCCAGTTGCTTGAAGCTGTAACTTTTTCAGCAGGCGTGGACCACATGGGTGGCCGTCTGCAATGCCTCTGGTCTGGTGTTCATCTATGTGGTTAGACAAACCTCTCTGTCTAGTAAGCTGGCGGGACAGGGAAGATGGCGGTCACTGCTTGGTGGAGAGCTGCTCCGTCAGCTTGTCACCACAGCAGAGACAGTGCCATGGGGCTCATCTTCCAAATGAACACAGCGAGCAAGAGAGACTGCGGGCATTTTCCAGTGAACACAGTGGTAAAAAGCAGTGATTAAAAAGTCCAAAGTAGGTTTTGAGAAATGCTAGCATCTGTGCCATTCTTTCTTCCACTTTTGGGGTAGAGTTACAACCATACCATGTGTTTGGTTTATCATTGTGAATTATAGATGAAGCCTCAGTTGGTGACACACTTGTGCCCAGTGAAGTAATATGAGTTAGTCAGTAGTGCTTTGCATGCAGCACACTGTAGCAGAGCCTTGCTAGAATACAACCCCAGCATTGGCTTTGTGTGGGACCAGCCTGACAAACCTGTGGAACTTGTTGCTTATTGTCATTAACAGCAACCAAACCAAAAACTAATTGTAAAAATAACAAAAGTAGTTTTAATGTAGTTGTAACACTCTGAAGAAGAGACTAACCGCTTTGTATAGATCAGTGACTTGAAAATCCCACTGGAAGCGGGAACTAATCTGTGATAGCACTGGTAGAAAGAACTGGCGTTGCTCCCTAACAAACAGAAAGCTACAGTTGTCCTGACCTGCCCACATGGATGTTAGAGGCACGCAGGACAGTCTTGGCATCTAAAGGAGTAGTGCTGTTCAGCCGGTCTCTAGAGTTTCTCAGTTTTGCACAACTAAATTCCATGCTCATTCATAAGCATTTTCATAGTGACCTCCCTCATGCTTTGGCCACAGTCTAGTCTCTGCTTCTATAAATGTGAGCATTTTTATATAGGACACGTATAGATACTTTTCTTTCTGCATCTGGATTATTGCAGTTAACATAATATCCTTTCAGGTTCATACATGTGTTTTCAAAAAGCAGGAACTCCTCATTTTTAAAAAAAGATAAATAATATTCCATTGAGCATGCACACATACACATATGTATGTATACATGTATCACATTTTAAAATTCTATGTCTGCCTAATTATTACAACATTTTGGTAATTGTCAACCATATTGCAATTAATATGAAAATTTTAATAATTCTTTGAGATCTTGACTTTAAAGTCAAGAATGCTATTTCTGGCTCATCTAGTAGTTTTGATATAATTTTTAGAGAACTTCTATAGTGTTTTAGGTAGTGCTACAATAGAATTGGAGAGATGATGGCTTAGCAGTCAAGACTATGTACTGCTTTTCTGGAGCATTTGGAAGGTTGGAGTTTGGCTGCGAGCACCCATATCAGGCAGCTCACAACTCCATCGCCGAGGGAGCCAGTGCCCTTTTCTGGCCTCTTTTGACTATATACATTCACATGGCATATAGTCATGTGGGTATACACACACACACACACACACACACACACGCACATACAGTTTATATAGTGCTACAAGATTTCATGTCCCTTGTGCATGGGTCCCACACAGCTCATCAGCATCAGAGTTAAGATCCAAATCTAAGCCCATTGCACTCCAAAACCAACCGCTTAACCAAATACCCTCACACTTCCAGGTGGGCATGGGTGAAAGGACAGACACCCACTCTCCTGCAGCTGCTCTAGACTGTTTTTCTTCTCCAGGGCCTCAATTCTTCAACTAAATGTATGCACTGAATAAACTAATTACTTAGATAAAATTCAATTATATTGGTTTGCACAGCAAATAGCCTATCGGTGGTAAAGCCACTCCTCTCATTGAGAGAGTCATCATCCCTAACCTAACAAATCAGAAAAGACATACAAATTTCTTTTTTCCAAGAAGAGGAGGAGCCGGGTGATAGTACATTCAAAATCAAATATCAAAAACGAAAAAGCTTTCCTCCAGCCCAGTCCATGTGGATATCTGTTTATACACTAATGGAACGCAGCATATAAAAATGGAGATTTTATGGTTGTTTTGCAATTATCCCAACAGAAGTACCTAGAAAGTAGCATGATTCACAGAGGAGTTCATACAGAATAGCCTATCTTTTGTCAGTAGAGCAACAACTAGCAAAGCCTGGAAAAGCTACTTCATAAATAAATGTGTTTCTTAGTGTAATTTATTACAAGTCACAAGACATACAGTGGACTGCTACCATGCCTTTGCTTAGACTTTGCAGAGAAGAATTCATAGATTTTTCCATTAGAGGTCATCAGTTATACAAATATTTTATGCTGGCATTAAAAATACCAATTATAATAAGAAGATGTAAGTTTCATTGTGAATTCTATTTCCTGATTAACAAACAGCTTAATCAACCAGACTCTGATGACTATAAACATTTATTTTTCTCTTTCGGATAGGGTCTGAATAGCTCAAACTGGTTTTAAACTGATGATCCCCCTGCCTCAGCCTCCCAGTGGTGAGAGCACAGGCATTCAGCAGCACATCTGGCTGTCACTGCTGTTCTGCAGTTAATCTTTGGGTGCATTCCTGGGACACTGTGAGTTTTGCTTGTACAACAGATTCCTCTGATACTCAGTGAGAACCACTGTAAAGATGGTTCCTAGCTTATCCTAGTGTGGACCTGTACCAGTGACACCTGTCAGGGGATTTCCAGAAATGTGGGATCTCAGCCTCCCACTATCTGTGGACTCATGCTCAGCACTGGATTCCAGAAAAGATCCTTTGGGATCAAGTCCCAACGGCCAACAGTTGTGTTATTTGACCTTCTTAGCATAAGGATTTTCACCTGTGTGTAAATATGATCTGTCCTAAAGATTTGTAGTGAGGAGGAAATGACAAAACACCCATAAAAATGTCCACTACACAATGTAACCCAGAGTGTTCAAACAGCAAGAACAGAACATTTTTCCCCATAAAGATGGTTTCCTATTTTTATCAATAGAAGGCTGCATCGAAAATGCTTAGAGCCAGCCATCAACATTTGAAGAATAAACACTTGGGTCTAATTTGTTAATGGCTGGTAGACCCACTATTGATTGCTTAATGGCAATGTGTAACCAGAGAGTTTATCAAATTGTATGTACAGTCAGAACCGATTTCCAGAAACAGCGTTAAAGCTCGGCTTGGTGGAAATGAGAAGTCTAAACTGCAAGCTCTCCCACTGGCAGACTGCTTCCACAAGAGGACTTGTTACACACCACTCACATTTACATCTTTTCTTCAAAACCTCCACCATATTGACTTTTATCTTAAAGCACTACCTCGAGCCTAATTCAGTGATGGAAATGACAGAGTCTCAAAAACAGCCACATCATGTCATTATGGGAACTTGTCACAAAACTACCCTTTCAGTCATCAAACAGTTGCAAATGTTCCTGGTTTGCATGGAAAGCCCAGTTGCTCTCTCGGAAGGCTTGAGCTAGAGTCAGAAACTCTGTAATAGGGATGGCCGGATTGCTGCATGAAGAACAGAGGAGCATTGAGGATTATGTCCTTCTTTCCCAGAGCACACAAGGATTAGCTCCATATATTTTATTCCTGTGGTATTGAGCTGGAGTGGTCCATGAAACAAACCAGATATTTGATGAGTGCTTGGACCTACAACCACAATCACAGCCCAGTGAGATGTCTGAAGCAAAGACCTCTATTTATGAAACACCAGAATGAAATAACTAAACATGATTAAAGAGCCTCAGTAGGATCCTGGATTGGAAATGTTCTGTAGCTATAGAATATTAGTGGGACAAGTGGGGAAATTCTACTACATGCTATATATTAGACAATTACCTTAATTTGAAGTTAAATGATTCAAATAGAATAACTGCATGGTGGTTACAAAAGAGAAAGTTCTTGTTATTAGGTGCCTGCTAAGCTCTTTGTTACAGTCTATAAGTAATTATCATGTGATTCCTATATATATATATATATATATATATATATATATATATATATATATATGCATTATATCCAAACACATTTATACACATACAGAGAAAGATAAAGAAAACAAGTGTAGCAAAAAGTTAACAATTGGCATGTGTAGGTAAAGTGCACGGGGTGGGACATTATGCTTTTTTTAAAATCAACATTTATTTCTCTTATCAGCAAAGAGCAGGGAGGGAGAAGTTCATTATGATGTAAATCTTCAATCTGATGAGAGAAACATGAAGATAAAACAAAACCCAAAGATACGGATATCAAGAGAACATTACAGCCCAATGGTGTGCCGAATAGTACAAAAATTCTATTGGGAACCAAAAGCATCCATGTTACATCTCAGTATTCAGAGATGATGTTTAACCCCAATATAAAAAATCTAGACTTCATTATGCATAAGAACATATCTTTAACATTACAGAACTAGAGAGAAATG
This sequence comes from Pachyuromys duprasi, assembly GCA_028658305.1. Classification (NCBI taxonomy): domain Eukaryota; kingdom Metazoa; phylum Chordata; class Mammalia; order Rodentia; family Muridae; genus Pachyuromys; species Pachyuromys duprasi. The sequence continues at coordinate 7,886,240 of CM053753.1, forward strand.
ATCTAAGCAATTCAAGAATCATAAACACTCATAAAAGTAAGTTTAGAGACAAGAGTCGGTATCTTGGTCCTCTTGTCTCCAGTGACAAGTGTACAGGCAGGTGACTGGCAGAGCAGGCACCCTGGCTTTCAGCCACTCTGGTGAGCAGTGATATGCCTAATGGCCATGCAAGAGCTAACCTCATCAGCTTAGTAGCTCAATATTAGGAGAGACCCAATAAGCCAGAATAGTTTCCAAATTCATCGTAAGAATGGACGCAAATCTGATGAATGTTCCTTTCATTCATGTCCATTCTTATTGAAAAAATTAAATATCTGATCAATCCATTTCCTCCAGATATAGTATTCAAAATCATTAGTGTGCAGTCAAAATGGGGTGGGTAAGGTGAGCCCCGGAGGCTGGCGTGCCCCAGCTACGCTGTCTTCTCTACCTCGTGACCTCAGTGTTCTCATCTATGAAACAAGGGAAATGATGCTTCACTTAACTCATAGACTTGCTGAACGTATTCAATTTGACAGTGCTTCCAGAATAGGACCAGACACTCTAGATACTACCCAAATATCAGCCAAGACTGCCTGTGACTCATTTCAAGGTATCTGTATTCATTTCTCTCTCCAAACTAAAACAGGAACATTTGAGGGCTCTGCCCACAGATGCAGCAAAAAGGCGAGGAAGCACAGGCTTCACATGTCTAAGGTCCCTAGACATCACAGGGGAATAAAATATCGCAGGTCCTGGCATTTCTCAAAACCAACTTTTGACTCTCTAAACACTTGTCTTTACCTTTGTGTTCACTGGAAAATACTCATTACCACTCTAGATTAGTGTGTCCATTTGGAACACACCTCAACCTTTCTTAAGTCTTTCTTGACAAATGTTCTGCCTTCTCTTCATAGCCCTTAAAACTACATTTTCTTTTCTCTAAAAGCTCAAGGCAACCCACAGGCATGTTTAAGTGACTGCAGGTTTCCACAGAAGATGCTGCTGTCTTTAGACTTCCTCTGAGATAAGAAGACACACATCACAGCTTTGTATACAATGGAGATGGAGAAGACCCCGGGAAGAGCTTACGGGAGAGGTAAGTAGTGTCACACAGCATCCTCTGGCCTGTCACCTGATGGTAATGCCACTCCCTTGATTCTTTATTGAGTGCTGATTGTATGTCAGGTGTGCACTGACTGCAGCCTCAGGAGCAAATCAAGACAGAGTCTAGTATCCTGTTTCCCAGAGACTCATAGACTGTGTGCAGAGATGACAGCTGCAGGTGACATTGTCTTGCTGGCCTTAATCTCGAGGGGACTCCCACCCATGTTCTCTGTTTCAGACGCCACTCGTGGAGGCAAAGCCTGTGAAGATGAAGCCATTGGAAGTCAAAGCAAGATGCTACCAGGGCATTACTGAGCTGGATGCTTTTGCATGGATCTTTCAGCCATTATCCAAAGATGTCACTGGTTTTCACTGCCTCTTCCCTGAGTGCTTCCTGTTTTTCCTGGAGTTTTGTTCGAGTACCTAGAAGACCAGGCATTATTGTTGTTGTTTTTGTGAATGTGTGCTGTATGCATGGTGTGTGTGTCCATGTCTATGTGTGTGCATGGAGGACAGAGGTCAACCTTAGGTGTTTTCCTCTATCATGGATGTTTTGAGACAGGGTCTCTCAGTGAGCCTTAGAGATCATAGTTTTAGCTAGATGGGCTGGCCAGAAAGCCCTACAGACTTTCTTGTCTGTACCTCACTCTGGGGATCTGAACTCAGGTCTCCAAACTTTACCCACTGAGCTAGCTGTCATGTTTCTAAGGGTCCGTTCACCTCTCAGGAGTCCATGGAGCATTATTATTGGTGTTCCATGTTGTTTGCACTCTTCTATGTGAGGCTACAGAGTGCATGGCATCCTTGGCTCACTCTACTTGAATATCTAAGCAATGCAGCTATGCACACCCATTTGATGAGGGTGACTTTTTTATATCCTTCCCAGGATGGTACACAACATTGCACATCTCTCTCCATTGCCATTTTCCTTGTTGATACATAAATTGCCTTTCTGTGCCTTGACGATGACTTCATTTTATTTTTCAGGAACCGTTGAAGGAAATATATGAGGAAGCAACTTAATATTTTTGGCAAGTATTTGTTGGCTTGGCTAAGGTTCCTTAAATGGAAAACAGTAGAGACAGGTAGGGAGCTGACCAGCAACTGTTTTCAGCTTGTCGTTTTCTATCCCAGTAGCCTAAATAGCTCACAGTGCATTTGTGTCACAGCTGTAGGATCTTGAAGATTCGTGGAAAATCCACAGTTGTTGTGTAGTACAGCATGAAGGAGGGAGGGGTTTGTGATGCTATGAACATAGAGCCATTGTTCTGACTCTTCTTTCCTGGGTGATTGTAGACAGCCTTCTTCACCTGTCTGATCCTGCTTCCTACTCTGAAATGATGACAAGCAGGTATCTGTCTCTGAGGGCTGCTGTGAGGATAGTACACAGTCAAGCATGGAAAGTGTCTAGTGACCGTCATCATTCTTGTTCATGGACCTCATTCCACCACCCTCAAAGACACCTCATAAAGCCTCGAAACAAGATTGTAAAACATTAGAAAAACTAATGTAGACCAGATGCTTTGATAGAGTAAGCCAGTTTTCAATTCAAAGAAAGAAAAAAAAAGACCTTGGCTAATATGTCTAGAACCTTCTGATCTTTCCTGTCCTCAAAATGTTCTATTATAATGAAGCCTACTAATTGGACCTCTAGTTCCCTGCCTTGTATTTCCTCTGTTGGTTGACAATTTTGTGGTATCTTTAAGAATACCTTGTCCTACTCATGATGGTTAATTTTGTTCATTTACTTGTGTTGTTTTAACTATTGCTGAGGAGATTAGAACATGTCTGTTTGCTCCAGATAGGGCATTAATGATACACAAAGAAACAATTCCACCCAAGTTTTGCTTGATGAACCAACAGACATACTTGGGCAAGTTTACAACAGCGTGTGAGAAGTGATCATGGGAGCACGGAGAGCGCACAAGGTTCACTAAGGCTTCCTCCATCCCCAGCAACCGCTTAATGTTTATCTGTCCTCAAGGAGGGGCAGGGTCATGGTTAAAGTGTCCTCAGATGTGAGGCTGACCCCTAAGCCCCTCATGTGCTGCGTGGTGAGCCCTCTCTTCTATCCAGGAGGGAGCATTAATGGGCCCAATTCTGTGAGAGCTTCCTACTCTGATTTCAATATGGCAGCAGCCATGTCATTTCAGGATAACAGCATTCTATAAGTTGTCTAGGTCATAAGACCAGTATATTCGGTCAAACGTTAAGCTAGATATAAAGGAATCTTGGAAAATGAGATTGACTTTAAAATCATCAAAGTGGGTTCTGTTTTACTGAGTGGACCTCACCCTACCAACAGAAAGTGGTAGGACGATAGTGTCTGACATCCCCTGAGAGAACTGGCTCTCCAGACAACTTTCAGGTTTCGTTACATTAACTCTTACCTGATTCTCTACTCTGCCAGCTCGTCCTACATAGTTAGGGCTTGCCAACCTCTGTAATTACACAAGCCAGCTCTTTTCCTTGCTATATTCATCCAGTTTTGGGCTCTGCCTCCAGGAGACCCCTAAATTTGCTAACTCAATTTTAAAGGTTAGGTCAGGTCCTTACCTACATCTCAATAGTGTAAGGGGGATTAAAGGGTGTTCCGGTGATCTTATCCTGGTACCCATGCTACTGAATGTTTGCTTTGTTTTCAGCACTGCAGGTGATGATCCCTCATCCAAAAGGCACGTTCTGGGGTGGGGGTGGTTGAGAGGAAGCACAGTGCATCTTCCTTTGTTAAAAGGCCATCTGTGGGGGCTGGAGAAATGGCTCAGCGGTTAAGAGCACAGACTGCTCTTCAAGAGAACCTGGGTTCGATTCCTGGCACCCGTATGGCAGCTCACAACTGTCTGTCATTCCAAGATCTGACACCTTCACACAGATCTAGATGCAGGCAAAATAGCAATGCACATAGAAATGAAAGTAAGTAAAAATGAAAAATAAGGCAAGCTGCTAGCAACCTCATTAGAAGGGTAAGGTAAAAGTGTCAAAAACACCAGTTACTCAACAGCTCAATCCCCTTAGTGAGTGCATGGCTTCTCTGGAGCCTAAATAGTGTCACCTAGCATGTGAGAAAAAAAGGGCTCTGTCTTTCTCTCATTTTTTCCTCAAGATGCTGAGGGGCCTGCAGGCTGAGCTGCCCTCATTGTGCCCAGCAACGTCTCCTGTGCAGAGCTCTCTAGACTGGACTGCTCTCAGACTTTAGCTTAAATTCCAAAGAGGAAGAAAAAAAGCCAAACAGTTTAAGTTAATATAGATATTCTTACTTACTGGTAACTCCCAAACTCCAGACTCAGCTCACTAGGAGACACTCCAAGGAACCATCAAAAGATTTCTTGTGTGTGTGTGTTTAATGGTATAATAATGCCATCATTTACACAGCTCTTGACAGTTCACATGTTCCTGGAATTGCACTGCACGTTTAACTCATGGTTCTGGAGCTACAAGGTTAAAAATAACATTTGGTTACCTCCTTCTTGTTGGCTGAGTCCCAAAGAGGAGCATGGCATCACAGGTGTGCACATTATCACTTGTTTTTGTGTGTGCATGTGCTTGTATGTGTACATGCGCATGTATTTATTCATGTTCATGTGTGTGCACATTCACGTGTGTGCAGGTGCACAGTTGTGTGTTTGGGGAAGCCAAAGGACAACGTTGGATGCCATCAGTCAGGAGTTATCCAACCTTTTCTTTTAATAAATATTTTATTAAAAACTTTTCAGATTTATTTTATTGTTTTATGTGGACGAGTATTTCGCCTACATGTAGGTATGTGCACCACGTGCTTGATACCTGAAGAGAACAGAAGATTGCATCAGGCTCCCTGGGGCTTGAGTTACAGTTGTGAGATGACGCACTGGTGCTGGGAATTAATGTCAGGTCCTCCGCATGAGCAACAAGTGTTCTTACCCACTGAGCCAACTCTCCAGATGCCAACTTAATTTTTTGACAGAGGTTCTCTCATTGGCCCGGAGCCCTCTAAGAGAGGCTAGGCTGGCTGGACAGTGAGCCCCAGAGACCTACCTGTCTTTGGCTCCCCAGCACGGGCACTACATAGGCCTGTGTCATAGGTTTTGCCAACTGGTGGCTCACTAGTTTGCTGTCTGTTGCTGTGATAAAGCACAGCCTACATAAGACAGATAAAACCCAAGCTTAGGGGAGAGGGAAGACCAACTGAGGAACTGTCTCTATCAGATCAGCCAGTGGGCAAGGCTGTGGAGCATTGTCTTGAGTGCTCATTGATGTAGTGGGGCTCATCCCATTGTGTGCCCTGCCATCCCTGAGCAGGGACTGTATAGGAAAGTAGGTAGGCAAGCCAGGGGAAGGGAGCCAACAGCAGTGTCCACCCATGGTTTCTGCCTTGAGTTCCTGCTCGGTGATTGCCTTCCCTGCACGATGGACTGTGACATGGAAATGTAAGCCAAACAACCCTTTTCTCCTCCAAGTTTGCTTGATCGGTCTTTTGTCACAGCATCAAACAAGGAAAGAAACAACAAACTAGAATGACGTTTGGGCCACAATGCCCAACTTTTCTTTCTTCTTTTTCATTTCACATGGACACTGGGTCTAGAACTTGGGTCGTCCTATTTGCAAGACAACTGCCTTGCCTTCCCAGCTCAGCCATCATTTGTTTTAAAGGACAATTTTCCAACTCGTTTTCTTCACAACTGATTTAGCCTACATTGGAACAGCTTGCATTTTGTGGTGTGTAAAGTTATTTAATATTTTATTCAGAGGCAGCTTTTGTGCTTGGGTAATCTTGTTGAATTTTTATGTATTTGTGCAACCCAACACCCGCTTACTTTAGTTTCCCAAATTGTGGTTAGCCCTTTAACTAAGGCATTTTCTCGCTCCTTTGAAATTTATTTAGTTTTGATTTCTAACTTGGATTAGGGCAGGCTTCCTTTTACATTAAGTTCGCATAGCTTAATAGGATATATTTGCCGAGGGGGAGAAATCCTTGCTCATCTTTTAAATTTCTTTTTGAGTTATTCACCAAGTTTCAATTTCTAAAATGTTGAAATTTACCCGGATGGGTTGTGCTCATGCCCAGGAATGTTGGCAGAATGTGACTGAGTTTAGGGTGCCATCACTACTGTTTCTTATTATTGAATCTCAGTAGAAATGGGTCCCTAGAATTTGTGTGCAAATAGGATGAAGCTAAAGTCACTTTGACTGCTTGACCGACAACTGAATGCAGCAGTGAAAGCCATCTTGGCTGGTGCTGTTCTTGGGGCCAGTCTCAGAAGCAGCAGTGGGGAAAAGCTTCTTCCAGTTTGGGGGAGAGCAGCTCTGGAAGCCACAGCTGCTCCAGTGAATTCAGTATTCCTAGAAATGGCAGAGACAGCAAGTAGTGGAGGCAGATGCATGTGCGTCGGAGCAAAGGTCTGCATGTGATTTCCCCAGCCCTCCTGGATGGATTGTTTTCGGAAAGCATGCCCTTTATGGAAGCCTCAGAGCAAACTGCCAAACCAACTACCTCTCAGCTCTCAGCCTTGCCTCTCAGCTCCAGGCAGCCTCTCCAGCTGCCCTTGGCTGTGGGCAATGCTTTTCCTAACCTAAGCACTTGGTTCAGAAAGGAGTGAGGTAACCATAGCCAGGCTAAGAGAGATTAAAATCTTGTTTGCTGGGGAGGCTTAAGGACAGAAAATCTGATGCTTAGGTTTTTCTGTGTTGTGAGGCTTATAAACAAGCACTTTTTCCCCCACAGACACGGTAGGAGGCATTCTGTGTGTGTTTTTAACAGGCTCCACCTGACTTCCTTCAAAAACAAGACTGAATTGGAGAAACAGATTATTTAAAACATAGGTGCCTATCTCTTTGCTTCACATTTTTGTATCTCATTTTGTGTGTTATAATAAGAGAGCAAAAAGAGCTTTTTGGCTGAAGGGAAAAATACGTTTGGGGCCAAATTTGTTTGGTTATACCTCTCTGTCTGTTTTCAAAAACATAATTTTCATAGATGAGGTTGGGGAAGTTGAGAGTGAAGAGTGAAGATGGTTTCTGGCAAGGTGAAGTTGTTTTTTCTAATTGTTTCTCTGTGCCCCCTGTCTGTGGTTCAATTTTGAGACTTTTAAGTTTCTACTCTTTCTTTCTTACTGGGTGATGTGATTGAGAGTAGCATACTTCCACCTGCCTCACAGCTTGAAGCAATTGTAGATTCCTCAATAATCACAGGAAGAAAAAAAAAAGTCTTCTCTCCTAGGATCATTAGCTGGGTGTCTGTGGATTCTAATGACAACAGACAAATGAAAAAAGTTTATTCATGTGCAACACGGGTTAGGAAGGAAGTAGATGCATAAGTGATAGACTGACTTATTATATAGCTCTTGAGGTGGCAACGAGGAAGTGGAGGAGAGGCTCCAAATGGGGCTCTCTGTGGAGGAGGAGCAGGTTTTTAGAGAAACAAACGAAAAGCCCGGGTTTCATCTGTTCAGAGTGCTGCCAACCTGGCTTCTCAGTCTTCGTCACTGCCGGAATGTTCCCCGGAGGAGACTTACGGCAGGTTTGCTCTTGGTCTTCTTTCTGTGCATGAAAGCTGCCCTGAACTGGGAATTTATGACATTCTCATTTCCCAGAAATTTCTGCTTTTAGTCAGATAAGGGTTGTGTTGAGAAGCCTTCTTTCTACATTTGTTGAATCCCAAAGGTTTGCAACTTAAGATCGCCTCTCTTCCAACTCCATACCAAGAGGCCGACTCCAAGCTATCTGTAAGCTTTGCAATTCACGATTTTAAAGAAAAATTGACTGGACAACGGTATCTGGAGCCTAGACCTTTGACATCTCCTTAAATTTACCTTCGGAGGCTAGCACTTAATTTGCTTCAGTGTGGCTCTTACTCTTTCCTCAACCTTTGGAAAGAAAGCATTGTATGTTGAATGAGGATGTGTGTGGACAACCATAGGCTTCTTTGGTTGACTCACAACCATACCCACCCTAGCTATTAAACTCACATGCAGAGGAGAGGCTGCAGAGGAGAGGCTCCTAGCACAAAGGCTGGAAGCCCTCTATGACCATCAGCGTTCACTGCAGGGGGCGCAGATTGAATGAGGAGTTGCTTAGAAGGCAATCTCTAAATCTTCCTAGTAAAATGAAGGGAGGGAGAGGAGAATCTGCAACCTCTCCTTTTCTCTGGCTCTCTGCTCAGTCTGGGCCTTCAGCGGATTAGATGAAAACAGATATTCCTACCTTGTGGAAGACATTCATTAGTGAGAACAAGGGCAAAGCAAGTGAGGACCCAAAGACACAGTCACCCAAGAAAACAGTACTGTCATGCAATGCTTTACAAACTCAAAAGTAATGCAGAAAACAAAACAAAACCAAAAAACTAAAAAAATGTTGAATAAACTCTCAGTATTTTAAATAAAGATAAATTTATTTATCTGACCTTGCACTTAGGCAACTCTATTTCACTTCCCTGAGCCTAGTTTTTGGTCATGGCCCTAATATACTCTTATTTATAACACAAACAAACAAAAAACCCAGTAGATACAGATTACCAATTTGATTTAAGAAGACTGTAAGAAAATATTGTTTATCTATACTACTGGTTTGGGGCACTCTCTTCTCCTACCTTACCTGGTACTTGGCTTTGTTCTAGTGTTGTCTCCATCTACTACATGAAGACCCTACAGCTCAGGCATATGGCACTAGTTGGCACAGATCCCGTCAATGACCCTCCACGGCTCTACAATGAACACTGAACTGCCAATGCCATCTTCTGTCTTAGGCTCTGCTACTTTGATGGCATTGGCAGAGTTCTCTAAACGTGAAGTAATGAGAAAGCAAGAAAAAAAGAAGGGGAAAGAAAGAGACAGAGATACAGAGCTGGGAGGGACTCAGGGAGGTGACCCAGGATTGTAGATGTTGAAAAAGCCAAGAGTGCATGCAATCTAGAGAATCAAGGAAGCCAGCAGCACAGCTCAGTCCAGGTTCATATACCTGGGAACCAGCAAGGTCAGAGAATTAGCAATGGGTCTACAAGTGGGAACAGGAAGGGCGCTGGGCCCAGAGACCCAAGGACCTAGAGTTGTGAAGTCCAATAACAGGACAGGTCTCAGGTTCGGGGAGAGGAGAGGAAGAAGAGAATGCATGTAAAAGTCAGCACTTCCTCTGAGCTTTTATTTGATCTCTGCCTTTGAATAATGGGACAGAGGCCACCGACAATGAATGACAATACACCTTCCTTATTCAGTCCAGCAAATCAAATGCCATTAACTTCCAGAAATACCCTCATAGATGTAGCCAAAAATAATGCTCTACCAGATATCTGGATATCCCTTAATTCACTCAAGTTGACATTTACAATTGAATACCATTGTGCAGAACTGATGCATAGTCCCCCAGCCCTGTCCTTCCTCATAAACTTTCACCTACTCTGAATAAAAATGAAAGTATCTGGTACAGATCTTTGAAGGAAAAGTGAGAAGCAATCCTGGCTGCTTATCACACCACACATGAACTCAGCAAGGTGAACACTTGCCAACACTTATGGAGGCCCATTGACATATTGCAGCTGTGTGTGTTTATTTCACAAGTAAAGAGGAAAATCTGGGAGCGTGGCTATAAAAAGGAAAGTTGAATATTTTTATAATTTTTCAATATCTAATAATTTCACATGAATGTACCTGATTTTCCATTAACCGAATGGAGTTGCCAAAAGGAACTAATGAATACTGCATGGTTGAGTTCTGTCACTTTTTAAGGGGAGGAATGGACACAAAATAATTTCTTTTAATAAAGAGACAAAGACAAGCGACTTTGTAATTTAATGAAAGGCGCCAGATTGGAAAGCTCGCTGCTGCAGTCTCGTCTCCTCTCCACATGGACCTGCAGAAGGCTCTCAGTGTGGGTTTTGATGATTGATTGGCAGCTTACCTGACAGTTTGATAGGCACAAAGCTTTAGACTCCAAAGCAGGTAAACTGCAAGATGGCACAATTCTTCTTGTGATTACATCCCATTGTTTGGGGATTCTCACAAATGATAAAGGTGTAGGCCAGGACTCTTTTCCCACTTAAGATGTCAGTGGCGTTCCTGTGAAAGTCCAAGATGCTTCTTTAGGAAAATAGAAAAAACACTTCTGTAATTATTAGCTTTGCTCTATTCATTCCAACTTCCTACTACCAGCTCCCAGCTTTCTTTGTTGTCAACTCTGACATGACTTGCTTTTTCTTATTGATGGGTATGAAATCATTTCATTTTAATATTCATGGAGTGTTGTTTCTGCATTCTCTTGCAGCTAAAGTGACTCTGTAGGCTTACAAGATAACCGGTGGGGACCTTACAGTGAGCAGATGTCCATACAGGTCATGTTTAAGACCCAGCTTTCTTAGAAGTATGACAGCCTCCACACATAATCTAGTAAGTTTTCAGAATTAATTGGGAATTTTGGCCATTGAAGGGACTGAGAACAAATGAATCCTAATATCTTTTCTGAACATAAAATTAGAATGGGCTGGCCTGATTGACAGCAGTCTAATGTCATTAGCAATTATCTGGTTAAAAATGGGAGGAGGGCATGTTTCTTTGAAGTCACAATCTTCATTTTTGTACTTGGTAAATTATTAACCATTCTATTAGAAAAAAATAATGAGGAGTCGTAGATTAAATGGCGAAGGCGTAGTTAGTGAAAATAAATGCCTTTTGATGATTTTGACCTTGGGAGTGAAATGAGTATGGATCAGGTCTAGATGCTTGTTTCCTCAGCTTCTTTCTTCAGACCACCACATAATGTAGACATGGTTCTGTGCACAGTGCAAGGACAGTAAGACTATTCCATATCCTTGAACTAAAGATATTGGGAATATGTGGAAATGTCAGAATTAGTTTAATTAAATGGAAGATATATCTGCAGAAAGACTACTATGGGCAGAATTTTGAGCTACAGCTTTGAGGATAGAGAAACACTAATAAATCTATTAAAGTGCTCATCTTCTGGCTGTAGAAATGAGTAGAAACATAATAAATGTGGAATTCTATTCATGTATGTATGTGTATATGTGTGTTTGTGTAGTTCATGTTTGTGTGGGCACATACTCATGCCCGTGTGTGGTCACATGGATGCAACAGGCCTTTGAAGGTACCAGGCACATACATGGAGTACATACATACAAGGAAGCAAATACTCCTATAATAAGATAAAAATAAATATTTTTAAAGGTCATGCATATAAGCCAACATGAGCTGATGAAATAAAATGGAATATATGCTGAGTGGCAATGGTGACAGTATTTCTTTTATGGTCAAGAGTTGCTGTCAATGTGCATGTTCTGCCTCTGCTAACCCTGACAAGCTGCCTGGCCAGTTTCTAGATAAACAGCACAAGGGTGGAATGCAGGGAAAGCCAAACAGGGCAACCAGATGCCTGAGAGCAGGGAGTACTACCTTCTCACCAGAGTCACTGCCGGAGGTGGCATATATTCATATTATTTCTGTCATTGCAGGATGCTGACTTTTCCGTCACTTGAAGTTCAAGTTGTCTTAGTGTCCATAATAATTTTATTCTCAACAATATGCTTCTTATTTGGATACTTGAAAGTATTGGTTCCCCCAACTAGATGTTATCTGTGTCTGATTTCCTCACAGCTGGTTTTCTGTTCAAGCAACCATGTCTGTACATTGTAGGATTAAAGGAATATTTGATAGATGAATACATGGTATAGCTACCAACATAGTAGGTGATTATATAATTAAAAAAAATAGCAACAGGAGGTGTTGTTTGATCAGTGCCAGAGACTGGTAAAGATGAGTTTAGGAGAAGCTTGGAAGGGGCGAATCCCAAACTGTCTTGGTGGCTGCAGTGACTTTCACAGAGGGGGAATGCTGAAAACATGGACTGAATGGAGAGGGGGAAATGCTGAAAACATGGACTGAATGTGGACAGACAGAAATGGCTGCAGCGGGAGAAGAGTACACAGAGGAAACAGGGCAGAACTGAGCACAGGTTGGGCAGCATCTCCGTGTGAATGCAATGGTAGCAGATGCCTGTGAAAGCATTATCAAAAGACCCTGGGCTTGTTCCAGAGTAAAGAAAGAGTCCGTGAAGATTTTGTGATACAAGTGAGGGCTGACCCTACGTCTTTATCTGATACTTAACACTTCTGCAAGGACACCCTCACTTTGCAATTTCCGATCGTTAGAGAAGATGAAGGGCCCTGTGTTCATGATTGTACAATTACATATACAATGGGCAATGTAATTAAAACAACTTTCATTCTTAGCTTTTTAAAAGCATGTCTCCCTGGTTGAAATAGAAAGAATAATTGCATACATGGTGTCTTACCTGTAGGCACATTTCACAGCCATTCATTTTCAAATATCTTATGTCAGTAATTTAAGATAGACTTCCAGAACATTATTCCTCTGTGTTACAATGTCGGCCACTCAATAATTTCAAATTGATTCACTGCTGTACCTAATGGAAAAAATTATTTTAAGTACACTACCCATTTTCCCTTAGGGAGAATGCTTGGGGGGCCTCCTGTTCAATAGTTCTCATGGTGTCATGACTTGATTTTCTGTGCCTCTCTGATATGTTTTTAGAGGTCTAGAGCAGGGCTTTAAACACCTGATGTGAACTGGGGAAACCCAATCATTTCTGAGAGTTAAATTACATTATCCATCAAACACAGAGGTTTCCTAAACAACTTTTTGAGTGGCTCATCTGATTAACTTATAAGTGTTTTCTATTTTTTTTGTCAGTTCTAGGGCTTTTCAATAATTGTAACTTGCTGCATAATCTTTATGAAAATATGATTTATTTCTGGACATACATACTAATCTAAAATAGTGGGATACATGACAACTTGCTCATTTTTAACATCTACCCATTTTTGTGACAAAACAAACAAACAAGAACCCAACACAGTTAGAGAGGAAAGAACTTCCCAGAGGGAATTCAGGTGTTCATCCCAACTGAAGGGGTCACCTGGAGCCCAGGCAAAGCACCAGATGTCTCTTATAGCACCCTACCTCTAGACCACAGGTGCTGTTTCCCCCAGATTTCTTTCCCTCAAATTCAGCCTCTACCCTGGCTGCCAGAGTGGTTCTTATATGCCACAACTCTTTCTGGCTTAGCACTCTCCAATGACTCCTTAAGGACCTGATAGAATTTTCCTGCTCCTCCTTCTCTGGAGAGCAGTAACTGCTTATCACCCAGCCGAGAGTATCTTGAACCTTAGAGCCACTGAGATTCAGGGATCCACCAGTCTCCATTCCCTAACCCTCCCTATTGCTGGCGTCAAGGTGCACATGGCCAAACTCAGCATTTATCCAAGGTCCGAATTCAGGTCCCCATGTTTGCAAGGCAGGCACTTCACCATGTGAGCCATCTCATCGGGCCCTCACTTTCATACATCTGGGCATTGTATCATATGTATATCATCAACTAGAGTATTTCTTGATGAGTTTTTGCAGATGCATAAATGCGCGAAGGTGATGTATTTTTTCTTTGATGTTCCTTTGAAGATAACTGGCAAAACCTAGTGTGAGTAATAAAAGTATTGTGCTCCTGCTCACTCAAATTCCTTGAAGGACAATTGGTTTTGGAGAGTTCTATTACTACTGTGAAAAAAAAAAACCCAGTTTATTCCTGTGTTTGAAGCCTTATTTCTTATGCTACTTGCTGTTTCAGAAATATAAGGTTGGGGTGAATATTTTATTATACTAGAGCAGAAAGTGAGAAGCAGCTGGGTGATTTGGAATAATTAACCTCTGTGGGTTAGCTCGTTCACACTTGATCTTGTATTGCTCCTTCTCTGGAATATTTCCATCCTACCTTTGTTTGTTCTGGGTATCTCTGTGTAGCCCTGGCTGTCCTGGACTTGCTTTGTAGACCAGGCTGGCCTCGAACACATAGAGATCCACCTGCCTCTGTCTCCCCAGTGCTGGGATTACAGGGGTGCGCCACTGTGCCTGGCCTTTCTGCCTTTTTCGAATGGTCCTAGCACACAATTTTAAGTGCTTGCAAGTTTGCTGTTGACCATCACCCCCAAAGCCTCGTTAGTCTTTTGTTCTTTAGAAGAATTCTCAGGTTTTGTCTGTTTCTTATAGAAGTTTTCCCAAAGTGTATTGTTTTATGTTCTTATAAATTGGACTCATCACACTTAAACTAGTGGGCCTCTCCAGTGTCTCTGTGTTATGCTGCACTGTTGATCTATTTTTCACTGTTTATGATTTTCCACAAATAAGAATAATGTACAGTATACTTTGTGCTTCAGATCATTAATAAAGATATTAAATAGCATGTGCTTTGGTTTTTACCTCCTGGCACCCTGCCTTTCCCAACTTGACTCCGCCTGTTAACAGTTATTTTTTATTCTGTCAGCTTTTTTTTCTCTTGTTAAAATATTACTGTAATAATTTCTAACAGAAAGTGCCTTGTAACATTTCTTCATTCTCAGCACCTTGGAGCAGATAACCAAGATAAATTAACAGATTTCCTTTCGACATCTTCTTGCTGGGCCTGGTGGCACAGATCTGTAATCCCAGATGCTCTTGAGGCTGAGCTGGAAGGACAGGAAGCTCATGCCTGGGCTACAGCGGCTTGAAGGTGGGTTTGGGTCCCTTAGTTAGACTCTGCCTTCAAACAAAAAATTAAAAAGAAAGTTGGGGCTGTAGGTCAAGGCTGGAGGGCTTGCTCAGTGTGAAGGAGACCCTACATTTAGTCTCCAGGAATGAAAAAAATCAAAACCAAAGACATCTTTTTTTTTTTAATTTTTATTTTTCACAGGTTAGGTACTTTGCATCCCAAGCGTAGCCCCCTCCCTCATTCCCTCCCACCCTCCCCAATCCTCCCTCATCTCCTCCCCGCCTCCTCCAAGTCCACCAATAGGGGAGGACCTCCTCCCCTTCCATCCAACCCCAGCTCCTCC
>CM053753.1:7908360-7957954 GCA_028658305.1 Pachyuromys duprasi
TCCATTCCATTTGTCTTTCTAAGTGAGGATTGATCATCTTACCCCAGGTCCTCTTTCTTGTTTATCTTCTTTAGGTGTATAGATTTCAGTATGTTTATCCTATCTTATAGGTCTATATAAGTGAGTATATACCATGTGTTTCTTTCTGCTTTTGGGATACCTCACTCAGGATGATCATTTCCAGGTCCCACCATTTGCCTGCAAATTTCATGATTTCCTTATTTTTAATTGCTGAATAGTATTCCATTGTGTAAAAATACCACAATTTTTGTATCCATTCCTCAACTGAGGGACATCTGGGTTGTTTCCAGATTCTAACTATTATGAATAAAGCTGTTACGAACATAGTTGAGCAAATGTCCTTGTGTACTTGAGCATCTTTTGGATATATGCCTAAGAGTGGTATAGCTGGGTCTTGAGGAATCACTATTCCTAATTGTCTAAGAAAGCGCCAAATTGATTTCCAGAGTGGTTGTACAAGTTTACATCCCACCAGCAATGGAAGAGGGTTCCCCTTTCTCCACAACCTCTCCAGCATGTATTGTCACTTATGGTTTTATATACTTAAAGTACACAGGATGACACTTCAATGTACAAATTCAGTGTGCGCAGATTAATTCCAGGCATTTAATGTCTTCACGTATATTTTATATGAGCCAGTTTAAATTAAAATATAATTACATTACTTCCCTCTTTCCATTTTCTCCCTCCTATCCCCCCATGCTTCCCACATTCAAATTGAGAGCCTCTTTTCATTTGATTATTGTTATTCTTCCTTCTTTCCTTTTTTCTTTTGCTTTCTTTCTTTCTTTCTTTCTTTCTTTCTTTCTTTCTTTCTTTCTTTCTTTCTTCTTTCTTTTTTGTTTTCAAACAAAGACTCAAAGTCCGTCCTACCCTTAAGGAAAGAATGTTAAAACTTTTTTGGATGCTCTTTAGATTTATAACAATTATTCTGTGGGAAGTGTGATTCACTGTATGGTGTCTTTTGATTTACTGTCATCTTGACATGTGATTGATAAGTAGTACAGTGAGGTCTAGATTTTAAAGGGCAGTGAGAGTATACTGAGCTGATAAAAGTTAGCTGTTAGGCAATACACGAGTCAAAAGAAGACAGGCTGGAGATCCAATCTTGAAAGTCTGCCGAAGTAGGAGAGTCTATGTTCACTTATAAATGCTTGATAGACCCGCTTTAGTAAGACAGAACTTAAATGTTAAACTAGAAACAGATGATCAGTATAACTCCAGAAAAAAGATACAGGGCCTCACATTCAAGAAATGGTCTGGTGTTATCTGTCATCACTAGGATAGTGTGACCAAGCTGTTCATAATCCCTAATGTAGGGAGAAGACCTGTATTTCAAATATCATAAAGGATCAGGTCAAATATTTATTAGTCCTGCTAATCAATATTGATTATAATTAATATTGATTGTATTGTCCAAAAATGCTTTTGTTATTATTGTTATTCTTGTTGGGTTTCTTAGTTTGTTTGATTTTCCCATTGGGCTCTGGATTTTACAATTAAGAGTTCATTTCTTGGTATGTTCTAGAATTCTAGGCTCTTGCTTTTCCTCATGATTGCACTTTCAGAAGCAGAGGTAGAAGTAGGTGGGAGGAGACCTGGACAAAGGTAAACTGACCTGCCCCTCATCTGACACTGTCAGGAGAAGGACGGAGTCATGTGTAGGCTCTATGCTGCAATATCTTTGGATATAAAAAAGTAAACAACTAGAATCACAGTGAAGAAATTAAGCACAGGGGCAAGTCTGAAAAGTGAGAAATAGGCATTCCCAAATAGAAAAGGTCAATGGCATCGGTCTGGAAAACAATGTAGCTGGTTATCTTTAAGCTAGGGTCTTGCTATGTTACCTAGGCTGGCCTTCAGCTCTAAGTCCTCCAGTATCATCATCCAGAGTGCTAGGATGATGCCTAGCTTAGACACTTGATGTGATTCTAAACCCTTTCTTCTCTATTTGACTTAGATGTGACAAGGAGACAGAAAGAGAATGGGAATGGTGTGGGGACAAAAATGGTAAGAACATGGCTTTTGGATCATTTGATAGTTTTTGAAGCAAAAAAAAGTATGAATGTTTTTAACCTACAGAGACATGAATATTATAAACAAAAGGATGATCAAGAAGCAGGCAGAGCAAAAATGTGAATAATGAAAATGTAGACTCCAATGTCTGCTGGGGCTGACTCCAGCACATTGGCTTTTCCTGCAAATGGTTTCCTCTGCAGGTAAGAGAGCCTTGCCTAGGACTTTGTTCATGGGTCTGTTAGCAGAGATTTAGTGCATAAAGGTGTTCAGTGGGAGGTAAGATCTATTTGTGTGGTGGTAAAGCATTATTGTTGGCATGCCCTAATTGTGTTTGCAGTAAAATTGAAGGCCATTACAAGTGGGAAATCAGCTGAACGAGCATAAATAATTGGTCAAATGAGAGACTGCGCAACCCAGTTGGCAACATTGTTTTTGTGGTCATTGGTACTTAGGGAGTGCCTACTGGGTGCCTAGCATGAAGGAAGCAAAGGCCGTGACTCTGAGGGAATTAAGAGGCTGATTTCCTCAGGGCTGTACTGTGCTTGGCTCCTCAATACCTGGTTTCTTTGTGTCCATTACTATTGCACAAATAACCTTCAAGGATACAGGTCCACCCCTGCATCCTTCTTTTCTCCCTAGCCACCTGAAAACTTAATCCTATCCCACCCCCCATTCTGGTAGCTCTTAGCTCTACTGTGAGACTATTTCTGCCTTTAGTTTGTAGGGTGGGGGATGGGGAAGGCACTCAATATCACTTCTAGGATGCCTAAGGCTTTGTGCATTTGGCCTTGAGTTTTTGTCCAGGACATAAGAACCACTGCAAATCTTACCTTTAGCCTTGGGTACCTAGAGAGCTTCCAACATAAACCAGAGCCTCCCACCTAACAGCCACTTTCTATATTCCTGTTTCCTACCTCACATTCAGTCTGTCCATAAACCCTATTGTATTCACTCTACCTTCTACACACTCCAAATCCAGCTGCCTCTCCCAGACTTTAAACTTATTCTGTCTCTCCCGGAGTTTAAACTTATTCCTCTATTTAAACTATTATTGTTCTCCTGAGGATTACTTAATAACCAAGACTTTCACTTTTGCCCCAATCCCATGTGTATGTTGTACTCTGTGTGTGTGTGTGTGAGTGTAAGGTTAGCCTCATAAATTTTAGGAAAGTGCTCTACTAACTCTCAGACACAGGCATTAAGGAAGGCATGGTGACGGCTACAGCCCTCAGTTACTGATTCACCTGATCCCCAGTTCTTCCCAGATGAAGTTCCGATTGCTGTAGACACAATGTGGAGCCATCTTGGCTATGCTCTTTCCAAATACCTTCCCCAAGAGTCCATAATCTCTGTGTTACATGCTCATATGTTTTCATTTATCACATGAAATATATAGCTTGAAAAACAAACACCCCGCCCCCCCCTTCCCAGTCCATTACCGAGTGAGGGGAAACAGGAGCAGCCTTCTCACATTCAAAGATGGAAGATGCCCACTGATTATGCAATATAGCAAGATGAAAGGAACGCAAGGCCTGGACCCTGTGGAGCTGCCCCACTGGCTCTCATTCAGGAGAAATGAGTTTCCATTTTGTTTAAGTCTTTGTTACTTGGAGTCTTTGTTATTCACTAGAGCCGCTGGCTTCTGTCTCATGCAAGGATCATCTGCATTTTAAATGCTAACTAGGCACTAGCTACCACGTTTTACCTGTGTTCTCTCATTTTACCCCCACTAGAGCAAATGCATTTATTATTTCTACCTTGCTAAAGGATGAACTGATCTTGGAGAAGATGTCTTGGCTGTGGGGTCACAAGTAGGAAGTAGCAGAATTTGAGTTTGAAGCAAACCTGCCTCCTATGAATGCAACTTGAGCTGGGGAGTGGAAGGCAAGCCTGAGAGGCAGGAGGGATAGAGTGAGTTGTCAGTATAAGCTGCAGGGTAGTTCAATGCACCAAACATTTTCTGTGGTCCAGGTTGAATATATAAGTTACACATGTGTGTTCTTTAATCTGGAAGAAACATACAAACACACACACACACTGCCTCAATATAAATAATTCTGCAACTTGCTTTGCCATGTTATTGGAGCTTTCCATGTAGTAGAATGTGGATAAATATATGTTCATACTCTTGTGAATATCATACATGTGTGCATACCACCTCTTATGGTGGATCCTGCAATTTACTACTGGCTTCTAATTCAAAAAGGAAAATGTCGCAAAAAAACCTTATAATACACACTTTAAGTTAGGAAGTACAGTGCAGGAGATGATGTAATATCTTTTGAAAAAGGAAGTTCAGAAGATTGTGGAAAATATTACAAATGATATCATCCATACTGTCATGAGAGTCACATAATCTGAGTTAATCCTATAAACTAATCCCGCTAATCCTAAAGGCAAAAATTGTTATCCTATTGTAGATTAGGAAACCAAGGCACAGAAAGGTTAAAAGGTTTTCTAAAGGTCACACAGTGGAGAACCTTTCTACTCAACTGAGACAGAGGATGCAGAGTACCCTATTACCTACTTTTCAGTATGAATGAACTTGTGTGTCAATTCATATTTTATTTACTGTATTTTCTATAGGACAAGAATGGGGATTATATCTTAATTACAATAAAGATGTTCTTACCATTTCATTTCTGAAAGACATAAAAGCTGTCTGACTATGATTTAGTTAAATGAAATCTAGATGGCAAGGCTATCATCCAATGCTTAAAAGTAGCAAATTATGTGCAAGGAGAACCAAAGTAAAATGTGAAATGAAGTACTAAAAAAGGGAAAACCAGGCACTTTCTGAGAGGGGTACTTCTTATCTGCTGTACCTAGTTAGAAACCTGGAGTCAGAGCTGTGAGATGGGGTAGCTGAGGCATGTGAGCACTGAACAGTAGCACTGAGTGAGAAAAGATGGCAAGTCCAGCTTGTCCTGGGAAGAGGCAGGGTTCATAGCTCAAGCTTCCTGTTTCCTCTCCCTCTGCACTTGTGGATCTATCCTGGCATGTGAAAGTTTCCTGTGGATTTCCTTTGCATTTAGCTAGAGCAAGAGATTGTCCGTTCTGTGTTTTAATTAGAACTCTGAATAGTACCCCTACTTTTTAAACATTTCATTCTGACTGCATTCAGTATTGCTTCCAGAGACTCAGAAAGTGCATAGTTTTCACTGGGCACACTGTAATGAGAACAGTGTGTGTGTGTGTGTGTTTATGTGTATGTGTATATGTGTATGTGTTTAAGTGTATGTGTATATGTGACTGTATGTATATGCATGGGAGAGTTTGTGTGTGTTTACAGCATTATCTTAGCAAGAAACCACATAAAGATTACGCATTTTTGTTGGTAGACTCAGGCTTAGTGAGCCCAACCTCTTCATTCACATCCTGCTGCTTTTGTGTTCTAGCTTATCCAGCCATTAACGGGACCACTCATTTGTGGATGAGATAGTTAAAAACAAGGGATGATGCTTAGAACACCAGATTCTCTTGGACTGACTTGTGTATCATATAATTATTAAAATGTACTATAAAGAGTTGAATTTTACCACCCATAAGCCTAAAGTCCATGTCAACAAAAGCCCAAAATAACAAAGGAAGCTGATAGAAAATGACCACATACAAATTACCTAAGGCACTAAATAGAATTTGGAGAGAACTATTTTGTTAAGCCCTTCTGTAATTAAATATATGTAGGTCCACGCTTTTCTAAGGTTATTTCTATAAATGTAAAAATCTACAGATTTAGAACTTTGTAGTTTGGGCACATGGGAGGTTATGGGCCTCCAGAACACACACAATTACACTTATAAGCCCCGTGAGTCCCTAATGCAGTGTCAAGTGTAAATGTCATTCACCAGAGTATTCCTCAAATAGTTCTTTTCCTGAATGATTATATCTTAGAATCTTTTTAGTTAATGGATTCAGTTTAAAGTATCAATAAGTTATAAGTTCATTAAATATACCTGCCAAGCATCATAGCTTAGTGTAGCCTGCCTCAAAAGTCCCCAGAATACTGACATTAGCCTAGGGTTGGATCAAATCATCTAACATGCCTATATCATACTAAGCTGTTGGATGTCTCATGAACTGATTATCTGTATCTATGAAACACTGTAAAAGCAGTGTACTCTAAAGTAGCAGTTGTCACTCTAAGGATCCTGAGTAGTGGAGGATAGGGAGCTGGGGAGGGTGGCTGCCTCTGTCTGTTATTAACAAAGAGGATTATGCTGGATATTACGAGCCTGAGAAAGTGTTAAAATTAAAAATGTAGAGAATAGTTCCCACTGAGTGTGTATTTCTGTCTTGGCATTGTAAAGCTGAAAAGTAAAACAACAACAAACATTTCATAAAACCATATGGCAAACTGCTAGAAGTTGGAGACAATTTGCTCTGCTAAACTGAATTTGGGGACAAGGACTAAGATATGGACAGTAGCAGGTGGGGATTTTGGAAGCCACCTAAGTGCTACCAGGCAGGCTTTTCTGATGTTCCTTGTCCCCGGTTTCATACTGTAAAAGCTCTGGAATCTGTTCTAGAAGCCTTCCCTTCTTCCCCAGGCCTGCCTTACCAACCCTACCCAAAGTTTGTACTCTGGAATCCGTTCTAGAAGCCTTCCCTTCTTCCCCAGGCCTACCTTATCAACCCTACCCAAATTTGTACTCTTGCTGTTGCTGCTTTTGCTCTCCCTCCCAGCATCCATCTCAAAGGATTGTAAATAAATGTCTTTTATCTTATTTCTTCTTTGCGTAGCTTTAATTGTAGGTGGTTGTCGTTTACGGAGTCAGTTAAGCATTGTATTAATTATTTAGTCTCTTACTAAATACTATAGACAGGCAGCTTAAACAACAGAGATTTATTTTCTCGCAGTTATAAAGGCTGGACATCCATGACTAGGTTCCAAACATGGTAGCTCAGGCTCTGGGCTATACATGGCCACCATCTTAATTTAGATTCCTACAGCCTCTGCCTCCTGTGTCTACAGAGACAGGCAGAGTTTTGTCATCTTTTTCTTTTCTTACAAAGACACCAATGCCATCACAAGGGTCCCATTCTTAAAATCCCATCCAAATCTAATGATATACCCATATTCTCTAAAATCTATACATCCAGTCAAATTTGGGGTCAGGACTTCAACATAAGAACTGGGGCAGGGTACAATTTGGTGCATACTAAGCAATTTCAAATGTCTCAATCTAACACTTTCCTATGAAATTAATACATATTCATATGATGGATTTAATAGTAAAAAAATACGAGATTAAAAATAGTTCCAGAGGTAAATCTTCTACTTTCACATGAATGTATATTCCGTTCTGAGACTAGGCTCATGCCACTGTCATTAGCTTTTTTGACTTAACATTAATCCTGGGACAATTTTCCATGTCATTAATGTCATAGGAAACATTTTAAATGGCAGTAACACATTTCTGGGACATACATGGTTTTATCTGCATCTCCTACTTTTAAAAGTACAGATTTATAGAAATTGAGTTGCTAGGTCAAAGGGCATGAACTTTGCACCCCAAGCATCTTAAAATTTCATACCAAAACATTATTATAAACTGCTTCTTAGAAATTTAACAATTCCTGTTTTATCTCTCTTTCTCTCTCTCTTTTTTTTTTTTACTAATTTTTAGAAATTTGAAAAGTGAAATGCTTTATCCAATTGCCCTTCTCTTATTTTTTCCCTGGGTCATGAGTCTCCACTATCTTTCTAGAATTTTCTACAAAAATAAACTTGATTGTATTTCTTGCATGATAGAACCCTATTTCCCAATGTGCCCTCAGTCTGGAGAATGTTTCATCAGTCTTTCTGTAATCTTTTTATAAACAGTTAATTATTTTTATGTGTATGTGTGCATGCCTGAGTGTATACATGCGCAGCTCATGTGGGCAAGAGCTCACGAGGAGTCAGAAAAGGCGTTAGACTCCTTAGAGCTGGAGTGACGGGTGATTGTGAGCTGTCCTGTGGGTGCTGGGGACCAAAGGCGTGTTTCCTGCAAGAGCTGTAAGTGCTCTTAACTGCTGAACCATCAACTCTCCAGCCCGAACATTTTTGAATATAATTTCAATCTCACTTTTAGCCACTCTCTTCTAGTCTCCTCTTGAGTATCAATGAACCACTTACGGTTTCTAAGCTTTCTGTTTTTTAAAAATCACCGTTTACATGCCTGTTTGTCTGGGATTATTTTCCCCACTGGGTGCTGAGCATCCACAGTCTGTTTAAGGAGGAGGTACAGGATGGATGGGGATGTTCCATTTCTGGAACTGGGGGTGCTGTCCTGATAGCACTGCTGTAGACTTTCTCAGTATCGTCCCCAGAGAAGTGCACTGGGTCTTCACACAGCACACGTGCCTCTGTGCTCTCTAACCCTCTGAGTCCTGACATCTCTCCCCTCAGTAATGTCTTCTAAAGCAGCTTTCACGCACTCTTCAGCGACTGTTCTGTCTGAGTTAGTATTTATGCTCTCCATAATGTCAACAGATACTCTGTTGATCCTCACTGCCTGATTTCGTCTCTTCAAACAGTTCTTAAAGGCACCTGGACCTCTAACACCTGTGTTTGCATGTCTAGAATTATGGTGTTGCTTTGTTCTGGCAGCTCTTGTGTGCAAGTATCATTTGCATACCTTTTATTAAGTATTGGGTATCAAAGTGCTTTTGAAAACACAAAATACATTGGCAGTCCACAAAAGAATGCCACAGAGAAAGATAATGTCATGTGGTTGGAGGCCTCTGAGTTCATTGTTGTATATGAAAAGGAGTAACAGGAACCCTTCATTCATTGACTGAGAATGTATGGTAAATCCTCCTGTGTTGCTACTTATTATCTACATGCCTATTAACACTCAAAACGGAAGAAAGTTTTATTTCATTGTAGATGCTTTGATTGGCTGTTTCTGTACTATATTTACATGGTTTTAAATAAACCATCATAGAGACAGACATTTTCCAAGTTAAGAGTTCAGCGAAGAGCTGTTCAATGTGGTATGTTTGCTAAAAACCAAGCCTTTATTTATAATTTAAACTATTCAGGAATCCCCTTTGTCTTAGCATTGTTTGCTGTTGCTGTGATAAAATGCCTTACAAAATCAAGTTAGTTGAGAAAGGGTTTGTTTTGGCTCATGGTTCCAGCTTATAGTGTGCTGTAGCTGGGAAGTCTTGCTGGCAGGAACTTGGGTCAGAAAGTTATTCACAAGGCCAAGAGCGTAGAGAGTGAACGCATGCACATTTGCACTCATCTGCCTCTTTGATATGACAGGCATGCACTGATTTGCGATTTTCTGAGTAATTGATGGGATTTTATAAGTTATAGATATGATGACAATTATGAAATACTGCAGCAATCAGGAAGTAAGAGTGATCTTAAAAGTCATCTGTGGAGATTTCACTTAATGAAAGTGATAGAGAGATCTGGGATGATGGCTCAGTGGTCAAGAGCACATACGGCTCTTGCAGAGGACCCAGGTTCCATTCCCAGAACTGACTTTGGGAGGCTCACAAATCTCCAGTTCTAGGGGATCAGATGCCCTCTTCTGGACTCCACAGGCAGTACACTCATAGTCACACAGGCACATAGACATTACTAAAAAATAACATAAAATAAAAACCCAAACTCAAAAAACAAAAGAAAGTGGTAGAGCCCAATGTAAGCAGATATGACATTTGTTGTTTGGAAAGTTACCCCTTGTGTTGGAGAATATTTCAGCAATACACAGAGCTACACAGAACACACCCATCTCTTCTCTCACAAAATAGTCCTTCACATGCTTGAATTCTCTTGTACCTCTTGTATTCTCTTTTACGGACTCAGTATCTGCAGTTCTTTGAAGAGTACAGTGAGCCCCATGCATCTTTTCTTGGCTGGTAGAGCGAAGACTAGCCTGGCTCTAGGTCTGAGAATCCCCAAAGACCAACACAATGGGAAAAGCCTAAGTTTGATAGCTGAGATTGTCAGTTGGTCAGGATTCCTTTGGTTGAAAGAAATAAACCTAATTCAAATCAACTCATGCAAGAAGAAACTCATATAGCCTGCAGCTGTGTTCTGGGATGCCGTACCTGCTGCTCTCTACCCCTCTCTTGACTCTGCTTGCCCCTGCTTGCCTTAACCCCTAGGCAGGGAAGGTAGCCCACTGCCTGTTATCATATCAGAATGATTTAAAAGATCTCTGTGGCAAAACACCTGAGGAGACTGGCTTGGCTTGGGCTAGTTGTCTTCTCAGAAACAATCATTTCGTCCACATTGCATGCAGGATGTGGACGACATTGTTTGCTGTGACTATTTCTGCACTATTTCTACTTCGGCAGGAACAACAGTGGTCATCTCCACTACAGCCACCTAGATTGAGGTTTACTGTTGGAAAAAAGTAAGATTTGGTTTTCCTTGTGAGGCAGTATGTGTACCAAGTTACTTAATGAAATATTCAGAGGCAACGTTTCAAGCACTGAAAACTAAAATGCAGGATAAAAGTTGTTTTTATTTTATTCTATTTTTTTTTTACAGTTTATTCATTATGTATCCCAGTTGTAAACCCCTTCCTTAACCCCTCCCAACCCCACCCTCCCTTCTTCTTCCCCCGATCCCCTTCCAAGTCCACTGAAAGGGGAGTTCTCCTCCCCTGCCATCTGCCCATAGCTTATCAAGTCTCATCAGGACTGCCTGGATCCTCTTCTGTGTCCTGGCAAGGTCACAGTGCCAGGGGAAAGTGATCAAAGAGCAGGCAACTGAGCTCATGACAGAGGCAGCCTCTGCTCACCTTACTAGGGAACCCATATGGAGACTAAGCTGCCAATTGGCTATATCTGAGCAGGGGGTCTAGGTCCTCTCAGAAAAGAATTTTAAAGAAGAGGAGGAGGAGGAAAAGAAGAAACAGGCAGAAGGGTTTCCTTTTTATAATATGTAGGCAATTTTCAACTCACAGTTGACCTAATGGTATTTTGCACAGCATTAAGACTCAAGCTATATTTTTTTGAGAAGCTGCCTATAATGTACTTAGGGTAATGGTTTTCAAAGTCATTTTCCCCATAAGTGCATATTACATAGGTTTATAGTACACTGCTTCTTGCTTCTGTGTTTGAGTTACACACATCCGTGTTTAACGCCAGGTTATACATTTGTTGCATTTCTAAATTGATTCTGATGGCAAAGATCCCTTGCTGTGAGACTCTTCTTTATGATAGCGGAAAACCACATGGAGGGATGGAGGATGAGCTAGATTAACATCATACAAATCTGATTAACAGTGGCTGCTCTGTTCCAAAGGTCAGGTACACTCAACGAATTTGCTTAGAAATTATTTTGTTTATTTTGTGGGCATATATATCATGAGCTTTCTAAAGGTCAAAAGCAGAGTTTGTTCTTGGATTCTACAGCAATCTGATTTCCATTTACAGTACGCTTTAGTGACCCTAACTGTAGGAGCAGGGCCAGTTAAGTCATACTTCTAGTTTGCATTTTTTTTCCCATGAGGAAAGTCCGTGCCAGGTGAAGGCAGTGCAGATATAATGTTTTTTTTTCCCCTAAATTACTTTTATTTGCAACTAAGTTCATAAGAGAATGCTATTTATAAATGACATCTGAACTCTGAATGCTGGTTTCATTCCCATATTCTTTTCAAAGATGTAGAAACATCTTATTCAGCTAATTTCTTACCTGAAAACCGGAGCAAAGGTCAGAAGAACTAGGACTCCTGGGTTTTATTAGCATATACCTGGAAGGGGTCAGGAATCTTCATTAATTAGTGTTTATAGAACCACTCTACATATCATAGTGAAGCAGCTCTGATCAATTATCCAGTCTTCTTTACTATTTGAAAAAGATCAGTGGGCTTCTTAAATACATGAAACATTTTTCATTAATTATTTTAAATGTTTTCCTGCTTACCATATGTACTTTACCAAGATTAAAAGAAAAGCTCTCAGAGTATTTTGTATTCATGCTCATTAACATTCCAATGGAATAACAAACCTCAAAATGATTCATGTATGAATCAGTGAGGCATGGCTAATTACAGTTTTCAGCCACACAGCCAATAACATTCACCATGAAATGTGGTGTCTGTTAAATACATCTCTCTGAATTTTTTTGTTGGAAAAAGAGTGGTAAGAGATAAGAAGGTTTCAAATTGCAGTTTTTAAATGTGTAAATATTTTAGGAGATTTTTACATTATAAATATCTTTTATGCGAATATTTATCACAAACATGACATCCTGTTATCAAAACAGAAAAAAAAAAGCCCTGGAGATTTGCTGTAAAAAAACAAACAAAACAGAATAAAACAAAGCACCACAAATCCTGAGAATGGACCACATTTTAGAATAAAATGGAAGAGAGTTCTTGGGACATTAGTTAATATTACTTAGAATTTATGTAAATTTTCAAAGAAAACTTTATGATGAATTTGGTATATAAATTTCATCTTCCTTACAAACTCATTTTTACTCTGATTCTCTCTTATATGGAACCATACTTAAAAATACAAAATTCTGAAAAAATTCTGAAAAGCAGAGTACATAGTAAAAATTGAATAGCATACTAAAACACTCAAATTTAGAAATTGTATCATAATCCATGTTCAAAATTGTTTCTGAGTCTGGAGAAATAGGATTAGGAAAGTGCTTCACACACACACACACACACACACACACACAAAGATGGACCTGAGATCAGTCACTGGATCCCATGCAAACATGTTGTGTGTGGTGGTGAACGCCTGTGATCCCTGCTCTGGTGAGGCAGACACAGTCGCTGGATGTCGCTCACCATTGACACCAGCCTATGGGTGAGCTTCCAGCAGGTGACAGATCATTTCTCAAAACCAATCAAAACAAGGTGATGGAACCTGAGGAATGGTCACTACCTCCATACGCACAAGCACATACATACACATGAATCTTCTCACATGTCTGCAGTCATGAATACACACATATACACACAGAAAAGGAAAAAAATCTTTATTTTTTATTGAAAATGTTTTGTTAGTACTATCTATCTTATTAATTTATTTTATTGATTAATACCCAAAGATTACTTTAATAAAAACCTTGATGTCCTCATTAAACATTTTAAATTTGTATCATTTCAACAGAAGAGTGATTAATACATGGTTTAAAAAAGTTCAGCAGTTTTTAAAGAAAGACTCTCATGATGTCAGTGCTGCCTCAGACTTCCAACTGTTCTTCAGAATCAGGCGTGATTCTCTCAGGAGTTCCCTTGCCAGTGCAAGCACAGATCCATAATTCTGAAACTTAACAACAACAAAAACCCTCTCTGGAACCGAAAGAGTCACCTGAAGTAAGTTCTTAGAGCATTTGCTTGTTATTTCTGTGGGTTGTTCTGAGGTAATGTTTGCTGACAGGATGCTGTCCCAAGGCTATGTGAGCAGAGTGTACCAGATAGTACAGGCATATGCTTGTCTACAAACTTATCAGTTTCCAAAATACACCTGCTCAAAAGCTTTATGTGTGTGTGCGCGTGCACAATACCTGATCCTTTTAGGTTTACAAAATGAATATTATATACCCACTGCCTGGCAACTACGTTTATAGACTAATTTAGTCTTTTGCCTTAAGACCACACCTCTGTGTCCCTTTCACTTCATCTCCTATAATTTTGCTTTTCACTGACATGACCTCTGATTATTCTTCCATCGTGCCACGCTTGTTTGTATCATAAAGACTTTGTATTCCTGCTCCCTCTCCCTGGAATTTTCTTCCCCAGATCTTCCCGTGGATTGTCCCCTCATTTCTTCAAAAATCATACCTCTACAAACAGGCCTTTGTTCAAATGACACATCTTCTGAGAGGCCCTCTCTGATTACCCCATGTGATGACCATTGGAATGGTCTGTGTCATGTCTGTGTGCTGTTTTCTTGAGTGTTGCTGGTGTGGGAGGGCCCAGCTCACTGTGGGCAGTGCCATCGCTGAGCATGCAAGACTGGACTGAGTAAGAAAGGGAGTTAAAGAGGCCAAGGGAAACCCCCCAGGAAGTTAGCACTGTCTTCGTTCCTGCCTCCAGCTCTTGCCTTGGCCTCCCTCCAGGATAGAGGGAACCTGCACCCTGAAGACTAAAATAAAACCTTCTCTTCATGGTCACAGCAACAGACAACGCACTACAACAGCCCTCTCCTAAAGAAATACAGCTTTTTAATTTTTAGGAATTGTTTTTAATGGATTTTTATCCCCTTGAATGATGGAATGCCTTTAACGCTGTGGTGAACCTGGGGCCATGTGTTTGGATTCATCATTTCTTGAAAAAGAGTGATGAGAAATCACAGCTGATCTCGGGCCACCCCAGTGCGATCACAGCTAGGACACTGAGCTGAGTTATATGCACCTTATGTTCTAGGTAACTGGGAGATGATTGCAAAAGATGGCAGTAAGAAGGATTAACTGTGGTTATTTATGAGGCATAGTTAGAAAGAGACAGCGTGCATATGTTCTCTAACTATAGAGAATATACTGAGCTCTTAAATATCTAATGAGCAGATCTACACAAGGAATCCATTTCACTTAGAAAAACAAAAGAATAAATAAGATGAAACGATAGAGAGAATGTGGAAAATATGAACAATAATTAGGATGTCAAAAGATAGTTCTTGCTCTTACTAGCAACCAGATTTTTCCTGACAGCAAGAAAAGCTCCATGGTTACAAGCTGAGGTGAAGAAGACTGCAACACTTCAGGTCAGTTCAATTTCCCTGTATCTCTATACTTTGCATATAAGAACAAAACATTGCTTTCCTTGTTTTAATATATTTTCATATTTGCTATATATTTTCCAAATAAATCTTCTCAGAATGCTTGTCTGAAGGTGTAGTTTATGACCTGTAACATATGGCTGAAATGAATTATGCAGAGGATTGAACTCTTTGACTGCTAATGACTGCTTAGTTTTGAGACTCTTTCCATAGTAAAGATGTCTTTGTAGGTTTTAGAAGCATGAAGAGGATGTTCTTGGGACTATAGTGTATGGCCCCCAGGCTCCCTACTTGGGAGGATAATCCTGTATTTGTTATAATGGTAGGGTAGCAGGAGGTTGTCTGGGCTCCTTTGCTTTAGGAGTCTTAATGCTACAGGGGGCTCTCCTAGCTCCTACATTATGGGAGCTATAGCATGCTGGGCTATAGCATGGCTATGGCGGCATACTTTCTCCTTGGTTCTTATTGAGGATGAAGTCCAACAGGAAGCTCTTGCTTCTCAGAGTTTGGGTTGTATTTTCAGGAGATAGAGGATAAGCAGAATGATACATAGTGACTACAATGTCCAGCGAAGCTGTTTGCTTTGAAGAGAAGCTGTTTGCTTTGAAGAAGCGCTAGGGCAGTGCAACTTACAGAACTTTTACACACACGTCTTCTAGGCCCACAGATCCCCCAGATCCCCCAACCCCCATAAAATGCTTGTATTTCTTTATGATCATGAGATAAAAAATGAACACATCTTCAGCAATATTTTCTCTAAGTCTTCTTTACCAATCTTTTGATCTTTTCCTCATGTGCCCTACTCACCATGCCTCCTCTTAGACTCTCCAACAGTTTTTGTTTCCCAAAGTTACTGTTTGGTTTGTATGCCTTCGTGAAGATTCTAGAAATGAAAGGCTATCTTAACTGTTCGTAGGATAAAGATACAAAGGTGAAGTAAAGTGGTGAGCAGCTTGGAACACACATGCATATATGCACACACATGGTATGTATCTACTTTATTATAGAACTGTTCTTACTCTGTTAGTCTCTATGATGTAGCTGTAGCAAATCCCTTTTGTTGCCCTGTCCTCTTACTTTCAATGGTGTGGCTCCTGTTTCTAAGTTTCTGTGTCCATTGAGGCCATTTGCATGCTTGACAACTCAACATAAAAGCCCTCCCTTTGACCCCTCCTCCCAAAAAAGAAATGGAGCAGCCCTGATAGACTGATGGGAATTGTTTCAACAACCCAGGTCTTTTGCTTCCCTGGTGGGACAACTCAATTCAGCAATCATTTGTAAGACCTCCCTATCCCCTCCAGTATGATAAGTTACAGTTGCCACTACAAGTAACATGATGGACAGGGCACTTCCCCCAAACCCCTTTGGCATGTTTTTTTCCTTACCTACTTCACTTCCCCTACTTCCTGTTCTCCTGATAGTTCCTGGAATTGCTGGTGTAATAAACAACTTTATGTTGAATATCTGTCTCAGGACCTGCCTCTGGAAAATCCCCAACAGTAGAATCAGTTTGTAGATTAGATTGCAACCTTCCAGTTGTTTGTCTTGGCACTTAGAAGTTCTGAATCCAAGACCAGTGCCACTTCCTGGTGTTCTTTATAAATGTACGCATTGCTGAGGGTCTGAGCTGACTTTTAATCCAGAAACATCCACAGCTGAACACCTATATCCACACACCTGTGCTAAGGTCTGTATTAGCTGTTTGCCAATGCTATCTATCACCATCATTAGGCTAACCTTACATCTTAAATGTGTTCACATTCACCTTTAAGTAGGAAATGTAATGACTATAAGCTGATACTACCTTGGTGTGTGTGTGGGGGGGGGGTTAAGTGTTAAGCTTTCTCACTTCCTATGGCCCAGTGATTTTATTCCACATTTAGTTTGGCACCGTTCTGCACAGTAGACACATGTGGTGAAATCTCTCATGCTGATCAGCTTGAGAAAAGCTGGGACTGGTGAGCCAACTCTATGCTCATAAAAGCTAGACAGAATTGTATCGTAGAAAATAAACCGAAACTGAGATTAGCGAATGCTAGGAAGGCTGGAGAGGGTTTCAATCCCCATGCACAAAATTAGTTTGCATACATATTGACCTGCATTCTTGCCGTTTGAACTGTAATTCTTTTCTTTTTTTCTTTTTTATTTTTATTTTTTGTAATTCTTTTCAAGTTCATCCTAATTCACATTTTTCCTAGTATCTCAGTGTTACAGGCATAATTTGACCACAGTCTAGTTTGACATTCTCTGACAGCCACACTTGCAAGGACATCAGTATTTTTCACCAGGGTGCTGTGTCCACCTTGCTACTCTGAATGAAGGTTTAAGTTCAGAAAGGATGAGCGCTTTGAGTCTTAGTGAAATTACCTGCCTGTAGTGAAAGAAAAGCTGAGCCACAGAGACTAAGGACAGATTTTAGGGTTTGTCCCAGCATTACTGCTACTTGTTTCGCTTTCAAGACGTTAAAGAAGACCACTAGCAGACACCGTTCTTTCCTTTTACTTAGATTTCAGAAAGAATGGAAGAAAGAGGAAGGGGGCATCGCTAAGAAGAGAGAGCACTCTGTGGCAGTATAGCCCCTGCTGAGGAGCTACATGGCCATGTGACAGTCATGTAGATGCTCTACAACTTGCAACTGGGTTTTTGGGAAAATTAAGGGTTTCTTTTTGTTTGTTTTGTTTACTCTTACATTACTAGACCCAGAACATGTTTAGGTTCAAAATTGCCTAAGTCAACGATTTCTCCAGCACTCACATGACATCTGGTATGGAATATATTGAGGAGATGATTTTGAATTAACATGGAGAAGAGCAAGCATAAAAGACCCATGGTGATCAGAGATGAGTTTAATTGATATGCACGAGAGATAGGAGGAACAGAGGAAGGTCATCTCTAGATATCATTCAATTATTCAAAACTTATTTTCTATGTTTGCCTCATTGTCTCAGTCCCCTAGGTGTAAGAAATTCCGTAGCCAAAGAAAAATCTACTTCTGCAAGGTCTTGTATCCTGGTGGAACAGTAAAAAACACAAATAAAGTAACTTGCAGTGCTTTTATGACAAGGGTCTAGTTGAAAACCATTATAAAGGCGGAAGATAACGGCGGGGGAAAAAGCGCGGGAAGACTGTGACGTGATTTTGTTAGGATGTCAGGGAAGGCCAAGGGTAGCCATATGCTGGATCAAGTAAGGACTTTGGGAACGTGTTCTAGGGGGTAAATACAAAGGTCTTAAGGAAACAAGAAGGAGCGGGGGTAGGGAGGATGCACACAGTTAGCTCTTTTAGATGGAAAGCAAGCAAACGAACAAAGCAAGCTTTCATTTCAAGAGAAAAAATTCCTTTCAAAGGGGAAATCTCACCTCAGACACTCTTCTACTCTAAGAATTGGTGTTACTGCCATTTGGCTTCCATTGGTACAGGTTGTCTCGTGCTTTTCGCCTATTGGCTCCCGCGCCTGTCTCCAGAGGAGAAGCCATCTTGGCTCCCGCCCCTGCCGCAGGGTGGTGTGGGGATTGTAGTCCGTCCCGCTTAATTCTGCTGTGGGACTTACCCTTCAGCTCACAGGTCCACCCCACTGGGGGCACTCTCAGACGGTGCTCCTGTCCCGCACTCCGCCCTCTGCCTTTCATTCCAGACGCCAAGATCTTGGAAGGTAGGGGCGTGAGAGGCGAGCCCAAGTGGAACAGAATGTGGGGCGCGGGCTGGGTTTCGTCTGGTCAGTACCTCGGCGGCCGGCGGGGCGGGGACAGGCCAGCGCCGCTCGCCTAGCAGTGGCCGTCTGTCAGGAGGACTCACCCACCTGCCGAGACTGCTCGGGACGGACTCAGGCTCCCCAGCTCTTGAGCAACCTGTTCTAGCCTCAACCCGCCCTTCGCGGTAAACTGAGGCAGGCGGTTGCGCCTGCGGGTCCGCGAGGTGTAGTTGGCTGTGGCTACTTTTGGATAGTTCTTCGGTTCCATAGAAAGTTTCATAGTGGCAGGAACCCGTGTTAAACATAATCCTAGCTCAGGTGTTCCCAAAGGTCTGAACAGGTGCCAGGGCAGCTGCAGAAGAGGGCACACAGGAAAAGAACACGCATTTGATAAGTTCGGACATACAATAAAGAGAAACAAACCCACACGAATTCCCTGAATTGCGAGAACTCGTCACCCCACGAGGTTTTCGTGCTTTTTTAGTTTCATACGCGGGTATTGGAAGCTGTAACCATTTGCAAAAGAAGGTCGGTTGCTGGAACTTGAGCCACCTTGCCTCTGCCTGTGACCCTGGACCACCAGCTCAGCGGTCACATGCGGATAAAAACCAGCCTAATACTCCCTGCTTAAATGGCCCAGAGAAGCTGCCTGAAGCTGTACTCAACACTGAGACCGGGCTCTCGAATGTTTGTCATTTGAAAACTGCTTATTCTCGGTCTCAGAAATGTGCTGAAAATACCAAATGGTTGTTTTAGACATACGCTAATCAGGGGTGGGCCTGTTCTTCTGAGTGCAGCCCTGGAGAACCTGTGCTTAAATTGTACCTGTAAGCTCCTGCTCAGACTCCATTTCACGGCTCAAGAGCTTTGCTGTGGAGGCTTCTGGGATTTGTAGTCCCACCTATTGCACCCTAACGGCCTGGTACTTTAACTCCCAAGCTACAATTTGGCCTGACGAGATGTCTTCTGGGAATTGAAGTCTCACTACAAGAGTCCATAGGAGCTAGCCCCCTCGTTTAGAACTACGACTCCCACATGCCCGACCTTCTTGGCTGTCTTCTTTGTCCACCTGCTGAATTATGCTGGGAGTTAAGAGAAATGTTCAGTGAAGATTTCCCCCACTTTTTTCTTTTTTTTTCTGATTGCATATGCTATTCAAAGCATAAGATATAATTTTTGTTGTTGTTGTTAAAGCATGCTCACATGGTCTCTAAACCATTCTATAGCTCCCACAATAAAAAAAGCTGGAAAAGAAGGTTGTCCATGGTTTCACAGATGTATTAAGATTGGGCTATATATTTTATTGCATTGTAGAGTCAGTTATAATTTAATTTCCCTTAAAGCGACATGGTTGAGATAACTATTTTTGAATCCATCGAACTGATTAGGGGACAAAAGGTGAGAAAGTTAAGCAACTTTTCAAGTTAAGCCAGCTGGATAAGAGAAGCACTGGAATTGTAGCGCCTTGTGTCTGAGAATTTCTTCCTACCAAAGGACCCTACCTCAGAACTCAGAGACTCTGGTCGATCTGGCTATTAGAATACAAAACCGTTCATTTTGCACAATGATGGGTCTGTAATTAGACACTAAATACTAGCTCTGCAAACCCTTTTGAGATTACTTAAGTCCAAGGCAAAGATCTTGGAACAATTGCTGGGAGTGAAGTTTTCAAAGTTGTTAGATATATACGGCCTGACAGCACAGTTGTCTCACCAATGAGGGAACCGGCTCCATGAGGCAGAGCCGGTTGCCTGACGTCACACTGTCACTTTATGTCAGAGCTGAAACGCCTCCTCAGCATCTTCTAACAGCAACAAGCTATCAGGAACAGCTTATGTGTAGCTATGTACATAATGCTGTCCTCCTCACTCCCAAGATTTGTTCTTTACAGGCCACACACTAGGGCCAGTTCTTGTAGAAGTCTCTTTTCTAGCTGGTAAAGTTGTCCTATTTCATTAATTGAACAAATGTTTTTTCTGAGCATCTTTATGTGCTCATCTCTTCAGGTGGGAGAGGTATTTAAAGGACAAGTGCCCAGTGTGCTAGAGCTGGAAGGGCATCGGGTCCATTTCTGTCATTTTCAATATAGAAATAAGTGAGCCAGCAGCCTTCTTCTGATGCCTCGGGTCAATGGGAAGTGGTTCCTGAGGTCTCATTGAGCAGCATGTAACCATCAGGCCGTGCTAGCCTCCTCTTGGAGACCTTAACCCCACATCATTCCTATCTGGTGCCATGCTTCATGAATGCTTTTATGTTCTCACATTAATTTGTATGTACAAGCAGCTTCAATATGTTCCATTTCTATTTTCGGTGTTAGTTTTGTTTTGGTTCCCAATCCTTTTTTTTGTTCCTCCAGAGATGAGAGAATGAGGGTGTGACGCTGTTTTTACATTCGCAGATGTCACAATCTAACACTTTGCTGTAAGGTATTGGGAATGTACATAAGATGTGTATGTTACACAAAACATTGCTTTGAGAAGACACGCGGGCCCTTCAGTTATGTATTCACAGGTATGTAAGCAAGCACCTCTCACCTTTTCCGAGTGAGAGCTGATTTCTGGATAATTAGGTAATGACATAGCAGCTCAGTAAATTATTGGCTAAACATTCAGAACAAGTCAGTATGCAAAAGGTTCTTCCCGTGAACGTCTGTGACCTCCAGCACTCACCCAGTGTGGGGCTGGCATGTATCACGAAGCACTGCTTGGCCACCCAGAAGATGCTGAGAGCGTGTCTGTGGACTTGCATTCATTAGTGCCCTGAGCTCTGCTCCCATAGCCTTTTCTGCAATCTCACTTTCTCTTTTAACGGAGAAATGCAGCTTTGGGATGTAAGACGTAGGTTACGTTACTTTCGATATGAACATGGCAGAGAGAGAAATCCCAGCCTCTGAGGTCATCTTCCAAAGGGCTATATGTGGACAAATCCATGTGTTTGACTTCTCAGATGAAACAGTGATCCAGATAAGAGCAATACATGCCAGTCACGTGATGTCTTGGGACTCAAACCCCAGCTGTTTCTCTGAGGCTTCTGTTAGATTTCTGTTACCTCCCAATAGCCTGTAGGTAATAGATAAATAATATGTCCTGTTTTGTCGTTGTTAATATAAACTTGGTGGTTTTATATTTGTCCTTGTAGAATAAGAAAAGCAGGCCAAAATACTTAAAATGCAAAGTTTAATCACTCTTGAAGACCCATCTTGTTAGCCCAGGGACATTCTTAAGGGGAAGGAGATGGTAAGTTTTTGTGTAAACATTGCCTGTTGAGAAGTCGCTGACCCAAGGTTCCACATAGATATTAAACTTCAGCTGGAAGGCAGCTGGCTCGTGTCCCTGAAGCCTTCTGTCTACGTGTAGAAAGGAGGAGAACCTATCCCAGGATCCTCAGGGTCAAACACAGGCAATTGTCCTCCAGCTGGTGGGTAATTCAGGGGCAACAGCCAGGGACTTGTTTCTAAAGTTGATAGTATTGATAAAGACATTATCTTCTCTGAGGGGACAGGATGAGCTGGGGTTGGATGGAAGGGGAGGAGGTCCTCCCCCGTTGGTGGACTTGGAGGGGGTGGGGAGGAGATGAGGGAGGGTTGGGGAGGGTGGGAGGGAATGAGGGAGGTGGCTACGCTTGGGATGCAAAGTATCTAACCTGTGATTGATATCAAAAAATAAATTAATAAAATAAATAAAATTTTAAAAAAGACATTATCTTCTGTTACTCAGTGATAGAGAAGGAGAAACAGATGAGGATCACAGCCAAAGGGAGAAGAGTAAGCAGACAAAGGAAAAGTGGAGGTCTTTAGCATTCTAAACACTGAACACATGCATAGAGCTTGCTCCTGGCTCCTCTAGGCCCAACACTATGTTCCAGTTGTAAAGAGGAAAGAATGTGACTAACAGGGCGATGATCATGGGGGTGAGGGATGGTATATTCTAGATACAGGTGAGAGGAGGAAGAAAGGAAAGGAGGAAGTACTGGGGTTTGGTGAGTAGGATGGAGGCCTGGGCACACAGGAGTGACATTCAGTGACTGAAGAGGGTGACAAAGTGAGGCTGCAAAGGCCAGTATAGAAGACTGTGCTGACTTATTTCTGTCACTTGACACAACTAGTACTATCTGGGAAAAGGGAACCTTAACTGGGTAATTTCCACAGATTGGCCTGTTGACCTGTCTGTGGGGGCATTTTCTTGATTAATGATTGACGTGGGAAGACCCAGTATACTGTGGGTTTTACCAGCCCTATTCATGAGGTCTTATGTTAAATAAGGAAGAAGGCTGAACAAGCCATAGAAAACAGGTCAGTAAGCATAATCCCCCTAATGTCTCTGCCTGTTCTGACATCCCCTCATGAAGGACTGTAAGCCTCAAGATAAACCCTTTCTTCCCTATGTTGTTTATTACTGGAATAGAAAGAAAACAAGGAAAAGTGGTGTTATATACAGTCCAGCATTTACAGGAGTTTTGAACTTTATTCAAAGGACTTTGGGGAGCCCCTGAGCAGTCTCTCAAGTGGGGAAATAAAATGTTTTTGTATTTGTAAAAGTATAGATCAGATGTGCATAATAAAACAGTGGCAGGCAGTTGTCAATGTGAAAAAGTTCCTGCAACTGGACTTGCTGCCTCCTCCTCCTGACAATTTCATAATACACTCACACACATACATACACATATTTGATGAATTTTGGTCATTTTTACTCCCATTACAATCTCCTACTGAAATCCCCTTTCTCCCAACAAGTCTCTCTCCCCTACTTTAATGGTGTGTGTGTGTGTGTGAGAGAGAAAGAGAGAAAGGGGGGGGGGCTTACTGAGTTTAACATGGTGATTTGCATGAGTGTGAGGGATATTTGTTAGAACATTGGCAGCCTATCTGCTTTACCACTGAAGACAATGATACCTCATCCCATAGCATACATTAATTTCCAAAAGTTCTCTGAGGTCTCATGAAACCCTCATGAAATGTTGAAATGTTGATGAGTCCAATCTTGTGAGGATCATATGTAGGTAATCACATGGGTTCATTAGGGTAACAGCCATGTCTTATCTGGATGATTTCTTTCTGAGGCACCAATTCTTTCCATACCCCACTCTACTGTGATATTACCTGAGCCTTGAAGGGGTGGTATATAGACCTGTATTTATTGGACATTTGTGTGCATCATATGTCCTGCTAATTTAAGAATGTCGCTTCTGATTTGGTAGATATGGAGTGGACCGATAAACCTGTCTTCCTAATAGGCTCTTACTGCTGCTTTATGGACTGTACTCTGAATGACAAGTCTTTAAGCAGTTCTTAGGCTTCTGTGTGAGAGCTGAGATGAGGGCACGGGTGAGGACAGACCCTGTCTTAGTTGCTTTTCTATTGCTGTGACAAAAGACTGTGAGCAAGTCAACTTAGAGAAGAAAGCATTCAATTGAGCTTACAGATTCAGAGGGTTATAATAGCAGAGCATGGCAGCGAAAACATCAAAGAGCTTACAGCTTGATCTACAACCAAGGGGCAGAAAAAGAACACTGAAATGGTGTAAGTTCTTTGAAACCTCAAAGCCTATGCTCAGGGACACATCTCCTTCAACAACCTACAACCCCTAATCCTTCCCAACGTCACCAAATGTGGACCAAGTATTCAAATACAAGCACTTATGAAGGTCATTCTCATTAAAACTCTCCCAGGCCCTAAGAACAAAGGACTTCAATTTTTAATGTTGGTCCTGCTGTCCATTTGACTCAGGGCAAAGTGTTCTGGTCTCTCTCAGCCTTGATTTCTGCGTGACCCTAGTAGCTGTCTTCAGTATTCATTAGCTTTTCATTTCACTCTTGTTATTCATAGTGGTAAAAATGTAATAAACCGAGCATGGTGGTATGGATCTGGAGATTCAGTCATTATCGGGTAGAGGTAGGGGGATTGTGAGTTCAAGGCCAGTCTGGGCCACACAGTGACTTGTAAGCCAACCTGAACTACCAGGTTAGACACTGTCTGAAAATAAGTCAACTAACCAAAACTAAATAAATAAGATCACAACTTGTGTATTCTGTTTCATGTTTTTTTTTGTTATCACATTTTGAATATTGAATGGAATATGTTATCTTTAATTTGACTGTTTTAGCTTATGCGTCACATACCGTGTCTGGAAGTTGTCTGATCATTTGTATATATTTAAACATTATTAGTGCAGGAGAAATTATGTCTTTTCTTCATTTATCTTAGGCTCATGACTGACAGACTCCGCTTCCTCTCTACGGATTCCCCAACGAGAGACAGGTGAACAGCTTTTGAAAAGTATGCAAATTTGTGTGCTGTAAGTTTTGCTGGAATCTTTGTGACAACCTGAAGATGGGTAAACCTATCTCTCTTTACGCTAGGCTTGATGGAGCAGACTGACTCATGGTGAGCAGGATAAGATAAAAACTGTGTGGTGTAACGTTGAGAGCCTGAAGGAAGTAGAAGGCTTCAGATTCTTCACCATGACCCCATGTCTTCAGAGACAAGGATGCGTCTTTCCTCTGGGCGCAGGGAGGCTTCTTCTCACGAGGGTTTTATGACTTGTTTCATGGGAAGGTTGAAAATCCTTCCTAGATTTTATAACCTGCTTCAGGGGAGGAGAGAAAATGACAATAAAACTTTTTTTTTTCGATAATTTTCTCCCCTTTCCTCGGTTTAAGGTATTTTGGAGTGGCAGTCACTGAATCCCATCGTGGGAAGACAGATGTGTTTCAGACTTTGCAGCTGAGCCTCTCTGAAGTCAAAGGGAAAAAAAAAAATCGAAGATCCTTTCAGTAACATATTTAAGTTAAAACTTCATTATTAGGAAGGGAATTTAAGGCATAAGGACGGAGATTTTTTTCCTCCTTTCTCTAAGATTAATCTGTTTGTCTTGCTTTCCAGTAAGTGTTTTTCAGGGCTAGCCTCCATTAGCTTCCCCCACCCCCACCAGGGGGCTGGTCAGTCTCCTGCGGCAGATGCTTTCCCTGGCATGTGTTGTTTTTTGTTGTTGTTAAGTTTCTCAGGTGGCCCACAAGGTGTAGTTATGGAACTGGATATCTAGAAAGTAGAATTCGAAGGCTTTGGCAGTGGAGGTGGGGTGCATCCAAGGCCCTCCGGAACCTGTTGTGTTCCTCATCGCCGCCCTACGTTATGTCTCTGGCTTTGCTTGCCCAAGTCACGAATCTCCTCATGGGGGCTTTCAGGTTGGGTTCTCTTCCTGGTATTCAGTTTGTTTCATTCTTCATGAATGAAAAATTTAAATAAACAATTAATTGATTAAAGCCATGTTTAAATGAAATCTCCGGAACCCACGAGTGTTGGACAAAGGTCTAAAGGACTGTTCAGAAAAACTGCAAGCTTCTCTTACTAGTGATATTCTTTGTTTCTACTGCAGTTGTCTGAAATGCACAGTTCCTCAGAGCTTCCTTTTCTTAAATAATTACTCCCATTTTCCATTGTCAGATTAATTAAGATAATTTAATTAATATCTTTTTTTTCTGAATCATTTATATTATAGAGACGGAGGAGGAAGAAAACTTCCTCTCCCCTCTCAGGTCCTGCTTCTAGGGCCCTAAAAAGCAACGTAAAAAGGGGAAATTGAAGACGGGAGCTTTCTGTTATGTCTGTATGTGGAGGATTTTAGAGAAAGGACACTGCACAGAGGAGGGTAGCGCTGCCTCACGTACCTTGTGGAGGTAGAGCGGGGGAGGAGACAAGGGTGGGCTGGTGAGCTGGGAGAAGATGCCTGGGGAAATGGAGGGGAAATGAAGGTTGCTTTGGAAGGTTTGCTATGTACAGGGTCCCTCCTTTTGATGGGAGAGGGAACATCTTTACAAACACACCTCCTTTACAAACGGAATTTATGCCCTGCTCTTAGGTTGCTGGGGAGGTCCTGAGAGTCCTCCCTTCCCGGGCTGCTGTTCAGCAGCGTTGCACAAGATAGCCTCTATTCCAAGGTGGCATGTTTCGGGTCGAGGCAGATTCTGATCACTGCCAGAACCCTCTCTTTTTAAATCTTTGTTTCCCCTATAGAAAATGTACAAACTTATGTTTGAATATTTATATGTAAAACCTTATCAAGGGCCGAGAAATATTCACCGTGATTTTACTTGCCAGCATTTTCTGAGCCTCTCTGCTCAGTAGAGGGCTATTTTACAATGTAGTAGGTTTATTTTCCTGGTGTGTTCACTCCACAGAGAGACAAAGAAAATGCAGGGAGAGGAATGCTGCTGCCATTGGGCTTAATATTGTTAAACATCACATATTTCAGACACTTGGCATTTTGAAAGTTATGGCCTATGTTTCTTTTTAATGATGAATTAAGAATGAATAAAAGAGACAATTGAGAAACTGCTGAGGAAGTTCACAGAAGGTACAGTTGACTGTATTCTGGAAAGTGAAGACAGGTCCTAAGTCTGAGTGCTTATTATCACACACCCTTTGTTTTTTATAGGTCTGCCTATTTGTATTAGCAATCAGAATTCTATTAAAATTCATTGTATTTTGCAGTTTCTCACACTCACTGTTACTGGAGTTAAAAACCATCATAGATAATATTGAGGTGTCAGTACTCCCTTTGAGGTTTAATGCATGTGTATTTTAGTTGGAGGAGATTACAGCCTGTAGTCATTTAATCAGTGAAGTTTGTGGTATGTAGTAAGAACAAAATTTTCATTTTCTGCAAGGCTTGAGGTCTTCTTCCCATGTCTTCAGCTGAAAAAAAAACACCCACAAAAATAAAGCAACAACAACAGTAAAAGTTTGTCTTTCGATTCTGCATTACCCAAAGGATGGTATCCCCATTGTTTCAGGAGCTGTCTAAGCAGCGGCAACAAGATTGTGTGTACAGAACCAGTGTCCTTAGGACACAGGGAAGGAAGAAGTAGAGCCTGCTAAGAACCAGGCCTGTGCCAGCCCTGAAGCATGGCAATACCTGTGTAACTTTCTCAGAAGCCAGCCCACAGACAGGAGAGGTTGTGGGAGGAGGAGAGGACAGCAGGGAGAGGGACATGTGCTTGAATGATGACCTGTTGGGTGCAGCAGCAAGGAAAAGGCTTTGTCTCTTTAGTCATCTGTATAAATACAATTAAGCTGGCATGCCAGCTAGCACATCATATGAAAGAAGGTCTCATTTTCACTGAATTTGGCCCAGTGTTTGCATGGTCTGTTTTAGGGTATAGGATACACTTAATCATGTGGGGACATGATAGAGAGATGAATGGTTCTATTCCAGGACAGTAGAAACTAAGTTACAGTTTAGGTGTGATGCCCTTTCCCCAAAGGCTCCTATGCTATGGGATTGCTTATCAGGGAAGTGAGGTCTTGAGGGCTCTAACCTAATCAATGGTTACTTTTTTT
The DNA here is from genome assembly GCA_028658305.1 of Pachyuromys duprasi. Classification (NCBI taxonomy): domain Eukaryota; kingdom Metazoa; phylum Chordata; class Mammalia; order Rodentia; family Muridae; genus Pachyuromys; species Pachyuromys duprasi. The sequence goes on from CM053753.1 coordinate 7,936,122, forward strand.
TAAGATATATTTTATTTTTATTAATTTCAGTTTGTTCACTTTTTATCCCACCTGTAGCTCCCTCCTTCTTCCCCTCCCAAACCCACCCTCCCTCTTCTCCACCCATTCCCCTCCCCCAGTCCACTTATAGGGGAGGTCCTCTTCCCCTTCCATCTGATTCTAGTCTATCAGCTCTCATAAGGACTGGCTGCATTGTCCTCCTCTGTAGCCTGGTAAGGCTGCACCCCCTGAGGGGGAAGTGATGAAAGAGCAGGCCATTGAGTTCATGTCAGAGACAGTGCCTGTTCCCACTACTAGGGAACCCACCTGGACACTGAGTTGCCATAGGCTACATCTGTGCAGGGTTCTACATGATCTCCATGAATAGTCCTTGGCTGGAGTATCAGTCTTAGAAAAGACCCCTGTGCCCAGGGGTCTTTTTGGTTCTGTTGTTCTCCTTGTGGAGCTCCTGTCTCCTCTAGGTCTTTCTATCTCCCCCTTCTTTCATAAGATTCCCTGCACTCTGCCCAAAGTTTGGCTATGAGTCTCAGCATCTGCTTTGATACCCTGCAGGGTTGAGTCTTTCAGAGGCCCTCTGTGATAGGCTTCTGTCTTGTTCCCTGTTTTCTCCTTCTTCTGATGTCCATCCTCTTTGCCTTTCTGAATAAGGATTGAGCATCTTACCCAGAGTCCTCCTTCTTGATTAGCTTCTTTAAGTGTACAGATTTTAGTATGATTATCTTATATTATATGTCTACTATCCACTTATGAGTGAGTATATGCCGTGTGTGTCTTTTTCCTTCTGGGATACCTCACTCAGGATGATCTTTTCTAGTTCCCACCATTTACCTCCAATTTCATGATTTCCTTTTAGCTGAATAGTATTCCACTGTGTAAATGTACCACAATTTCTGTATCCATTCCTCAGTTGAGGGAAATCTGGGTTGTTTCCAGCTTCTGGCTATTACAAATAAAGCTGCTATGAACATGGTTGTGCATAGCCTGCTGAACAGCAGCCTGGGGAGGGAGGATTCTCAGGACCTCCCCAGCAAGCAAGTGGTATAGCTGGATCTTAAGGAAGCACTATTCCTAATTGTCTGAGAAAGCTCCAGATTGATTTCCAAAGTGGTTGTACAAGTTTACATTCCCACCAGCAATGGAGGAGGGTTCCCCTTTCTCCACATCCTTTCCAGCATGTGTTGTCACTTGTGTTTTTTATCTTAGCCATTCTGATGGGTATAAGGTGAAATCTCAGGGTCATTTTGATTTGCATCTCCCTTATGACTAAGGACTTGAGCATTTCTTTAAATGTTTCTCTGCCATTTGCTAATCAATGGTTTTATCTTTTGATAGACTCTTCATCTATTTCTGAGAGGTAGTGGGGACTTTAGGAGGTGGGGCCTAGCTAGAGGAGGAGCTTATCTGGTCCTTAGCTCCTTCACTTGTTTCTGTCTTTGCTTCCTGGTTGCCATCATGTGGAGAGCCTCCTCTGTCCACACACTCTTGTGAGTGCTCTTCTGCCTCACTATAGGCTCAGAAAGGCAGAACCAAGTGATCTGCTACCACTGTCTCAGAAACTGTAAGCCAAGCTATAAAGTTGTTGTTGTTGTTCCCAAAAACAGTGTCTCTCAGGTATTAATAACAGTTTCTAAAATATGACTGCTGGCCAGAGAGAGGTACCACGGCCCTTCTCCTGAGGCACTTAGGATCTAGTTGATTCTAACTTGTATCCAGGGCTGCAAACCTTTCCTTAGACAGCAAACTGTTCCTTAGAAAGCAGTGCTCGTGGTTTAAAATATGGAAAGAATGTGGGAACTATAATCAGGCTAGCTTCATAAGACACAGCAAATATAACACATGTTAAGGTTTTCAGATTTCATCATAAAATTTAGAGACTCTTTCTCTTATTTAGCTTAAATAGATCCACTTGAACATAATATCCATATAATTAACACAGATTGAAGGCAGTCCAGCTTGAGTTATGAGCCTACCACTTAGAATTACTCCAGTATCCAGAGTGAGGTATACTGTGACTGGCCAGGCTGGGAACATATTCCTACCTCTGACATGAGAGGTTTGCCCAAAGGAAGTGGGCATACCTCATGTGCACAGCTTGGGTGTCTGAATACAGAGATGGCCTGAGGCTCCTGGGGCTATAATACCAATAGGTGGCTACTGCAGTTTGAAATCCTAGCTCTGAAGTTCTTCTGGCTTAGAGGGCGAAAGAAAGGCCAGGCAGCTTTATCAGCCAATGGCCTCAGATAAAGCTGCAGCTGAGGCCCCCTCATGGCTCTGAAGAGCAGGGGATAAAGCATCTTCTAAGCTTAGGCTTCCTTTGGCCTCCTGAACTTCCAGGAGGCAGCAGGCCAAGGTTTCCCTGGCCTGGAGGAATTAGCTGAGCTTGGTTTCTAGCACAGATTGAACAGCTGCGGCCAACTCCTGTGGGTCAAGGGCTGGCTGGAGTTATCTGCGTGGGTCCCAGGGAGGCCAGAGCATCTGTGTTTTCAGCAGATGCTCAGTTGTTGCTCATGGTGAAGTCCCTGGTCCTCACTTGAAATAGCAAAGTTCTAGATCTTCATGGTGGCTGCGAGTTTATTGTTCTGTTTTAGTGGAATGAGAAAGAATTGTTTGGAGTTCAGAAGTCTATTTATCTCACCATCTATTCATCTGTCTCTGCGTGTGTCTATCTATCTTCATTATTGGTCAAGGACTGTATTGAACAAGTTGTTTCAATTTGCAGGTCTTATTCTCGGTAAGATGGATGTAATAGTACACACTTTATTAACAGGTCTGAATTTGGTGGTAACTGTGGTCCGAATCTAAAATGTCTCTGCAGGGTAATGTTCGGAATGTTTGGGAGGGTGTGGAACATTTAGGAGGAAGGCTGTGGCTGGTACGTTTACCCAGCCCCCGGTTCCGCTGTCACTCTTTGCTTCCTGCCTGCTGTGATGTAAACAGCCTTCACCATGAGCTTTTGCTGCTGTGATCTGAGATACCCTGCTTTGCCTTCCCTATCATAATGGTCTAAAACTGAGAGCCAGAATGAGTCTTTAAGTTGTTCTGTCGGACATTTCATTAGTGACGTACAAAAGTAATAAAATAGTAGAACGATACCTTTTTTGTTGTAAGCACCTGATAAATGTAATTATTTAAAAATATTTTTTCATTTTCACTATTTTGAGCTCAGGTATCCAGATACATTAAACAAACCATGGGTCTCACTGATCACTAGCTGCATGAGTTTGAACTTGTTTTATGGCTCAGGCTCAATTTCCTCATCTTTAAAATGGGGATTGTGAGGAGCATGGTGGCACATGCCTTTAATCCCAGCATGAGGCAGAGACAGAAGAGGCAGAAGGGGTAGGAGGCAGGGGCAGAGGCAGAGGCAGAAGAGGCAGAAGGGGTTGGAAGTAGGGGCAGAGGCAGAGGCAGAGGCAATTTCTGAGTTCAAGGTCAGCCTGATCTAAGAAAACCAAGGCTGCATAGAGAAACCCTGACTGGAAAAACAAAAAACAAAAAAAGTGTGGTGGGGAGGTTGGGGTGGGGGTTGTAATGGTAACTACTTCAGAATGATGTGAAGTTTCTGTGTGTGAGCTACTACGCTAGGTTTGGATGTACCACTCAGAGAGTTGTGGCAGAGATGGGAAATAAGTAGGCAGAAGATGTTACTAAAAACCCTTAAGTCCAGAAGGTCAAGCACACAGTACTGTGATTAAAGGGGAATTGGGTATCGTCTTTAAATAAAAAAGCCAGGTATATTGAGAAGATTCTTACACAAAGGATGAAGTGGATCTGTTCGTACCAATGTACTAACAGTTGGTAGAATGGTATTCTCAGCAGGAGGAAAAAGCCATATCAGACATTAAGAAGGAAAGAAATTGCCATGCTTAAAGGAGCCTCTGTGGCTAGTAAAGATTGACAGGGTGAGTAGTTGAAGCTCTCCATAAGCCCAGGCCTGAGATTGAGGCTTAGAATTTGGATAATGGTTCCTGGACCTCAGTGGTATAGGTGGAGCTTGCTTCCTCTTGTCTGGGCCTTCTTCATCTGGCACACTACCCAGCATCCTCTTCTAGACTTCTCTTTCTTCCTTGTCACTGGAATGTGAGTTTTACTCCTAGATGATGGACTGCCCTCTGTCTCCACAGGCTCCTCTTCTGTGAATGCACTCACTGAACCTTGAGCTCCATGTACATGTATAATCAAGGTGCTCTGATTTCTGTCAGCTGCCTCTGCTCAGTGTCTGTCCCACCTACTTCTGCCTCCTGTGGGGCAGCTCGTATGTCCCTCCTGCTCTGATTTCTCTGCCACATGGTCACAAACATCATGCAAAGGGCCTTGCTGGAGGGATGCAGTCGAATGGGAAGAGCAGGGTAGAGGGCACAACTGTTAGGAACTGATAGCTGAAGAAAGCAGTGATGTATTATTATGTTTTAATCATGCTCCAAGATGCACTGAGAAAAGAGCTTTCCAGCTTCCACTGGACTCTTCTAAGTAGCATGTCTTTATTCGAAAATTTGGAAAGCTGCTGCCAATGTGGAGAAGAGACCCAGTGCGCATAGTGGATAGAATCAGTAACTCGGTATTGACTGGAGTTTCCTCTGAGCTAGGTCCTCTGTAGTTTGCTCCCTGGACTTGTAGACTTAAAAACAACAACAACCAAAAAGCAACAAACTGACAAACTAAAAATCCCAGCCTTTAGTTTACCTGTAATGTCTTAATGAGAATCTCCATTTGCTCTAGAATATAAATGCTATAAAAGTGCAAAAGTAGTGGCTATTGACCTGTGGCCATCTCCTCTCTGGTCCCTAAACTTAGAGAGGTCATTGTTGAAATTTACACTGGCCCAGTTTATGCCTGTGCTGTTCGTGTTGCTATGGATTATTTCTTTGGTCAATCGATTTTTACCTGCATGGGTAGTAGAGGTAAGGAGTCATTCTGCCATTTCTCTGAACTTGCATAGCCCTTGTTAGGACTCATAACTGGCTTATGGTATGGATTTGTCTGTCTTCCCTCTCTGGCTCCACGAGGACAGGACATTGCTGTTCTGTTCTTCCTTTGTCTCCATGCATAGATGAATGCATGACCCATTACTGAACACTTTATTTATGCCTCACATCAAGATCTAAAAGTTAGGTTGTCTTGGTGACTGCTGATCTTGGCAGATGGATTATTTATGCTGAACAGATAACAGAACTTTTCAGTGCTGAACCATTGAAGTAGGACTCTTAAGTTGTCCTGCTCTGAAGACTGATTTGTGGCTTTGCTTCTCATTAATTGTGTCATTTTGAGCAAAGTAATCAACCTCTCTGAGCTGCACAATATTTGTAAACAAAAGTAATAACACCACTAAGCTTGGAAGTGTTGAGAGTACCAGGTGGGACAGCTGGAAGTCATAGCATAGGAAAAGCCTGGCACAGCATTCAGTAAATTCTACCTGAGGCAGGATGTGGGTTACTAAACCTGTCTGCCTACAGTTCATGTCTAATAGTTACCACAATGAATGTCTGTCAGTTACCACATGAAAATCATAGGTCAGCTGTGCTCATATAGTACAAGTGTTATTTTGTAAAATCTCGTATTCACTTTATCATTCATAAAATAAAAGACCATCAGTTTGGGCATGTAGAATTTACTAAAATAGTCAATGAACACCACCTAGGATTCAGCATAAATTATAAATGCTGGTTGATGCTGAAGACAGGAATATAAATCAGAAAACAAACACATCTGCAGTACTGTAATATTTAAATGCCTTCTCATAAACACTTAAGATTCTCATTAGTCCAACACCAGAAAAATGATAAATATTAATATTTGTCATCAAAAAGAAAGCTTAGAAATCAAAGCAGAGTAGACAACTGTTATTTTTAAGGATTACATAATGCTGGGTGCATTTTAAATTCAGTACTCTCAAACTTCTATTAAAATTTTTTTTTATGAGGCAAGCTATTTTAGCTACTACATAAGTAAGAAAGTATGCATTTGATATAAAAATTCAGGTGTTTTGCTGATTCAAATAGCGTTTGCAAGAGTTAGGTTTGTTGCGTCTCGTGTGTGAAAGAGACCCATGTGACTGAACACACACTTCTTCCTTGAGCTTGGATTCTGTTGCAGAAGAATGGCAGTGGGGGTGGGGTCCAGATAAACTATGAAAGGCCATGCTGCTGCTTGTGTTTGCCACAGGTTCCCTCCACCTGGGCCAGCTTTGAAGGTGCCTGGAAGCACAGAACACAGCCTTGAGGAGCAGGAGCAAGCACACATTGCAGCCCTCACTTGACTGTGGCCATGCCTGTCTTTGCTTTCCCAGTGGCTAACACTTTGGGAAAGTGTTAATCTGTCACTAGAGAGCAGAGTCCCGGAAGTTAGGAGGCCTTGGGGTCCAGCTCTGGCTCTCACTGGCATGAATGCATTCCCTTTGTCGGGCCTCACTTTCTACTTCAGTGAAGCCAGAGCTTGGAGCAGATCATTCTGAAATCTCATCACTCTCTAATATCCAGTGCTATGGGCAGAAAAGTTCTGGGCTTTAATGAGCCCTTTCTTTATGGCCTGCAGAAGGGTAAGTGTAGATAGAGGACCTTGAGCTAGATAGATGTGTGTGTTTTTTTAGGTAATCCATATAGGTCCTTAGTTGTCTTTTTCATTACATGAGAAGAATACAGAGTTTTGTGAATGAAAGATGTTTTTGAAAGCATCAGCTGCTGCATTTGGAAGAACATAAGACTTATTGATAATGTGGTGGTATTACAATTGCTGTCCTTGTTATTATGTAAGAAAATATGATGATAGATTGTTATGTGTTGTGTATACAGTATGTTGTTGCATTAGATGTTTGTATTTTGGTAACACTCTTCTGTCTCTTTATACCTCAATTTCCTCATCTGAAAATGATGATAGTAAGATATCATACCACATTGTTGAGTTTGAGAATTAAATAAGAAAATATATGGCTCAGAGGTTAAGAGCATTGGCTGCTCCTCCAGAGGTTCTGAGTTCAATTCCAAGCAACCACATGGTGGCTCACAACCATCTATAGTGCGAAATGGTTCCCTTTTCTGGTATGCAGGTGTGCTCAGAGACAGAACATTGTATACATAATAAATAAATAGAATCTTAAAAAAGAAGAGAGAAAATATATGAAGCCACATACGATATTTCCTGGTATACAGCAGGAACTAAAACATGTTATCTATTATTTGAAGGATTATTTTTGTTATTAATCAAAATACTTTAAGTATGAAATAACTGGATGAAACAGACATATGGTCCAAAAGATTTGTCCTAAAGCTCTCATTTTATGAAGTCTGCAGAGTAAATGGTGTCAGTATGGGGGAATCAAGAACCAACACTAATGTTGAGGCCTCCTTAAAATCTAATATGCCAGGTCTTCAGACATAGTCTGTACCTCTGTCTCCACGAAGTTTAGAAAACAAATTAGGATACCTTCCTACACCAAATCACAGTAGGCCAGGCGTGCAAACAAGACCTTTGTGTCTTTTCTCAGTTCATCGTCATAGCAGCTCTGAGTCAGAGGTACTGGCTACTTCTGCTTCGCTGGAGAGACCATGAAAGCCCAGAGGGCTTAAGGAAATGCCCAGAAACACCCAGCTAGTGAGAGGTGGGCCTCCATGTGGATCCAGGTGTCTGGCTAAGGAGTGGATCTCTCTGGCACACACCATCAGAAGGCTGAGCTGCTTGGTAGCTGCTTGCTCTGTTCTGTATGATGGAGTGTGACGGAGAGGGACAGGGATGTAAATGGACTCTTCTCAGTGACACAGAAAATTAACTTCATTGTTATTATTTTCAAGATCATTTGGCTTCAAATATGGGGGTGAATTTCAATACAAGAATTTCAGAATAGGCTTATTTAAGGAAATAAATGTCAGTATTTTTCTCAAATTGGCAACATCAAAACTGTATTTATGGAATTAAAGAAAACATGTTGCATTTATGTAATGCATATTCACTTGAAAACATCATATTTCTGTATCATCTTCATAGCATAGTTTGCAGCTGTTGGCATCAGTCTATTCTTAAAACACAAAATAAATTGTTTCTTGCTAACTCCGTTGAGTCTATGGGCAGACATTAGATAAAGTTGGAGTCTGTGAGGCCAACATTTTGATAAGACAATGCTGTTCAACTAACTTGTCTTACTTTGTGCATAAGAAAGTAAATTTATTTTAAATTTTTTTAAAGTGTGGAAATACTCTCTAAATTGGCATCAGAGGTTCACCTGACATTTTCAGTTAGCACCCTTCCATGGGAGCCACTTGTTTGTTCTTCATGGTTCACACATTAGATGGGTCCCCTTTCACTCAGCATGGTATTGGGTGTATTTTGACATATCCTTATTGTTGCCAAAGTACTTCTGTGTTGGAACACAGTGTTACTTCCTAACCTTCCCCAATTGTTAAACTTTTAGGTTTCCTTCATTTGTTTTTCCTGGTGCATACTAATGAAGACTATTTGCATGTAAATGTCTCCATACCCACGGTTCATTCCTAGAAGTGGAGACTCTGGGCCACATTGTAAGCTGCAGCCAGGAGTATATAGGCCTCATTTTCTGCACTGCAGGCAGGCCTTGGCTATAGACAGACTCCTTTCAGCTATTTCTCTGCAGCCCTGCTTTGCAGGAACATCAGAAGAGAGCTGTAAAGCCAGCAGCTGGTAGGACAATTAGCCACATCATTCTCCAGGCTCCGCTGGCTGATCGAAATAAACACTTTGGATTCCTGTTCAGCCTAAGGAAACCGTATATTATTGACTACCTTGACATGCTACCACAGTTTATTAATAGTGGATTAGTGAATATTGCTAGTTAAAATGCTACCATAATATATATTATGTATTAAGTATGGCAAAATGCTTTGATCTGCAAGTAACAGAAACCCAGTTCAGCCTGGCTGAAACAAATAGAGGGTATGACTCAGGCATAAGGCAAAAAATCTAGAAGAAGCTGTCTGCTCAGCTGGACCAAGATGTGAAGGAGTGTCTGCAGTACTCTTGTCCTTTTCTGGTGGTCTTGGGATAGCTGGCAGTTACATTCCGGGAGCCAGGAAGAGGTGACAGAGAAGAGGGATGAGTGTCACGTACCCTCCATCCTGGGACTTGTTAGCCTGATGTGGAAAGAAAAAGGCAGTGTGCCTTTATCTCTCTCTGCAGAGGCACCATGGGCACTGGAGAAGTTATCTCTCCGCAGCCTTGCCACTTGTCAGACATTATTGCTCTCTTTGATGTCTGTCTTTCTGCTCTAGTTATAAATGTCCATGTGCACAGAAAACTAAGGTTATCACATGTTGCCTTGTGTGATAAGCTCCCGGGTCCAAGCCTAGAACCTGGTGGGTTCTGGCCACCACATAGCCCTCCTCACATGTGCTGCTTTGTACTCCCACAAGCTGTGAATCGTTCTACCCTTCTTTTAGCTCTTAATTCTTAATGGTGATAAGGAGGATAACAGTCTATGTGTGTGTAACCTATTTATTGACTCAAACATTAAAAAAGGAGCTATGAACTGAAGTTAATTTTCCATTCCTTCCTACAACCTAGCCTCGGTTCTCATCTCTCAGAGAGACACTAAGAAAAATGGCTTACTTTTTTTTATATATTCTCAGTATTTTTTTTTCTTTTAATACACATTGAAAAAGACTATGGACACTGTTTCCATTCCTTCTGTATACAAAGAGCAATGTCCAATACACAAGGTTCTGTGATTCCTTTATTTGATTTGACTGGTGTATAATGTTCCATTATGTGAATATTTCATAGTTTTGTTTATCTGTTCTCCTGTCTAGCCTTATTTGAAACCTGTGTCTTTCCAGCTGGACTGGGCCCAAGTGAACCATAGTATTCTAAGCCTGCAGTTATTCCACTAACAGGAGTAGGCAGCTGTGTCTTCATTTCCTATCCTACTGCCTGGTACTCTGCATGCTTTAGCAGTGTGTGGTTGGCAGTGTCTGAAATGCTCTGAACCTCCCAAGAAGAGAAAATTCTCTGGATGGATTTATGCTATTTGGAGACCCCTTGGTTTGTCCTCATCTCTTACATTAGCAGAGATGTTTATGTTCTAACTTGGGCCGAGCCAAGTCCTTTGTTCTCATCCCAGGGGTCATGGAGGTCATACAGGATATACTTTCTATGCTCTGTGCCTTTTAAGGAAGTTCATCTCACAGTCTAGTGACTTGCATCTGCACCATCTTGTAGCGCTAAAGGCAAACATAACCTTGGATTTTCTTCCTGCCTCTTTTAATGGTGTTCAAGAGTAGAGCCTCACCCAAAGGGCACACCACAACTTTGTCTCACAGTATGCTCTTCCATTATTTAGGATTATGCCAGACAATGGGTGAGGAGGCAAAGGCATGTGTCAATGGGTATCCAGTTTGCCATTTCTCTGCCCTTTAGTCCCTGGAGGCAGATGACAAGTATGTATCCTATATAAAAATCTCAAGCACTGCTTTCTTTGTGAGCCCTTCCAGATTACACTCAGTGAACCCCTTTGCATTCTTTCCCTCTGCTCTTTTTTACAAAGTGAAGATGGCATTTGTTCCCCCTTTCTCTGTGTAGATCAGTGGTTGTCCATGTTCCTAATCCTGTGGACTTTTAATACACTTCTTTACGTTATGGTGACCCACAACCATAAAATTATTTCATTGATACTATGTAACTGTAATTTTGCTACTGTTAATGAATCATAATGAAAATATCTGATATTGAGGATATCTGACATGTGATCCCCAAGGGGTCACAACCTACAGGTTGAGAGCCACTGGTTAAGATTTGCTGTCCATCTGTTTCTGTCATGAACTTGATGGCTGGCTCTTTGACCCTCCCCCATACATGCCAGGGAGTAACAGCCTTGCTAGATCCCAGGGGAGGACATTGCAGCCAGCCCTGAGGAGACAAGATGAACTGGGGTTGGTTAGAAGGGGAGGAGGTCCTCCCCCATCAGTGGACTTGGAGGGGGGCAGGGAGGAGATGAGGGAGGGATGGGGAGAGTGGGAGGGAATGAGGGAGGGGGCTATGCCTGGGATGCAAAGTACCTAACCTGTGATTAATATAAAAATAAATAAATTACATTAAAAAAGATTTGCTACCCATAAAGAGAAGGACTAGGATGGCCATTTCATTCCCCCCCCTAGTGCAAGACCTGACACATAAGAAGTGCTTAGAAAATATTTGCCAAACTAATAATGACTGCTAACATACTACATTTAAAAGGCATTTTCCTGTACTTATTCAAATCTGACCAGATTAGTAAACATAGCTAAGGACTTTTAGATTTTTAAAAAATGAAATTTCCTTTCAGATAACAGATTCCCATGCATTTGTATGACTGAGACAGAAAGATTTCTGGTCACACTTTATCCAGTTTCTAATGATAGCATTTTGCAGAAATGTGCTTTAACATCCACAGTCAGGAAAGTGACAGGGATGGAATTTACCCATTTCATCCGGGGCTTTTTAGTGTTCTGTGAATGTTTGGTTGTATCTACCTTTGCTGGTGGCTACTTTTGAATTCTGTAAGGATGGCTTCTTTATCATGAACACTTCTGTGATGATCAATTAAATTTTTTTAGTAACGAAGAATGCTAATCCCAGAATAGAACTTTGATATCTGGGGGAATAAATTGATGTAAGAAAGACGAGGAGAAAGCATACAATTTTATTTAAAGATTCTATGAAGTAGGGGCTCTCAGAAGGAAACTTAAACCCGGAGGTGTAGTTGAGGGTGAATGTTTACATGCAGAATTCCTGAAGAGCAGTAAACTGTGGCACTGTGACAGGGCAAAGGCACTTGGGCTCTGGGAATTTACTGGGTAGAAAAGTAACGAGATTAGTGTAATTCCATCTGTCTATAATCATGTCCATTTCAATAGCTGGCCCATGGTGGTACTTTCTTCTATGGGAAGCCATCTTTGGTATAAACATGTCAGTTCCCATCTTTGGGAAGAAGGGAAGCACAAACACATTTGTTGTACCAACTAGTTTTAAAGTCCCTTTCGCTGTGTTAAAGCGGCACAGTTGGGCTGGGATGTTTTGCTGTCCTTCAAAGGTGGAATGGGACTGTTGATCCTAATGCCTGGCACATTGTATTTACACACGGTAGCCATAAATTTTTGTGTTAAAACATCTGCTTGAAGTCATTGTTAGTAGCTAATAGCTACAGACATTGCATACAAAACTCTGTTGTGTTACAGCCCAACTCAGACACTGGGTTTTTAGAGCCAGACTCAACCCTTGGTTATGCTAATATAATTTTTAAAATTGATTTTGGATTATGAAGATGGATTTTGAGTTTAGAAAGAAAATAATCCAAATGGCACACTCTAGAGTTTAGCAGAAAGGGCAGACACACTCATGAATATATTTGTTTCCCTTCTCCATTCCAATTTGTTGATCCCATGGAAAAAAGTTGTTTGCTGTGAAAGACATGGATTATAATCCAAAACAATTTTCTGCAAGAGGAAGTCAGAATTTTCTGGACCAAATATTCTCCCAAAGAACCCGTTTCTTCATTGTCCCCACCCATTGTGGCATGTAGGTGCTGACAGTCATTTTGTTCATTTACTTAGTTAGCTTCAAAATTGTAATTAACACTTAAGATTTTTTATTCATAGGCTACAATGTGATGTTTTGATATAAATATATAACATTTGAATACCTATCTGTCTCTTTTTTGGTGCATTATATTTACCCACTGCTTGTGTTAATTTTCATGGACTTGTACTCTGAACACATTTTTTGCTCTTGGTGTTATATGTGCTCCAAGTTTCACTGCTGTCAAAACATGTTTTTAAAAATAAACTGTGGGTTTTAATCAGTATAGTCAAGATAACTTAGATTTTTAAAAATAAAATCTACCTAACATAGATCAATGAGGAATTATGTTTATGATTAACTTTTACTTTTATGTGGCAAGACAGGACGGAGTTATACTGACATTTCAATTGTTTAATTAATTTTTAAAACTGGGGTTTAACGGTAGGAAATGATAATTACCCCCAGCAACAGACTGCATGGGTTCATTTATTCCGTTGTTTTACTCCTCATTTTCCTGCCTTGGTCCCGCTGGTTTCTTTGGCTTCTTTGAAAGGAAATGTTCTAAGGAGAAAACTGCTTGACACTCTTCCCCGTCATTTCTTACCTGGCTGCCTCTGTACATGTCAGGGCTTGGCTTAAATGTCCTCTTGACAGGGAAACCTTTTCTGACCTGTGTGATTTAGTTGGTTTTCAGCTTCTTACTGTAGTCTTTACATCCTGTGTTATTTTACATTGCTCTCTGGTGCATGTTAATGCATGTCCTTTACCCTTGACTGTGAACTAAGCTAAGGCTGTATCTGTCTTCAACATCCTCTTACTGGTTCAGTGTCTGGCTCACACTAGATACCTAATAATGCTTCTTGACTCTTTGGCTGGAGGCCAGAAAGGCTGCTCCCGGGCATTCTGGAGCAGTGTTTTTAGCAATGTTTTTATTTGTCTTGTATAGATTCTTTTCTTTTCTTTCCTTCTCTCTGAGTGTGTTTCGAGTATCACCACATCAAATCACTGAAGTAGAAAGAATAGCTGACATTCTGTTTTCCAGTGACCATGCATTTGACCCACTTCTTCTACAGTAATGTCATCAAGATTGTATCTCATTGCTGTGGATTCTTGGAGGCTGACAGGCGGAACAAGTTGCTTCAGCATGCAGTCCTCATCTGTCATACAAAACAGCGTGCAGATTCTTATTATGTGAATGAAATATGGAAAGAGGGATATTTTTCTTGTTGGGCTATCATGGTAATTGAAAGTAACTGTCTCAGGGCACCAGAGGGAACTAGGCTGCCGTTGAGAAGGACAACCCATCAGGTCCCCGCCACAAGAGATGCGCCTCATCTCTGGGTCCACAGGCTGGGATGTTTGCTGGTGTCAGAAGGTTTGAGATTGAACTAGCACCCCCTTTTAAGTACAATGCCTTGGCTTACATCATCACACCCTAGCTGCCTGACACCATGTCACCCTCATTGTCCCTGGTAGACACATTTTAAGGAACTGTGGGCATAGGCTCTGAACACATTTTAGTCAGGAAAGAAACTGCTTTAGCATTCCAGATCAATAAACGGTTGGAGAGAAATTGGAAATGTGCTATGAAAAATCATTAAGCAGAGAAATTCTACTGTTCTGAGTTTTGATTCAGAGGAAATAAATAACACCCGACTGCTCTTATGGTTTATATTTTACAAGCTTGGCCTTGGTGAAACAGAGTATCACAGAATACTGTATCAATGACACTTGCTGTCTAAATGGTTTGGTCCTGTAGATAGAAACTGTGTCTCATGGAGTTGTTTTAGTTAACAGGAAGGGTTTTTTTTTTATTTCACACTGGTGAAAAGTTGAATGTGGTAACAGAAGCAAGGTACAGTTCAGCAGTCATTCAAGTCATGACTTTGTTGTATTTTGAGATAGCTTTAAAATCACTTCGTTGAATAAAACTCTGAAGTACTGTAACTGCCAGGTTGCTTGATCTAATTTATGAACCAGAAGCAAAGGAATCAACAATAACCCTCCGTTTGCCGTTATTAGATTAGCTATTACTGAAACCACAGAAAGTATATAACCCTTTACTTTGTGCTCACTTGAATTCCATCATTAATCTTTGATGGAACTTTCATTTAACCAAATGCCTTTGTTTATAACAATAAGCACATTAAGTCTTCTGTGTTCAGAATTTGATATGGCCATGTCAGAGCGTGTCACCCACAATGGCGCCGTGAAGTTATAGACTATTCATTTGTGTTCTGGTAAACATTTTCCATTCAGTTGTGTCTGACTCCTACTTTGCTTCCCGACTTTCAAAAAGACATTTTTAGATTTGTAAGTCCTGGACTTTTTCAAGAATATAACCAGGCATTAAGAAACATGAAACTACTCTGTAACATTGATTTTTTTTCAAAATTATGTAAGCATCTGGTGGTCTGAAAATGTTTCATACCTGATATTTAAAAGATATTTTGACTATTGCCAAAAAAGAATCGATTCTTTCATGCTGTTTCCCTTGTGGATGCTGTCATATGCCACTGTGTTTTGTAGCTCACAGGCTGAGGAGGGAGAGGGATGTGTGTTTCTCCCCTAAACTTCCATTTACATGTCGCAGACCTTGGACCTATGTTTAGGAAGGCTCATTAAGTGTAACTACTTTGTCCTCGTAATACAAGAGACTTCATAATGTACTTATAGTGTGTATATCAGAAATTGTTGTACTTGTCCATATTCAGAATTTTGTTGATTTGAGTAATACTTTATTGATTCTTTATTGGTTGTGTAAAAGAAATGCTTTCATCTTTTCAGGAATTAATAGTCTGCTATCTTGACCATATGTAAAAGTGACATGGAATATAATCACTGTTTTGCATATGACCACATATACAGCTTGAGGGTGAATCACTACCTTGTAGGTGGATATTTCAGACGCTGAAATATGTGACTCAGGAGCAAAATCCATATTTTCAAGGAGTACTACTTAGTACTACTTATAAAATGCATTTTTATTTTACTTTATATACAGTGACATTTAAAACTGAGATAATGGGTGTTCTAGATATATGAGCTAGAAATATATTGTGCTTCCATTAAAAAGGAATGCTTTGGACTATTCACGGTTAGTTTTCATATTTGTTTTATTATTATTATTTTTTTACTTTGCTTCCATATTTTTGAAACTTTTATCCATGTTGTAATGTGTGGTTACATATTTCATCTTTGTCTCCTTTACATACATGCAAAGGGGGTAGTAGAGATGGCTATAGATAAATTCACACCATTTTCATTCAGTTTCCTTAAGTCCTGTAGCCATGAGAGGAGTATTAGAATTTTTTGTTGGGAGATCTGCTTGCTGACATTTTCCTTGACATTGATATGCCCTTGATCTAGCTTCTGGGTAGACACTAGGGATTAGAACTTACATGGCTCTCATGGGGTAGAGTTCGTTTTCTTCATCTGTGCCATCTTTCTGTTAGCTTGGCTAATGAGTCACAGAAGGACGAAAACGTCTTTAAGCTGTGAACGTTTCAGCAAGAATAAATGTTAGGTCTGTGGTGTTAGGATAATGCAAAATAAGATAACATTTAAGAGCATCTCCGCATCAGCGTCACAGTGACAGTGCCCCTCACTCGAGTCAGGAATCGAGGACTTACTGAGATGCACCATCTGCCAAAATACGGAAGGCCAGTTTTGTGCCAATTGAAAAAGCTGTGTCAGATCCAACTCTTGTATATTTTGCACATTAGTAGATGCCTTGGAAAACGTTTATCACTTTTTAATTAGAAAGGACTAAAGGATTTTAGTGCCCCAAAGAAAACATCAGTAGCCCAGAGATAGAACATTTACCCAGTGGGTCATAAAGGGCAGCATTTAACCTTGAGCACATTTAGGAAATCAGGACAGCATTGTCCCATGGTCTTTTTAGAAAAGTCACAGGCATGTCCTTGGTCTGCCTGGGTGGAGCTGGGGACCAGGTCTTTGTCATTCTGACAGTCGCCCAGCTTCTTTCTCCTGCGGCATGGCCAGTCCTTGGAAACACAGGCCAAGAAATCAACTCGCTTCTGCATCTTGGCCATCATGTAAACTGTGGTCTGTCATGTTCATTAAAATGAAAATTTGTCGGATGGAATTTGCCCGACTGGCAGAATAGTTTAAATGTCAGATGTTGTTAGGCCTGGATATAAATATTATGTTTCTATTGTTAATTAATTGCAGTGCCTCAGTACCAGTGATCCAAAATCCAATTTAGTCTGCAATAGGCCTGTGGATAAGGGCCAGAGATAATAATGAATGCAGAGAGGAAATGTATTCAGACTTTCCATTGTATTTATCAATGTCCTTTTAGAAAAATAGCAAATTTCAGTGTGTCACTGAAGTTCAAGAGTTGCAAAACAGGGCAGAATTGAGACCCATTGTCTTTGGAAACCTCTCAAATGCTAGTGTGGAATCTGGGTACTACTCCCACTGTCTGTCTTGGCATCAGAATTCCAAAGAGACGTTTCTCTGTTCCCTTTACTTGGTTTCCCTGTCATTGCCCCTGCTTTAGCTGTTGTTATGTTTGAAGCTTACTTCAGAGTCATGGCAGGGAGGCGACTAGCCCCGCACTTGTGTTTGTCTGTCTAGCATTTCCCTATCCTCTTTTGCTGTATAGCCTTTCTCTCTTCTGCTTTTCATCTCATGTTTTGGTCCCCAGGCTCAGCAGCCTGTCTGTCAAGTCTGTTTCTGTTTGTTAAGATCATTTTGCTTCCAAATTGAGCTGGTGGCTGAATCTCACTCAGAATAATGCTGGTAGAATTGCCTGCATCTGAACCAGGAGCAGAAATCTTGCTGCCAGTGCCCAGACTTACAAACGGATGTTACTGCCAAACCATGAACCAACAGGCTTTGACTGCCTTCCGAACGAATATTTTGTTGAATACTTGCTGTGAGCATGGCATCTTACCCTGCCACCTCCATGGGTTCCAGAGGCAAATGGGTGTGCCAGGCAGAGAAGGGCTAATTAAGACTTTGGAAGGCAGGACTGATGTGGTCCAGTGGTCAGGGACCCTCATTTAGTTCCTGGCACCCTGCTGCAGGCCAGCCTCATTCTGCCACTGTGGTTATACAGGCCGAGAAATAGAGACAGAAAGATGAACTTTGGTCTGCTTTGAATGTCCCTGTCCAGCAGTGTCTGTCAGATTAAAAATGAGACGGAAGGAGGCCAGAGAATCTTCCAGATGGAGAGTTCAGAGGAGGCACACATGCAGACTCCCTTTTCCAGTGACGTAGCTGGGCCATTTGGGCTGTTGGCCAGCAGCCAGGCATTGCACAGACTGTTTCCTGGTCCTGAAGTGGAGTGGGGTCTGGCAGAATAGGCACCATGAGCTCAGGGTGTGTGCTGATTCAGGGGGTTACACACAGGCTCTGTGGCAGAGGTACACTTACTCTAGGCCTTTGTCAGTCTGGGAGATGTTGGTCCCCTCTTCTGGGCCTTTGCTCAAGGGTGCTTTCCCAAGTCACATGTAAGTTAGAGTCAGCAGATGTAGTAACAAAATGTGAAGTTGGAATTCTTAGCATCTCCAGTTTTTTCTGTGCTGGAAAGGTGGCTCCAGGAAGGCCAGAGGCTGTGGTAATAGCAGTGACCATTTGTCCTTGGACTGACTTACATGTGGACAGCAGTCTGGGCAGCAGAGGTGTGGTGAGACTATAGCATTCATAGACGCTCTCTCTGCCTCTTGGTTATACAGCTTGTCCTGAAAAGTATCCAGTGTGGAATCCAGGAGGAAGAATGTGTTCCAATGAGAGCAAGCATTTCGATTAGGCTTAAGAAGTGCCAGGAAGGTAACAAATGAGGGTAAAACACTGAATATCTAGTTTGGTACCTTTAAAAACAGATTATTTTAAGCCTGTATCTGCATACAGACCCTTCAGGTTTTCCTAAAGATGAACTTCCTTTTCTCAAATTCAGACCAGCAGAGTTTGGAGGAGGGCTCGGGCTGTTGGGAGCAGAGCTGTTTGACTTGAAATGTCATCCCGTTCCAAGAAAACATACTGAGGGCATGTTAGGGCAACCCTGTGCAAATGTCGCATTGTCACGTTGTCTCCTCCTGGGACTAGGTCAGTATGTTCTAGTCCCGTCTGGTGGTCAGACAAATTCATTGACCCCCCATTTTCAGGGCATCAACCCAGCTCAGGTCATGCTCCCTGAGATTTCATAGAATTTGATTTGTCTAGAGTTCTGTAAATTTTGAGGTGGTAACTATTGAGCGCTTGGTATTCTGCTCCTCAGATATCACCTAATGATTTTCAGATCTCATGCTGCTTGGCAAATTTACTTTTGCAATGTCTAGCAAATATGACAGTATTGAACAGGTGTGGCAAGTGTGTGCTATGTGTGTGTGCTGGGGGGGGGGTAATACATGTATATGCCTCAGGCCAGAGAGCACTTTCTGTTTTGTGAAACTGAAATATAAAGTAAGAGAAAGTAAGGAATGAATGAAAACAAAGGACAAATCTCCAAAGCAACCATAGCTTCCAAATAGAATTGGCAAAACAACAAATCCAAAAAGCAACCATAGAATTCCAAATCATTGTATACTAGCAGTAGCAAAAGCATACTCTGTAATTAAGCAAGCTTTGCTGAGTGCCTGTTCCTTGCTAGACACTCTTCTAGAAGACATAGCCACAACACAGAGCAAATCATTCTTGAAGTTAAGGATTGAGGAAGGGCTTTCACTTACTTTTACACCATAAGGTAAATCACAGAGGTGAGGGTTATTCTGCACCCTAAACTATGCCTAAGTTTCACAAAGGCTCATAATATCTCATACTGAGTGCATACATATATTCAAATACAGTTTCTAAGACTATAGTGGAGAAAACATCAGGTTTGGGGGTCTTGCTGTTATTTCTTGTGAGTCTTTAAATCACTATGTGGATTGTCAAAGAATTTCATGTATTTAAAAATGTTCATTTATCATCAGGTGGTTTAACCAGGCCTGTTTTCCAGCTGCCTGGTTCTTACCGATATGTAGAAAAAGGCTTTAGAAAATGGTTTAAGAATCTTCTCTTGGTTGAAAATTGGCTATCATTTGAGAGACTGTTGCAGTAATTTGTCTCCAGGAACAGCTCAGTGAATGTAGCATAAAAATGAAAATGAGCACTGAATTTATTCAGTGTCTTCACTGTTGTACCTGAATGCACAGTCTCTTTCCTAGCTATATAGATAATTGTTACAGACTTAAAGGTCAATAACCAATTCCTCCATATGACAGTTAAGTCAGGTGAGGCCTCAGAATGCAACAGCAGAGCAAACGCCGCTTCAGTTCCGGGCAGCCTCGCCTTATGTAAGGTGCACCTGGATGGTTCTTACAAATAGCTTTCAAGTACGCCTGTCTGTATACTTGGAAGGTTATTTCTTTAAATTCAGATCAGTTTTTAAGGAATTTGGGGCTGGGCCATGGGCTGAAGGGTTTGAGGTTTGTAAAGCTGTGAGAAACCACTGAGATAAATCAGTCTGTTATTGGCTTGTTCAGCTTTGGTTCCATGTTTATTTCTTTGAGGAGCAGCTGAAGCCCAAACCTATTTGGATTCATTTAAATCCAATTTCTGTCTTGCAGAAGGTCATCTGAAGGGTGTAGATGCTGTTTGCTCTAGAACAGAGTATGGGGAGTTTGGGCTGGGGTGAGTAGTAGGTAGAGCAGCCTTGTAGCTGGTGGGCGAGTGTTTGCTTGGTGGTGCAAGTGTAGGTATCTGGACTGGGGAGTCAAAAAAAGAGAAGGAGAAATTTGAGAGGGGATTCCTGACTTTTGTCTAGAGATAGGTATTTTGGGCATGGGAGCAAGAGCTTTTGGGTTCTGACTGACTTCTGCTTGATACACACACACGCACACATTCATTTTCAGGCACTAAAAATGTTATAAAGGCTGTTCATAGGGTGCATTTGCGTTTGTGTATTCAAGTATTTTGTTGAATTATTACGGATGTGGGGATAAAATCTGGGGCTTACAAAGCACAAAGCAAGCAGGTTTCAACAATAATAGGTATAGTTTTAAAATAACATAACATCTGATTAAGGCCAGAGAATATAAGCACACAGAACAGTGTGCTTTAGGATAATAGCATGCATATCTATCACAAGACATTACAGGGAGACCAAAGCTGTTTAAGACAATCTCCCACCACCAGTCTCTAAAGGGAAGCTGCCAGGAAGACTAATTTTAAAGGCTACTTCTCCAAACTATCTTTTATTTATTTGTTTGTTTATTTATTTGTGCATGCATGTGTAATGCGTGGGCATGCATGTACATGTCGTGGCATGCTTGTGGAAGTCAGAAGATGACCTGCAGTGTTGGCTGGTTCTCTCCTTCCATTTTGGAGGCTAAAAGAGCAAATTCAGGTTGTCATGCTTATCAGCACATGCCTTCACCTGCTGAGTTAGCTCTCCAGCCCCTTCAAGCAGGTTTTTAAACCTCACTTTAAAGTTCTTGCCCCATTTGAAGACCTAGAAGAGAGCACTCACTCCTACTGAATGTGAGGACCATTGTGTTCCCCAAGTGTGCTTGCCCAAGACAAGTTCTCTGCCCATGTGATCTTACAGTGTGGTGGACAGGCCTTCCTCTGGGAGGTGTGTGTGTCTTTGCGGGGGTGGTGGGGGGCTGTGTGGTGCCGAAAGGATTGTGTGATTTTTGATCCTCTGTTCTAAAAAGTGTAACTTCTGCCTGGCTCTGTCTTGGGACACACACCTTTGGAATCTCATGTCTGTATTTTGAGGAGCCTCAAGCCACAAGGAGAAGCCTCATGTGTTACAGCACAAACTTTAGCTAATCTCAGAGACAGACCATAAACAATTATGTGGCCAAAGGAGCCTCTGTAGAAGGTCTTATGTGTGTCTGTGTGTGGCTCCTTCTCCACAGGAGGTGGTTCCAGGCTCCATCTTTCCAATCCCCCACCTATCCCATGGCTAAGAGTCTCAGCTAGGCTCACTCCCATATACTCCCAGAGATGCTCCTCCTCCACTGATTTCCATTCTCTCTCTGGGTCCTCCTCCCAACCAACCCCCTCCTCACATCTTATCCCCACTCCAGTTCCCTTCCCTGCACCCTTTCCCATCCAGATCCCTCCCTCCATCTACTTCAGATGTCTCTTTTATTTCCTCTTCTGAATGAGATTCAAGCATCTTCCCCAAGTTTTTTTTTATTTAACTTGTATATTTATTGTACTTACTTATATACATTAAAATAAGTTCTTATTCAAATCAACGGATAGAAAATCAACTGACCAATGCAATTAATGGAAAGTCTATTGTTTTCCATTGTTATCTTATTCTGATTTCTTTATTTTATTTTATTTTATTTTAT